>NW_026844478.1:24857600-25108278 GCF_025583915.1 Anolis sagrei ordinatus
CTGCTGAGGGAGGAAAGGAAAAAGATTGAGGCTGCTGAAGTGGAAAAGGAAAAGTACTGAGGTTTCTGAAGGGGGAGAAGGAAAAGGACTGAGGCTGCTGTTATACAGAATAATAATAATAATAATAATAATAATAATAATAATAATAATAACTCTCATATCCTTGGCCCTTGGGAAGAGCCTGATATTCAGAGATGAATCCCAGACACTTACACCCTAATGTGCATATGTGCAGTGATGTTATGTACATATAATCAATAACAATAACAACAATAATAGCAGCAGTGAGATTTCTGCCTTTGTGTGAATGCACAGGCCAAGAAACAGTCCTGCCTGCTATTCAAATGCTTATTTCCAAACATGTCACTGTGGCCACCGTGACACAGGGGATCACGTAATTTAGTGCTACATCTTTGGCCATCATTAACGCAAAGAGAGAGCACGTTCGCAGAAGTCGTAACCTTTCCCTTTCCCCCTCGCCAGCGCTTTGCTCCCAAAAACTAATTGTTCCCTTTCAAAGAGCAATTACTTGCTTTTAAACTCTGGCCGGGCATAATGATGCCAATGAGCGTTCTATGCCCAAGTGACAAATTCCGTTTGCTAAATGGAAGCCGCTGTCCTGCTTGTTGATAAATGATAGAAAGTGCCACAAATGACCAGGGCAAGGTCTGCAGCACACACTCACTCACCCGGACCTCTTGTCGCTTGGCACTATCACACAAATGCACACACGCATATGGGGGAAAAGGTCAGCAGAGCGGCCAAACTCTCAATAATTCAGCAACAGCATCACTCTGGATGATGGCCAGGGCTGAAATGAAATGTGTGAATGCAAAGATGGTGGAAAGACCAGAACTCAGTGCTAGGGATGTTTGCTTAAGTCCTCTGATTCAGTGCCTGCCATCCCTCCTTTTAAGGCCCTGGAAGCAAACAATGGGAAAATAAAAGCATCCTGGATTGACCCTCCACGGAAGGGTGTTGTCTTGCATCAATCTGTGCTGGGTTGACAGGTGTGAGTGTCCTATTCTTACCAATAACACTATGGAACAAAATGTGGGGAAAAAAAGATCTTCCTGGTTGGAAAGTATTATTTCCTATTGAATTGTGTAGTGCTTCATTTGAAAATTGTTGTTGTACTCCAGAAACTCTGGGGGTTGGTGCTCATAGAATCATAGAATCAAAGAGTTGGAAGAGACCTCATGGGCCATCCAGTCCAACCCCCTGCCAAGAAGCCAGGAATATTGCATTCAAATCACCCCTGACAGAGGGCCATCCAGCCTCTGTTTAAAAGCTTCCAAAGAAGGAGCCTCCACCACACTCTGGGGCAGAGAGTTCCACTGCTGAACGGCTCTCACAGTCAGGAAGTTCTTCCTCATGTTCAGATGGAATCTCCTCTCTTGTAGTTGGAAGCCATTGTTCCATAGCGTCCTAGTCTCCAGGGAAGCAGAAAACAAGCTTGCTCCCTCCTCCCTGTGGCTTCCTCTCACATATTTATACATGGCTATCATATCTCCTCTCAGCCTTCTCTTCTTCAGGCTAAACATGCCCAGCTCCTTAAGACGCTCCTCATAGGGCTTGTTCTCCAGACCCTTGATCATTTTAGTCGCCCTCCTCTGGACACATTCCAGCTTGTCAATATCTCTCTTGAATTGTGGTGCCCGCTCGTCACTTCTTTTCAAGATGAAGAGGAGGCATTGGTGAGCACCCTCTGGGTTCATCCATTTAAACAATTACAGATCCACCTCACTGTAGGTTTGCCTAGCCCACATTGGACTAGTTTCCTTGCCAGAAGCTCTTTCTTTCTTTTTTTTTTTTTTTTTTTCTTTTTTTTTTTTTTTTTTTTTTTTTTTTTTTTTTTTTTTTTTTTTTTTTTTTTTTTTGTTTTTCCTAGCCCACTTTGGACTAGTTTGTTTGCCAGAAGGTCATGGGGGACCTTGTCGAAGGTCTTACTGAAATCCAGGTACGCTACATCCACGGCATTCCCCGCATCTACCCAGCTTGTAACTCTATCAAAAAAAGAGATCAGATGAGTCTGGCAGGACTTGTTTTTGATAAATCCATGTTGACTATTAGCGATGACCGCATTTGTTTCTAAGTGTTTGCAGACCACTTCCTTAACAATCTTTTCCAGAATCTTGCCTGGTATCGACTGAGCTGACCAGACGGTAGTTGTTTGGGTCATCCTTTTTTCCCTTCTTGAAGATTGGGACCACATTGGCCCTCCTCCAATCTGCTGGAACTTCTCCTGTTCTCCAAGAACTCTCAAAGATGGTTGCCAATGGTTTCGAAATGACTTCCGCTAGTTCCTTCAATACTCTTGGGGTGTAGTTGATCTGGCCCTGGGGACTTGAACTCATTTAGAGCGGCCAGGTATTCCTGGACGACTTGTTTCCCAATTTGGAGTTGGATGTCCTCAAATCCTCATCCACTCCGTCTTGCTGAGGTTGAAGATGACTTTCTTTTTGTGAGAAGACCGAGGCAAAGAAGGTATTTAGTAGTTCTGCCTTTTCCCTATCCCCTGTCAGCATTGCCCATCTTCTCCTCGAAGAGGCCCTATCGCCTCCTTGTTTTTCCTTTTTCTACTGACATAAGAAAAGAATCCCTTTTTATTGTTTTTAATGTCCCTGGCAAGCCTGAGCTCGTTTTGTGCTTTAGCCTTGCGGACCTTTCCCCTACAGCTGTTGGCTATTTTTTTGAATTCTTCTTTGGTGATTTCTCCTTTTTTCCAGTTCTTGTGCATGTCTCTTTTGTGTCTCAGCACAGTTAGAAGTTCTTTGGACATCCATTCTGGCTTCTTTGCACTTGTCCTATTTTTTCTTTTTGTTGGCACGGTTTGCAACTGCGCCTTGAGTATTTCACTCTTGAGAAATTCCCATCCATCCATAACTCATCTCGATTTCTAAGCCGAAAAGCTGGTGTTATCCATAGACACCTCCTAGGTCATAGAATCAGAGAATCCAAGAGTTGGAAGAGACCTCATGGGCCATCTAGTCCATCTCTCTAATGTGTCAAGATCATTTTGAATCCTGCTCCTGTCCTCTGGAGTCTTGGTTCTCCCTCCCAATTTGGTCCCGTCTGCAAACTAGATGATCCTGCCTTCTAGCCCTTCATCTAAGTCATGAATGAAGATCCTGAGCAGGACCGGGCCCAGGACGGAACCCTGCTTGTGGCCCTCCGTTCGTCACTTCTTTCCAGGATGAAGAGGAAGCATTGGGGAGAATCACCTTCTGGGTTCGTCCGCTTAACCAATTCCAGATCCACCTCACCATAGTTTTGCCTCGCCCACCTTGGACTAGTTTCCTTGCCAAAAGGTCATGAGGGACCTTGTCAAAGAAGGCCTTACTGACTCCAGACACACTCCATCCATGGCATTCCCCGCATCTACCCAGCTTGTAACTCTATCGGAAAAAAAGATCAGATGAGTCTGGCATGACTTGTTTTGGATAAATCCATGTTGACTATTAGCAATGACCGCATTTGTTTCTAAGTGTTTGCAGACCACTTCCTTAGAAAATGTCACATCTACAGCCTAGTTAGCTGCAAGCTGAAACGCACCCCACCCTATCTGGACCCATAACCACGTGAAGCAATAGTTAAACTAGATGAACTTCAATGCAGGTAGGACAGGTTTTAGAGTAACTGAAGCAACCATATATTGCTTGGGGTGGAAATTCAATCACAGCCAGGAATGTTGGTGTGCAAATGGAGTGCATGCAACCTTTGTCCTTTTCCCAAACCTGAATAATCCTCAAATGGGGAGGAGAGGAATGCATTTCCATGGCACCAGGTAAGAAGGGGTCTCTGCTTGCAGAATGCCACTTGCATTTACTAGCAGGCATCCAATGTTAATCAGTAAACAAATACCTTTTCGAAAAGGGAAAGAGCTTCCTATTTAACAGGTAGCATAGGGAAGTAGCTTTTGAGATCTTCTGGAAGGACTGAAGCTCCACAGAGAGGATAATGGATTGCAAAAACAACCCTGGGAGGATTGCAAAGTGAGGAAAGGGGGAATATCTGCTGTTTTCTTGCAGGCAGATGCTCCTGTCAGCTCCGGCAAGTCCATCCTTTGGAAGCACATTGCAGGGAGAAGTAAGGATCTAACGGTGAGTTTAATGCACACCGCAGAGCAGTCGGCGGAAAACTCTGCTAGTTAAACAGTGACATCTACAGCCACGTTTCAGGGAACGTATTTCTCTGCAGTGCGGACACTGGCAGCACTGAGAAGTCCTCCCTGGGAAGGGATGAGAAGCACCTCTGCATCCAGAATGAAGCAGGCTCGCTTCCTGGTCACATCCAGGCAGCACCGAAGTCGAAGAAAGCCTCGGGATGTACGAGGGCGACCTGTCAGAAGGGAACATTGGGTATTAGCCGAGCGCTCTTGGAGAACAAAATAATCACACGTTCCCAAAACAAGAAGCAAATCCATTACCCTGTACAGGGGGGAAAATATACCTACTTGCATAAAGATTGCGTGGGAAATTAGAAAGAACTGCCGCTATAATAGACGTGTTGCGCGTTGTCATCCTCATAGAGAACGTTGCGCCCACTGCTTGCTAGCAAACACTGAGAAGGCAACTTTGCATCTTGTTTTCTCTCCTTATGGCTCGCTATCATGAAACAAAATGTGGTGTAATTGGCAACCTTTGACGGAAAGGACAAACGAAGCACAGCCCTCCGCAACGTAGCACCGTTCATATCCCAGTTTGAGAACAAAACATATTAGGTATTTATCTGAAGCATTTATTTTCACCTCTCCACCTGAAATGTGCAACGCTGTTCCTGTTCCTCTTGTGGGCTAATACTATTTTGGACTTGTTAAGAAGGTTGAATGAAAAGTAATGCTCCACCTTTGTTACTTGGGTTTGGATGGGAATATTTAAATAAATAAAACGCAGAAATAATCCTTGGAATGTGCTCTTTAACTACCACTATTGACTTTTCCACAAAAAAAGCCAATGGGATTTTGGCCTGCATCAATAGGAGCATAGTGTCTAGATCTAGGGAAGTAATGCTACCCCTCTATTCTGCTTTGGTTAGACCACACCTGGAATATTGTGTCAATTCTGGGCACCACAATTCAAGAGAGATATTGACAAGCTGGAATGTGTCCAGAGGAGGGCGACTAAAATGATAAAAGGTCTGGAGAACAAGCCCTATGAGGAGCGGCTTAAGGAGCTGGGCATGTTTAGCCTGAAGAAGAGAAGGCTGAGAGGGGATATGATAGCCATGTATAAATATGTGAGAGGAAGTCACAGGGAGGAGGGAGCAAGCTTGTTTTCTGCTTCCTGGAGACTAGGACGCGGAACAATGGCTTCAAACTACAAGAGGAGATTCCATTTGAACATGAGGAAGAACTTCCTGACTGTGAGAGCCGTTCAGCAGTGGAACTCTCTGCCCTGGAGTGTGGTGGAGGCTCCTTCTTTGGAAGCTTTTAAACAGAGGCTGGATGGCCATCTGTCAGGGGTGATTTGAATGCAATATTCCTGCTTCTTGGCAGAATGGGGTTGGACTGGATGGCCCATGCGGTCTCTTCCAACTCTTTGATTCTATGATTCTATAATCACCAGACAATTGGATACATTTCTGCCAACGATGAACAAGTTTTCTGAAGCTGTCACGGAAGAAGTTGACACTCTGTTTCCACAACCAGCGACCAGCATCCTGGATACCCATCGTGCAGAGATCTTCCAATAGCCAAGCAAAACAATAATGTGACCCACATGTTCTTGTGAAATGCCGATTATGCTTGAAATTTCTCTCTGAGTGATACGATGATCATCCTGAATCAATCTGTCAACCTTTTGCTTGTGAAACTCGGTGGTTGCTGTCACAGGACGTCCAACTCTTTGTTTGTCACGCAAGTCAGGTGTTCCCACCTCAACATCTTTAAACTGACTCACCCAACGACACACAGTACTCACATCAACACAATCCCCATAAACAGCTTGGAGTCTCTGATGAATCTCTTTTGGAGTGACACCTTCTGCTGTCAAGAATTCAATGACTGCATGTTGTTTAAGTCACATTGACCAAGCGTCTGCGCAGGCTTCCATACTTTGCATTTTAACAACAAACCATTCAATGCTAAGGCTTCGTGCCAAAATGGAACTGCAGAGGAGAGTGTACTGAACAAGCCAGTACCTCCGAATACCAGTACTGCCATCTGTTGAGGAGTTACAAGGGTGGAGGCATTACTTTTCATTCAACCCTCATATTTGCCATGCATTGTAGAGCACAAAACAAAGCAACCTTTCCAAGCTCTGCTCGCTCCTGCCATCAGCCATCATGGTTAACTCTTAATACTCTGCAGGCAATGAATAAATCTCACCTGCATCCATGAAAACAACATTGTCCTTGAGATGATTTGAGACATTGAAGCCCCAGGTGTGATACAACAGTGACAGATTCCAATTAAGGCTGTTTGCACATCAAGCCCTGTTGCTCTGAAACAAGAGATGGGGAAGGACTTTCCTTGAAGATCTAGGAGGGGGCTGATCTACTTTCTTAGGCCAGTGTTTCTCAACCTGGGGGTCGGGACCCCTGAGAGGGTCGCAAAGGGGTGTCAGAGGGGTCGCCAAAGACCATCAGAAAACACAGTATTTTCTGATGGTCATGGGGATTCCATGTGGGAAGTTTGAGCCAATTCTATCGTTGGTGGAGTTCAGAATATTCTTTGATTGTAAAGAACTATAAATCCCAGCAATTATAACTCCCAAAAGTCAAGGCCTGTTTTCCCCAGGCTCCACCAGTGTTCACATTTGCACATATTGAGTATTCCTGCAAAGTTTGGTCCAGAGCCGTCATTGTTTGAGTTCACGGTGCTCTCTGGATATAGGTGAACTACAACTCCCAAACTCAAGGTCAATACCCACCAAACCCTTCCAGTGTTTTCCGTTGGTCATGGGAGTTCTGTGTGGCAAATTAGGTTCAAATCCATCGCTGGTGGAGTTCAGAATGCTCTTTGATTATAGGTGAACTATAAATCCCAGCAACTACAACTCCCAAATTACAAAATCAATCCTCCCCCAACCCCACTAGCATTTACATGTTGGTGCATTGGGTATTTGTGCCCAGTTTGGTCCAGTGAATGAAAATACATCTTGCATATCTGATATTTACATTATGATTTATAACAGTAGTAAAATGACTGTTATGAAGTAGCAACAAAAACAATGTTATGGTTGGGGGTCACCACAACATGAGGGACTGTATTAAGGGGTCATGGCATTAGGAAGGTTGAGAAACACTGATCTATATATGACGCAGCATTAGGAAGGTTGAGAAACACTGACTTAGGCGATCCCTCGTTGTCTGAGTAGGATTGTCTTCCAAGATCGGTGTCTTGGTGGTGGGTCCGTAGGTGACTATGGAGCCCTATTCTTGACCTGCACATTCTCCCTCAGTGAGGACATCGCTTTCCAGGTGGAAGGCAGTCCCGGTTGGGGTTGACTTGGCGCGCCTTCCTCTTGGCACGTTTCTCCCTTTCACCCTCCATTTGTGCCTCTTCAAATTCCTCAGCACTGCTGGTCACAGCTGACCTCAAGTTAGAGCAAATATGATGGCCTCCCAAGTGTAGTGTCTTGGCTGTGGATACATAGGTGACTGTGGAGCCCTATTCTTGACCTGCATGTTCTCCTGCAGTGAGGGCATTGGTTTCCAGGTGGAAGGTGGTCCTGGTCGGGGTTGGCTTGATGTGCCTTCCTCTTGGCATGTTTCTCTGTTTTGCCCTCCATTCGTGCCTCTTCAAATTCTACATCACTGCTGGTCACAGCTAACCTCCAACTGGAGCGCTCAAGGCCCAGGGCTTCCCAGTTCTCAGTGTCTATGCCAGAGTTTTTAAGGTTGGTTTTGAGCCCATCTTTCAATCTCTTTTCCTGCCCACCAACATTCCATTTTCTGTTCTTGAGTTTGGAGTAGAGCAGGGTTTCTCAACCTGGGGGTCGGGACCCCTGGAGGGGTCGCAAGGGGGTGTCAGAGCGGTCACCAAAGGCCATCAGAGAAACACAGTGTTTTCTGTTGGTCATAAGGCTTCTTTGTGGGAAGTTTGCCCCAATTCTATTGTTGGTAGGGTTCAGAATGCTCTTTGATTGTAGGTGAACTATAAATCCCAACAACTACAACTCCCAAATATCAGGGCCTGTTTCCTCCAAACTCCACCAGTGTTCACATTTGGACATATTGAGTATTTGTGCAAAGTTTGGTCCAGAGCCGTCATTGTTTGAGTTCACGGTGCTCTCTGGATATAGGTGAACTACAACTTCCAAACTCAAGTTCAATGCCCACCAAAGGCTTCCAATATTTTCTGTTGGTCATGGGAGCTCTGTGTGCCAGGTTTGGTTTGATTAGATCATTGGTGGAGGCTAGAATGCTCTTTGATTGTAGGTGAACTATAAATCCCAGCAACGACAACTCCCAAATGTCAGGGTCTGTTTACCCCAAACTCCATCAGTGTTCACTTTTGGGCATATTGAGTATTTGTGCCAAATTTGGTCCATTGAATGAAAATATGTCCTACAAATCAGATAGTTACATGACGATTAATAACAGTAGCAAAATTACAGTTATGAAGTAGCAAAAAAAAATTAGGTTCTTGTGGGTTTTTTCGGGCTATAGAGCCATGTTCTAGAGGCATTTCTCCTGACGTTTCGCCTGCATCTATGGCAAGCATCCTCAGAGGTGGTGAGGTCTGTTGGAAGTAGGAAAAATGGGTTTATATCTGTGGAATGACTGGCATGGGGCAAGGAGCTCTTCCCTGCTGCAGTTAGGTGTGAATGTTTAGCTGATCACCTTCATTAGCATTTGAAGGCCTGCCTGAGCCTGGGAAAATCTGTTGCTGGGAGGTGTTAATCTGTGCCTGGTTTTTTCCTCTCTGTTGTTTAGCTGTTATAATTTTAGAGTTTTTTAATACTGGTAGCCATATTTTGTTCATTTTCATGGTCTCTTCCTTTCTGTTGAAATTGTCCACATGCTTGTGGATTTCAATGGCTTCTCTGTGTAGTCTGACATGGTGGTTGTTGGTGTGATCCAGCATTTCTGTGTTCTCAAATAATATGCTGTGTCCAGGCTGGTTCATCAGGTGCTCTGCTATGGCTGACTTCTCTGGTTGAAGTAGTCTGCAGTGCCTTTCATGTTCCTTGATGCGTGTTGCAATGCTGCTGCGTTTGGTGGTCCCTATGTAGACTTGTCCACAGCTGCATGGTACACGGTAGACTCCTGCAGAGGTGAGAGGATCCCTCTTGTCCTTTGCTGAACGGAGCATTTGTTGGATTTTCTTGGTGGGTCTGTAGATAGTTTGTATGTTGTGTTTCCTCATCAGCTTCCCTCTGCGGTCAGTGGTTCCCTTGATGTATGGCAGAACACTTTTCCTCTGGGTGGATCTTCATCTTTACTCTCGTGGCTTGTTCTTGGTCTTGCAGCTCTTCTGATGCCTGAGGTGGAGTCTCCATTGTCCTGTAGAGCCCAGTTGAGGTGGTTGAGTTCATCTTGGAGGAGGTGGGCTTCGCAGATTCTTTTTGCACGGTCTGCCAAGGCTTTAATGGTGCTTCTTTTTTGACTTGGGTGATGGTTGGAGTTTTTATGTAGATATCTATCTGTGTGTGTGGGTTTTCTGTAGACGGTGTGACCCAATTGTTGATCTGGTTTGCGGATGACGAGGACATCTAAAAAAAAAATTATGGTTGGGGGTCACCACAACATGAGGAACTCTATTAAGGGGTCGTGGCATTAGGAAGGTTGAGAGACCCTGGTATAAGGGAAAGAGAAAAAACAAAGGGATGAAAGCCGAGGGAATTGCCCCTTCAACATGTGGGTATGTCTTTTATAAACACCTTGAGCTTTCCATGGTCCTGAAAATTCTGCTTTTCCTCCCTTTCATATCTATCAGGATTTCACTGCTCTCTGAATTACAAATGGCCACCTTGAGAGCTTTGAGAATTTACTTTTTTAGGACTGCAGCTCCCAATAATATCCGCTTCGACCAAAACATCAGCCTCCACGGTAAATACTTAGATCTGTTTCCTCTTTTGCGTGTGTGTGTATGTGTTTAAGGAAAGGAAAGCGCTGACAGAAATGCTTGCTAATTATACTGCTTCCAGCAGACGGCAGAACTTTTCATCATACTGTTAATTAGAGCACTAATTGCATTTAGGGAAGAAAAAGTTAAAATTTAATAACTCACAAGGTAAGGGAGCGCATATTGCCAGCAAGTGTAAATGACAGCGACAATTGCCATCGCTCGGTGGGAGAGCGCCTGCTTTGCATGCCAAACGTCTCCAGCTTTCACAAGATGTGTCGAAAGGCAGCTCCCCTATTCGCCTGCCATCGTGGCCAATGAGTTGTCTCACCGGATTATGGATTGTATTGATTTCTGTGTATGCATGTATGCATATATACATCTGTACATGTTTTCCAGCTTCAAAACCATCCTCCGCATCTGTGTCCGCAGCTTCAAAACCATCCTCCACATCTCTGTGATGTCAATGGGAAAGAAAGGTGATATGCGTATGAAACAAAAGGGAGGAAGCCAGGAAAGAGCCACAAAGAGAGCCATGTTCCAATAGAGCAGTGGTTCTCAACCTGGGGGTCACGAGGGAATGTCAGAGGGGTCACTAATGACCACCAGAAAACACAGTATTTTCTGTTGGTCATGGGGGCTCTATGTGGGAAGTTTGGCCCAATTCTGTTATTGGTGGGATTCAGAATGCTCTTTGATTGTAGGTGAACTACAAATCCCAGCAACTACAACTCCCAAAATGTCGAGGACTATTTTCCCCAAACTCCGCCAGTGTTCACATTTGGGCATATTGAGTATTCATGCAAAGTTTGGTCCAGATCCATCATAGTTTGAGTCCACAGTGCTCTCTGGATGTAGGCGAACTACAACTCCAAAACTCAAGGTCAATGCCCACCAAACCCTTCCAGTATTTTCTGTTTGCCATGGGAGTTCTGTGTGCCAAGTTTGGTTCAATTCCATTGTTGGTAGAGTTCAGAATGCTCTTTGGTTGCAAGTGAACTATAAATCCCAGCAATCTACACTGCGGAATTAATGAAGTTTGCAAAGAAGACCATTATTTATTCATTCATTCATTCATCTATATAAATAAAAATGTAATGTTCGTTTGTGGTATCCACAGAACTCAAAAACCACTGGGGCAATTGGCACCAAATTTGGACACGATACACCTAACAACCCAATGTATGTTCTCCACTCAAAAAAATATGATTTTGTCATTTGGGAGTTGTAGTTGCTGGGATTTGTAGTTCACCTACAATCAAAGAGCATTCTGAACGCCATCAACGATGGAATTGAACCAAACTTGGCACACAGTTCTCCCGTGACCAACAGAAAATACTGAAAGGGTTTGGTGGGCAGTGTTCTTTGGTTTTGGAGTTGTAGTTCACCTACATCCAAAGATCACTGTGGACTCAAACAATGATGGATCTGGACCAAACTCTACACGAATACTCAATATGCCCAAATGTGAACACTGGTGGAGTTTGGGAAAATAGAACCTTGACATTTGGGAGTTGTAGTTGCTGGGATTTATAGTTCACCTACAATCACAGAGCATTCTGAACACCACCAATGATAGAATTGGGCCAAATCTCCCACACTGAATCCCCATGTGGGCCACAGCAACACGTGGCAGGAGACAGCTAGTTTATAATATTTATATTCTGCCCTTCTCACTCCGCATGTGGACTCAGGATGGATCACAATACACATATACACAGCAAACATTCAATGCTATAGACACACAACATATATAGATAGACACACAAAGGCTATTCAACTTTCCAGCTTCATGAGGGTATGCTTTTTGAATTCCAGTCACCGGGGGAGCTGTCGCTTCGCCGTCCACTTGTGACACCAATGGAGTACTTCCTCATTCTTTTGCATACTGCTGGAGGTTTTTATGGCATCATAAATTAGTTAAATTAGCCTCCCCGCATAAACGGTACCTAAATTTCCTACTTGACAGATGCAACTGTCTTTCAGGCTGCAAAGGCTGACAGCAAGCTAGACAAATGGCTGGGAGCTCACTCCAAGCCAGGCTGGCTTCAAACTCAAGACCTCTCGGTCAGTAGTGATTTTAAATCCGATGACTCCCAACTAGTTGTGCCACAACCCGGTTCCATTCAACATACAAGGAAGACAATTTCCCCCACTTCACCTGATGATGTCCATAGTCAAGTAGCATGGCTGAGTGCTTTTAGAGCAGGATGGGGAGAAAACTCTGTCTGATAAGGTACGAGGGTTGAATGAAAAGTAATGCCTCCACCTTCCCTTCTTGGGTTTGGATGGGAATATTTTAATAAACCAAACACAGAAATAATCCTTAAAATATGCTCTTTAATTAACACTATTCACTTTTCCACATAGTCACCAAACAATTGGATACATTTTTACTAATGATGAACAAGTTTTCTGAAGCCGTCATGGAAGTAGTCGACACTGTTTCCACAACCAGCATCTCACAGTTCTCTCAACATCTTCATCAGAAGCATAATGACATTGCCACAGATCTTCTTTCATTATCGGGAACAGACGGGGTACCCACTGTGCAGATCTTCCGATAGCCAAACAAAGCAATAACGTGACCCACACATTCTTGTGCAATGCCAATTATGCTTGAAATTTCTCTCTGAGTGATACAACAATTGTCCTGAGTCAATCTGTCAATCTTTTGCTTGTGAAACTCGGTGGTTGCTGTCACAGAACGTCCAACTCTTTGTTTGTCACACAAGTCAGATGGTCCCACCTCAACATCTTTAAACTTACTCACCCAATGCTGCACAGTCCTCACATCAACACAATCACCATAAACAGCTTGAATCTCCTTTGGGGTGACACCTTCTGCTGTCAAGAATTCAATGACTAAACGTTGCTTAAGTTGCATTGACCGACCGTCTGCACAGGGTTCCACACTTTGCACTTTAACAACACAACCATTCAATGCTAAGGCTTCCCGCCAAAATGGAACTGTAGAAGAGAGGCTACTGAACAAGCCAGTGCCTGCCCTATACCAGTACTGCCATCTGCTGAGGAGTTACGAAGGTGGAGGCATTACTTTTTCTGCTAAGGCTTCCCGCCAAATGGAACTGTAGAGGAGAATCTACTGAACAAGCCAGTACCTGCCCCATACCAGTACTGCCATCTGTTAAGGAGTTACAAAGGTGGAGGCAATACTTTTTCTGCTAAGGCTTCACGCCAAAATGGAACTGTAGAGGAGAGTCTACTGAACAATCCAGTACATGTCCCATGCCAGTACTGCCATCTGTTAAGGAGTTACGAAAGTGGGGGCATTACTTTTTCTGCTAAGGCTTCCCACCAAAATGGAACTGTAGAGGAGAGTCTACTGAACAATCCAGTACCTGCCCCATACCAGTACTGCCATCTGTTGAAGAGTTACGATGGTGGAGGCAATACTTTTTCTGCTAAGGCTTCCCACCAAAACGGAACTGTAGAGGAGAGTCTACTGAACAATCCAGTACCTGCCCCATACCAGTACTGTCATCTGCTGAGTCGTTAAGGAGGTGGAGGCATTACTTTTCATTCAACCCTCACAGTATATGTTTCTCTCCTTTTTCTTTCTAGTCTCACCGAAAACAAAGTGTTAGCAAAAGGAGACAGAGCCTTGATCAGTAGTTTAGCTCTGTAAACAGAACACTTTGCCCTTGGGATGAAAACATATTTAGATTCTCCTGTTCACAAAAAAAAATAAGTTAATGTGTGTTCTATTTTGGCAAACAACACAAGCTCAGCAAGAGGATGCTGCATTCTGCCAGTAAACACCAAACCATCCTGAAAAGGTTCCTGGCCAATGGGATTTTGGCCTGCATTAATAGGAGCATAGTGTCTAGATCTAGGGAAGTCCTGCTCCCCATGCTCTATTCTGCTCTGGTTAGACCACACCTGGAATACTGTGTCCAATTCTGGGCACCACAATTCAAGAGAGATATTGACTCAAGCTGGAATGTGTCCAGAGGAGGGCGACTAAAATGATCAAGGGTCTGGAGAACAAGCCCTATGAGGAGCGGCTTAAGGAGCTGGGCATGTTTAGCCTGAAGAAGAGAAGGCTGAGAGGGGACATGATAGCCATGTATAAATATGTGAGAGGAAGCCACAGGGAGGAGGGAGCAAGCTTGTTTTCTGCTTCCCTGGAGACTAGGACGCAATGGAACAATGGCTTCAAACTACAAGAAAGGAGATTCCATCTGAACATGAGGAAGAACTTCCTGACTGTGAGAGCCGTTCAGCAGTGAAACTCTCTGCCCTGGAGTGTGGTGGAGGCTCCTTCTTTGGAAGCTTTTAAACAGAGGCTGGATGGCCATCTGTCAGGGGTGATTTGAATGCAATATTCCTGCTTCTTGGCAGAATGGGGTTGGGCTGGATGGCCCATGAGGTCTCTTCCAACTCTTTGATTCTATGATTCTAAGGTTCCTATATGGCCAACCCAGGATACGTTATCTGGTACACAAAGTCTTCTTTGTTCGCCGCCTCAAAGCAATTGATCACCCTTCCCTCCTTCCTATCTCTATCAGTAGTGCTCCAAATGTACTTTTGATATAATAGGAGAGTCCGCAAGGCTCGGCTCATTTCGTATGTTTTTTTAAAAAACCTGAGGTTTTTCGGCAGCAACGGCAACCGTCATAACAGCAGCCCGCACGTAAAACCGCTGCTCCAACTTGCCACTGGAGAGATAATACATTTATTAAAATTTGACAGGACAGTCAATCTCCCACTGTTATTCTAATCGCATTTATTAACTACGGAGTTCTGAAATGGGAAGAGAAAATCCAATTTGGCAACTGCCTAGTAGGATGCCTTTTCAAGAGGGTTTTGGGGAGGGGGGGGAATAGGAAAAAAAATATGCATTTTTTTCTCCGGAACAAAATCTGAGAGATGAAAGATAACAAGTGACAAGAAAGATGGGATTCGAGCAACAGAATGTATTTGAATTGGCTTGATGGGTATGGGTTGCAGACCATAATGCTGTTTGCGAGAACAAACAGACAGATTGCTTGCGTGCGTAAGAGTCGCTTTTTCAGACGGCCGCTCTGAGGATCTCTCAGCCAGTGGAGAGACTTAGCAAGTACACCGCAAAAAGGATTTCTCCGTGCTCTACAAAGTAAACTTTCCCTTTGGATCCATGGTTCACAATGGCCCGTTGGCATTTAGGGATTCGTTTCAGTGGAGAAAAGGAAAACGTCTTCAATGTTTTTAGGAATCTATATAAATAAAAATGTAATGTTCATTTGTGGGATGTCACTGTTGGGGTTCAGACTGAGTTTGAACTTGAACCTGATTCTCTGTTTGTTCCTCCTGATGCTAATGAAAATATATTTACTGATGCTAATGAAAATGTACTTCTTGATGTCAATGCTCCTGAAATTAGTGAAAATTCTGTAGATTTGGAAAATGAAAGTACCAGTGTTCATGAGAATGTTTCAGAGGGAAGCCATGACCTTTCACTCCCTTCTGCACCTGGGAACCTTAATGAGAATAGAAGGGGCCAGATCTGGCAAGACAGAAGTAAATCACTCAGCTTGCGAAGGTCTTCCAGATTAAAAGAAATACAAACAATGGCTTCAAAGCAGGGAGGCGTTTCACGAAACCAGTTCTTCGGCTTTAAGTGCCTTCTGCCGGGCTGACTTTCTCAGTTCAGGCAAAAGATTCCCCCAGGCTCAGCCAGGCCTTCAAATGCTAATGAAGGTGGTCAGTTGAAACATTCCCACCTAGCTCCAGCAGAGAAGAGCTCTTTGCTCCACCCCAGTCATTCCACAGATATATAAACCTCCCTTTTCCTAGTTCCAACAGACCTCACTACCTCTGAGGATGCTTGCCATAGATGCAGGCGAAACATCAGGAGAAAATGCCTCTAGAACATGGCCATATAGCCCAAAAAAACCCACTAGAACCTAGTGATTCCAGCCATGAAAGCCTTCGACAATACATTGACTCTGCTATATTTTTCCTTGCTTCTGGGACACTTGCTATCCAACTTGCATTGGTTCAGGGAGGTTATGTTTTGGAAGCTATAAATCACTTCCCATGCCAGCATCCCAATACATCCTTCATAGAGGATTCAACCATTTGTAGAGCAGTGGATCTACTCAATGTGCAACCAAGTTTGCTCTAACCTCTCTATATAAAGGCTATGTATTTCTGTACCCAGAGGCGGCTCTAGGTAATTTTCAATGGTAAGCAAACAGTATTTGGCACACACCCCCCCCCAACCAATCACTGACGTATATTTTCTGTTCATCATGGGAGTTCTGTGTGCCATATTTGGTTCAATTCCATCATTGGTGGAGTTCAGAATGCTCTTTGATTTTAGGTGAACTATACATCCCAGTAACTACAACTCACATATGTCAAGGTCTATTTTCCCCCAAGAGCGCCTCAAGAGCGCCCCTGGGCAAAATCAACTATACTGCAAATACTTACTTTGCGTAGTGGGTTGCAATGGATACAAATAATAGTGGGAGTGAAATGAAGCCATATCATAGAGAAGGGAAATACTAGAATAAGAGGATAAATTCCAAGGGCAGAAGGGGAATGGGACTCATTCAAACTATTTGACATTCGTTCTGCTCCCATTGCTCTTGGTGCCAGTCATCACCCGTTGATCGGCTCCTAATCGTTCTTCATTACCAAGCCTCCCAAGCTGTCCCGTGCTGTAAATATGAGATAAAATAGAGTTTGGCTTGGGAGAACATGGCTGTCAAACAAAACCAAGGGCAGGAGAGATGAGAAACAGAGCTGCGGCAGTGATGTAAAGCTGCCAACTGAAGGCCTATTGCTTCATTACACAACCGAGGCAAATTTTGTGCCCAAGGACAATGTTTTGCATAGTTTATTTCCTCCAGAAACTTGAAGCAATATTTCTTTTGCTTCAGGTTTGATCTGGGTTTTAAACCCAACTCTAATGAAACAAAAGGGAATGTTCTTTGTAAGCAGTGTACTTCTCAGAAGACCTTGCAAGAGTCACTTTTTGGACTAACCGCTCCCATTTTCCCCAGTCAACTTTTTTTCTATATACAACCCCACCAGTATTCAAATTGGGAGTGATCCTGGATTCATAGCTGAGCCTGGAAACCCAGGTTTCGTCGGTGGCCAGGGGAGCTTTTGCACAATTAAAACTTGTGCACCAGCTGCAACTGTATCTTGGGAGGTCGGACTTTGTCACTGTGGTCCACGCTTGGGAGGCTATGGTTACATCCCGAATAGATTACTGCAACACACTCTACGTGGGGTTGCCTCTGAAGACTGTTCGGAAGCTCCAGCTAGTCCAGCGCTCGGCAGCAAGGTTGAGCAGGGTACAGGGAGCATACAATAATAATAATAATAAACTTTATTTGTACCCCGCCACCATCTCCCCTATGAGGACTCGGAGAGGCTTACATGAGGCCAAGCCCAAACAACAAATACAATAAAAATAAAACCAAAACATAACCGAAAATGCAAACGCAACCTGTCATGTATCATGTTCTGCAGTTGATGGTGGTTGGTGGTGGTAGGCCTAGCAGTTGGTGATGGAAAGGTTAATGTAAGTCTTAGTTCTAAAGGGTTGAGTAATCTGGAAGTAAGAGTTCATGGGTGAAAGCAATTAAGGGTAGAGGCATGCAAGAGATAGGTTGTAGCTGGGTGTTTCTGGATATAATGAGCTAGCCTTGGCACTGATCTTCGGGAGAAAAGAATTTATCTTATCTTGGTGGTAGATGCTACTGGTTTTCCCCCAGGTCTTTGGATTTTCGGTGTCCTGACCTGTCTCTTGAACCCTGGAATCTTGAATCTTTGGACTGGCTTTTGACTACGGAATAGACTCTTGATCACTGAACTCTCTGCGTTTGACCACTGGACTGGACCTTCTGACTATGGTGTTGTCTTGAACCTGCAACAGCGTTTGCTGTCAGTTTTGTTTTATATTATGTAGATGTTTTGGACTATTAAAACAGCCAGACAGTAAGTGCTGTTTAATCAAATTGTTGAACACAAACTGGGAGTTTATTTGGTTCATCTCTACCTGAATAAGGCAGAGCCCTGGCAACGTGACACTGGCTGCCTATTAGCTTCTGAGCACAATTCAAAGTGTTGGTTTTGACCTATAAAACCCTAAACAGTTCCAGCCCAGCTTACCTGTCTGAACGTATCTCCCTCAGCGTACTGTTTTAATGTGTTTTTATCTATGTATTTATCTATTTATGTATTCATGTATTTAACATACAGTTTATAAGTAAATTAACTATGTTAATTTTCAACTACTATTTTCTGGTCTCTTGAGAGCATGAAGGCAGTATATTTTATAGGAGAGCAGTTTTTTGGGGGGAGCAACTGAAATAACATTTCCTAGGATCTGCTATATATTTTGTGCATTGGCATATCTTTGTTCCTAACAGTTCATAGAGATAACCAGGTATACCAGTCTAACAACTGAGAAACCTAAATTGCCTTGCATGGATACTAGTGGAGAAGATTGACTCTAGCAAGTTTTTAATTCTTCTCAGGAAGATCATACTTTACAAAAAGGTTACAAACTCTAACAAGGTCATGCCTTTCCAAAAGGTTATATGAGCGTGAATGCTAGTTAATCCCCAAATGCGTCATGCTTCCAAAAGCCTGTGAAGATTTCTGGTTTTCCCAATAGTCTGTATCAATAATCCAGTCCAAGAGCAGATCTTTGGTAAGGCAAGGAGAACCTCATTGTCTACTTGCAACAAGAGTGTGCCCAAATACTTTGCATTGCTATGGGCATAGATCATAACAATGGGTAGATCTTGTTCCTGGACCCCAGTGACAGGAAAAATTGCAGCAAAGATCAAAGGAATGATATCATTCCTAGCCAAGAAGCCCATCATTTTATTTATTTATGTATTTACAGTATTTATATTCCGCTCTTCTCACCCCGCAGGGGACTCAGAGTGGATCACCATGCACATATACATGGCAAACATTCCATGCCATAGACACACAACATATATAGACACAGACACAGAGGCTATTTAACTTTCCAGCTTCATGAGGGTATGCTTTTTGAATTCCAGCCATTGGGGGAGCTGTTGCTTCACCATCCACTTGTGACACCAATGGAGTACTTCCTCATTCTTTTGCATGCTGCTGGAGAGTTTTATGGTGCCGTAAATTAGTTAAATCACATTAGCCAGGCCCGGCCTTTTAAACTGCCTTGAACAGGCAGGATTATTTTAAATATATGTGCTATTGTGGTTTTTAATGCTTATGTTGTCTTGTTAATTTTATGAAACATTCACACCTAGCTCCAGCAGACAAGAGTCCTTTGTCCCACCCTGATCTTTCCACAGATATATAAACCCTAGTTCCAATTTTCCTAATTCCAACAGACCTCACTACCTCTGAGGATGCTTGCCATAGACGTCAAGAGAAAATGCCTCTAGACCGTGGCCATATAGCCCGAAAAAACCTACAACAACCCAGTGATTCCGGCCATGAAAGCTTTCGACAATTTTATGTTTATGCTGTTTTCTTTGTATGTATTGATTATGTTACTTGGAAACCGCTCTGAGTCCCCTTGGGGAGATAGAGTGGTATATAAATAAAGTTTTGTTTTGTTGTTGTTGTTGTTAAATTAGCTTCCTTGCATAAGCGATACCTAAATTTCCTACTTGACAGATGCAACTGTCTTTTGGGCTGCAAAGGTCAACAGAAAGCTAGACAAACAGCCGGAAGCTCACTCCGGCCCGGGCTGGCTTCAAACTCATGCCCTCATGGTCAGTAGTGATTTTAATGCAAGTGACTCCCAACCAGCTGCGTCACAACCCAGTCCTCATTTGCACTGATTTAGGATTGCTTGTACGCTTTCACCAATGCCCCACCACTCCTATCTTGTTCAAGCCTAGCATTATTTTTAAAATTTAATTGCATTTGGCCCAGCCATAGATTTTAAAATGTGTGTTGTATTAGAATCATAGAATCAAAGAGTTGGAAGAGACCTCATGGGCCATCCAGTCCAACACCATTCTGCCAAGAAGCAGGAATATTGCATTCAAATCACACCTGACAGATGACCATTCAGCCTCTGTTTAAAAGCTTCCAAAGAAGGAGCCTCCACCACACACTGGGGCAGAGAGTTCCACTGCTGAACGGCTCTCACAGTCAGGAAGTTCTTCCTCATGTTCAGATGGAATCTCCTCTCTTGTAGTTTGAAGCCATGGCTCCATGGCGTCCTAGTCTCTCTCCAGGGAAGCAGAAAGGAAGCTTGCTCCCTCCTCCCTGTGGCTTCCTCTCACATATTTATACATGGCTATCATATCTCCTCTCAGCCTTCTCTTCTTCAGGCTAAACATGCCCAGCTCCTTAAGCCGCTCCTCATAGGGCTTGTTCTCCAGACCTTTTATCATTTTAGTCGCTCTCCTCTGGACACATTCCAGCTTGTCAATATCTCTCTTGAATTGTGGTGCCCAGAATTGGACACAATATTCCAGGTGTGGTCTAACCAAGGCGGAATAGAGCATGGGGAGCAGGACTTCCCTGGATCTAAACACTAGGCTCCTCTTGATGCAGGCAAAGCATTACTGTTATTGTTATTGCTTCTTTGTTTATGAGTTTTATTTTAGTTGTTTATTGTTGTTATTGCTTGTATTGATGAATTGTTGGCTCGGCCTCATGTAAGCCGCACCAAGTCCCTTGGGGAGATGGTAGCGGGGTACAAATAAAGTTATTATTATTATTATTATTATTATTATTATTATTATTATGAGCTGGACCTTAGGGAAGGCTGAGCCAAGGAAGAGAGGCGCTTTTGAGCTGTGGTGTTGGAGGAAAGTTCTGAGAGTGCCTTGGACTGCGAGAAGATCCAACCAGTCCATCCTCCAGGAAAGAAAGCCCAGCTGCTCATTGGAGGGAAGGAGACTAGAGACAAAGTTGAAGTCCTTTGGCCACATCATGAGAGACAGCAAAGCCTAGAGAAGACAATGATGCTGGGGAAAGTGGAAGGTAAAAGGAAGAGGGGCCGACCAAGGGCAAGATGGATGGATGGCATCCTTGAAGTGACTGGACTGACCTTGAAGGAGCTGGGGTGGTGACGGCTGACAGGGAGCTCTGGCGTGGGCTGGTCCATGAGGTCACAAAGAGTCGGAGACGACTGAATGAATGAACAACAACAATTATTATTATTATTATTATTATTATTATTATTATTATTATTATTATTATTGGAGTCCTAGATTCATCACTCAGGGACAAAGTGCCATTTGCCATTGACAACATCGCCCCAAAACTTGTGTTCCGCTGGATCCATGTCACCGCATGCATTGCGGACCACCAGCAAGCCCTCGCAGAGTTCCTTTGAAATGCCATTTCCCCCACAGCCGGGGAATACAAATTAGAAGAGGTGACAAATAACCTTTCCTCCGCCTGGCACCCCCAATGCACCCATTTCTTCTTTGACACGTCAACCTTCTGACATAAAGTAAATTAAATTCCTTCCGTGGTGAGATACACACACAAAAAGGAGCCAAAACCAGCCACCGCGGTGTGTGTGCTATTTGCAAGGAAAGCACTTTCTAAAAAGCACAGGGATTTTTGTAAAAAAAAAAAACACACACACACTCTAGATTTATGGAAGCTATATTTCACCGTGCCATCAGGATTGCGATGACAGGCGTCTCGAGTCCAGGCGCGGCCTCTCCAAAGAGCTCTGCTGCACTTTGCTGCCATGGTGGCCTTTTGCAGAATGAGGGACAAAGCCTTTCACTGCATCCTTATTTCAAAATATACTAGGAACTTTCCCCCATTTTTAAAAAAACACACTTTGAAGGTCAATGTGAATAACTGCCACTTTGGAGCCATGCGGAGGGCAAGCAATCCCCTTCTTTCAGGGAGTGAGCAACACGATGGGATGGAGGGGAAGAGACCCAAAAGATGGACAGACTCATTTTGGCTCTTGTCATTTTCTTCTTGTTGTCTTGCTCTTTGCAATGATGAATTGCATTACATGGTTGGCAAAGGGACACTTTTAACCCTTTTCCCAGAGCAGAATGCAAGGCCATCCATTTCCTTTTTAGCCCTTCAATAAAGAAAAGTTTAGAGAACCAAGTGGGATCTGCAGGACAATGTTGATTTATGTTGATGATCATCATCATCACGGGGTGCCTGCGCCCTACACCACTGGAGAAATTACACTGCTTAGCCGGTATTGCACCACCTGACATCCACCGGGGAGTAGCAGCCAATAGTGAAAGGACCAAGGCAGAGACATCTCCAGCTCATCCCCGGTTTGGGTATCAGCCAGCACGTCAATGACTTAAATCTAGACATAGTTTTCTAAGATCTACAGAGACACTCGCTGGAACACCTCAGCAAGCGAGAGTCCAAAAGTGGCAGGCTCAAACCCAGAACCTCAATCAATGGCTGATACCAAATGAAAGACTCCTCCCTGAACACACAGAAGACTGGGCAACTTGGAAGGCGCTGAACAGACTGTGCTCTGGCCCCACGAGATGCAGAGCCAACCTTAAGAAATGGGGCCACAAAGTGGAGTCCACGACATGTGAGTGTGGAGAAGAGCAAACCACTGACCACCTGCTGCAATGCACCCTGAGCCCTGCCACGTGCACCATGGAGGACCTTCTTGCAGCAACACCAGAAGCACTCCAAGTGGCCAGATACTGATCAAAGGACATCTAATCAACTACCAAACGCACACATTTTGTATTTTCTCTGTTTGTTTGCTTTGTTCTGTTAGAAATGTAATATAATTGACTGGTTGATCTGACACGACAAATAAATAAATGATGATGATTATTATTATTATTATTATTGAGTCCCCCGTAGCTCAGTGGGTTAAAATACTGAGCTGCTGAACTTGCGGATCAAAAGGTCACAGGTTTGAATCCGGGGAGCGGAGTGAGCTCCCGCTGTTAGCCCCAGCTTTTGCCAACCTAACAGTTTGGAAACACACAAATGTGAGTAGATCAATAGGTATTGCTTTGGCAGGAAGGTAACGGTGCTCCATGCAATCATGCTGGTCACATGACCTTAGGGGTGTCTACGGACAACACCACCTCTTTGGCTGAGAAATGGAGATGAGCGCCAACCCCCAGAGTTGGACACAACTGGACTTAATGTCAGGGGAAAACCTATTATTATTATTATTATTATTATTATTATTATTATTATTATTTGATACACAACAGGATGAGTCCACAGCAAACAAGATCACTCTGCTGGCTGTTGTATTCGATCACATGTCGGACACTTCCCAAGTATCCAGGACTGTGCGACATATTGATGAATAATACATGCAGATCCAAGAAAAGTAACCTTTTGCAGCTGACAGATAGTGATTTTGTCAGCATCGATTGTTTTTAAGTGCAGGCCAAGATCTTTAGGCACTGCACCCAGTGTGCCTAATCACCACTGGAACCCCCTTGATTGGCTTGTGCCAGAATCTTTGTAGTTATATCTTTAAATCCTCATATTGTGTAAGCTTTTCCAGTTACTTCTCGTCTGTTCTGCTATCACCTGTGATTGAAACATTGACAATCCACACTTTGTTTTTTTTCCCACGATCGTAAGGTCAGGAGTATAAATTTGGAAGTCCCAGAGTAGTTTGATGTGTTCATTTTCTGTAACTTTTCCAGGCTTATGATCTCACCAGTTCTTTGTTGCAAGCAGATGGTATTTGTGGCACAAGTTCCAATGGATCATCTGAGCAATGGTGTTGTGCCTCTGCTTGTAGTCCGTCTGCCCAATCTTCTTGCAGCAGCTGAGTATGAGATCCATTATTCCGTCTGCTTCCTTGCAGAGTCTACACTTGGAATCTGTTGTTGACTTTTCTATTATTATTATTATTGTTATGTTTATTAGTCCAAATATAGTTTGCTGTTACCCATGGTTTCAGGTATTCACAGAAGGACTTGTAATGTATCCTGGGCAGTTAAGTAAAAGTAAAGGTTTTCCCTTGACATTAAGACCAGTTGTGTCCAACTCTGGGGGTTGGTGTTCATCTCCATTTCTATGCTGAAGAGCCAGCGTTGTCCGTAGATACCTCCAAGGTCATGTGGCCAGCATGACTTCATGGAGCGCTGTTACCTTCCCACTGGAGTGGTACCTATTTATCTACTCACATTTGCATGTTTTCAGAGGCGGCCCTAGGTAATTTTCAACAGTAAGCAAACAGTATTTTGGTGCGCCTCCCCCCCCCAACCAATCACTGATATATATTTTCTGTTCGTCATGGGAGTTCTGTGTGCCATATTTGGTTCAATTCCATCATTGGTGGAGTTCAGAATGCTCTTTGATTGTAGGTGAACTATACATCCCAGTAACTTTGTTGTTCATTCGTTCAGTCATCTCTGACTCTTCGTGACCTCATGGACCAGCCCACGCCAGAGCTCCCTGTCGGCCGTCACCACCCCCAGCTCCTTCAAGGTCAGTCCAGTCACTTCAAGGATGCCATCCACCCATCTTGCCCTTGGTCGGCCCCTCTTATCCCAGTAACTACAACTCGCATATGCAGTATAGTTGATTTTGCCCAGGGGTGCTCTTGAGGCGCTCTTGGGGGAAAATAGACCTTGACATATCCCAGTAACTACAACTTGCATATGTCAAGGTCTATTTTCCCCCAAGAGCGCCTCAAGAGCACCCCTGGGCAAAATCAACTATACTGCAAAGGCTTACTTTGCGTAATGGGTTGAGCTGCCCCTGCATGTTTTTGAACTGCTAGGTTGGCAGAAGCTGGGGCTCACAGTAGGAGCTCACTCTGCTCCCAGATTTGAACCTGCAACCTTTCGGTCAGCAACTTCAGCAGCTCAGCGCTTTAACCCACTGCGCCGCCGGGGCTCCTGAGATCACAATACAAACCATAAGAACATCACACCATCCAATAAAAACATTGGAAGCACTGCAAACACACTTGAAGCAAAGTAGGAATAAAAATGCAGCACACGTTTTGTGCCTTTGCTTGTATCGATGTGTGAGGTCTTATCTGCAGTTCCGTGGAATCCCAGTTTTGGGGTGACAAATCAGATACAAGTCAGGCAAGTAATACATAAATGCATCATGTGTATAAGCTAAAGTGGACCACACATATTTTGGCGCCTCAAATATCAGCCCTGTTTCTGGGTCTATTTTCCCCACTTATTCCAAAAATGGCCCTACTTTCCCCTTATCTGTTTTTGAGATACAGAAAACAGGACATACACCTGTCTTTATCTGTTCGTCCGTAGAGAACTGTGATAACCATATCTGAGAAACTAACGCAGTTTACCCAATGCAATTTTCTGAATCAGTGCCTCAAATAACACCAGGAACAGGTTTCCAAACCAAGGCATCAAGAGTTTGGGTTGTTGTGGTATTTTATTATTTATGTTTATTATTTATTATTTATTTACAGTATTTAAATTCCGCCCTTCTCACCCCACAAGGGATACAGGGCGGATAACAATGCACATATACATGGCAAACATTCAATGCCATTAGACACACAACATATATAGACACTCAGAGGCTATTTAACTTTCCAGCTTCATGAGGGTATGCTTTTTGAATTCCAGCCACCGGGAGAGCTGTCGCTTCACCATCCACTTGTGCCACCGATAGAGTACTTCCTCATTCTTTTGCACACTGCTGGGGATTTTTATGGCGTCATAAATTATTTAAATTAGCCTCCTTGCATAAGCGGTACCTAAATTTCCTACTTGATAGATGCAACTGTCACAGCTCAGAGTAGAGTCACCTTGCTCCAAACACCAAACCACACAAAGGCTGAAGATTTTGTAGTTTGTTGAAGAAAGGAAAAGTCTTCAATGCAAAAGTAAGTTTCAAAAGTTCAATAGCAAACAGCATGAAGCATAATCCAAAGAACATCGATCAAACAAGATTCCATGACAGCAAGACAGAGTCCCAGGAAGCCAAGAACATTGCCCCAAAGCCAAGGCAATCCAAAGAAGTTACCAGGTTGTTCGCAGAAGTTGCGCTGACAAAGATTTGCTTTCAAACACCCCGTTTAATATACTTTCCCAGCATGAGTGCATTCTGTTGACCCCTAATTTCCCTCTTGTTAGCAAGCCTCGCACTGTGGCGAACTGTGAATTGTAAGCGATCCTCCCTATCTAAATCTTCATAGCTCTCAAGGTCGGATAGCTCGTTAGGCACCTGAGAATCGTCAGGCTGGGAGCCATCCTCCTCCATCTGCACCTGGCTAGTTTCCCTAACATCAGAAACATCATCTGAAACATTCCTTGCCATGGGAAACTGAATCTCCTCAGATTCTTCTTCAAAAACAACAGGAGCATCTTCATGAATCTCCAGCTGAGCCACAACAGCAACTGTCTTTCGGGCTGCAAAGGTTGACAGCAAGCTAGACAAATGGTCGGGAGCTTACTCTGATCCAGGCTGGCTTCGAACTCATGATCTTTTGGTCAGTAGTGATTTTAATGCAGCTGACTCCCAACCAGCTGCGCCACAACTCTAATGTGTATATGAACATTCTGATGTGTGCAAATTGCTTTTTGTTCTCTTTTGGGGTGACGTTTTTCCCTTTTCCCCTTGCAATGTGCAGGCGCCATCCAAAACACTGCCTGCAAGCATCCATGCCTTCCAAGCATCGGGCTCCGGTTGTGTCCAGTTGCCAATGTGACTTTGACAAACCGAGTGCCTTCTGTTTTCAAATCAATGATGATGGATTAATCAAGGCTGACCCGAACCTGCTGCTCCCTGAACACGTCCTTAAGCCCGATCTTCACGCTGGAAAGAGTTCTCCGTTTTGGCTGATCCCGTCTCAGGCGCTCTTTGCTTCTTGATCCATTTCCACAAATGTCAGAAAGGAGACCAAAACAACAGGCAGAGAGAGAGGTATACTGGGCTCATTCCTTGCTTCACTGCATACAGCTCAGCGGTTATACGCGTTGCATGCAGATTTCCATTTTAATTCATTGTTTCGTGATAAGGTGGCGTGAGATGTGGACCTGTGGTTCACTCCCTGGCATGCACACTCGCGCGCACACACACAGAGGGAGAGAAATAACTCTTGGTGCTGCAATCCAGAGCAGGGAACGAGGCCCTAAGATAACTATCCACCACACTTGGCTGTGAAAAACAATCCTTTTTTATCGAAGAAAATGGTTACAAAATAAAGGAAAAATGCAAGTCAAAAGCCACAGCAAAATCAGCAAACATGAATTTAAATGGACAAAGCAAAACCAAAAGCCTCACTGGGAAATACTGGAATCTGTTAGCAATCCACTAACCGTACTTGATATCCTAGAAATCTTCCCAAACTATGGCCAGGGAACCGGGAGAACTGCCAAGGTCTTCATCAATTCTGAAACGATGCCTGAACTGAGACAATCAGCTCGGCGTATTGCAATTAAAACTCAAGAATTGGTTCCGTGAACCGCCCTTCTGTTTTGAAGCCAATGTTTTTAATTCTTGAATTCGGGAGGGATTTACTTCTGTCTTCCCAAATTTGGCCCCTTCTGTTGTCATTACAGTTAACAGGTGCAGAAGGGAGGGAAAGTTCAAGGTCTCCCTCTGAAACATTCTCATGAACACTGGTACTTTCATTTTCCAAATCTACAGAAGTTCCTTCCTCACTAATTTCAGAAACATTGGCATTTTCCAAACCTACAGCAGTTTCTTCCTCACTAATTTCAGGAGCATTGGCATCAAAAGGTACATTTCCACTAGCATCAGTAAATATACTTTCATTAGCATCAGGAGGAACAAACAGAGAATCAGGTTCAAGTTCAAACTCAGGCTGAACCACAACACTTGGGATTCATTTCAAAGAATAATATCCAACAAGAAAGCAAATTTGTATTCAGTTCCGTTGCAACTGAAGAAGACTTTCCGCCTCCTGAGGTGAAGCAACTCTCCCAAGTCAAGGTGTCTCAGGCTCAAAGCCAGCTGGGCTGTTTTGGCACCAGAGGCCAAAAAAAAGTATCCAATAAGCTCTTCTTTCCATTCCTGGCAGTCAAAATACAACAATATCAGCTCTCAATTGGCTGTCCTTTCGTGACATTCAGCATCTGTTGCCAGAGAGGGCTGCGTTCTGACTAATGAACCTGCGGAAAAATAATGGTGTCGACGCTTTCCTCTGCAGCTGTGACCCAAGATTCTGCCACAAAGTGTCTGACTTAACTAGTCAGGAGTTGCTGCAGATTCACATCTGTGGCTGATCTCGAGCAAGAATTTAGGGGTCTTTGCCAGGAGGCAGAGACCAATCAGACTCATCAAAGAGTTCGTTGCCCTGGCGAGACAGAAAGAAGCACCCAATATTTTCCCCTGATTTTTCCCAATAAAAGTTCTCACCAAGTTGAAGAAAAGCCACCGAGTTGTTTATTGCGATCCAGCTGGAAAGGATGCAAAGCCGCGATATTTCGTCAGGCAAGCATACATTGAATACAAAATAAAGCCTTTTTTATACATATACAGAGCTGTCAGATTTGAATCTCCCGCTCCCCGCCCTCCGCCTGGCTGTCTGATTGGTTGGTGCTCTACAGCTGGGTGGAGGCTTGGCCGCCTCTTGGCCACCAGCTGCCCAGGCTATTGTCCATGCAAAAGGAAGTTGTGGATTAAAAAAATCCTGGATTGTTTGGGGCTTTGTAGTCCCTTTGGTGGAGTTTCTTCATGTATATAGGGGAAACAAAGGGCAGAGGAAAAGGGGAAAGGCTTCTGCCACACAAAGAAATCAGAAAACACATTTCATACATCTAAAGTTCATAAAAGGCAAGATTTCATAAGGTTTGTCCATGTGGGGGGAAAGAGTGTCCATAGGGGATGGCTAAAACGCAAGGGTGTTGCACAAAGGTCCTGGCAGGAGTTCTTGAGTGGCCCAAATGGACCTGGTGTCTCTGGAAACAAGCTTTGCTCCCCGTCCTTGGAGAACTACAGCTCCCGAGAGAGGCAGAGACCCCAAGGTCTAGCTATTCCCGAAGTTTCATGGGGTCCTCATTGTTGTTAAGGCCTTGGCAAATTGACCAAGACTTAACCCCTATTGTGCAGTCTGGTACCTTTGTCCTTTGCAGAACTATAAGTCGCCATCCCTTGTTAAGGAGGGGGGGCATGCTCGACGTCACCAACATGGCTCTCTAGAGCTCTGTATTGGATGGTTTCACAGCTTTTGCAGCACAGTTTCCTGCACTCCAAAAGGCTGAAGAATGCCTCTCCAAATGCTGACTGACAGGATCATAGAATCCTAGAGTTGGAAGAGACCTCATGGGCCATCCAGCCCAACCCTATTCTGCCAAGAAGCAGGAATATTGCATTCAAAGCACCCCTGACAGACTTGGAGGCAAGAACCACAGGTGAAAGTATTCCACGAGTGAAGCCCCCAATTCATTCGTGATGAAAGAGGCACAAGAGGTGCCGCACACCCTCCTTTCCCAAAGGCACTTTCCGGCGATGCATTGCTCCCTTTACAAGCCTCTTTGGGGTTTGTCCTGCGCCAACCGCTTACAAGCTCGAGACATTTCTTCGGATGGCCTTAATCAAAAGGCAAACATATCTTTAGCTGTTTGTCAAACACGAGCTTTTCATTATACCGGGAACAAGGCCGATAGGCAACACGCATTAAGGTGACATTATTGGGAAGATAACAACGCCATTAATGCTCCCCAATGAAAAGAGCGATGCTCGGTAAGTAGAACAGTTGGGGGAAATTGCAATTAGGCTGCCGGGTTTTACATTTTTATTGACGAAGGGAGAATACAATGGCATGGAGTGGAGGAGGGAAGTCCTAATTATCTGAGAGGAGAGGGACTCCTTCAAGGGACGCTTTGGAGCCATTTTGGCATCATTTGGCTGCCAGGAGTCAAAAACAAGAAGTTGACTAAAGCAATCGTTGGCATACAAAGAAATACTCTGAGTCAGACCAAAAGCCTATCCAATTTGGTATTTACTTTGTATTGTCGAAGGTTTTCATGGCCGGAATCGCTGGGTTGTTGTAGGTTTTTTGGGTTGTATGGCCATGTTCCAGAAGCATTCTCTCCTGACATTTTGCCTGCATCTATGGCGCCCATACCTTGGGAAGTCGGATCTGGCCACAGTGGTCCATGCTCTTGTTACATCCCGATTAGATTACTGCAACGTGCTCTACGTGGGGTTGCCTTTGAAGACTGTTCAGAAACTCCAACTCACCGGATTGCTCACCGGAGTGTCATACAGGGAGCACACCACCCCCCTGTTGTGTCAGCTCCACTGGCTGCCGATCCAGTTCCGAGCACAATTCAAAGTGCTGGTTTTGACCTACAAAACCCTATACGGCTCCGGCCCAGTGTATCTGTCCGAACAGATCTCCCTCTACGTCCCATCCCGGAGTCTAAGATCTTCTGGGGAGGCCCTGCTCTCGACCCCACCGTTATCCCAAGTGAGMTTGGCGGGGACGAGGAGCAGMGCCTTCTCGGTGGTGGCCCCCCACCTGTGGAATTCGCTCCCCAGGGAAATTAGATCAGCGACATCACTCCTTTCCTTCAGGAAAAAACTGAAAAKATGGATTTGGGACCAGGCATTCGYACAATCGTGCAGATAAAGAAAGGACTTTGAGAATGYCCAGGAAATGACTAATGGAATGSAATTTGGAACTCTGAAAGACYAACGCTGAGCATGTGAATAGTTTTTATATGATGTGATGCATATTGATTGTTATGATTGTTTTAACTGTGATAATTTTTTAAACTATGGTTTTGTACACTATGTATAATTTTTGTATAGGCATCGAATTGTGCCTTTTGTAAGCCGCCCTGAGTCCCCCCTCGGGGGTTGAGAAGTGCGGAGTAAAAGTACCCAAAATAAATAATAAATAAGTGTGCTCAGATGTTGTGAGGCCTGTTGGAAACTAGAAAAATGGGTTTATATACCTGTGGAAAGTACAGGGTGGGAGAAAGAACTCTTGTCTGTTGGAGGCAAGTGTGAATGTTTCAATTGGCCACCTTGGTTAGCATATGATGGCCTGACAGTTTTTAAGTGTGGCTTGTCACTAACTGGGGGAATCGTTTGTTGAGAGGTGATTAGGTGTTCCTGATTGTTTCTTGTCTGGAGTTCCCCTGTGTTTGAGTCTACTGACCCCCAGATTGAGAAACACTGTTCTAATCACTATCACACAACCTCATGATGCCACATTAGTGTGAAACCACAGAGTTCAATATTTATTTATTCGTTCAGTTGCTTCCAGCTCTTTGTGACCTCCTGGACCAGCCCAGACCAGAGCTCCCTGTTGGCCGTCACCACGCCCAGCTCCATCAGAGTCAAGTCAGTCACTTCAAGGATACCACCCACCCACCTTGCCCTTGGTTGGCCTCTCTTCCTTGTCACTTCCATTTTCCCCAACATCATTCTCTTCTCCAAGCTTTCCTATCTTCTCATTACGTGGCCAAAGGACTTCCTCTTTGCCTCTAATATCCTTTCCTTCAGTGAGCTTCATTTCCTGGAGGATGGGCTGGTTGGATCTTCTCGCAGTCCAAAGCACTCTCAGCATTTTCCTCCAGCACCACAGTTCAAAAGCATCTCTCTTCCTTCGCTCAGCCTTCCTTATTTGTTGTTTATTTGTTCAGTCACTTCCCATTCTTCGTGACCTCCTGGACCAGCCCACACCAGAGCTTCCTGTCGGCCATCACCACTCCCAGCTCCTTCAGAGTCAAGCCAATCACTTCCATCTGCCTTGCCCTTGTTCGGCCCCTCTTCCTTTTTTCCTTCCATTTTCCCCAGCATCATTGTGACAGCGCAAGTGGCGCCACCTATATGTAGAACTGTTGGTTGCAAGATTTAAACTGTTGCATCATGCTTATTTATTTATTTATTTATTTACCTTACTTATATACCACTGTTCTCAGCCCGAAGGCAACTCACAGCGGTTCACAACAAATACGAACAGCAAAAATTCAGTGCTGCCTTTTTACCCTGCCTATGTATAGTTGGATTGATTGGTTATTTATAGCTGTCAATCAATGTTGTTTGCACCAGTTGAATTGCTTTCTCAGCTCAATTGTTTGGCTCCACCTCTTCCTGGAGGAGGGGAGTGCTTCCCTTTTTTCATTCCACCATCAGATTTTCTACCAGATGGGTGTGAGTAAGAAACTTGGCTCTAAAAGCCCCTGATTAAGTTACCCCTCAGCACCAATTCTGAGGTTTTTCCCCTTGAGACTTATGCTTCATGTTCAGATCAACCTGAACAACGTTGAGAAGTCTCAAGCACCTTCAAACCAGTTCTTTTGGCACCAGATGAAGGCCTTGTCCCTTTAGATATAGGCCATTGGAATTGGGATTGTGATTATTCTGATATTCACAGCCATTGAGGAAAGAGGAAACATGGAAAAGCTTCTCAGCTGCAAACTCTTTGGTCCCAAGACAAACAGAGACTATGATGTATATTTTCCTTCACCCCTTTGAAACTTCCAGCTTATTGCCTTAAAGAGATAACTCTTTGTGAACAATAAATCTTATTTTGAGTTATCTACAGTGTTTGGGTCTTTGAGAGTTCCAGTTTCCTAAAGGAGGGCAAGAAGCAATCCCTTGGGGGAAAGATGTCACGTCCATGCCTCTTTCACTAAGAGCTATAGCCCCCAGGCGCGACGGCATAATAATTGTCTTCTCTAAGCTTTCCTGTCTTCTCCTGATGTGTCCAAAGGACTTCCTCTTTGCCTCTACTATCCTTCCCTCCAGTGAGCAGCCGGGCTTTATTTCCTGAAGTATGGACTGGTTGGATCTTCTCGCAGTCCAAGGCACTCTCAGCATTTTCCTCCAACACCACAGTTCCAAAGTGTCTCTCTTGCTTCGCTCAGCCTTCGTTATGGTGAATGTCAATTAATCTCTGTACAGTTCGCGCACCCCAATTATACAGGTGTGGATGATTATGGAGGGAATTTATCTCAGGCCTCAATGGTGTATAAGAATATATTATAGAGGATTACAATTATTACTTGTAAATTAAGGTAACTGCCACCAACGTGAGGTATTTGAGGTACCACCGATGAGATCTGGCTTTACAGACGCAGATTAAATGAGATGAGACGGTCTTCAACAAAAGATAACAAGTTTATTGTGTACAAAGTGTATGGTTGCAGGCTGTTAAATAACTTATAGAACTTTGAATATCACTTGGTTTGTAATACAGTCCACTCTCCCAAATAACACAGCTCGTGGCTAACTTTTACTGAGGTGAAGCTCTTTAGTGAACAATGTTTCCTACTATGAATAGCCTTCCAATTTGATCTTTCCTTGATCAAATCTCTGATCTCTAGTCCTTCCTTGACTAGGGATCTTAACAAGCTTCCTTTAGTCTTCTTTGACTAAAGAAACTGGCCAGGTTTCTCTCTTCAGCCCTCCTAAACTGAAAAACCTCCAGCTGCTCACACACACCTCTCTCCCAGGCTTTTCAAGCGTCCACACTCACTCACACACTCACACTCTGCCCCTTTTCCAAAGACGCAGCTTACTTTTCCTGCTTGGCTCCGCCCACTTCTCACTCTCCTGAGCTAGCCTGCCTGGTCTCCTTGGCAACGCTCACTGTGGATTCAAACCAGATAACTCTAATTTTAGCTACTGTTACAAACACAAATATATACTCTAACAGTTAAACACATACATAGTATCAATGACTTCTGCACAATCTCCAAAAGGGTCATGCTTCCAAAAGGCTTTGGAGACTCCCAAAAGGTTGTGATCTCTAAAAGGACAAGGCTTTCCAAAACCGACAGCCTTTAAGTTTAAAATGTGTTGCTATTTGTACTCCAGATGGGAGGAGAGTAACCCAATAGTTCAGGAGCCATTCCTCTTTACTTTCTCATCCTCATGTAACCATATCTTACCTTCCCCTTTACTACCTTTGGAACGCAAAAGGGTGCAAATTCAGCTCGCTATTGGCATATCATTCTCTCATCCTGACTCGTGCAGCAAGGAAAGCACGCTGTAAAATTAACAGATTTATTTCAACGAGATCGTTCCTGGATTACAAACCACTTTATTCAGATGCACTGATGGAGTGCTGTATATCGCTATCTAGCATGAGTGAAAAGAAATACAGACAGTGACAGCAGTAAGACTGGTATTACATCTTTGAAAAAGTAATACACAGGTTTCCCCGGCTATTAATTGTCTCCGGAAACGCCGAAGCAATAATTCTGCTTTCAAATGGGCAGAATGGGAACTGGGAGGGAAATAACTTCCTCAAAATCACAATGTGTGTTTTTATCATTTCGGGCAGAATTAATACTCTGTAACTCCGCTACGTTCCTAGGTATACACACCTGAAACGTCAACATTGTATTTCAGCGGTGCATTGGAGGAAGTGGATGGGAATACATTCGGCAATACATCTAGATTGAGTCTCAAAAGTTCTTTCCTCTCTTCCTTCTTTTTTTATCCTGTCTCTTTGGGAATTCACACTTTGCAAAGAAAACTGACTTTTTACTGCTTTGCTGCAGAGATTTATTTATCGTGTCAGGAGCAAACCAAACAGTTGTATTGCATTTTTTTAACAAACAAACAAAACACAAAGTTTGCAAGCTTGGTAGTTGATTAGATGTCCTTTGACCAGTATCTGGCCCCTTGGAGTGCCTCTGGTGTTGCCGCAAGGAGGTCCTCCATGGTGCATGTGGCAGGGCTCAGGCTGCAATGCAGCAGGTGGTCAGTGGTTTGCTCTTCTCCGCACTCGCATGTCGAGGATTCTACTTTGTAGCCCCATTTCTTGAGGTTGGCTCTGCATCTCGTGGTGCCAGAGCGCAGTCTGTTCAGCACCTTCCAAGTTGCCCCGTCTTCTGTGTACTCAGGGGGGAGTCTCTCATTTGGTATCAGCCATTGATTGAGGTTCTGGGTTTGAGCCTGCCACTTTTGGACTCTCGCTTACTGGGGTGTTCCAGCAAGTGTCTCTGTAGATCTTAGAAAACTATTTGTTGATTTAAGCCATTGGCGTGCTGGCTGATATCCAAACAAGGGATGAGCTGGAGATGTCACTGCCTTGGTCCTTTCACTATTGGCTGCTCCTTCCCGGCGGATGTCAGGTGGTGCAATACCGGCTAAACAGTGTAATTTCTCCAGTGGTGTAGGGCGCAGACACCCCGTGATCATGAGCCATGTCTCATTAAGAGCCACATCTACTGTTTTAGCATGGTGAGATGTGTTCCACACTGGGCATGCATACTCAGCAGCAGAGTAGCATCACGCAAGGGCAGATGTCTTCACTGTGTCTGGTTGTGATCCCCAGGTTGTGCCAGTCAGCTTTCGTATGATATTATTTCTAGCGCCCACTTTTTTGCTTGATGTTCAGGCCGTGCTTCTTGTAGGTCAGAGTACGGTCCAGAGTGACTCCCAGGGATTTGGGTGCGCTGCAATGCTCCCGTGGGATTCCTTCCCAGGTGATCCTCAGAGCTCGGGATGCTTGTCTGTTCTTAAGGTGAAAAGCACATGTCTGTGTTTTAGATGGATTAGGGATCAGCTGGTTTTCCCTGTAATGGGGAGTAAGAGCACCTAGAGCAGGGGTCCACAAACCTTTTAAACAGAGGGCCAGGTCACAGCCCCCCAAACTGTTGGAGGGCCAGATTATAATTTGAAGAAAAAAAATGAATGAATTCCTATGCACACTGCACATATCTTATTTGTAGTGCAAAAAACACTTAAAAACCATACAATAATTAAAATGAAGAACAATTTAAACAAATATAAAATTATTAGTATTTCAATGGGAAGTGTGGAGCTGCTTTTGGCTGATGAGATAGGAGTGTTGTTGTTATTGTTGTGTGCTTTCAAGTCGTTTCAGACTTAGGTTGACCTTGAGCGAGGGATGGGTAAATGACCTTGAAGGGCTGCATCCGGCCCCCGGGCCTTAGTTTGAGGACCCCTGACCTAGAGCTTCAGAGAGCTTCTGTTCCACCATCTCAAAGCTCCCTGCTTGAGCAGTGATGGCACGATCATCAGCATAGATGAAGCTCTCTGTCACATCTGGCTGTGGCTGGTCATTTGTGTAGATGTTGAACATGGATGGAGCAAGCACGCTCCCCTGAGGCAGGCCGTTCTTCTGTTTCCACCATCTGCTTCTCTGGCCCTGGAACTCAACAAAAAAGCTCCTGTTTTGTAGCAAGTTTCCTTTGAGGCGGGTGAGGTCCTTTGTGATATTATATATTTTTCTCAGGAGGAGGCAGTGGTGGTTCACAGTATCATAGGCTGCTGACAGGTCTATGAAGACAGCTCCTGTGATCTGCTGCCTTTCAAAGCCATCTTCTATGTGCTGAGTCAGGTTCAGCACTTGCGATGTGCAGCTTTTGCCTTTCCTGAAGCCAGCTTGCTGTGGAGTCAGACAGGGTCTATTTTTTCCATAATTCTATGCTGCAAATGAAATCGATGGGGAATTTTAAAGGGTCTGGCCCTGTAGGAGAGACCCTGCAGACCCACCAAAGAGGGCTCGCTACAATGGTGAGCAAAGATAAGCCCAATTTAAAAGGTTTTTCCTAAGTTCCCAAAAGAAATCTCACCAAAGTTGAAAGAAGCACCACCGAGATAAGCTCCAACTAGTCCAACGTGCGGCAGCCATGATACTAACAGGAGTGGAGCGCAGGGAGCATACAACTCCTTTGCTGCATCAGCTCCACTGGCTGCCGATTTGCTACCGGGCTCAATTCAAAGTGCTGGCGTTGGCCTTTAAAGCCCTAAATGGTTCTGGCCCAAGCTACCTTTCCGAACGTACCTCTGCCTATGAACCCACCAGGACTCTAAGATCATCTGGGGAGGACGCCCTGCTCTCGATCCCGCCTGCATCACAGGCACGGCTGGCAGGGACGAGGGACAGGGCCTTTTCTGTGGTGGCCCCTCGGCTGTGGAACGCCCTTCCCATGGACATTAGATCAGCCCCTTCGCTAATGGTGTTTCGAAGAAAACTAAAAACCTGGCTGTTCGAACAGGCGTTCGGTTAAACAATGCAATGTACACAATGAATATAGGAAACGGAATTATGGAAGACGAATTGAATCACGATTCTAGTTACGAGACGTTAATGTGTTGTTATTGATGTGTCATTTTGTATATTATGCTGTTAATTGACTTTTGCTCTTGTTGTAAACCGCGTTGAGTCGCCTACAAGGCTGAGAAATTGCGGTATACAAGCAAAGTAAATAAATAAATAATAAAATAAATAAATAAATAAATTATTGCGATTCAGCTGAAAAGGATGCAAAGCAGCAATATTTCGCCAAGCTAAGCATAACATGTACACAAATAAAAGCCTTTTTTATACAGAAACAGAGTTGTCAGGTTTGAATTTCCTGCTTCCCGCCCCTCTGCCGGCTCGACGGTGATTGGCTGGCGCCCTACAGCTGGGAGGAGGCTTGGCCGTCTCCTGAGCACCTGGGCCAATCGCTGGGCTTTGGCCACCTTGGCATCCTGACGATTCAGGAGAGAGGGAGGCGGGACGAGAGGGAAACAATGGATTTTTGAGAGGATTATTGAAGACGGGAAATGTCCAAGTGGCCAGTGAGTCCTGGGGGCCTGCGAGCCAGCCTTTCCTATTATCTTTGATTGGCTGTAATAAACGTTGATGTCTGGCAAGCCTGACATCCTCCTACAGGGCCAGACCCTTCTAAAATCCTCCATGATTTCAGGTTGACCCTGATCGAGGGCCGGGTAAATGACCTTGGAGGGCCGTATCCTGCCCTTGAGCCTTAGTTTGAGGACCCATGGTGTAGATGCACCCCAAGGCATATCAAATGGGAGAATCTGCATCCGATCATTAAGAAGAGAGTTTAAAATGGCCTAACTATAGCAATAAATCTACCCCTGATATTGGTATTTACATGAAGCAATGTTACGCTCTATGTGCATCATGCGCCCATAGTATCTGCGTAGTAAAAGCATCTTAAGTATTCTTTCCGAGCCTTTCCTTTGCTAATCCCCTGCCCGATAAAAAGGGAGAGGAGAGTGGGAACGCACTGGAGTGACACTTGGCATCTGCAGCCGCATTTGTCATTCTGTCAAGGACACCGCCTTGGAACCAGGAGGAAAACAATTTGCGGAAGCAGCTGAACCAGTAAGTTGCGACTCATTGGGAACCATCCCCGGCCCCCGGTGGCACAACTCTCGATGGCTGGAGCGAGCGAAATACGGGCCTGGCGGAGCAGAGCGGGCGATGACACAGGACACAAGCTTCAGGGTTTGGTATTTGAGGCAGAAAAAGGTGACAAATGGATCTGCCGATATAGAAAACGTTAACAATTATATATTAGAATCTTATTTCTGGAAGGGACCCCAAAGGCCATCTAGTCGAGCCCCCTTCTGCTCTGTAGGGAAAGCACCATCAAGGTCCCCCCCACAAATGGCCATCCAGCCTCTGCTTATTTATTATTATTATTATTATTATTATTATTATTATTATTATTATTGAATCCTAGAGTTGGAAGGAACCCCAAGGGGTCATATAGTCCACCCCCTTCTGCCTTCATGCAGGAAAAGCACAATCAAAGCACCCCCAACTGATGGCCATCCAGCCTCTATTATTATTATTGTTATTGTTATTGTTATTGAATCCTAGAGTTGGAAAGGACCCCAATGGGTCATCTGGTCCACCCCCTTCTGCCTTCATGCAGGAAAAATACACTCAAAGCATTCCCAACAGAGGCACATCCAGCCTCATTATTATTATTATTATTATTATTATTATTATTATTGAATCCTAGAGTTGGAAGGGACCCCAACGGGTCATCTGGTCCACCCCCTTCTGCCTTCATGCAGGAAAAGCACAATCAAAGCACCCTCAACTGATGGCCATCCAGCCCCTATTATTATTATTATTATTATTATTATTATTATTATTATTATTATTGATTCCTAAAGTTGGAAGGAACCCCAGAGGCCATCTAGTCCACTCCCTTCTTCCTTCATGCAAGAAAAGCATAATCAAAGCATTCCCAACAGATGGCCATCCAGCCTCTATTATTATTGTTGTTGTTATTGTTATTGTTATTGAATCCTAGAGTTGGAAAGGACCCCAGTGGGTCATCTGGTCCACCCCTTTCTGCCATCATGCAGGAAAAGCACAAGCAAAGCACCCCCAACTGATGGCCATCCAGCCTCTATTATTATTATTATTATTATTATTATTATTATTATTATTAATTTTATTATTATTAATTTTATTATTATTATTATTATTGAATCCTAGAGTTGGAAGGGACCCCAGAGGCCATGCAGTCCACCCCCTTCTGCCTTCATGCAGGAAAAGCACACTCAAATCATTCCGAACAGATGGTCATCCAGCCTCTACTTTATTATTATTATTATTATTATTATTATTATTATTATTATTATTATTACTGAATCCTAGAGTTGGAAGGAGCCCCAGAGGCCATCTAGTCCACCCCCTTCTACTTTCATGCAGGAAAAGCACAATCAAAGCACCCCCAACTGATGGCCATCCAGCCTATTATTATTATTATTATTATTATTATTATTATTATTATTATTATTATTGAATCCTAGAGTTGGAAGAAGCCCCAGAGGCCATCTAGTCCACCCCCTTCTGCCTTCATGCAGGAAAAGCAAAGTCAAAGCACCCCCAACAGATGGCCATCCAGCCTCTATTATTATTATTATTATTATTATTATTATTATTATTATTATTATTGAATCCTAGAGTTGGAAGGAACCCCAGAGGCCATCTAGTCCACCCCCTTCTGCCTTCATGCAGGAAAAGCACCATCAAAACACCCCTGACAGATGACCATCCAACCTCTGCCTTATTATTATTATTATTATTATTATTATTATTATTATTATTATAGAATCCTAGAGTTGGAAGGAACCATATTGGCCATCTAGTCCACCCTTAGACTCTCACTTGCTGAGGTGTTGCTGCAAGTATTTCTGTAGATCTCTGTAGATCACAGAAAACACTTGTATTTGTCAAGTAGGAAATTTAGGTACCACTTGAGGAGACTAATTTAACTAATTTACAATGCCATAAAACTTTCCAGCAGTCTGTGTAAGAATGAGGAAGTACTCCATCAAGGACTCAGTGTCACAAGAGTTCGAAGACAGCCTGGGTTGGAATGAGCTCCTGACTATTGATAGTCTAGCTTGCTGTTGACCTATGCAGCCTGAAAGACAGTTGCATCTGTCAAGTAGGAAATTTAGATACCGCTTTATGTGAGGAGGCTAATTTAACTAATTTACAACACCATAAAACCTTCCAGCAGTGTGCGGAAAAATGAGGAAGTACTCCATCAAGACCTCAGTGTCACAAGAGTTTGAAGCCAGTCCCGGTTGAAGTAAGCTCCTGATCATTAATAGTCTAGCTTGCTGTTGACCTACACAGCCTGAAAGATTGTTGCATCGGTCAAGTAGGAAATTTAGATACCGCTTTATGTGGGGAGGCTAATTTAACTAATTTACAACACCGTAAAACCTTCCAGCAGTGTGTGGAAGAATGAGGAAGTACTCCATCAAGGACTCGGTGTCACAAAAGTTCTAAGCCAGCCCGGGTCAGAGTGAGCTCCTGACCATTAATAGTCTAGCTTGCTGCATCTGTCAAGTAGGAAATTTAGATACCACTTTATGCGGGGAGGCTAATTTAACTAATTTACGACACCATAAAACCTTCCAGTAATGTGCGGAAGAATGAGGAAGTATTTCATCAAGGACTCGCTGTCACAAGTGGATGGTGAAGCGGCAGCTCCCCCTGGTGGCCGGAATAAAGCATACCCTCATGAATCTGGAAAAACTGGAATGTTAAATAGCCTCTGTGTTTGTGTCTATATATGTTGTGTGTCTATGGCATTGAATGTTTGCCATGTATATGTACATTGTGATCCGCCCTGAGTCCCATACGGGGTGAGAAGGGCAGAATATAAATACTGTAAATAAATCTATATAAATAAAAATGTAATGTCCGTTTGTGATACCATCAGAACTCAAAAACCCCTGGGGGAATTGACACCAAATTTGGACACAAGACACCTAACAACCCAATGTATGTCCTCCACTCAAAATAATTGATTTTGTCCTTTGGGAATTGTAGTTGCTGGGATTTATAGTTTACCTACAATCAAAGAGCCTTCTGAACTCCACCAATGATGGAATTGGGCCAAACTTAGCACGCAGGGCTCCCATGACCAACAGAAAAAACTGGAAGGGTTTGGTGGACATTGACCTTGAGTTTGGGAATTATAGTTCACCCACATCCAGAGAGCACTGTGGACTCAAACAACAATGGATCTGGACCAAACTTGGCACGAATATTCCATATGCCCAAATATGCACACAGATGGAGTTTGAGGAAAATAGACCTTGACATTTGGGAGTTGTAGTTGCTGGGATTCATAGTTCACTACAATTAAAGACCATTCTGAAACCCACAAATGATAGAAATGGGGCAAACTTCCCACACAGAACCCCCCTGACCAACAGAAAATACTTAAGGCCATCCAGTCCAACTCCCTTCATCAGGGCAAGAAAACGTAATCAGAGCCCTCCTGACAAAGAGCCATCCAGTCATAAATATAGATAGATAGATAGATAGATATGATTCTCACACACACACACAGATATAGTATCAGAGATTTGAAAGGGACGCCTTAAGAAGGACTATGATATGTTGCATATTCCAGAGTAGGCAAACCAGACGCTCTCCACATCAACACTGACAAAGAAACAGCAAGAAATACTGTTTACTCACAAGCAGAAAGGAATTACATATATTGGAAACCAACACTTTCTCATTACTTTGTTTTCCAGATCACCAGACGGGGCCACAGCAACACGTGGCAGGGGACAGCTAGTAAATAATAAATCTAGTTTAGAAAAATGCTGCAATTGCTCATTTTCTTTTTGGCCACACGATGGCAGCATTTTCTTCCTATTTAGTTATATAACAGTATTTTTCTGCAAGCTAACTATCCTGAAAACTAAAACTTCCCAAGTCAATGTATTATTTATGGTATGGGATATATAGTAATGGGTATATTATAAATTAGGGGTGTGTGTGTGTGTGTGTGTGTGTGTGTGTGTGTGTGTGTGTGTGTGTGTGTATATATATATATATATATAGAGAGAGAGAGAGAGGGCTGGGGCCTCCCCAAACTACATCTCCCAGGGTCCCACAAAAGTGGTGTCAAACCGTATTAATTCCCCAGTGTAGATGGCTGCACCCATGGCTGGATAAATATATATATTAAACTAGCAACCAGAAACTACATTTATCCAGCCATGGGTGCAGCCATCTACACTGGGGAATTAATACGGTTTGACACCACTTTTGTGGGACCCTGGGAGATGTAGTTTGGGGAGGCCCCAGCCCTCTCTCTCTCTCTCTATATATATATATACCAGATAAAACAAGTTGTTGTTGTTCATTCGTTCAGTCGTCTCCGATTCTTCGTGACCTCATGGACCAGCCCACGCCAGAGCTCCCTGTTGGCTGTCACCACCCCCAGCTCCTTCAAGGTCAGTCCAGTCCCTTCAAGGATCCATCTTGCCCTTGGTCGGCCCTCTTCCTTTTACCTTCCACTTTCCCCAGCATCATTGTCTTCTCTAGGCTTTGCTGTCTCCTCATGATGTGGCCAAAGTACTTCAACTTTGTCTCTAGTATCCTTCCCTCCAATGAGCAGTCGGGCTTTATTTCCTGGAGGATGGACTGGTTGGATCTTCTCGCAGTCCAAGGCACTCTCAGAACTTTCCTCCAACACCACAGCTCAAAAGCATCTCTCTTCCTTCGCTCAGCCTTCCCTAAGGTCCAGCTCTCACATCCGTAGGTGACTACAGGGAAGACCATGGCTTTGACTAGGCAATGGATCTTTGTTGCCAGTCTGATGTCTCTACTCTTTACTATTTTATCGAGACTGGACATTGCTCTCCTCCCAAGAAGGAAGCGTCTTCTGATTTCCTGGCCACAGTCTGCATCTGCAGTAATCTTTGCGCCTAGAAATACAAAGTCTGTCACGGCCTCCACATTTTCTCCCTCTATTTTCCAGTTGTCAATCATTCTTGTTGCCATAATCTTGGTTTTTTTTATGTTTAGCTGCAACCCAGCTTTTGCGCTTTCTTCTTTCACCTTGATTAGAAGGCTCCTCAGCTCCTCCTCGCTTTCGGCCATCAGGGTGGTGTCATCTGCATATCTGAGGTTGTTAATGTTTCTTCCAGCAATTTTCACCCCAGCCTTGCATTCCTCAAGCCCCGCACATCCTGCATGATGTGTTCTGCATACAAGTTAAAAAGGTTGGGTGAGAGGATGCAGCCTTGCCGGACGCCTTTCCCAATCTTGAACCAGTCTGTTGTTCCGTGGTCAGTTCTGACTGTTGCTCCTTGGTCCTTGGTCAGATTCCTCAGGAGAGAGGGAAGGGGGCTTGGGATGCCCATCCCACCAAGAACTTGCCACAGTTTCATAGAATCATAGAATCAAAGAGTTGGAAGAGACCTCACGGGCCATCCAGTCCAACCCCATTCTGCCAAGAAGCAGGAATGTTGCATTCAAAGCACCCCTGACAGATGGCCATCCAGCCTCTGTTTCAAAACTTCCAAAGAAGGAGCCTCCACCACACTCCGGGAGAGAGTTCCACTGCTGAACAGCTCTCACAGTCAGGAAGTTCTTCCTCATGTTCAGATGGAATCTCCTCTCTTGTAGTTTGAAGCCATTGTTCCATTGCGTCCTAGTCTCCAAGGAAGCAGAAAACAAGCTTGCTCCCTCCTCCTCCCTGTGGCTGCCTCTCCCATATTTATACATGGCTATCATATCTCCTCTCAGCCTTCTCAGCCACTCCTCATAGGGCTTGTTCTCCAGACCCTTTATCATTTTAGTCGCCCTCCTCTGGACACACAGTCAAAGGCTTTAGAAGAGTCAATGAAGCAGAAGTAGATGTTTTTCTGAAACTCACTGCCTTTCTCCATTATCCAGCAGCACCCGGATATTGGCAATCTGGCCTCTCGTTCCTCTGCCTTTTCTAAACCCAGCTTGAACAACTCCCGTGGTGTCACAATGATGCATTCATTCATTCATTCCCCAGCGTGGTAATTGCAGCCTAGAAGGGTGTCCACTGGGAACCGGAAGTGTTGGTTGTGTTCCTCGAGGCGTGTCGTCCTTACCTCTTGAAGGCTGCTGACGTCACTCGAGGGAAAGCCGCGTGGCGCAGGCTTCCACCAATAGGGGCCGCGGAAGGCAAGCGGAAGCGGAAGTAGATCCGGGTTGTGCAGGAGGCGGCTGCTTGGTGGCTGCTTCTCTGACAGGTGAGTTTCCTAGTCTTATAACTCTTACAATATCCTCAGCTATATTACTATTATTTGTTATTAGTATTCCTCCTATTATATCCTAGATATATTATTATTAGTATTGAATTAATATTCAAATGGCCTTGCAGCTTCAGAGTCTGTCTGCTTCCTGCCTGGGGGATCCTTTGTTGGGAGGTGTTAGCTGGCCCTGGTTGTTTCATGCCAACAAAGGATTCCCTCAGGCAGGAAGCAGCCAGGCTTTGAAATATTCAAATGGCCTTGCAGCTCCAGAGTCTGTCTGCTTCCTGTGGGAGGCTTCTCTTTATATATCTGTGGAAGGACCAGAATGGGAGAAAGAACTTTTTTCTACTTGATCCATGTGTGAATGTTGCAATTGGCCTGCTTGATTACCATTGAATAGCCTTGCAGCCTCAAAGCCTGTCTTCTTCCTGCCTGGGGAAATCCTTTGTTGGGAGGTGTTACCTGGCCCTGATTATTTCATGTCTGGAATTCTCTGTTTTCCCAGTGGTGTTCTTTATTCACTGTCCTTGCAGCTTCAGAGTCTGTCTGCTTCCTGCCTGGGGGATCCTTTGTTGGGAGGTGTTAGCTGGCCCTGGTTGTTTCATGCCAACAAAGGATTCCCTCAGGCAGGAAGCAGCCAGGCTTTGAAATATTCAAATGGCCTTGCAGCTCCAGAGTCTGTCTGCTTCCTGCCTGGGGGATCCTTTGTTGGGAGGTGTTAGCTGGCCCTGGTTGTTTCATGCCAACAAAGGATTCCCTCAGGCAGGAAGCAGCCAGGCTTTGAAATATTCAAATGGCCTTGCAGCTCAAGAGTCTGTCTGCTTCCTGCCTGGGGGATCCTTTGTTGGGAGGTGTTAGCTGGCCCTGGTTGTTTCATGCCAACAAAGGATTCCCTCAGGCAGGAAGCAGCCAGGCTTTGAAATATTCAAATGGCCTTGCAGCTCCAGAGTCTGTCTGCTTCCTGCCTGGGGGATCCTTTGTTGGGAGGTGTTAGCTGGCCCTGGTTGTTTCATGCCAACAAAGGATTCCCTCAGGCAGGAAGCAGCCAGGCTTTGAAATATTCAAATGGCCTTGCAGCTCCAGAGTCTGTCTGCTTCCTGCCTGGGGGATCCTTTGTTGGGAGGTGTTAGCTGGCCCTGGTTGTTTCATGCCAACAAAGGATTCCCTCAGGCAGGAAGCAGCCAGGCTTTGAAATATTCAAATGGCCTTGCAGCTCCAGAGTCTGTCTGCTTCCTGCCTGGGGGATCCTTTGTTGGGAGGTGTTAGCTGGCCCTGGTTGTTTCATGCCAACAAAGGATTCCCCCAGGCAGGAAGCAGCCAGGCTTTGAAGCTGCAAGGCTACTCAATGCTAATCAAGGTGACCAGTGGCAACATTCACGCCTCAAGCAGACAAGATAATAATAATAATAATCTTTATTTATATTCCGCTCTACCTTCCCAAAGGGACTCAGGGCGGATTCCAAACATTTATTATTTGTTTGTTTATTTATTTATTTTTGTCCCGTCAGGAGCGACCTGAGAAACTGCAAGTTGCTTCTGGTGTGAGAGAATTGGCCCGAACACAAAACAATCTATGCGTAATGTCAAAGTGTATTATCAAGAAAACATATAGTATTCTATTTACCAAAATCCCCAGCACATAGCTCAATTCAGTGGTACACAGAAATCAAAAGGAGCAGCCGCTCTCAAAACGTAACGTAACTGAAGACAATAATGAGGATGAAGCGTCACTTCTCAAAATAAGTCTTCAAAGGAAAGTCCCAATGGCATGTTGTATGCCATTGGGACTTTCCTTTGAAGACTTATTTTGAGAAGCAGTGCTCCATTTTTCACGGGACTTGAGTTGGATCTTATTTATTTATTTACTTTGCTTATATACCGCTGTATCTCAAGCCCGAAGGCGACTCACAGCGGTTCACAAACAGTAAAAACAGTAGAAACAGCAGTGGTTCCATACAACATATAACAATTGACTTAACACATTATCCATAAATTTCCAATAAGCAATTACAATGCACAATTATTACAAAAAACAACCGTACCCAATCTTCTCATCATCCAAGCGTAGTCCAGGTTCGTCGTCCCTTGTTCCATTCCTATGTTCCATTACCAGATTGCACTAAATTACTCAAACGCCTGCACAAACATCCAGGTCTTCACCTTTTTGCGGAATACCATTAGAGATGGTGCTAGTCTAATGTCCGTAGGAAGGGCGTTCCACAGCCGAGGAGCCACCACCGAGAAGGCCCTATCTCTCGTCCCCGCCAGCCGAGCTTGAGAAGCAGGCGGGATCGAGAGCAGGGTCTCCCCGGAAGATCTCAAACTCCTGGTGGGTTCATAGGCAGAGATGCGGTCAGATAGGTAGCTTGGGCCGGAACCGTTTAGGGCTTTAAAGGCCAACGCCATCACTTTGAATTCAGCCCGGTAGCAGATCGGTAGCCAGTGGAGTTGGCGCAACAGGGGGGTTGTATGCTCCCTGCGCTCCGCTCCTGTTAGAATCATGGCTGCCAAGCGTTGGACTAGTTGGAGCTTCCGAGCTGTCTTCAAAGGCAACCCCACGTAGAGAGCGTTGCAGTAGTCTAAACGGGATGTAACCAGAGCGTGGACTACCGTGGCCACGTCAGACTTCCCAAGGTACGGGCGCAGCTGGCGCACAAGCTTTAGCGCACAAGCTTTTCCATGAAGATTGTTTTGAGAGTGGCGCTTCATCCTCATCATTGTCTTCAGTTTACATATAGCCTCATGACTCAATGCTTACTTTGTTTATATGACTTTTCTCATTGAATGTATCCCTGAAGCCTATACACAGTGGAATCCCTATCCAAACCCAGAACTGTTACGTTTGAGAGCGGTTGCTCTTTTGATTTCTGTGTACCACTGAATTAAGCTATGTGCTGTGGATTTTGGTAAATAGAATATTATATGCTTTTTTGATAATACACTTTGACATTACGCATAGATTGTTTTGTGTTCGTGCTGATATCTTACAAGTACTCTGGGATATTGTGTAGTAGTGAGAGAATTGGCCGTCTGCAAGGATGTTGCCCAGGGGAGTCCTGGATGATGTTTTGATGTTTTATCATCCTTGTGGGAGGCTTCTCTTATGTCCCCGCATGAGGAGCTGGAGCTGATAGAGGGAGCTCATCCACCTCTCATAAAATCATAGAATCAAAGAGTTGGAAGAGACCTCCTGGGCCATCCAGTCCAACCCCATTCTGCCAAGAAGCAGGAATATTGCATTCAAATCACCCCTGACAAATGGCCATCCAGCCTCTGCTTAAAAGCTTCCAAAGAAGGAGCCTCCACCACACTCCGGGGCAGAGAGTTCCACTGCTGAACGGCTCTCCCTGGATTCGAACCTGCGACCTGTCGGTCTTCAGTCCTGCCGGCACAGGGGTTTAACCCACTGCGGGCTCCGATTCCAAACATAAAAGGCAAACATTCAATGCCCGTATACAACAATACATCCATACTAACAAAATTTATACAACCCAACATATAAATACAAGTTATAACTTAAGAAATTAAAATTAACAGCCTGTTATAACAGACATAAGACAAATAAGGCCCAATTTTTCACTCAGAAATTCGAAAGTAAAGAGGAATATAAGGAAAGTGAGGAAATAATAAAACATATGATAGAGGGAATTAAAGCCTCAGTGGCCCTGGGCTGGAAAGACCACAAGAAATGGGATACAAAAACCTGGTATAAATATTTAGCAGATTATTATTATTATTATTATTATTATTATTATTATTATTACTTTATTTGTACCCCGCTAGCATCTCCCGAAGGACTCGATGCGGCTTACACAGACCGAAGCCCCAAAACACAATACAACAAAACAATACCTAAAGCAAATTAAAAACAGTTAAGCAAACTAAACAACAACAATAACAATACATCAAGACACTTTAAAACTGGGCCGGCCAGAGTAGTGGGTACAGGATTAAAAATGCTGATGTGGCGGGAGGAATGTAGGATTATAAAGTAAGTGCAGTGTGCGGTGTGCAGTGATCTTGGTTCTACTAAAGTGCTTCTAGGACATTGGTATTGGAGATTCCTAATCTGAGAAGGCACATCGGAACAGCCAGGTCTTCAAATTCTTTCTGAAGACTGCCAATGTAGGGGCCTGTCTAAGATCTTTTGGGAGGGTGTTCCAGAGTCGGGGGGCCACCACAGAAAAGGCCCTGTCTCGCATCCCCACCAAGCGCACTTGCGACGCCAGTGGGATCATGAGCAGGGCCTCTCCGGATGACCGAAGTGAACGTGTGGGTTCGTAGACAGAGATGCGGTCACGCAGGTAGGATGGTCCCAAACCGTTCAGGGCTTTGTAGGTAAGCACCTGAACCTTAAATTGGGCTTGGAAAATAAACGGCAGCCAGTGGAGCTCCTTGAACAGGAGGGTTGACCTCTCTCTGTAAGGAGCACCAGTTAAAATCCTGGCTGCTGCTCGTTGGACCAGTTGGGATTTCTGAGCCGTTTTCAAGGGCAGCCCTACATAGAGCGCATTGCAGTAATCCAATCTAGAGATGACCAAGGCATGGACCACCCCGGCCAGATTACCTTCTTCAAGATTATATTTGCGAAAGGAAAAGTTACTATATGACGGGTCAAAGCAAAAGGACATGGAAAGCAAAATGGAAGGGTCTCATATATAGAATAAAGGGGAAAGATAAATATACGGTGTTGAACAAAACTATTCTCATGATTGAACAATTGTAATAAACACAGCTAAAGTACTTATTTGTTCCCGGGGCGGGGCGGGGGGATTGTGGTGGTGGTGGGATTGGGGAAAATACTGGTATTTTGAATGTTACTTTCAAAGATGATATGTTTCTATGTATTATACAATAATAATAAAAAAATTAAAAAAAGACAAAACATCAAATGGAAACAATAATTTTGTGTTTCTTCTAGGAACCATGATTTCTGAAAGCGGCTCGTTCGTGAAGGGCATGATGCTGGGGGGCATCTTCTGCATTTTGGTGAGCCTCCTGGGACACATTAAGATGGGCCACACCACGAAGCCCCACGAGCACCGTCACCTCCAGGCTCCCAAAAAGGAGGACATTCTGAACCTTTCCAAGGACGAGCGGCTGGAACTGAGCCGGAGCATCCGCGTGTACTGCATCATCCTGGTCAAGCCGAAGGACCTGGGCCACTGGGCCGCCGTGAGAGAGACCTGGAGCAAGCATTGCGACAAAGCCGAATTCTACAGCTCGGAGAAAGTCAAAGTCTTTGACTCCATTGTCCTCGACACGGACGACATGTGGACAATGATGCGGAAAGCGTACACGCTGGCCTACGAGAACTACAGAGACAGCTACAACTGGTTCTTTCTGGCCCGTCCCAGCACTTTCGCCATTATTGAGAATCTGAAATACTTTTTGCTGAGGCAGGACTCATCCGAACCGTTTTACACAGGCCGCACCGAGACGTCCGGGGACCTGCAGTATGTGAATGTGGACGGAGGGATCGTGCTAAGCGTCGAGTCGCTCCGGCGGCTTTACAAGATTTTCCAGGAGCCGGATAAATGTCCGGAACAGGGAGGCATGATTTGGAAACTGTCCGAAGACAAGCAGTTGGCCGTCTGCTTGAAGTACAGCGGGATCCATGCCGAGAACGCGGAGGACTCTGAGAAAAAGGACGTCTTCAACACGAAGCCGATTGGTTCTCTCATCAAAGAGGCCATGTCAAGTCACCCTCAGGAGGTGGTGGAAGGCTGCTGCTCAGATATGGCGATCACTTTCAGTGGAGTAGCTCCCAACCACATGCACGTCATGATGTATGGCGTTTACAGACTCCGAGCCTATGGGCACACTTTCAACGACGCGCTCGTCTTCCTGCCTCCGCCAGGCTCGGATAATGACTGAAGACGGTGGCGCGGGAACAGCAATGCCGAGCACGTAGTCTTAAATCTTTTAGTGTCCGTCAGCAAACGGCATGTACACAAGGTGATCCAGATTTTGTACTTACTTGATGGTATCGGTGTGTGACAACTTTTTTGCACAACCTGCTTTTGTAACCTTTACAAGTGGGAAAAGAGGTCCTCTTTTTTAAAGCAAAGTCATGATCCTTTTATACAAACTGAAAATCTATCTAAGGGTTTCTTTGTCGACAGAAATGTATAGGGAGATGTAAATATTTAAAAATCAAATTATCCTCAGTCTGCTGTAAATTAAATCTATTTTTACAGTTTGGGGCAGTTTGTGTGTTCTGTCTTTCAGGAATATATAATAATAATCATCATCATCATCTATATAAATAAAAATGTCATGTTCGTTTGTGATATTAACATAACTCAAAAACCACTGGGCGAATTGACACCAAATTTGGACACAAGACATCTGTCAGGCCAACGAGTGACCATCACACATAAAAACACTGAAAAACACAACAGAAGGGACTTAAAATAAAATAATAAAAATGCAACACATGCGCAAAATATATAAATAAAAATGTCATGTTCGTTTGTGAGATTAACATAACTCAAAAACCACTGGGCGAATTCACACCAAATTTGGACACAATACACTTGTCAGGCCAACGAGTGACCATCACACATAAAAACACTGAAAAACACAACAGATGGGACTTAAAATCAAAAAATAAAAATGCAACGCATGCGCAAAACCACTTATACACATATATACACACAAAACACATATACACAGACTGGGCCACAGCAAGCTTGGCAGGAGACGGCTAGTAATATAATAATACTTTATTTATACCCTGCCTCCATCTCTCCAAGGGACTCGGAGCGGCTTACATGAGGCCAAGCCCAACAACACATCAATAAACAAGAAAGCAATAAACAAAAAATAACAATACAATTAATATAAATCACATATAACATTAACCTATGGCTGGACCAGATGGAATAGTTAAAAATTTTAAAATAAACGCTGGGCATGAATAAGGTAGGATATATCTAATAGGAGGGTTTTAAAGAAGTGAGGGGAGCGCAATCCAACGGATAGTTAAAGTGCATTTTCAGGACATTTTGCTGGGAATTATTTCCTTATTCCGGGAAGGCACACTGGAACAGCCACGTTTTCAGGCTCCTCCTAAAGACTGCCAAAGTTGGGGCATGCCTGATATCCCTGGGAAGTGAGTTCCAGAGTTGGGGGGCCACCACCGAGAAGGCCCTCTCCCTCGTCCCCACCAATCACGCCTGCGAGGGAGGCGGGAGCGCGAGCAGGGCCTCTCCAGATGAATGAAGAGACCGTGTGGGTTTGTACACAGAAATGCGGTCACGCAGGTAGGCGGGTCCCAAACTGTTCAGGACTTTGTAGGTAGGAACTTGCACCTTGAATTGGGACCAGAAAATGAATGGCAGCCAATGGAGCTCCTTAAACAGGAGGGTTGACTGCTCTCTGTAAGAAGCACCAGTTAGTAACCTGGCTGCCGCCTGTTGTACCAATTGAAATTTCCGGGCCGTCTTCAGGGGCAGCCCCACGTAGAGTGCATTACAGTAGTCCAATCTGGAGGTGACTAAGGCATGGACCACCCTGGCCAGATCCGACTTCACGAGGTACGGTCGCAGCTGGCGCAGGAGTCTTAATTGTGCAAAGGCCCTCCCATATATATATATATACACACATATATACACACACAATGTTCAGCTCAGACAAAAATGCAAAGAAAATCCCTATTTCCTTCTGCTCTGCATAGAAAGCTTAGCCTAGGCCAGAAAACGAAGGGCACGACTCAGTGGTGTATGTCTGGTAGAACCGGTTTCCCTCAGAATCTGAAGCAGGTCTTAATGATAGTGTTTGAGGGGAAGAGTCCAATTCCCACTGTTGTGGGATACTGTCACCTCTTGATGTGAACATTGCCATTCTTGTGCAGTGCCTTCATGTGCTGCTTCTTATAGCTGGAACCCTTCAGAAAAATTAGATTCTACAGAAAGCATCCATTGGATTAAACCAGGGGTCCTCAAACTAAGGCCCGAGGGCCAGATATGGCCCTCCAAGGTCATTTGCCCAGCCTTTGCTCAGGGTCAACGACTTGAAGGAACACAACAATTGTAAATCATCAGCCAATTTATTTTAAAAAGTTTGAAGATCCCTGGATTAAACCCTTGTGCTGGCAGGAATCCTAGAATCAAAGAGTTGGAAGAGACCTCCTGGGCCATCCAGTCCAGCCCCATTCTGCCAAGAAGCAGGAATATTGCATTCAAATCACCCCTGACATGGCCATCCAGCCTCTGTTTAAAAGCCTCCAAAGGAGCCTCCACCACACTCCGGTTCAGAGAGTTCCACTGCTGAACGGCTCTCACAGTCAGGAAGTTCTTCCTCATGTTCAGACTGAAGACCAACAGATCGGAGGTTCGACTCTGGGGAGAGCGTGGATGAGCTCCCTCTGTCAACTCCAGCTCCTCATGCAGGGACATGAGAAAAGCCTCCCACAAGGATGATAAAACATCAAAACATCTGGGCAGCATACCCTGGGCAACATCCTTGCAGATGGCCAATTCTCTCACACCAGAAGCGACTTGCACTCTCAAATCGCTCCTGACACACACAAAAACTGAATATATAATAAAATGATTATAAGCCTAGTTCTTCAGCCCTTTTTGGGACTGAGAAAGCCCCTCTCGACATATACTCGAATGAGAGCCCTGGTGGGAAGTCGTGGGGCTGAAAGAAGCCCTTTCAGCCCCACACCTTCTCACCAGGACCATCATCTCTCTGCACAGCAAACTCCTCTCTTGCACACTTGCCTTCCTCTTCCCTTCTCTTGTGCTTGCCTTTCTTCCTCTCCTGTCTCTCAGTGGTCCTGGTCCCCAAAGTGGGAGAGAAAGGGGCATGTTGCATCACCACCCTTCTCCTTTGCAAAAGCAGCAATAGAAGTGTTGGCAATAGAAGAGGAGAAAGAAGGAAGGAAGGAATGGGAGAAGGAAGGAAGGAAAAGAGAGAGACGGAAGGAGCGAGAAAAGAAAGGAAAGGAGGTGAGAGGGAAGTTAGGGGCAAAGGAAAAATGAGAAAGAAGGAATGGGAGAGAAGGAAAGGGGGAAAGGAGGGAAAGGAATTCCCCCTTAACACTCTAGACTGGGGTCTTTTCCACTTTTACAACCCGTTCTATCTCAGCCTTTCCCGGTTTCCACCCCTTTCTCACACCTCAGTCATTCCCCCATCCCGCCCCAATCTGTCCTACTTTTCCAGCCACCCTTTTCCACCTCATTTCCCCACTTTTTCAACATTTTCATTCCAACGTTTTCACGTTTGCAGTCCTTTTTTCCCATCCCCTTCCCACGCCAGTTTTTCCCACTTTGCCTTATTCATATGCGCACAGCATTTCCCCCAAAATAAACTATGGTGATTATTGGGAAGATATGTAAGGAAGAGAGATGCTTTTGAGCTGTGGTGTTGGAGGAAAGTTCTGAGAGTGCCTTGGACTGCGAGAAGATCCAACCAGTCCATCCTCCAGGAAATAAAGCCCGACTAAAGCTCACTGGCGAGAAGGAGACTAGAGACAAAGTGGAAGTCCTTTGGCCACATCATGAGGAGACAGGAAAGCCTAGAGAAGGGAATGATGCTGGGGAAAACGGAAGGCAAAAGGAAGAGGAGCCGACCAAGGGCAAGATGGATGGATGGCATCCTTGAAGTGACTGGACTGACCTTGAAGGAGCTGGGGGTGGTGACGGCCGACAGGGAGCTCTGGTGTGAGCTGGTCCATGAGGTCACGAAGAGTCGGGAGACGACTGAACGAATGAACAACAATGTAAGCACATTTGCATTGAAGAAGGTTAATCAGTTGGACAGCCTTATCTTATATTACACTTTTATGTAAATACTATCTGTCCCCTGCCACACGTTGCTGTGGCCCAGTCTGTGTATATGTGTTCTGTGTGTGTATATATTTGTGTATAAGTATATATGTGTGTGTTTGCATGTGTGTGTGTGGTTTTGTGCATGCATTGTAATGTATTTGGGGAGGGGGGGTCGGCTTTTAAAGTCTCTTCCACTGTGTTTTTCAGTGTTTTTATGAGTGATGGTCACTCGTTGGCTTGATACGTGTCTTGTGTCCAAATTTGGTGTCAATTCACCCAGTGGTTTTTGAGTTGTGTTGATCCCACAAACAAACATTACATTTTTATTTATATAGATTCAAAAACATTTAACCTTCTGATGCCTCAATTAATGTAATTTTATTGGTATTTATTTTTATTTTGAAATGTACCCATAGTTGATGCATTTCTCACTCTCGGCTTGTGCTCGAGTCAATACGTTTTCTGTTTTTGTGCTAAAATTAGGTGCCTCGGCTTATATTCGGGTCAGCTTATACTCGATATATGGTATTTTCCTTTAGGCTAAAGGCAAAAGTTCAAGTCTGTTGGATGTTCCCAAATGTTGATTCTAAAATGCTTTACCCAGCATGGCTAATGCTGATGGATACAAATAGTTGCCTGAGTCGCCCTCGGGCTGAGAATGGCGGTATATAAATATAGTAAATAAATATCGGAAGGACGAAAGCTGCCTCCAAACTCCCACAGCTAACAAATCAAAGCTGTATCACCACTTTCACAATGTAATCTCCAAAGACGCTTGAGGTGTTCCACCTCGTTTGGAAAACTGAAAGGAATACTTCTTTACAACGTGAAAGTAGAGTCGCAACACCATTTCAGCATTCACTTGATTTATTTAGCATAGCCACAGAACAAAATAAGTTTGTACATTCAGTCACGCATAAAAACAGAATTACAAAGTAGTCCACAATGGCAGGGAGTGCAATCTGTCAGAGCTGCGACTCATCTGCCACTTCACTTATACGTCTTCATGTGCCAGAGGCCGTCATTTAAATAGTGAATATTCTCAATGCCAATCCCTTTGTTGACCTTCTCTCTGTGGAAGGAAGCAGGAAAGGGCAGGAGAGAAAAGAACAGCAAGGCATCAGTTTCCAGATCTTTGGTGTAGATAAATAGGAATAGCCTCTACATGACCTAGATACACTTCTGACAGCGTGTTATCGAAGGCTTTCATGGCCAGAATCATTTGGTTCTGGCTGTGTTCCAGAAGCATTCTCTCCTGACATTTCGCCTCCATCTATGGCAGGCATGCTCAGACGCTGTGAGCTCTTTTGGAAGCAAGGCAAGTGGGGATTATATATATCCTTTTGGAATGATGTCCAAGATGGGAGAAAGAACTCTTGTCTGCTGGAAGCAGGTGTGAATGTTTGGCTAGCTTGATTAGCATTGAATGGCCTTTTAGCTTCAAAGTCTGGCTGGATGCTAACGGGGGGAATCCTTTGTTGGGAAGTGTTAACTGATTTTGTTTCCTGTCTAGAATTCCTGTTTTCTAAGTGTTGTTCTTTATTTACTGTCCTGATTTGAGAGTTTTTTTAGCATTGGGTCGCCATGAAGTTTGCAAAGTCAATCAGTGAGAGTAGCCTAGCAGCTGCAAAGTCAATCAGTGAGGGCATCTGCACAGAAGTAGCCTGGCCCCTGTTGCCTGGAGGCATACTCTGTTTGGAAGGTGTTAACTGGCACTTGATCATTTGCTGTCTGGAGTTCCCCCGTTTCTGAGTTATGTCCTTTATTTACTGTCTTGATTCTGGCGGTTCTGTTCATTTTCATGGTTTCCTTCGTTTTGTTAAAATTGTCCACATGCTTCTTGTGGATTTCAATGGCTTCTTTGTGTAGTCTGACGTGGTAGTTTTTAGAGTGGTCCATTGAAATCCACAAGCATGTGGACAATGGACAATTTCAACAGAAAGAAGGAAATAATGAAAATGAGCAAAATCTGGCTACCAATATTAAAAAAAACTCTAAAAATCAGGACAGTAAATAAACAGTAACACTCAGAAAACAGGGGAATTCCAGACAAGGAGAATCAACCAGGGCCAGTTAATACCTCCCAACAAAGGATCCCCTAGGCAGGAAGCAGCCAGGCTTTGAATCTGCAAGGCTATTCGTTGCTAATCAAGCTGGCGAATTGCAACATTCCCATTTGCTTCCAACAGACAAGAGTTCTTTCTACCACCCTGGACATTATTCCAATGATATATAAACCTGACTTGCCTCGTTTCCAACATACCCCTCAACCTCTGAGGATGCCTGCCATAGATGTGGGTGAAACGTCAGGAGAGAATGCTTCTGGAACATGGCCAGACATCCCAGAAAACACAGCAGCCAAATCTTCTGACAGCATTAGCTAAAATCCTTAAAGTGGCCAAGTGTTGTAAATTACGGCCCATCTACTCCAGTATTTTCTACACCGAGGCCAATAAATAGCCTCTCCCAGCACCAACTCTTTTAACAGACCTCCTACAGAAGAAGCAGGCATTTAATACTAAGCTGTAGTAAGCCTGAAATAACGCTTTGCATCTTGACCGGATTATTTCAGTCTGTGACAATGAAGGATCAAATGCCCCGTTTAGAATAAAGACTCACATATCATCTGCTGACATCTTCATGACTCCAACGCACAGGGCATGTTGCTTGCCTTCTGCCATTATTGCCTAGAAGAGTAAGCTAAGGAAGACACTGCATGTGCAGGACATCAGAAATAAGCACCATTTCCAAACAGAACAAGGACACCCTGAAAGAACTGTAGAAATTTAATGTATTGTCGAAGGCTTTCACGGCTGGAATCACTAGGTTCTTGTGGTTTTTTTCGGGCTATATGGCCATGTTCTAGAGGCATTTTCTCCTGACGTTTCGCCTGCATCTATGGCAAGCATCCTCAGAGGTAGTGAGGTCATCTGAGGATGCTGGCCATAGATGTAGGCGAAATCAGAGAAAATGCCTCTAGAACATGGCCATACACAGAAATGCTGGACCACTCTCACAACCACCATGTCAGACTTCACAGAGAAGCCATTGAAATCCACAAGCATGTGGACAATTTCAACAGAAAGGAGGAAACCATGAAAATGAACAAAATCTGGCTGCCAGTATTAAAAAACTCTAAAATTACAACAGCAAAACAGCAGAGAGGAAACAACCAGGCACATCTTAACACCTCTCAACAAAAGATTCCCCCAGGCTCAGCCAGGCCTTCAAATGCTAATGAAGGTGGTCAGTTGAAACATTCACACCTAGCTCCAGCTGAGAAGAGCTCTTTGCCCCACCCCAGCCATTCCGCAGATATATAAACCCATTTTCCAAACTCCAACAGACCTCACTACCTCTGAGGATGCTTGCCATAGCTGCAGGCGAAACATCAGGAGAAAATGCCTCTAGAACATGGCCATATAGCCAGAAAAAACCCACAAGAACCTGTAGAAATTTAAGTTTCTAGAATATTAATGAGTGAGAAATATATGTATGACCAGGCTAGCCATATCTGTCTAGCTTCAGCAATGCTGCTCCCAAGCCCTCCACTGTATTCACTCAAAGGATCGTGGTCTATCAAGGAGAAAGGACCAAATATTACTGCTTTTAGAGCAGTGTTTCTCAACCCTCCTAATGCCGTGACCCCTTAAGACAGTTCCTCATGTTGTGGTGACCCCCAACCATAAAATCATTTTCCTTGCTACTTCGTACCTGTTAATTTTGCTCCTGTTCTGAATCATCATGAAAATATCTGATATGCAGGATGTATTTTCATTCACTGGACCAAGTTTGGCACAAATACCCAATATGCCCAAATTTGAATACTGGAGGGGTTGGGGGAGATTGATTTTGTCATTTGAGAATTGTAATTGCTGGGATTTATAGCTCACCTACAATCAAAGAGCATTCTGAACTCCACCAGCGATGGAATTGAACCAAACTTGGCACACAGAATTCCCACGACCAACAGAAAATACTGGAAGGGTTTGGTAGAGATTGACCTTGGGTTTTGGAGTTGTAGTTCACCTACATCCAGAGAGCACTGTGGACTCCAACAATGATGAATCTGGACCAAATGTGGCTCGAATACTCGATATGCCCAAATGTGAACACTGGTGGAGTTTGGGGAAAATTGACCTTGACATTTGGGCGTTGTTGTTACTAGGATTTCTAGTTCACCTACAATCAAAGAGCATTCTGAACCCCACCAATGATAGAATTGGGCCAAACTTCCAACACAGAACCCCCCTGTCTAGCCAGCGCAAACCTCCCTCCAGCCTCGCATACTCTCCCTCACCCGCACATGCACACCATGCTGCCATGTGCCGAGAACACCTGCTCTCCACACTTGAACTCTCAGAAATAGCCCCTTGGCTGAGAGGCCATCCAATCGCAGTGGAGGAGGGCTTTTGGTGGGAGGATTCACCGTCTGTTTCCAAAAAGGAAGGGAATGACAGCCTTCTCTGCCAAAAAGGTTCCTAAAACCACCAGAAATATGTTTTCTGATGGTCTATAGTGCCCCTCTGAAACCCCCTCGCAACCTCACCCAGGTTGAGGAAATACTGTTTTAGAGCAAAGGCCATATATCTGGAATATTCAGCAATTGTTGTATAGGCCTACTGCCCTACTGAGATCATTTGCTTATATTATGCGCAAAATGAAGCTGGACAAACTGCCTCACCTGGGAGTGGTAATTTTCCTTTAAAACGAAGTACAACCCTCTCCCTCTGGCACCTTTTGAAAGTAAAGCTTTCGCAACACAACTGGCCATTTCCAGTTCCATTTCCTAAACAATGCTGCACGTTACAAGATGGCGACATAGTCCCTGCGAAGCATCAGATCCAAAAACTCAACACTGACATCTAAATGTGTTCCACTCATTTTCAGAAACCCAGCAGACAATACAGGGACTAAGAAACAATGACTCCCCAAGGATACCACGATTGTATCAGCAGCTGCAGGATAAAGTTTAGCTCCTGGAGACGTCAGGCCAGGACACATTATATTTGCTCCGCTAAGTACAAATTTAATGGCTCCTTTATCAACTTGCTGATGTGGTAGAATGAACGGATCTAAGAAAGAAGGGGGAAAACATAAGCAAAGAAGGTAAGAGACTGACTGAACTGAGCCCGTCCCTGCATTGCAAAATCTTTTGTTTTCTCAACACACTTACATTTATGAAGTAATCTCAGTGTGGGATAAAAAGGCCCTTCCCTTTGCCTGAAGAACAGCAACTCTCCATTTACTGTGAGGATTTCTATATGTTCATGACTAGAATACACAAAAATAATTACTTCATGGAGCTTTATTGTCTGCTTCTTTGTATTAAAGCGGGGAACATATTATATATATATATATATATCCATCCATTCTGCATAGGTATATTTGTTTCAACCTTAAAAAGAAAACTTTACATCCTTCCCTATCGACAGACACACATCCTGACAAAAACATAATTGAGGACAGAGCCCTATTCCTAGATCATTTGCCCCTATATGGAAGAAACTGGTGAAATCACCTTTGCATCCCTTGCTTAAGACTTGGGCCGGGCTTTAGTAAAGCTGGTAAATCACCAGCAATGATAAGATCTACCAATTAAAAGGTTGCCAGTTCAAAGCCCCAGTTCAGTGTGAGCTTCCGACTGTTAGCCCAGCTTACTGTTGACCTACGCAGTACAAAAACAGCTAGAGTTGTAAGTAGAGAATTTAGGTACCAATAAAACAAGCAAGGAAGGTATTTTACAACACCATAAAGAAAAAAGATCAGAAAATGCCCAGCAACCAAAAGGAAGGAGGAAGTCCTGATAGCTCTTCATCATAGAGCAGTGGTTCTCAACCTGGGGTCCCCAGATGTTTTTGGCCTACAACTCCCAGAAATCCCAGCCAGTTTGCCAGCTGTTAGGATTTCGGGGTGTTGTAGGCCAAAAACATCTGGGGACCCCAGGTTGAGAACCACTGGGGACCCCAGGCTGAGAACCACTGATGGAGCGACAGCAGCCCCCTGTGGCTGGATTTGAGCACAACCTCCAAGGACGTCAACACAACATATCTCTGTCCTCGCTCTCCAAAATGGCATTGAATGTTTGCCGTAGGGATATATGGCGAAATATAAGTGCTATTATTATTATTATATTATTACTTCATGAAGCTGCCATAAGTTTACAGGCATCTTAACGGCACATTCACACATAAATACTAATAGCTAGCATTTTGCTACCCATTTGCCAATCTCCTCTGTGATATTGAAAAGGTTTGTCAGAGAAGACCAACAAAATCAACACAGCAAGGAAAAAGGGTGGGGACGGACGGACAAAGAGCAACGCAGAAGGAAATACGTACCATCGTACTATCTTGACAGGGTCTTTCTTTGGCATAATTTGGTTTAGCCATGGCTCAATACCAGGAAATTGGTCGATCAGTTGATTCTTAATACCTTTAATAACAGAGGTCTTCAACTGGATGCAATTCGACACATTCTCCTTTTCATCAAATCTGACAAGTGAAAATATAATTTCAGAAGTGATTTCCGCAGCTATATTATCTTGTTGCCTCACGAATTCCCAGCAAAACCCTACACACAACTAATCAGAATTACTCCTATCGGATACACCTATTCCATTATTATGCAAATACAAGTGCAGAAGGTCACTTCTGAGACAGAAAAAAAAAAACCACACTGCTAGGAAGGGTCCTGAGTCTACACTGTCGAATAATCCAGTTCAAAGCAGATACTGTGGATGATCTGCCTTGATATTCTGGGTTATATGGCTGTGTGGAAGAGCCCTGAGTCTACACTGCAAGATAATCCAGTTGAAAGCAGATATTGTGGATGATCCAGCTTTATATTCCGGGTTATATGGCTACGAGGAAAAACCCTGAGTCTACACTGCCAGATAACCCAGTTCAAAGCTGATATTGTGGATGATCCACCCTGATCCAGGTTATATGGGTCTGGAAGGGCCTCGAGTCTACACTGGCAGATAACCCAGTTCAAAGCAGATATTGTGGATGATCCAGCTTTATATTCCGGGTTATAAGGCTTCATGGAAGAGCCCTGAGTCTACACTGCCAGATAACCCAGTTCAAAGCCGATATTGTGGATGATCCGCCTTGATAATCCAGGTTACATGGATCTGGAAGGGCCTCGAGTCTACACTGGCAGATAACACAGTTCAAAGCAGATACTGTGGATGATCCATCTTTATATTCCGGGTTATGAGGCTTCATGGAAGAGCCCTGAGTCTACACTGCCAGATAACCCAGTTCAAAACAGATATTGTCAATGATCTGCCTTTATATTTTGGGTTATATGGTTGTGTGGGTGGGTGCCGAGTCCACACTGCCAGATAACCCAGTTGAAAGCAGATATTGTGCATGATCCACCTTGATCTTCCAGATTATATGGCTGTGTAGAAGGGCCCTGAGTCTACACTGCCAGATAACCCAGCTGAAAGCAGATATTGCGGATGATCCGCCTTTATATTCCAGATTATATGGCTGTGGGTGGGTCCCGAGTCCATACTGCCAGATAACCCAGTTGAAAGCAGATATTGCGGATGATCCGCCTTGATATTCCGGGTTATATGGCTGCATGGAAAGTTCCTGAGTCCACACTGCCAGATAACCCAGTTCAAAGCAGATATTTTGGATGATCCAGCTTGATATTCCGGGTTATATGGCTGCGAGGAAGGGCCCTGAGTCTACACTGCCAGATAACCCAGCTCAAAGCAGATATTGCGGATGATCCGCCTTGATATTCCGGGTTATATGGCTGCGTGGAAGCGCCCTGAGCCTACACTGCCAGATAACCCAGTTCAAAGCAGATATTGCGGATGCTCCGCCTTGATATTCCGGATTATATGGCCGCGTGGAAGAGCCCTGAGTCCACACTACCAGATAACCCAGTTGAAAGCAGATATTGTGCATGATCCGCCTTGATATTCCGGATTATATGGCTGCGTGGAAGGGCCCTGAGTCCACACTGCCAGATAACCCAGCTGAAAGCAGATATTGTGGATGATCCGCCTTTATATTCTGGGTTCTAAGGCTGTGTGGAAGGGCCCTGACTCTACACTATCAGATAACCCAGTTCAAAGCTGATATTGTCAATGGTCCGCTTTTATATTCCGGATTATATGGCTGTATGGAAAGGTCCTGAGTCTACACTGCCAGATAACCCAGCTCAAAGCAGATATTGTGCATCATCCGCCTTTATAATCCGGGTTATATGGTTGTGTGTCTACACTCCCAGATAACCCAGTTCAAAGCAGATATTGCGGATGATCCGCCTTGATATTCCGGGTTATATGGCTGCGTGGAAGCGCCCTGAGCCTATACTCCCAGATAACCCAGTTCAAAGCAGATATTGTGCATGCTCCGCCTTGATAATCCGGGTTATATGGCTGCGTGGAAGCGCCCTGAGTCCACACTACCAGATAACCCAGTTCAAAGCAGATATTGCGGATGATCCGCCTTGATATCCCCGGTTATATGGCCGCGAGGGAGGGCCCTGCGTGGAAGCGGCCCTCGAGGCCTCCAGGCCCGACCCGGACCCGCCCTGCCTTCCCTCCACTCACTTCTTAAACATCCTGGGTCCCGCGGAGCAGGCCGCACCGAGGGCCTGGGAGTCTCCTGGACCCCCTCGCCGGCCCGCCTGCCTCCGCCCTCGGACACACAGAGAGAGACGAGTGCGCCGCCTGCCCGCCCGACCAGGCCTCTCCGGCCCTGCCTCCTGCTCTTCCTGCTCAGCCCCGGCCGGAAAGCAAACGCCGCTTGACGGCTCCCGGTGTCGCAAAACAGAAATGAGGCCGCAACTCACTCCTCCCTCGGTTCTGATGCAGGCGCCGCTACGTCAGGAAGGGGGCGTGTCCTCCGCCCCGCCGTTGCCATGGAGACCCACAAACCCTGCTTTGAGGCTTCTGAGGCCTACAGGCTTCTTGGAAAGGCCTCCATTGACTTGTTATTATTATTAGGTTCTTGTGGGTTTCTTCGGGCTATAGGGCCATGTTTTGGAGGCATTTTCTCCTGACGTTTCGCCTGCATCTATGGCAAGCATCCTCAGAGGTAGTGAGGTCTGTTGGAATTAGGACAATGGGTTTATATATCTGTGGAATGGCTGGGGTGGGGCAAAGAACTCTTCTCTGCTGGAGCTGGGTGTGAATGTTTCAGCTGATCACTTTCATTAGCATTTGAAGGCCTGCCTGAGCCTGGGAAAATGTTCTGTTGAGAGGTGTTAAGATGTACCTGGTTGTTTCCTCTCTGTTGTTTTGCTGTTGTAATTTTAGAGTTTTTTAATACTGGTAGCCAGATTTTGTTCATTTTCATGGTCTCCTCCTTTCTGTTGAAATTGTCCACATGCTTCTTGTGGATTTCAATGGCTTCTCTGTGTAGTCTGACATGGTGGTTGTGAGAGTGGTCCAGCATTTCTGTATTCTCAAATAACACAGGCACTGCAGACTCCTTCAACCAGAGAAGTCAGCCATAGCAGAGCACCTGATGAACCAGCCTGGACACAGCATATTATTTGAGAACACAGCAATGCTGGACCACTCTCACAACCACCATGTCAGACGACACAGAGAAGCCATTGAAATACACAAGCATGTGGACAATTTCAACAGAAAAGAGGAAACCATGAAAATGAACAAAATCTGGCTACCAGTATTAAAAAACTCTAAAATTACAATGGCAAAACAGCAGAGAGGAAACAACCAGGCACATCTTAACACCTCTCAACAGAACATTTTCCCAGGCTAACCAGGCCTTCAAATGCTAATGAAGGTAGTCAGCTGAAACATTCACACCTACCTTCAGCAGGGAAGAGCTCCTTGCCCCACCCCAGCCATTCCACAGATATATAAACCCATTTTTCCTACTTCCAACAGACCTCACTACCTCTGAGGATGCTTGCCATAGATGCAGGCGAAACGTCAGGAGAAATGCCTCTAGAACATGGCCCTATAGCCCGAAAAAAAACCCTACAAGAACCTAATGAATAAATACATCTATTTTCATAAATGCCTAATACGTAATTTATTATTTATGTATAATAAATTAATCAATAATGGTTTTCATATACAGCAAAAGGTTTGTTTGTTTATTATTTGTAATTAATAACAAATAAATAAGAAATATGTTTATTTCTGTTCACAAATGATTAATATGTAACTTATTATTTATGAATAATAAATTCATAAACAATCCTTTATTAATAATTAAGATTAATAATAAACATATTTATTTCTTTTCACACGTTACTAATATATTATTATTTATAAATAATTGTTTACTTGTAAAAATAGTAATATTAAATTATTTATTAATAAATCATTTAAAATTTAACACACAATTAACCATTAAATGAGATAACAATTAAAATGTGTTTAATAATTAATAAATAATAATGGTGCAGCAGGTTAAATGTCTAAGCTGCTGAACTTGCTGACCGGAAAGTCGGCAGATCGAATCCGGGAACGGCTTGAGCTCCCGTTGTTAGGCCCAGCTCCTGCCATCCTAGCAGCTTGAAAACATGCCAATGTTGACTTAAAGTCAAGAGGAAACCTTAAACTTTACTTATTTATTATTTATGTATTCAATTTAAATATTTTATCAATTTATTACTATTATTTTTGAATAATCTGCAAATAATTTATTATTTACTAGCTGTCCCCTGCCAGGCGTTGCTGTGGCCCAGTCTGTTGATCTGGAAAATAAAGTAATGAGAAAGTGTGGGTTTCTAAAATATGTAATGTCTTGATGCTTGTAGGTAAACAGTATTTCTTTTTCTGTTTCTTTGCCAGTGTTGATGTGGAAAGTGTCTGGTTTGCCTACTCTGGAACATGCAACATATCATTCTCCTTCTTTAAGGTCCCCTTTCAAATCTGTGATACTATATCTCTCTCTGTGTGTATGAATCATATCTATCTATCTATCTATCTATATCTGTGGCTGGATGGCTCTTTGTCAGGAGGACTTTGATTACATTTTCTTGCCCTGATGAAGGGAGTTGGACTGCATGGCCATAAGTATTTTCTGTTGGTCATGGGGGTTCTGTGTAGGAAGTTTGCCCCAATTCTGTCGTTTGTGGGGTTCAGAATGCTCTTTGATTGTAGGTGAACTGTGAATCCCAGTGACTACAACTCCCAAATGTCAAGGTCTATTTCCCCCAAACTCCATCCGTGTTCATATTTGGGCGTATTGACTGCTTGTGCCAAGTTTGGTCCAAATCCATCCTTTTTTGAGTCCACAGTGCTCTCTGGGTGTAGGCGAACTACAACTCCAAAACTAAAGGACACTGCCCACCAAACCTTTCCAGTATTTTCTGTTGGTCATGGGAGAACTGTGTGCCAAGTTTGGTTCAATTCCATTGTTGGTGGGGTTCAGAATGCTCTTTGATTGTAGGTGAATCCCAGCAACTACAACTCCCAAATGACAAAATCATTTTTTTGAGTGAAGGACATACATTGAGTTGTTAGGTGTCTTGTGTCCAAATTTGGTGTCAATTCGTCCAGTGGTTTTTGAGTTCTGTTAATCCCACAAACGAACATTACATTTTGATTTATATAGATTAATGAAAATAAATAACTTATCATTTATTAATGTATTTAATAATGCATCACATTAAAAGAGGTGAAATAAAATTAAATCTAATTATCATTCTTTCTCTTCAAGCTCATCTTTGATCCACTGAATCCACGTCTATATTATTATTATTATTATTATTATTATTATTATTATTATTATTATTATTATACCCAGCTTTTATTTCGTATAAACATGCCCTGCCTTTCCAGCCCATAGCAATGGAAACCTGCCTTCAGTTCAGATTCATGCGAGGGACTGATGTGATTGGACTCACTTTCAATGACACACAAATAATGCATTGTAGACTATGGTTGTCATGCTACTTCCTACTCTAGTTGTATACTATGAAAGAAGTTGGGCTCAGTCCTTGTCAAAAATGGCAGGCTGGATGTACACTGCCATAAGGATTTCTGGATAAGGTTGATTGTCTGGATCCATTTCCATCTGGCTTTAGAGTGGGACGTGGAACAGAAAAAGCTTTGGTCACCTTGGTGTATGATCTACACAGAGAACTTGATCGGGGGAGTCTGACCCTCTTAACCGTCCTGGACCTCTCAGTGGCCTTCAGCACCATCAACCATGGTATCCTTCTGGGAAGGCTTGAGGGAATGGGATTAGAAGACAATGTGCTATGGTGGTTCTGACCCTTCTTCTCAGGCCGCTCCCAGAAGGTGGTCCTGGGGAAGTCCTGCTCGACCTCATGGCTGGTGGGTTGTGGGGTTCCACAGGACTCATCGCTATCCCCAATGTTATTCAACATCTACCTCAGTGGTTCCCAATCCATAGCCTGTGGACCACCAGTGGTCTGCAAGAACGAAAATATGGTCCACAGCCTCACCATTACTACACTGTTGTCTCAAAACCACATGATAGGTCTCATGAAACCCTCTTAAAGTGCCTAGGCAACGGGTATGTCAGGAGGGAGAGGCTGACTACCCACCAAAGATTACTACTACCCCATCATCTCTAGATTATTAAATATGGTTTTCTGTGGATGAGCAGATGGTGACTACTGGGTAGCATATGTTCTGCATTAGAAACTAGAGCTGATGTGGTTTATCCAATTTTCTGAATCAGCACCCCAAATAACCAAACCGAATCTAAAGTTGACCAAAAACTGATCTGTAACCCTTTTGGTACTACTGTTGGTCAGGGGTCCAAAAGGTTGGGAACAACCGATCTACATGAAGCCTCTGGGATACATCATCTGGAGTTTTGGGGTTCAGAAGGAAGGAAAGAAGGAAGGAAGGAGAAAGGGAAACAGGCAGGGAGGGCGCGAGGGAGGGAAGGAAGGAGGGGTAAGCAGGGTTTGAGGGAAGGAAGGAGGAAAGGAAAGAAGGGAGAAAAGAAAGGAGGGGGTAAGCAGGGTGGGGGGAGGTAAGCAGGGTGGGTGGGAGGGAAGGAAGGAGGTTGGCAAGCAGGGTGGGAGGGAAGAAAGAAGGGAAGGAAGGAAAAAGAGGGAGGGAAGCAGGGAAGGAGGTAGGGAAGGAAGGAGGTAAGCAGGGTGGGAGGGAAGGGAGAAAAGGAAGGAGGGTAGGCAGGTTGGGAGGGGGGAAGGAAGGAGGGAAGGAAGGAAGAAGAGAGATAAGCAGGGTGGGAGGGAGGAAAGGAGAGAAGGAAGGAAAAAAGGAGGGAGGTAAGCAGGGTAGGAGGGAGAGAAGAAAGGAGGTAAGCAGAGTGGGAGGGAAGGAGGAAGGAGGAAGCAAGGAGGAAGGGAGGAAGAAAGAACAGAAGGAAGGAGAGGGAAACAGGCAGGGAGGGAAAGAGGGAGGGAAGGAGGGTGGGAGGGAAGGGAGGAGGGCAGGAAGGAAAGAGATAAGCAGGGTGGGAGGGAAGGGAGGAGGGCAGGAAGGAGGGTGGGAAGGAAGGAAGGGGGAAACAGGGAGGAAGGAAGGAAGGAAAGAAGGAAAGAAAGAAAGGCAGGAGGTAGGGAGAAAGGGGGAGGGGGAGGGGAGGGTGGAAGGAAGGAAGGAAAGAAGGAAGAAGGAAAGAAAGAAAGAAGGGAGGAAGAAAGGAAGGAAAGAAGGGAAGGAAAAGAAGAAAAGAAGGGAGGAAGAAAGGAAGAGAGGGAGGGAGGACGGAGCCAAAGCATCCCTATGAAAGGAAGGAAGAAGGAAGGAAGGAAGGAAGGAAGGAAAGAAGGAGGAAGGAAAGAAGGGAGGAAGAAAGGAAGAAGGAAAGAAGGAAAGAGGGAAAGAAGGGAAGGAAAGAAGGGAGGAAGAAAGGGAGAAGGAAAGAAGGGAGGAAGAAAGGAAGAAAGAAGGACGGAAGGAAAGAGTCAAAGCATCCCTGTGAAAGGAAGGGAGGGAGGGAGGACGGAGCCAAAGCATCCCTATGAAAGGAAGGAAGAAGGAAGGAAGGAAGGAAGGAAGGAAAGAAGGGAGGAAGAAAGGAAGAAGGAAAGAAGGAAAGAGGGAAAGAAGGGAAGGAAAGAAGGGAGGAAGAAAGGAAGGGAGAAGGAAAGAAGGGAGGAAGAAAGGAAGAAAGAAGGACGGAAGGAAAGAGTCAAAGCATCCCTGTGAAAAGAAGGAAGGACGAAGGAAGGAAGGAAGGAAAGAAGGGAAGGAAGGAGGAAGGAAGGAAGGAAAGAAGGGAAGGAAGGGAGGAAGAAAGGAAGGAAGAAGGAAAGCGGGAAAGAAGGGAGGAAGAAAGAAGGAAAGAGTAGAAGCATCCCCGTGTTGGCCTTGAAGGAAGGGAGGAAGGAAGGGAGGGAGGGAGCCAGAGCCATCCCCGTGGAGGAGGCCTGGAGGCGCGGGAGCGTGACCCCTCCTCGGCGCAGGAGAGCCACTTCCGCCTTGCTCGCCTCCTCAACTTCCGGCGGGGTCGGCTTCCCGGCGTGCCGCGCGGGCGGAAGCGCCGCCATTTTTGGGGCTGCCCTGCCTGAGCGGGCTGTGGTGCTGACCATAACAAGGCTCTGGGCTGGCCTCCTGCTTGGGGAGGCGGAGAGGCCTCGCAGGGGAGACGGAGACAGCGGGGGAGAAGGAAGGAAGAGCGGGTGCCCGACCGTCCTTCTGGCTTCCCTCCCGCTTGCCTGCCCGCCCGCCCGCCTGCCTGCGGCTCATCTCGGGGGTGTTCATGTTTCCCACAGGTTTCTCTTCCGCTCAGGAGGTCAGGCCTGCCACTGATGGTAGCAGCAGCAGCAGTAGCTCCTCTTCCTCCTCCTCGTCTTCCTCCTCCTCTTCCTCCAAGAAGAGAAAGCTAAACAACAGCGAGAAGGACGAGACGGAGCCCCTCTCTTCCTCCTCTTCTTCCTCCTCCTGCTCTTCTCTCCTCCCCAGGAACCATTCCTCCTCCTCTTCTTCCTCAGCCATTGCTACCACCTCCTGCTCTTCCTCCTCCTCCTCGTCTTCCTCCAACCACCACTTGCAGAAGAAGCTCCGCTTTGAGGACTCCTTGGATTTTATTGGACTCGATGTCAAGATGGCCGAGGAGTCTTCCTCCACTTCGTCGCCGGCTTCGTCTTCCTCGTCTGCTTCCCAACAGCAGCAGCAACAACAACAACAGCTCAAAAGCAAAAGCCTCCTCCTTTCTTCCGTGGCCGCGGGACACCACGCGAACGGCCTGACCAAAGCCGCCTCGTCCAGCGTCTCCAGCTTTGCCAATAGTAAACCGGGCTCGGCCAAGAAGTTAGTCATCAAGAATTTTAAAGGTAACGCTTCTGGAAAACGGCATTCAGGGGGGAAAAACACATTTTGGAAATCGTAACTTTTGAGGAAAGCATCACCTTTCAGAGAAGAGCCAAACACGCTTTAGAGAAGTGTTTCTCAAATATTTGTTTCTAATTATTATTATTATTATTATTATTATTATTATAACTTTATTTGTACCCCACTAGCATCTCCCAAGGGATTCGATGCGGCTTACAACAGGCTGGAGCCCAACACAATACAACAATACAATACATAGCAAATAAAACAGTTAAGCAGGAAAACAATAACAGTAACAATACAACAAGACACTATTAAAACTGAGCCGGCCGAAGTAGGGGTACAGGGTTAAAAGTGCTGATGTGGCAGGTGGGATATGGGATTAAATATAAGTGCAGTGTGCAGCGATCTTGGTTCTATTAAGGTGCTTCTAGGATTTGGTGCTGGAGGTTCCTAATCTGAAAAGGCACATCGGAACAGCCAGGTTTTCAATTTCTTCCTGAAGACTGCCAATGTAGGGGCTTGTCTGAGATCTTTCGGGAGGGCGTTCCAGAGTCGGGGGGCCACCACAGAAAAGGCCCTGTCTCGCGTCCCCACCAAGCGCGCTTGCGACGCGGGCGGGATCACGAGCAGGGCGTCTCCAGATGACCGGAGTGAGCGTGTGGGTTCGTAGACAGCGATACGGTCACGCAGGTAGGGTGGTCCCAAACCGTTCAGGGCTTTGTAGGTAAGCACCTGCACCTTAAATTGGGCTCGGAAAATAAACGGCAGCCAGTGGAGCTCCTTAAATCAGTGGTTCTCAACCTTGCTAATGCCGTGACCCCTTAATGCCGTTCCATATGTTGTGGTGACCCCCAACCATAATATTGCTTTTGTTGCTACTTGATACCTGTCATTTTAGTACTGTTATAAATATCCAATATGCAGGATGTATTTTCATTCACTGGACTAAATTGAGCACAAATACCCAATATGCCCAAATGTGAATGCTAGTGGGGTTGGGGGGGGATTGATTTTGTAATTTGGGAGTTGTAGTTGCTGGGATTTATAGTTCACCTATAATCAAAGAGCATTCTGAACTCCACCGGCGATGGATTTGAACCTAATTTGCCACACAGGTTGAGAAACACTGGTGTATGTAATACAATGAAAATCTATTTTTTTAAAAAAAATTATGACCGTACAGAAAGTCATTATTTTCCAGGATACAGCATATAGAGATTGAAAAAGAATAGTGATCAACATAGCTATAATACAAAAAAAAAAAAACCTTATTATTATTGAGATTTTTGTACTGTTACCTTCTAGATCAGTGGTTCTCAACCTGTGGGTCCCCAGATGTTTTGGCCTTCAACTCCCAGAAATCCTAACAGTTAGTAAACTCACTGGGAATTCTGGGAGTTGTAGGCCAAAACACCTGGGGAGCCATAGGTTGAGAACCACTGCTCTAGAACGGGGGTCCTCAAACTAAGGCCCGGAGACTGGGCACCATGCAAACGGCCTGACCAAAGCCGCCTCATCCAGCGTCTCCAGCTTTGCCAATAGTAAACCGGGCTCGGCCAAGAAGTTAGTCATCAAGAATTTTAAAGGTAATAATAATAATAATAATAATAATAATAATACACTTTATTTATAACCCGCTACCGTCTCCCCAAAGGGAACTCAGTGCGGCTAACATGAGGCCAAGAATGCAACGTAATAAACACACAGTAACAAAATACATCATGACAAAATATAAAATAACAAAATCAACAATATAGAACAGCATATTAAAACTAGACACAGAGGGCGGGCCAAATATGTGAGGTAAAATGTTTAAAAAGTTAAAACCCTGGGTGAGATAGGGATGAAAGTGCATTTGTAGGAAAGGAGCCCAACAGGGAGGAACCATGGGATTTAGACATTTGGGGGGGGGGGGGGGGGGGGGATGCTTGGTTCTAAGGGTATCTGTACACTAAGACAACCAGATGGGTTGAATGGTCATTCTCCAAAAGAGCCAGGTTTTTAGGTCTTTCTTAAAACCAGCTAGGGTGGGGGCTTGCCTGATCTCCTTAGGCAATGAATTCCAAAAGCGGGGGGCCCCAGCAGAAAAGATAACACTTCTGGGAAAAGTCATTCAGGAAAAAATAACACCTTTTGGAGGTCATAACTTTAGAGAAAAGCATCACCTTTCAGAGACGAGCCAAACATGCTTCAGAGAAGTGTTTCTCAACCCTCAGAGGTTTTGGCCTTCAACTCCCAGGAATCCTAACAGCTGGTAAACTAGCAGGGATTTCTGGGAGTTGTAGGCCAAAACACCAGGGGATCCATAGGTTGAGAACCACTGCTCTAGAACAGGGGTCCTCAAACTAAGGCCCGGGGGCCAGATTGCTCACAGGAGGAGGATATCGAGAGCACACAACGCCCTTGCTACGCCAGCTCCACTGCCTGCCTATTAGCTTCCGAGCACAATTCAAAGTGCTGGCGCTGGCCTATAAAGCCCTTAATGGTCCTGGCCCAATGTATCTCCCACTATGAGCCACCTAGGACCTTAAGATCATCTGGGGAGGCCCTGCTCATTGTCCCCCCACCATTGCAATTGCAGTTGGTGGGGACAAGAGACAGGGCCTCCTCTGTGGTGGGCCCTCGGCTATGGAATTCCCTCCCAAGTGAAATCAGATGCGCTCCTTCCCTCCTGTCCTTCCAGAAAAAGGTGAAATCTTGGCTGTGGCATCAGACCTTTGCGAACTAGACTGACATGATGGTAGAGCTATGTTTTAATGGACCTTGAATGGACTGTGTGTAGGACAACAATGTAATTCTGGCTATTGTTCTAGAGTAGATCTTCTCATAATAATAATAATAATAATAATAATAATAATAATAATAATAATAAGGTTGCTGTGAGTTTTCTGGACTGTCTGGCCATGTTCCAGAAGCATTCTCTCCTGATATTTCACCCACATCTATGGCAGGTATCCTCAGAGGTTGTGAGGTCTGTTGGAAACTAGGCAAGTAGGGTTGTTGTAGGTTTTTTTGGGCTATATGGCCATGTTCTAGAGGCATTCTCTCAGGTGTTTCGCCTGCATCTATGGCAAGCATCCTCAGAGGTAGTGAGGTCTGTTGGAAGTAGGAAAATGGGTTTATATATCTGTGGAAAGACCAGGGTGGGACAAAGGACTCTTGTCTGCTGGAGCTAGGTGTGAACGTTTCAGCTGACTACCTTGATTAGCATTTGATAGCCTGGCAGTGCCTGGAGGGTTTATATATCTGTGGCATATCTAGGGTGGGAGTATTACAAAAACTCTAAAATCAGGACAGTAAATAAAGAACTCATAAAACAGAAGAATTCCACACCAGAATCAATAAGGGCCAGCTAACACCTCTAAACAAAGGAGTCCCCCAGGCAGGAGGCTGCCAAGCTTTGAAGCTCCATGGCCATTCAATGATAATCAAGGTGGCCAATTACAACAGTCACACTTGCCTCCAACAGACAAGAGTTTTATATAAACCTCCCTTGCCTAGTTTCCAACAGACTTCACAACCTTTGAGGATGCCTGCCGTATATGTGGGTGAAACAGCAGGAGAGAATGCTTCTGGAACATAGCCACACAGCCCGGGAAACTCACAGTAACCCAGTGATTCCAGCCATGAAAGCCTTTTACAATAATAATAATAATAATAATAATAATAATAATAAGCTTTATTTATACCCTGTCTCAGAGTGGCTTACAACACAACAAACAATACAATAAAAATACAAAAATAAGTGTATATCAATTAATAAAAACAAAATGATAGAATAATGTGAGTATAAATAGATGAACAATTTTTTAGCCATTATTAAAAGCCTGCTTGAATATCCAGGTTTTCAACTCCTTCCTAAATGTTGTAAGAGTGGGTGCTTGTCTAATTTCCCTGGAGAGGGAGTTCAAAGTCAGGGGGCCACTACCCTAGTCCCCACCAACCTCGCATGTGCAGGAGGTAGGACCAAGAGGAAGGCCTCCCTGCCTGATCTTAGGGTCCAAACAGGTTCATATGGAGAGATGTGGTCACTTAAATAGGCAGGACCCGAACTGTATAGGGATTTATAGGTAATGACCTGCACTTTGAATTGGACTCAGAAGCAGATCAGCAACCAATGGAGCTGCTTTAAAAGGTGGGGTAGTATGTTCCCTACAACCCATCCTTGTCTGGTATACAACCAGATATAATTATGCAAGACAATGGTTTCAGTTGTTAGACTGAATAACCTGTTACCTCTGATCTGTTAGGAAAATAGATTTTGCCTGTTCATAAAAACAGCAGAGTTTTAGGCTTTTCATTGCCTGTGTGTGTGTGTGCATATATATATATATATATATATACACACACACACATACTATCTCTCTCTCTCTCTCTCTCTCTCTCTCTCTCCCCCCCCCAATAAACAACTTTTGTATATCATGCACTCAAGGGACAAAAATGAAGTAGACTCAAATAAAAATAACATATTTGGTTTACTCACAACCTTCATGTGTTTAGCATACACAGATACAAAACTTACCTGCCCAGATTTAGATATTCTCAGTGCCATCCAGCCAGGGCATCTCTCTTATAACAAAACCGGTATCAATAGGTCACATAATTGGGGAGGGGGAGGATGTAGTGTGCACTCCCCCCCCCCCAAACTACAACCTCTAAGGAACCATAGAGCAAAGGAAGCTGCATACCAGAACATACATACAGGAAACAGTAAACAACAGGATCATAGATAAACCTGAATAAAATCCCATATTATCTGCTTTGAAGTGGGACATATGATGAGTTTGTATGAGATGCTGATCTTTTGTTATCTTCCAGATAAACCTAAACTGCCTGAGAATTACACAGATGAGACCTGGCAAAAACTAAAAGAAGCGGTAGAAGCTATTCAGAACAGTACTTCAATAAAGTATAATCTAGAAGAGCTCTATCAGGTACGCATTAAAACTTGTCATCTTCAGGTCCTAAGTTTTTTCTTTATTTTCCAAAATCTCAGTGATATCGTACTCTTAAATCATGTGGGAAGTGTTTGTGGTTCTGTTACCATTCAGTAGCTGAGGTACAGCCACAAATTGGACAAATGGTTACTGTGTTCACATTGATAACGATTTTGATTTCTTGTCTTGTCTTCCTGTTACAGTTATTGGTTTGCTTAGAGGGACATCATATAAAGTGTTCATATTATTATTATATCAGTTTAATGGATTTTTAATAGGACTGCTCTTTTCTCTTCTTGGTTTTACTCTGAGCCCTTTTTACATGTGCAAATTCTGTTGGAATACTTGCTTGAAGCTTTGGACCAGTTCTTCTTCAGTCTACATTAACATATATCACATTTATTTTCCAAAGTTATGTAACCTGACTACATTATCTGGAATATACATATATATATTTCCTTTAGACTTTGTAGTTGAAGGCATCTTGGTCGAAGCTTAATCATCTGTGAAATATTATGATTTACAAATAAATCTTCAGTAAGATTTCTCTGGAATCACAATATTTCGCATTCCCATTAATCCTCTGGTTAATACTTTATAATCTGATTACATATGCTTTTTTAGAATTACTTGACATTTTCCTTTGTTAAGACAGATGAGTTTTAAATTCCAGATCTTGCTTGTAAATGTCAAATGCAGTTTAATATACACACACTGTACAGAACTTCTTCAGTATGTTAAAGAATAGGATTTTCCGCCAAGCAGTAAATGGTAAAGAAATTTATGGTCTAGATTTAGTGTCTTCTGTAACACCTCTGCTTCAGCGGGAATGAGTCTCTGAAATAACTATTTAAATATTTGTTTCTAAGCCATTTCATTGTATATGTAATACAATGAAAATCTAAATTTTAAAAAGTTATGACTGTACAGAAAGTCATTATTTCCCAGGATACAACATATAGAGATTGAAAAAGAATAGTGATCAACATAGCTATAATATTAAAAAAAAACCTCTTATTATTGAGATTTTTGTACTATTACCTGCTAGATCAGTGGTTCTCAACCTGTGGGTCCCCAGATGTTTTGGCCTTTAACTCCCAGAAATCCTAACAGTTGGTAAACTGGCTGAGATTTCTGAGAGTTGTGGGACAAAACACCTGGGGACCCACAGGTTGAGAACCACTGTTCTAGGTAATCCTTTTTCCACTTTTCCTATCAAAGCAAGTGTCTAATGGCCATGTAATAACATAATAATAATAATAATAATAATAATAATAATAATAATAATACTTTATTTGTACCCCGCATCTCCCCAAGGGTCTCGGTGCAGCTTACATGAGGCCTAGCCCAAACACAACAATACAAGCAATAATAACAGCAGTACAAGCAATTAAAAAACACATAGACAATAAGATACACAACATTATCAATAAAACAACACATAATTGTAGAGGAGAGATGGGAACTACTGTATAATTTTGAGTATAAGCCCTTTTTAAGGTTGAAAAAGTCCCCCTCGGCTTATAGTTGAGTCAAAGTTATTTATCATTTTACTCTGTTATTATTATTTCATTACATTTATTATTTTACTCTTTATTATTATTACATTTATTATTTTACTCTATTATTATTACATTTGGTATTTTACCCTATTTATTATTTTTACTATTGCATTTATTATTTAATCTATTATTACATTTAATATTTTATTATTTATTGTTGTTACTTTTAAATTTATTATTTTTTTCTATTTATTATTATTATTACATTTATTTTTTTTACTCTATTATTATTGAAAGCATGTTTACATTGAAGAAGGTTAGAATAATGGTTTAATCAGAGTTGGACAGTCTTACATTAAATTACAGTTTTATGTAAATCTTCAAAAACATTGAACCTTCTGAGGCCTCAATAAATGTAATTTTATTGGGATCTATTTTTATTTTGAAATTTACTCATAGCTGTTGCATTTCCCACCCTTGGCTTATATTCGAGTCAATACGTTTTCCCAGTTTTTGGTGGTAAAATTCGGTGCCTTGGCTTATATTCGGGTCAGCTTTTGCTTGAGCATATATAGGCATGTGGGAATGATGATCCAAACCAAATGTTGTTATGATCTTTATCCACGTTTCCACTCAATTTAAACCCTTTTCAGTTGTAGATATTTGCTCACATACCATCAATAAAGTGGATTAATTATTGGAGCGTTCGGTTGATGCTCTGTTTATCCAAAGTTCAGCTGCATTTGTCCCTCAGTCTAGGGATTTACCATCCTTTCACCCTTTTAAGGTCAAGGACCTTAGGGAACCCTTGTTACTAATACGTTTTCAAAGAAAGCCCTGGGCTCGGGCTGGATATTATGAAAGCCCCGCAGCAGCATTTTCTGTTGACACTATTCTGTTTGGATCTATTTTTAGCATCTTGGGTATTAAAAATAGCTAAACTGCTAGAGAAACAAATACGAAATAAAACAGTTTTGTTTACAAGCAGCTGCCTGGTAAATAGATCTAATTCCAAATAAGCGTTCTTAGGCACCATTATCTAAATTTCTCCCACACATCTCCAGATGATTTTTACATGTCTTCATTTGATGAGCAGGAAGTTTCTTAGCCCCCTTCTACACTGCCAAATGAAATCCAGATTAACTGGACTCATATAATCCAGTTCAAAGCAGATAATATGGATTATCTGCTTTGATGATCTGGATTATATGGCAGTGTGGAAGGGGCCTTAGTATACTATTTATCCTACCTGCTGTATCCTTTTGAGGAGGAAGTGGGCATTTTGCACCTCTCGTTGCTTCAGTCTTTTTTAGTAGATTCTTGAGGTGAAATTGCACCCCTTCTACACTGCCATATAATTACATGCCGTTAGCAATTCATATGCTAATAAAGGTGGAAATCGTGCTGTTCGTCATTGCATTCCTACCAAATTTTAAATACATTTTGTATTAAGTAAAGAATCCAGTACATTATAGAAGTAGCTTTTTTTCCCCCCCTTGAACGTTTCCCACTCTCTGTTTTAGGCTGTGGAAAATCTCTGCTCCTACAAGATTTCTGCAAATTTGTACAAGCAGTTAAGACAGATTTGCGAAGATCATATCAAAGCACAGATTCATCAGTTCAGAGAATATCCTTTTGTAATTGAAATGAATTTGGCAAGCCAGCCTGTGATTTAGATTCCTGTAGGCAGTTATGGTAATCCCGTGGACAAGAGTTTCGTGGTGTTGTTATTTGTGGGTTTTCATGATGTTTGTGCCAAGTCTTTATGATGCCTGGGATTGCATAAGGCTGAATGATTCTCTGCTTTTTATGAAAGGAGCACTTGCTTGGTTACAGTAAAAGAGAAAAGAGAAAGTTGGTTAATCTGATTATGAAATGCCACTCACCACGATATGTCACAGATGCTTGAGCTGGAGTCGCGCAAGGAAAACTGGGGAGATTAAGGTTTCAGGAAGAGAGAAACCTGGAAATCCTAGAAGAAAGCCCCTCCTTGATTAACCTAGTAACTCTTCTTAGTTTACCGGTTAGGGCCAGCTGTTCTCTGTTGCTGTTGTTTCAATTGTTTTGTTAAAGCCTTAACTGCTTCCTCATGGATTCATTGGACAGCGTTCTATTTCTCAAGAAAATAGACAAATGCTGGCAAGATCATTGCAGACAAATGGTAAGGCTTCCTTCCCTTCCTATCATATTTCTATACATTTGGAACCAGAGCCGTTTGCTTCTAACATAAGTGGTGACTCCCAGTCCCTACTGGAAGTTCTGAAATATAGAGAAACCTCTGGGGCTGTTTTGTAACTCTTCAAAGTGTTGCAGAAGCAGGAGAATGAAGTCCTGTTTCCCACTGGCTTTGCATACGAAAGTACAATATAAACCTCTATACCTAATGGACCTATAATTTTTATATTTTTATATATATATATATAGAGAGAGAGAGAGAGAGAGAGGGAGAGGGAGAGAGAGAGAGGTCCATATGGATATATATATATATGGAGCATGATATTTGGTTTATAGCAGTAGTTGACTACCCACGAAAGATTACTACTACCACATCAGCTCTAGTTTTCTGTGAGTGAGCGGATGGTGACTACTGGGTGGCATATGTTCTGTATCAGAAAACTGGAGCTAATGTGGTTTATCCAATACAGCAGGGGTCCACAAACTTTTTAAACAGAGGGCCAGGTCACAGTCCCTCAAACTGTTAGAGGGCCGGATTATAATTTGAAAAAAACCCAACATAAATTCCTATGCATGCTGCACATATCTTATTTGTAGTGTAAAAAACACTTAAAAACAATACAATAATTAAAATGAGAAACAATGTTAACAAATATAAACTTATTAGTATTTCAATGGGAAATGTGGGCCTGCTTTTGGCTGATGAGATAGGATTGTTGTTGTTATGTGCTTTCAAGTCATTTCAGACTTAGGTTGACCCTGAGCGAGGGCCGGGTAAATGACCTTGGAGGGCCGCATCCGGCCCCCGGGCCTTAGTTTGAGGACCCCTACAATACAGTTTTCTGAATCAGCACCCCAAATAACCAAACCAAATCTAAAGTTGACCAAAAACTGGTTTGTAAACATTTTGGTACTAATGTTGGGAGAGTGGTCGCTGATCAAAATGGTTCCTGGTCAAGTGGTTCCTGGTCAAGTGGCCTCGGCCCAAGCCGTCCCTGGTCAATTGATACCTGTTCAAGTGGTTCCTGGTCAAGTGGCCTCAGCCCAAGTGATCCCTGGTCAAAGTGGTTCCTGGTCAAGTGGCCTTGGCCCAAGTGGTTCCTGGTCAAGTGGCCTCAGCCCAAGTGATCCCTGGTCAAGTGGTACCTGGTCAAGTGGCCTCGGCCCAAGTGGTCCCTGGTCAAAGTGGTCCCTGGTCAATTGATGCTTATTCAAGTGGTCCCTAGTCAAAGTGGCTCCTGGTCAGGTGGCCTCGACCCAAGTGGTCCCTGGTCAATTGATACCTGTTCAAGTGGTTCCTGGTCAAGTGGTACCTGGTCAAGAAGCCTTGGCCCAAGTGGTCCCTGGTCAATTGATGCCTATTCAAGTGGTCCCTGGTTTTAAAAAAAAGGTTGGGAACCACTGGTTTAAATTGTAAGTCGCTCGGAGCACTTTGGTGGAGAGCGACTAATTAAGAAATAAAGTGATGATGATGATGGTGGTGGTGGTGGTGGTGGTGGTGGTGGTGGTTTACAGCAGCCTTATTTATTTATTTATTTATTTATTTATTTGGCTTGTATACCGCCACTCCCAATTTGGCTCAGAGCAGTTTACAGCAGTAGATTAAAACAATACAGCCAACTTTAAAATACAATAAAAACGAGAACAGACATAGTCCCGAGTTATTCACCCATCGAAAGCTTGTCGGAAAAGAAAGGTCTTACAGGCTTTCCGAAAAGCAAGTAGCTCTCAGATGGTTTGGGTTTCAACTGGCAAGGCATTCCATAAATAAGGGAATGCCTTGGGAAAGATACTAGTAATTTGTGCTCAGAACCTTTTTTTATCAATCAGTTTTTATCAGTTTTTCAATCTGCTGACTACTTGTATTCATCTGTGACCATTGATGGGCATTACTGCCATGCAGCATAGCAAATCTTATCTTCTAGCAGGAAAAATAGAATCTGTAAAGCTATGCAATATAATTCAATACAGCCGTGGTTTCCTCTGGAGTGCATGTCAACAACTAAAAAACCTATTCTTGAAACAGTCGCTTATTTTGTATTTGTTCCACAAGAGAAATGGATTTGAAAGATAATTACATCCGTTCAAATTGGGAGGTGGGGGTTGGCAAGTCAGTCTGAATGTCCTGTCATATGCCTGACTTTGTAGCTGCTGTTAGTAAACATGTTAGAAAGCAAGCCCCACAACCTTTAATAATAATTCCTTCCAAATCAGTGTTGTGCCACAAGAATTATACTCTCAAGCACCTATGTTTGGATCTCAACAGTGATCTCAAGCTGGGTGCATATTGCAGACTTAGTGCTGAAAATCTGTCAAAATCTTGATGGCTTATTCTTACCATTACAGATCATGATTAGAAGTATCTTTTTGTTCCTGGATCGAACCTACGTTCTTCAAAATTCAATGCTGCCATCAATTTGGTGAGGATAAAAGTATAGTATTGATTTCAAACTGTCAAGAGAAAAAGATTAGCAGTCCCCCTCTCCCCCTTTCATATTGATCGATTGTGCGTTGTACTGTGAGTAGAGATGAATGTGAAATATATCAACTTTATTGTCTGTATATATACACACAGAAACACACACGCAACCCTTTGACTTAAAATCCTGGCTTTTTGGGAGGGTCACTATTAAAAGCTACGATTTAGCTAAAACAACAAGCCTAGGATCACTAAGAATCTGTAAAATTGGACAGTTTGTAAGAACATAAACTGGCCCTATGCTAGTCTTCTGCTTCATTTTGGCAGTTTCTGTTGTTGTTGTTTTCCAGGGATATGGGACTTGAATTGTTCAGGACTCATATAATTAGTGACCAGAAAGTTCAGAACAAGACCATCGATGGCATTCTTCTCTTGATTGAGAGGGAGAGAAACGGAGAAGCGATCGACAGGAGCCTCCTCCGCAGCCTTCTAAGCATGCTTTCTGACTTGCAGGTGAGGGAGAGTTGTGGTGAACATGTATAGGATGTCAAGGCTAAGCAGTGAGAGCGCCCTCAGAGAAACGTTCCATTTCTTTCTTCCCTAGATCTATCAGGATTCTTTTGAGCACAGATTCTTGGAAGAAACTAACCGACTCTATGCAGCAGAAGGACAGAGGCTTATGCAGGAAAGAGAGGTATGTTGTGACCTTAGGGCTCAGTAGGTGCAGTGAGCATTGTACCTCTAACTCTGGGCGCAAAACATGGTTCATTCTGTGCTGCTGAGGGCAGCTGTATGCAGCAGCATTAATTTCCAGGGAATGAGTGCCTAACTGGTTATCGCCTTAGTGGAACCATTGCAGCAGAAACAAGAGTGTCTCTCTTAAGTACCTTAAAAACTATCATACTTTGTTTGGAAAAGCAGGCGACTTCTTCAGATGCAAGTTGGGTTTGCAGTCCACAAAAATTAAGTCCACAAATAACCTTGAAGGTATTCCTTGACTCTTAGTAGTTTTAGTACTTTTTTTTCATGTCAAGAGCGACTTGAGAGACTGCAAGTCGCTTCTGGTGTGACAGAATTGGCCATCTGCAAGGACGTTGCCCAGGGGACACCCAGATGGAGCTGGAGCTGGAGCTGGAGCTGATAGAGGGAGCTCATCTGCACTCTCCCTGGATTCGAAACTGTGACTTGTCAGTCTTCAGTCCTGCCAGCACAGGGGTTTAACCCACTGCACCACCGGGGGCTCCAGTACTTTTAGTACTAATAGTATGACTTAGGAACTCACCCTTTCAGTGCAAGGGTGAAAGTCAGTTACACTTGGCAGATAACTGTTGTGTGAGTGGGCTTATTAACAAAAGACCCTCCTCATAAATGCACAGCAGAGTAGCTTAGCAGCAGTGTGACCTAGCACCAGTAGCCCAATGTGACAAAAAGAACAAAACACACAAATCAATGTTATCTCTTCCATAGGAGGCTTTTCTTTATAGCAAAATAATATGATTGCACTATTTACAAGAACAGGGTTTCCACAACACAAACAAAGTTCTTTATACTTCCTTCTTTGCTTCCACGCTGGGCTTCTTTCTCATGCAGATAAACAGCTTCGCTCTCACAGAGCCTCCTCTCACAGTGAATTTACACAGGAGCTTCACACAGTAGCCTTTTATACACAGCAGCCTTCACACTGGAGCTTCACACATGAGGCCTTCAATCTGGTGCTTCTTCTCACCGAAGCCAGACCTTCATCATACTCAGCCTTCTCAAAGACTAAGGCCTACCTCACACAGAGGCTTCTCTCACAGACTGAGAGCTTTCTCCCACTGAGGTTTGCCTTTTTACACACAGCAGCCTTCACACACCATGGCCTTCAACCTAGGGCTTCTCTCATCGAAGCTTCTCACACACCAGGCCTACCTCACACTGATACCTTTCTCCCACTGAGGCCCTCTCACACTGAGAGCTCTCTCAGACTACCGCCTCTCACTGAGCCCTCTCACACTGAGGGGTATCTCAGACTGTGGCCTCTCACATACAGAGGCAAACAAATACTGAGGCCTTCTCATACAGAGGCAAACTAACCCTGAGGCCTACTCATACTGTGGCCTACTAACACACTGAGGCCCTTTTCCCACAGAGACCTCTCACAGACTGAGGCAACTATGCTACAGGCACAAAAACTATTTATCTTGTGAACTGCAGCTTTTGCTGAGTCATTGCATCCATGTAACCCTTTCAGTGCTTGACTCACAGTTTTGTAATTAAAAATACCTGGTTAATTTATAATATTTCTGACAATAACTGTGTTCTCTTGGTGAACTTTTCCCCCTCAATTTATCTCATGTGCCAGGTTCCAGAGTATCTTCATCATGTCAACAAACGTTTGGAAGAAGAGGCAGACAGGATTATCACATACTTGGATCAAAGCACTCAGTAAGTGTGTGGTCCCTTTTAATTAAGTGATTACATCTCTTTATAGTACTTCTCTAGTTTCAGGGTTGTTGTTTTTTGCCAGGGTAGGCCAATTCCATAGAAAGAAGCAATAGTGTAAACATTAAATGACCTTACCTGCCAATCTACATAAGAGAAATAGGGTGCAACGCTTAAGACCCTGAAAAGGTCAGTTGCCCCTCCTGGAGGCTACTAAAAGGCATGGATTAACACTATGTAACACAAGTTTGGTTCCTGGGTTATAAATGTCATTTCCTAAGTGGCCTGACTCCACTGCTCCGTCCCCTATGAGCTCCTCCCTTACAAATATACTTCTTTCATTATTGTCTCATCCAGAGTTTTATCATTTTATGTCGTACATTTGGCCCGCCCACTGTGTTTGATTTTTCACTTTGCTATTTTGCACTGTTTTATTTTACTTGTATGTTTTACTTAATTTATTGTGATGTTATTTTTTCCATTTTGTATTTATTTTGCTGTAATGTATTACCGGGCTTGGCCTCATGTAAGCCGCTCCAAGTCCCCTCTGGAGAGATGGTGGCGGGGTATAAATAAAGTTTTATTATTATTATTATTATTATTATTATTATTATTATTATTATTATTATTATATCATAAAAACAGGGAAAGGGTTTATTACACTGCCAAAACTTTGCTTTTGCAGGAGGGACATCCTGTAGCACAATTTGCTCTAGTTTTTCAATGATTATCTCTAGACTCGAAACCAGGCCTGGGCAAACTTTGGCCCTCCAGATGTTTTGGATTTCAGCTTCCACAACCCCTAACTTAAGCGGCTGAGAGGGGAAAGGAAGAGGCCTGAGGCTGTTAGGAGTTGTGTGAGTTGAAATCCAAAACACCTGAAGAGTCAAAGTTTGCAAATGCCTGATCTAAACCAATTCAACATAGTTGTAGATTTTCCAGGCTGTTTGGCCATGTTCTAGAAGCATTCTCTCCTGACGTTTCACCTTCATCTATGGCAAGCATCTTCAGAGGTTGTGAGACCTCACAACCTCTGAGGATGCTTGTCATAGATGCAGGTGAAACGTCAGGAGAGAATGCTCCTAGAACATGGCCATACAGCCCGAAAAACCCACAACAACCCAGTGATTCCAGCCATGAAAGCCTTCGACAATTCAACAGAGTTTGTGGCAGCCACAAAACTAAAGTTTCTGGAGTAGAACAACTATTTTCAAAGTAGGGAACCGCACAATTAAAAAGGAAAGAGCACTTTCATACCAGGCTTTCTTTTTTTTCAAATTTTGTTGTGATTTATTGCCCATTACAGACCCTATCCTCTAAAACATCCTGTAAATTGAAACTGAACTTGGATTTACAACCACTTTGCACATGATTTGGGGGTTCCGCGGCCTAGTAGGGACAAAATTGGGCCCCTACATGCATTCTCTTTCCCTACCTCTAGACCAATGTTTCTCAACCTTCCTCATGGTGTGACCCCTTAATACAGTTCCTCATGTTGTGGTGACCCCCAACCATAACATTATTTCCGTTGCTACTTCAGAGCTGTCATTTTGCTCCTGTTATGAATCGTAATGTAAATATCTGATAAGCAGGATGTATTTTCATTCACTAGACCACATTTGGCACAAATACCCAATATGCCTAAATTTGAATACTGTTGGGGTTGGGAGGGTTGATTTTGTAATTTGGGAGTTGTAGATGCTAGGATTTATAGTTCACCTACCATCAAAGAGCATTTTGAACTCCACCAATGATGGAATTGAACCAAACGTGGCACACAGAACTCCCATGACCAACGGAAAATACTGGAAGGGTTTGGTGGGCACTGACCTTGGGTTTTGGAGTTGTAGTTCACCTACATCTAGCAAGCACTGTGGACTCAAGCAATGATGGATCTGGACCAAACTCTGCACAAATACTCAACATGCCCAAATGTGAACACTGGTGGAGTTTGGGAAAATAGACCTTGCCATTTGGGAATTGTAGTTGCTGGGATTTATAGTTCACCTACAATCAAAGAGCATTTTGAACTCCACCAATGATGGAATTGAACCAAACTTGGCACACAGAGCTCCCATGAGCAACGGAAAATACTGGAAGGGTTTGGTGGGCACTGACCTTGAGTTTTGGAGTTGTAGTTCACCTACATCCAGAGAACACTGTGGACTCAAGCAATGATGGATCTGGACCAAACTCGGCACAAATACTCAATATGCCCAAATGTGAACACTGGTGGAGTTTGGGGGAAATAGATCTTGACATTTGGGAATTGTAGTTGCTGGGATTTATCGTTCACCTACAATCAAAGAACATTTTGAACCCCACCAACGTTAAAATTGGGACAAACTTCCCACACTGAACCCCCTTGATCAACAGAAAATACTGTGTTTTCCGATGGACTTTGATGACCCCCCTGACACCCCCTCACGACCCCCGCCCAGGGGTCCCGACCCCCAGGTTGAGAAATGCTGCTCTAGACTTTTATTCCTGCTTTTTCAAAGGAGTCAGGAAAAAAAGCCAGAATTTTCATTTAAAATGCTGTGGATCTTTTATATGCACCAGGCGGTCTCATTTACTGTATGAAACCTCATTCTTCCTGCTGTTCCAGTTGGGTTTTTGAGTGGTTTGAGGGTGAGCAAAAGGAATGTAATTCTAAACGCTTTTTCCTATAGGAAACCACTAATTGCTACTGTAGAAAAACAGCTGCTAGGTGAACATTTAACAGCCATTCTACAGAAAGGTAACCTATCTTTCTTTATAGAACTCTTTGTTTACTGCTTCTTCGGGGCTTTCAGTTCCCTGGGCCGGATGGAAATGGCCCGGTCAGGTGCTGCCTCTTCTTTAACCCCCTTTGCATACTCAGTTCATGAAATAGCACTGAACGTTGTCCGGGAGGGGGAGCCGCACGTCCCGTTCTCCTCCTTGGAGGTAAGGAGCCAACTCTCATGCCATCCGATGAATCTCAGCATGCAAACGAATGTTGCTAAGGTCCGCAAATACGAACGGAGGGTGTCTGATAAACATGTCCTTGAAACAGGAGTGCTGTTTCAAGGCATAGCGTTTGACAAATCAGTATTCTACAGGGAGCAAGCACTTTGCTTTCTTGTCTTTAACTGTATAGTACTTCCTTTTGTGCTTCATCTCACAGTACCTTTTTCACAATGATTTTCACAAGGAGACAATGATAGCTGCCACTCCTAAGGGGCTATAAATATATATATTTTTATAAATAATTTTTATTGAGAAAAGATGTTCCAAAAAATAAGAGCAGAACAGAATGAGAAAATGAGGATTACTAATAAAAGAAACCCCTAATTAAACCCCAAAATTTGAAATAAAAAAAGAAAAGAAAATTATAAAATACATCGAAAGAAGGGCTATAAATATGAGAGGTGCGCGGAGCGGCTGAAATCTGATTTGTAATTCATTTTAGAGATTCAGATAGCACCCTCTTCATTTTGTCAAGATTTGGAGGGCCCCTGTTTCATTTCTTAATCCAAATCTCTGAAGCTTCTTGATTGCTCTGCCCCGGAGTGTGGTGGAGGTTCCTTCTTTGGAAGCTTTTAAGCAGAGGCTGGATGGCCATCTGTAAGGGGTGATTTGAATGCAATATTCCTGCTTCTTGGCAGAATGGGGTTGGACTGGATTATGGCCCATGAGGTCTCTTCCAACTCTTTGATTCTATGATTCTATGTTTCATTAAGATTTGTTCCATTAGTGGCAATGGAACAGATTTAATTCATTTTAAATGACCATGTGGCATAATTGCTGGCATTGAACCTTTCCAAAGGCAGTTCACCTGCTTGAAATGCTATTGTCATATTTCTTCAGCCCCAATACGGTCCATACTGGGCTATACTGGGCCCATAGCCCTTGCTGGGTGAGTGGGGTTATTGATAAAAGACCCTCCTCATAACCTTGAAGGTATTCCTTGACTCTTAAGTCTTTTTAGTACTAATACTATGACTTAGGAACTCACCCCTTCAGTGCATTTTAAATGACCATGTGGCATAATTCCTGTCATGGAACCTTTCCAAAGGCCGCCCACTTGCTTGAAATGCCATTGCCATATTTCTTCAGCCTCAATACTGTCCATACTGGGCTATACTGGGCTCATAACCCTTGTTGGCTGAGTGGGGTTGTTGACAAAAGACCCTCCTCATAACCTTGAAGGTATTCCTTGACTCTTAAGTATTTTTAGTACTAATACTATGACTTAGGAACTGACCCCTTCAGTGCATTTTAAATGACCATGTGGCATAATTCCTGGCATTCAACCTTTGAGAAGGTGGTCCACTTGCTTGAAATTCCATTGCCATATTTCTTCAGCCTCAATATGGTCTGTACTGCTCTAGACTGGGCTATAGGTAAAGGTAAAGGTTTTCCCCAAACATTAAGTCTGGGGTTTAGTGCTCATCTCAGTTTCTAAGCTGAAGAGCCAGCATTGTCCATAGACACCTCCAAGGTCACATGGCCATAGGCATGACTGCATGGAGCGCCGTTCCCTTTCTGCCGGAGCAGTACCTATTGATCTACTCACATTTGCATGTTTTCGAACTGCTAGGTTGGCAAAAGCTCGGGCTAACAGCAGGAGCTCACCCTGCTCCCCGGATTCGAACTGGCGACTTTTCAGTCAGCAAGTTCAACAGCTCAGTTGTTTGACCCACTGCGCCACTGGGGGCTCCTACTGGGTTATACTGGGCCCATAACCCTTGTTGGGTAAATGGGCTTATTAACAAAAGACCCTCCTATACGTATAGCGGAGTAACCTATTAGCAGCAGCGTGAGCCAGCACCAGTAGCCTAAAATGATGAAAAGAACAAAAACACACAGACCAATAATATAATGTGGTTGCACTATTTACAAAAACAAGCTTTCCATCACACAATGTTCTTTATACTTCCTTATACCTGTTTTCAAAACCTAAATAAAATGCGTCCTAATCTTGCAGGTTTAAATCATCTCCTGGATGAAAACCGAATTCAAGATTTATCGCTACTATATCAGTTGTTCAGTAGAGTGAAAAATGGCGTGCAAGCTCTTTTGCAGCAGTGGATCGAATATATAAAGGTACTAGTGCATTACTTAATTTTGGGGGAGACGTTTTAAATATATTGGGGCAGGAAAACGTGTGGATAGGAAGACATATGTATCCCAAAAGAGAATGTTCCAGTTGATTTCATATTCTGATTCCAGAAAATAATTATAAATTCAATCCCTGTCTATCTCTTTCCCCAAATGTTACCATTTGTAATGTTTTTACTGTTACTCTACCTTTCCTTTTTCAAATATAAAGAGTCAAAGGTGCTCTAAAATTGATCATGTCGGCCTTCACAAGGTTGAAGAAAAAGTTGCCTTTGGCACATACATTGGTTTGATCTTCAAACATTATTATTGAAAATGTTGTGGTAACATATTACAGAGTTTTGAGAATTTGATTTTTTTTTTTTTTTTTTTTTTTGCATTTGGCATCTAGAGACTATTTTTTTCTCTGTGTTGTTTTGCTCCTGGGTGTAAAATATCAAAAGAATGATATGACGTTGGTAACTATTTTCATGGGCTTGGCCCCTATTTAAAACTTGTGACCTGTGTACTCACAAAGCTGTATGCTGTTCATTTAAGTTTTCTGAGGTATCAACCTTATTGCATTGGAACAGTGTTTCCCAACCCGTGGTCCATGAACCAGTGGTTCACAAGGACTGAAAGATGGTCTTCACCATTACTACACCATTCCAACGAGAGCAACTGGTCTTTTGAAACCCTCTTATAGTGCTGAGACTTATTAAGTATGGTTTTCTGTGGGCGAGTAGATGGCAACTACTGGATGATTTGTGTTGTGTATCAAAAACTAGAGCTGATGTGATCTATCCAATGCCATTTTCTGAATCAGCACCTCAAATAACCAAACTGAATTTAAAGTTGACCAAAAACTGATTCATAACCCTTTTGGTACTAATGTTGGAGAGTGGTCCCTGGACAAAGTGGTTCATGGTCTAAGTGGTCCCTGGACATTATGGTCCCTGGTCAAGTGGTCCCTGGTCTAAGTGGTCCCTTGACAAAGTTGTCCCTGATCAAGTAGTCCCTGGTCTAAGTGGTTCCTGGTCTAAGTGGTCCCTGGAAAAAATGGTCCCTGGTCTAAGTGGTTCCTAGTCCAAGTGGTCCCTGGTCAAGTGGTCCCTGGACAAAATGATCCCTGGTCTAAGTGGTCCCTTGACAAAGTGGCCCTGGTCTAAGTGGTCCCTGGTCCAAGTGGTCCCTTGACAAAATGGTCCCTAGTCAAGTGGTCCCTGGTCTAAGTGGTCCCTTGACAAAGTGGTCCCTGATCCAAGTGGTCCCTGGTCAAAGTGGTCCCTGGTCTAAGTGGTTCCTGGTGCAAGTGGTTCCTGGTGCAAGTGTTCCCTGGTCAAAAAAAGGATGGGAACCACTGCTTTAGAAGTTATATTTCTATTTTTCCAGGCATTTGGCAGCACGATTGTGATTAATCCGGAGAAAGACAAAACAATGGTCCAAGAGCTACTAGACTTCAAAGATAAAGTTGACCATATAATTGACGTTTGCTTTTTGAAGAATGAGAAATTTGTCAATGCCATGAAAGAAGCCTTTGAAACCTTCATCAACAAAAGACCAAATAAGCCTGCTGAACTCATAGGTATGCATTTCGTTATGGCAGTCTTTCCCAGATGGGGTCTCCAGTAGAACCATACCTGTAGCAAAATTTGAAAAAAAAATCTGTTCCTGGTTTGAAAGTGTTATTTCCTGTTTAATTCTGCAGTCCTTACTTTGGAAGTAGTTGCTCTACGCCAGGAACTTTGTTTTTGTGCCTACCACAAACTAGGTTAAATTGGTTGGGACTCAGTGATGAAAAACTATAGCAAAATGCGTTGCAAGATGTCTGCAAAAACAAAGTTTTTGCAGTTTAATAAACTTTTCCGATGTTTTTCTGATAGAACCAATTAGGAAATGACATTGAGAACCCAGGAATAATAGTGTTACATAGTGCAATTCCGTTTGCATGATGCAGCTTTGCATGCTCATTATCTGAATCTGAATTGGGCCTAGCCCAAAGCAAAGCATTTAGGAGCAAGGAAGAGAACTAGACGAAGAGTTGTCTCCTTTGTTTATTAAAAATAGAATGGAGTACAAGGCTGGCCTAATGTGTAATATGCTGTTGAAGACATACATGTATGAATCCCATGATTTCCTTTCTGTTTTGTCTCCCTCGCTGCCCCAAAGCTAAGTACGTGGATTCAAAGCTTCGTGCTGGAAACAAAGAAGCTACCGACGAAGAGCTTGAAAAGATGCTGGATAAAATTATGATTATATTTAGGTTTATCTATGGTAAGAGCCGGACTTTCACCGTCACGTTACACAGCCGCAATGTGAGCAAAATTAGTTTCAGCCAAGCACAGTCATTTTAATTTGTCATTGGCGCTCTCCTTTTTGCTGACATGTGGGTTATTTGCTCTTAACATGGGTTATTTAAATCTTTATTGTTGTTATTATTATTATAAACACAACAAGATGAGTCCACAGCAGACACTCTGCTGGCCATTGAATTGGATCACATGTTGGACACTTCCCAAGTGTCTAGGACTCTGTGATGTATCGGCGAATAATGCGTGCAGATCCCAGTAAGGTGACCTTCTGCAGCTGGCAGGTGGTAATTTTGTCAGTGCCAATTGTGTTTAAGTACAGGCCAAGGTCGTGAGGCACTGCACCCAGTGTGCCCATCACCACTGGGACCCCCTTGTCTGGCTTGTGCCAGAGTCTTTGCAGTTTGATCTTTAAATCCTCATATCGTGTCAGCTTTTCCAGTTGTTTCTCTGCAATCCTGCAGTCACCTGGGATTGTGACATCAACAATCCATACTTTGTTTTTTTAACACGATTGTGGGGTCAGGAGTATTATGCTCCAAAACTCTGTCTGTCTGAATCCGGAAGTCCCAGAGGAGTTTGGCGTGTTCATTCTCTGTAACTCTTTGCGGCACAAGTTCCAATGAATCATCTGAGCAATGGTGTTGTGCCTCTGCTTGTAGTCTGTCTGCACAATCTTCTTGTTGTTATTATTATTATTTATTCAGATAACATGCATTATTTAACTTATCTTAACCCACCAGAACCCCTTGGTACTGGGAATGGCAAAGTGGCGACTCTCGTGCCTGTTCATATTGCATATTTGTGATAAAGGTAGTTGTAATATGACAACATATTCCCTGGCCCTGTTATAGGCCCATATTTCTCTGGAATTGGCAAACTAGCAGGAAGGAAAATGTGTGTCATCCACACCAGACGAGCAGCTAATTCTATCAGGAAACTATTTGCTCTTCGTGTTGTCGAAGGCTTTCATGGCTAGAATCACTGGGTTGCGGTGAGTTTTTCGGGCTGTATGGTCATGTTCTAGAAGCATTCTCTCCTGATGTTTCACCCACATCTATGGCAGGCATCCTCAGAGGTTGAGGGGTCTGTTGGAAACTGAGTAACTGCAAGGCCATTAAATGCTAATCAGGGTAGCAAATTGATTTATTTATTTACAACATTTATATGTTGCCCTTCTAACCCTGAAGGGGACTCAGAGGGGGTTACAAAATATATATGCATACAATATAAGTACAGTATCAGTATTAAATATTACTATATTGTACGTACCATTATATTTTAATATTATTAGTCATATAAATATATAATTATAATATATTATTATTAGTATTATATTGCATTGCATTATAATATTATAAATATTATATGTATATACAATATATTATATTACATTATATTATGTTATTAGAATAGCACAGTTTGCTATTCTAAACAGTCACAAATTGCAACAGTCACTCATGCCACAAGCACGAGTGACCCTGTCCTATCCTGGACAGTCTTTCTCCCACCCTGGACAGTCCACAGAAATATAAAACTCACTTACTCAGTTTCCAACAGAACCCTCAACCTCTGAGGATGCCTGCCATAGATGTGGGTGAAATGTCAGGAGAGAATGCTTCTGGAACATGGCCAGACAGCCTGGAAAACTCCTTCTGGTTGGGGGTGTTATTGGGTTTCCTGTAAGGTGGCTTCATATAACAATTGCAGTTGAGCTTTGCCATAATTAGGCTTTTTATAAAAACCAGTCTTCTCTCCTCTACAGGGAAAGATGTTTTCGAAGCCTTTTACAAAAAAGATCTAGCAAAGCGGCTACTAGTGGGCAAAAGTGCCTCCGTCGATGCTGAGAAATCCATGCTGTCGAAACTCAAACACGGTAAGGTTTGTTGGGTTGTTGAAAGTTTTTTGGGCTGTCTGGCCATGTTCCAGAAGCATTCTCTCCTGACGTTTCTCCCACATCTGTAGCAAGCATCCTCAGAGGTTGCGAGGTCTGTTGGAAACTAGGCAAGTGGAGTTTATATATCTGTGGAATTATGTTCAGAATGGGAGAAAGAAGTCTTGTGTGCTTGAGGCAAGTGTGAATGTTGCCAATGGCCACCTTGATTAGCATTTAATGGCCTAGCAGTTTCCGGGTGTGCCTGGGGGAATCCTTTGTTGGGAGGTGATTAGCTGTCCTCGACTGTTTCTTGTCTGGAGTTCCCCTGTTTTTGAGTGTTGTTCTTTATTTACTGTTATGATTTTAGAGGGTTTTTTTAAATACTGGTAGCCAGATTTTGTTCATTTTCATGGTTTTTTTCTTTCTGTTAAAAAGTTTGTTGTTTGATCCTGGGTGCCTTTACTGTGTAGATACGTGTGTACATACACCTTTAGCCAGTCCTGAAATATAAGCCCTCAAATATTCCTTACTCATTATGCTACATTTTTTCCTGCAAGAGGATTAAACTTGTGTAGGAAAAAAAGGGGAATTTCTAATCGATCCTTGCAAAATCTCCAGAATTTTCTTTTGAAAGGGATTGCTGTTTGTATCAACAAATTGCTGTTTGAAGAATTATGCAGATTGTATAATTGGTTGCTAGTGGATAGGGGACTGCTGCCTCCCAAATCTGTACTAACATGTTGTGCAGGTCTAGAGTTCACCAGGTGTTGACGAATCTCGATAATTTGGCCGATGTTGTTTTCGCTTCAGTCGGAATCCTAATGTAGCCTTATTTATTTATTTATTATCATGTTTTGTTGATGACACACACTCTAAACCAGGCCTGGGCAAACTTGGGCCCTCCAGGTGTTTTGGACTCCAACTCCCACAATTCCTAACAGCCTACCGGCTGTTGGGAATTGTGGGAGTTGGAGTCCAAAACACCTGGAGGGCCCAAGTTTGCCCAGGCCTGCTCTGAACCTTCTCTTGGTGACGTAAATCTGAGTGAAATTTCAATACAACTATTGTTTTATAGAATGTGGAGCTGCTTTTACCAGCAAACTTGAAGGAATGTTTAAAGACATGGAGCTTTCGAAAGACATCATGATACAGTTTAAACAGGTACGGGCACAACGTCTACTGTTATTGTTCCATTCCCATGCCACTTCTGCATGATCCTCCAGCTAAATCTGATTCATATCAGCCTGAGCTTCCTTGGAAACAAGCAGAATATAACCAGGGAAGGGGTAAATAATGAAATAATGCCATTATTATTATTATTATTATTATTATTATTATTATTATTATTTGAAACACAACAAGATGAGTTCACAGCAGAATTATTATTATTATTATTACTACTACTACTACTACTACTACTACTACTACTACTACTACCCATCCCCTGCCATGCGTTACTGTGGTCCAGTTGGTGTATATGTGTTTTGTGTGTGTGTGTATATGTGTGTGTATATGTGTATGTGTGTGTTTGCTTATATATATGTATGTGTGTGTGTGGTTTTGTGCATGCGTTGCAGTGTGTGTGTATATATATAAATGTAATGTTTGTTTGTTGGATTAACATAACTCAAAAACTACTGAAAAACACAGCAGAAGAGATTTTAAAAGCAAAAAATAAAATAAAAATACATTATAATGCATGCACAAAACCACATATATATGCACAGATATACATATATACACACAAAAAACACATATACACAGACCACATATACACGGGCCACAGCAACAGATAGAGCAACACGTGGCAGGGGACAGCTTTATATATGTGTGTGTGTGTGTGTGTGTGTGTGTGTGTGTGTGTGTGTGTATATATATATAAAAGCCGTCCCCTGCCACGTATTGCTCTATCTGTTGCTGTGACCCAGTCTGTGTATATGTGTTTTGTGTGTGTGTGTGTGTATATATATATATATATATATATATATATATATATATATATATGCGTATATATGTGGTTTTGTGCAAGCCTATATATATAGGCTTTTTAAGTCTCTTCTACTGTGTTTTTCAGTATTTTTATGTGTGGTGGTCACTTGTTGGCCTGATAGGTGTATTGTGTCCAAATTTGGTGTCCATTCGTCCAGTGGTTTTTGAGTTATGTTAATCCCACAAACAAACATTACCTTTTTATTTATATAGATTATTATTGTTATTACTATTATTGCACTATGTAACAAAATCTGGGTGGGGGGGGGAATCTCTTTCTGGTTTGAAAGTGTTATTTCCTGTTTAATTGTGCAGTCCTGACTTTGGAAGTTGTTGTTCTACTCCAGAAACTTCGCTTTTGTAGCTGCAATTTTTAACCTTTTGTGCTGAACGCAAAAAACATTTTTTTCTGCAGTTTAATAAACTTTTCCCATTTTTTTATGATACAACCAATTTGGCGATGACATTGATAACCCAGGAACAAAATACATAGTGTTATATAGTGCTATGTTTATTTATACTAAGGGGCTGTGGTAGCACAGCAGGTTAAGCTGCTAGATGCAGCAAATCTGCTGACCAGATGGTTGCGAGTTGGGGTGAACTCCCAGCTTTCAGCCCTAGCTTCTGCCAACCTAGCAGTTCAAAAGCATGCAATACGAGTAGACCAGTAGGTACCACTTTGGCAGAAAGGTAAAAAGGATGCCGCATGTAGACATGCCAGCAAAACACAATCAGGGATGTATATAAACAACAGGCTCCTTGGCATGGAAAATGGAAGCAGAGCACTTCCCCATGGCTGGAGTTGAGCATTGTCTCCAGACACCAGAGATGGAAAAAAGGGGAAGGCCTTTACTTTTGTCTGTGTTGTATGTGGTTGTTTGCTGTGTGTGTAAAAAGCCATTGAATGTTTTGCCTCATATGTTTATATTCTAATCCTCTCTGAGTTCCTCCGGGGAGACAAAGCAGAATATAAACAAATGGATGGCGCGGTTACAAAAAAAAGCCAATGGGATTTTGGCCTGCATCAAGAGGAGCCTAGTGTCTAGATCTAGGGAAGTCATGCTCCCCATGCTCTATTCCCTTGGTTAGACCACACCTGGAATATTGTGTCCAATTCTGGGCACCACAATTCAAGAGAGAGATTGACAAGCTGGAATGTGTCCAGAGGAGGGCGACTAAAATGATCAAGGGTCTGGAGAACAAGCCCTATGAGGAGCGGCTTAAGGAGCTGGGCATGTTTAGCCTGAAGAAGAGAAGGCTGAGAGGAGATATGATAGCCATGTATAAATAGGTGAGAGGAAGCCACAGGGAGGAGGAGGGAGCAAGCTTGTTTTCTGCTTCCCTGGAGACTAGGACGCAATGGAACAATGGCTTCAAACTACAAGAGAGGAGATTCCATCTGAACATGAGGAAGAACTTCCTGACTGAGAGCCGTTCAGCAGTGGAACTCTCTGCCCCAGAGTGTGGTGGAGGCTCCTTCTTTGGAGGCTTTTAAACAGGCTGGATGGCCATCTGTCAGGGGTGATTTGAATGCAATATTCCTGCTTCTTGGCAGAATGGGGTTGGACTGGATGGCCCATGAGGTCTCTTCCAACCCTTTGATTCTATGATTCTATGATTCTACATTGTAATGTATTTAAATTATATTATTATGTAACCCCTGCCACGTGTTGCTGTGGCCCAGTCTGTGCATATGTGTTTTATGTGTGTATATATATATGTGTGTGTGCGTGTGTTTACATATGTGGTTTTGCACATGCGTTGTATTTTTCATTTTACGGCTCTTTAAGTCCCTTCTGCTGTGCTTTTCAGTATTTTTATGAGTGATGGTCACTTGTTGCCCTGAGAGGTGTCTTGTGTCCAAATTTGGTGTCAATTTGCCCTGTGGTTTTTGAGTTAATCGCACAAACAAACACGACATTTTTATTTATATAGATTTTAATTCTGGTTATTTGTGCGATATGTAAGCCGCCTTGAGTCCTCTTCGGGGTAGAGAAGGTGGGATATAAATAAAGTAAATAAATAAATAAACAACATGTATTTATACCCCCCCCTTTTTTTTTTTCTCTCTCTCTCCAAAGTTTTCAACACAATTCAAAATCCAGAAATAACACTAACATTAAAATAGATTTAAACATCAATAGTATCCATTAAAAATTAACAGTTAAAATCCATAAAACTGATTAAAATCCTATTCAAAGCTAAAGCTGTAGCTTGTTTGCGTCTCTGTATGATCATTTCCTTTGTCTCTGATTCTGCTTTGCAGTATATGCAAAACCAGAATGTACCTGGCAACATTGAACTCACCGTGAATATCTTGACAATGGGCTACTGGCCAACCTACGTGCCTATGGAAGTTCACCTGCCAGCAGAGGTAAGACAGATGTACAGCAGCTTCATAGCCACCTCCTTGTTCTGTTCCTGGTTTGAAAGTGTTATTTCCTGTTTAATTCTGCAGTCCTTATTTGGAAAGTAGTTATTCTACTCCAGAAACTTCATTCTTGTGGCTGTTGCTTGAGATAGTAATTGAAAAACAAGAGCAAAATGTGCTGCAGGTTGATGTCCCATCCACAAAGACAAAGTTTTGGCAGTTTAATCAACCTTTCCCCATGTCTTTATGATAGAAACAATTAGGAAATGACATTTATAACCTGGGGGGGGGGGGGGGAATTGTGTTACATAGTGGAATCAAACACAAGTGTGCCTTCACTGAATGAATGAACAATAATTCCCTGATCTGACCAATTCCTGCAAATGCCCTCGGAAGCACTTTATTTCACCTTTTAGTGCAATCAAACCCTATATAACCCTCCGGACCCCCTGTCCAGATACATTGCACTGCCGTCTCGCCCAGTGTTTTTAATATTTTAATCTATTACATTGGCCCTGTCCAATCTGTGTTTTAAATGTTGCGATTTTATAGTGTTAATGTGTTATTTATAATGGTTTTTGAATTGTATTTTTTTTATTTACATTTTATTGCTGTATTCTGTTTATACTGATGTATTGTTTTGCTGGGCTTGGCCTCATGTAAGCCGCCCCGAGTCCCCTTTGGGGAAATGGTGGTGTATAAATAAAGTTAAAATATTAAAATAATATTTTAATAATAAAAAGAGGATAAATTTGCCCTTCCAATCATAGGATCATCATCCAGTCTTTTTAACTAATGGTTATAGCCACATTTTAGTGATTCTATGTAATAGTGCTTGCTTTTGTTAATTTTATATATATGGTTTTATTTAAACATATTGATTTTCTATGTTGATGTATCACATTTTGTGTGTGTATGGCACCACTGTGTGCTATTTTGTAAGCCATCCCAAGTCCCTATGGGAGATGATGGCGGTGTATAAATAAATTCTGTTTATTATTATTATTATTATTATTATTGATACAAAAGCACAGTATGTCACAACAAACGAGATCGATATGCTGGATTTCGTATCACAAAATCACAAGTCAAACACTTCCTATTATTATTATTATTATTATTATTATTATTATTATTATTATTAAGTGATTGCGTGGAAATGCCCGAAAATGCACTATAAAACTATTCAAATGGAGACAGAAGTCGAACATAGGGAAGAAAATGACAAGTGGTTTATATGTTTGAAACCAAGTTCCTTTTCTCTCTCCTCTTTAGATGGTCAAGCTCCAGGAGATCTTTAAAACATTTTATCTAGGAAAACACAGTGGCAGAAAACTTCAGTGGCAATCAACATTAGGACACTGTGTACTCAAAGCAGAATTTAAAGAGGTAAGGTGTGCTTTCTTGGTTGGTTTTTCACAAGTAGATTTGCAGCCGTCTGCTGGACTCTGCGTACAGATATTTTCTTTGTATAGTTGTGCTTCACATATTCAGAGTCACAACATCCATGTATTTTGCATTATTTTATTATATTCTTATATTTTATTTATTTTATTACAATGTTTGTTTTGTGTTTTGGTTTCATTTTGTTGTAATGCATTTCTGGGCTTGGTCTCATGTAAGCCGCCCCGAGATGGTATAAATAAAGTTTATTATTATTAGAAACACAACAAGATGAGTCCACAGCAAACCTGGTCATTCTGCTGTCTAATGTATTGGATCACACGTCGGATACTTCCCAAGTGTCTGGGACTATGTGATTTATTATTATTATTATTATTATTATTATTATTATTATTATTATTATTATTATTATTATTATTATTGGAAACACAACAAGATGAGTCCACAGCAAACATGGTCACTCTGCTGGCTGTTGTATTGGATCACACGTTGGACACTTCCCAAGTGTCTAGGACCACGTGATGTATCGGCGAATAATGCGTGCAGATCCCAGTAAGGTGGCCTTTTGCAGCTGGCAGATGGTAATCTTGTCAGCGCCGATTGTGTTTAAGTACAGGCCAAGGTCTTTAGGCACTGCGCCCAGTGTGCCAATCACCACTGGGACCCCATTGACTGGCTTGTGCCAGAGTCTTTGCAGTTCGATTTTTAAATCCTCGTATCATGTCAGCTTTTCCAGTTGTTTCTCTTCAATCCTGCTGTCATCTGGGATTGCAACATCCACAATCCATACTTTGTTTTTTAACACGATCGTGAGGTCAGGAGTCTTGTGCTCCAAAACTCTGTCTGTCTGAATCCGGAAGTCCCAGAGGAGTTTGGCGTGTTCATTCCCTGTAACTTTTTTCCAGCTTGTGATCCCACCAGTTCTTTGTCGCAGGCAGATGGTCTTTGAGCACAAATTCCAATGAATCATCTGAGCAAGGGTGTTGTGCCTCTGCTTGGAGTCTGTCTGTGCAACTGCATAACGGTGTTATGCCTCTGTTTGTAGTCTGCTGCGCAACGGTGTAGTCTGTCTGCGCAACTGCATAATGGTGTTATGCCTCTGCTTGTAGTCTGTCTGCGCAATCTTCTTGCAGCAGCTGAGGAAACAACAAAAATTTATTGTTTACCCAACAGGGCAAAAAAGAGCTGCAAGTGTCTTTGTTCCAGACTCTAGTGCTGCTTATGTTTAACGAAGGCGAAGAATTCAGTTTGGAAGAAGTCAAGCAAGCCACTGGAATAGGTCAGTCTTCACTCCTGCTTCTGGCTTCCAAGCATGGGCAAACTTTGGCCCTCCCTCCAGGTGTTTTGGACTCCAACTCCCACAATTCCTGACAGGGCCGAAGTTGGCCCGTGCCTGCGTTGATGAGTCAAATCCTAATCTTCCTTTCTCCATTGCAGAAGACGGAGAGCTGCGGCGGACGCTTCAGTCGTTAGCCTGCGGCAAGGCCAGAGTGCTGACAAAAAGCCCCAAAGGCAAAGACGTGGAAGATGGCGACAAATTTACCTGCAACGATGACTTCCGACACAAGCTCTTCCGGATAAAAATCAACCAGATTCAGATGAAAGAAACGGTATCTTGTCTTTTCTTCACTTACCATAAGTATTCTCGCATTCCTAAAAACCATGTTGGTCCACATCCCATTTTAATAGTGTGAATAATCTGGAAAATTTTGATATGTCAAGGGTGGTGTTAATGGATTGCTTAAGCCTTCTGACTCTTACAGCAAAGTGAGCTTGTTCCCCTACCACGTCATTAATTCCATGCGAGCGTGGAGTTAATATGGCAGCTTATTTATCTCCACATTTTGATTAATCCCACCCAGAGGAGAGCTTTGGCCACTGCAAGATGTAATGCATTGCCATCAGTTCTTCTGGATGGTTCCCAGCCTGTGAGTCCCCAGATATTTTGGCCTTCAACTCCCAGAAACCCTAGCAACTGATAAAACTGGCTGGGATTTCTGAGAGCTGTAGGCCAAAACTCCTGGAGACCCAGGTTGAGAAGCACTGGGTTAAACTGTTGTGCCAGCAGGACTAAAGACCAACAGGTCAGAGTTTTGAATTCGGGAAAAGCACGGATGAGCTCCCTTTGTCAGCTCCAGCTCCCCATGCGAGGACATGAGAGAAGCCTCCGACAAGGATAGTAAAACATCAAAAACATCCGGGCAACATCCTCTGAGCATCATCCTTGCAGACAGCCAATTCTCTCGCGCCAGAAGCGACTTGCAGTTTCTCAAGTCACTCCTGACACACAAAGGCACAGGATCGGTTTGAACCCTTCCTTGTTCTTTTTACTCTACATACTCCTGTTCAAGTCAACAGCTGCTCAAAATTAATCCATTCACTTTTCGCTGCCCCAGATATTTATTTTGTTTATTTACAGAATTTATATTCTGCCCTTCCCATCCCGAAGGGGACTCAGAGCAGATCACGGAACATATACTCAGCAGATATTCAATGCCATTAGACAGACAGGACAAAAAAACAGATAGATGTGGTTTGTTTCCCAACTTCGGTGTCCTGGAGGTTGTACTCAATTCGGGCCACAAGGGGGTGCTGTTGCTCCATCGTCTATGATGCAGACTTCCTCCTTCCTTTGATTGCCCGCATTTTCTGGTACTTCCTTTTTCCGGTGCCGTAAAATACCTCCCCACTTAAGCAATGTCTAATGTCTCTACTCACACCTCACAGATGTTTTCGAACTGCTTAGGTGGACAGTGAGTTGGGCTGAAAGTCGGGTGCTCACCTCAACCCAGGCATTGCATTGCCAACCTTTTGATATATGTGATCTTATTTCTGCTGGTGATTAACCAGCTGTGCTACAGCCTGGCTAATATGACTAATGCGTGTCCCATCCCCATTTTTCCTACCTTTGCAGGTAGAGGAACAAGCCAGCACTACGGAAAGGGTGTTCCAGGACCGGCAATACCAAATCGACGCAGCCATCGTGAGAATCATGAAGATGCGCAAGACGCTGAGCCACAATCTGCTGGTATCGGAAGTATATAACCAGCTAAAATTCCCAGTAAAGGTAGGACACAATATTACATGTAGTAATATTACATGTAATATAAAATATATAATTATTATATTGTATTATTATTAGTATTATGCTGTATTGCAATATTATGATCAATATATGTACATACAATGTATTATAATTATTAGCATAGCACAATATTAGTATTATATATTACTATATTGTACTATATACTGCAATATTACTATCAATATTACATGTAATATATAAAATACAATTATTATACTGTATTATTGTTAGTTTTGTATTATATTATAATACTATTATCAGTCTTATTAAATTGTATTATGATTAGTATTATATTGTATTACAATATTATGATCAATATTATATGTACATACAATGTATTACGATTATTAGCATAGCACAATATTAGTATTATATATTATTATAGTGTATTATTTTATATTATACTATTATCAATTTTAATATATTGTATTATTATTAGTATTGTATTGTCTTACATTATAATTCTATTATTAATATTATATATATATATATACAATATATTATATTATTAGCACAGCACAATATTAGTATTATATATTACTATATTGTACTATATACTGCAACATTACTATCAATATTACTTGTGATATATAATATATAATTATTATACTGTATTATTGTTAGTTTTATATTGTATTATATTATAATACTATTATCAATCTTATATTGTATTATTATTAGTATTATAATAATTATGATCAATAATTATGATCAATATTATGGTTAATATTATATGTCCATACAATGTATTATAATTATTAGCACAGAACAAATTAGTATTATATATTACTATATTGTACTATATTCCACAATATTACTGTCAATATTACATGTAATATATAATATACAATTATTATACTGTATTATTGTTAGTTTTATATTGTATTATATTATAATACTGTTATCAGTCTTATTATAGTGTATTATTATTAGTATTGTATTGTATTACATTATAATTCTATTATTAATATTATATGTATATACAATATATTATATTATTATCACAGCACAATATTAGTATTATATATTACTATATTCTCCAATATCACTATACTGAAATATTATTAGTAATATTACATGTAATATGAAATACAAAATTATTATATTGTATTATTAGTAATATATTGTATTACAATGTGATGATCAATATTATATGTACATACAATGTATTGTTATTAGCATAACACAAATTAGTATTATTATTAGTATTGTATTGTATTGTATTACATTATAATTCTATTATTAATATTATATGCATATACAAGATATTATATTATTAGCACAGCACAATATTATATTGTGAACTGCTAGGTTGGCAGGAGCTAGAACTAACAGCGGGAGCTCACCATGACCCACAGCTTTGAACTGCCAACCTTTTGGTCAGCAGATTCAACAGTTTAACCTGTTGGACTACTACAGGGCCTTGGAATTCCCAAAAAACAGGGTAATTCGAGACAGGAGACAATCAGGGCCAGCTAACACCTCCCAACAAATGATTCCCCAGACAGGAAGCAGCCTGTCTTTGAAGCTGCACAGCCATTTAATGCTAATCAAGGTGGCCAATTGCAACATCCACACTTGCCTCCAACAGACAAGAGTTCTTTCTCCCACCCTGGATATATATAAGCCCCACTTGCCTAGTTTCCAACAGAACTCACAACCTCTTAGGATGCCTGCCATAGATGTGGGGAAAATGTCAGGAGACGATGCTTCTGGGACATGGCCAGACAGCCTGGAAAACTCACAGCAACCCAGTGATTCTGGCCATGAAAGCTTTCGACAACATGTAGATACTACATTTTTTAAAATAGCCTGCCGCTGAACAAGTAGTATTTTATTGTGCCAAAATATGTAAACGTTGCTTACTTTCTGCCTTGCTTTGCAGCCTGCTGACCTTAAGAAGAGAATAGAATCGTTAATTGACAGAGACTACATGGAACGAGACAAGGAAAACCCCAACCAGTATAACTACATTGCATAAATATACAACCAGCCTTTTTTTGTTGTTTTGTTTTGTTTTTTTCTTTTTCTGCGCACTCAATGTCCTTCCTCCTTGGTTGCCGGTGGAGAAGCCACCCGTTGATCCCATTCAATTAACCCCCCCTTTTTCCCCCTACTACCAGTGACTGAAATGAAAAGCAGCGTAATGGGGGAAAGGGGGTGACGTAAGCGAGCGAACTTTTCTCAATGGCCGTAACGTGCCCATTGAAGGAGTAGTATTTACATTTTTCAGAAGAATGCTGTTGAACTCTTTGCATGACACTTGGTATGGTGTGCAGAAAAACCATAAGGAAGTTTCCGGTCTTTGGGGGAAATGGACTTCAAGGGAGGCCTTTCTTTAGGAGACAGAACAACAACAAAGGGGTAAAAAAAATACTTTTTTTTTACTTTTGTTAAAAGTAGCCTTTTTACAAATGCTTAAACTGCATGCAAACGATTTCCTGTTTGGAATTAATTGGATTTGTGGATCAAATAGCGAACGAGAAGCCAAGCTCAAAATCTGTGGATTCATAAAACAATTTGCAGCTCTCAGAAAGAAAATTGCCATTCATGGAGGTGGTTCTCAACAACAAGCAAAGAGAGCTTGTTCCCCTACCACGTCATTAATTCCGTGCAAGTGTGGAGTTATTGTGGCAGCTTATTATCTCCACATTTTGATTAATCCCACCCAGAGGAGAGCTTTAGCCACTGCAAGATGTAATGCGTTGCCATCAGCTCTTTTGGATGGCTCTCAACCTGTGAGTCCCCAGATGTTTTGGCCTTCAACTCCCAGAAACCCTAACAGCTGGTAAACTAGCTGGGATTTATGGGAATTTGAGACCAAAACACCAGGGGACCCACAGGATGAGAACCGGTAAAGTTTAAGGCTGTGGTTCTCAACCTGTGAGTCCCCAAATATTTTGGGCTCCGACTTCCAGAAACAGCTGGTAAACTAGCTGAGATTTCTGGGAATTGGAGGCCAAAACACCAGGGGACCCACAGGATGAGAACCGGTAAAGTTTAAGGCTGTGGTTCTCAACCTGTGAGTCTCCAAATATTTTGGGCTCCGACTTCCAGAAACAGCTGGTAAACTAGCTGGGATTTCTGGGAATTGGAGGCCAAAACATCTGGGGACCCACAGGTTGAGAACCACTGCAGTCTAAGGTGACGTAAACATTCATTGGTGGTCACCGAAAGCCCTTTGATTGGTGCTGCAAAGCCCATCATAAAAAGTGTAGCGTTTAGATCACCAATATAGGCTCCTCATCTTCAAATGTAAATACTTGGGAAATAAAATGACTGTTTGAAAGTTGCCATCAGGGCCCTTCCCTCCTCCCGTTTTTCTATCGTTTGCAAAGAAATGAAATTTTGGATTTCCTTTTCTGTCACAACACTACAAAACAGTAATTCTCAGCCTGTGGGTCCCCAAATGTTTTGGCCTTCAACTCCCAGAAATCGTAACAGCTGGGATTTTTGGGAGTTGGAGGCCAAATCACCCACAGGTTGAGAATCTACTACAAAAGCCTGCCCTTGAGGAAGTTTCCCCTCTTCTAATTCTCTGTGATTTCCGCTTCTATTGCAAGGAAAAGCTGGATGTTCATGGAGACGCTCGTTTCAAGTCTTTGCAGGCTCAGCCAGCATTGCAGCCCACTCATATCTGCAGGTTGTTGCTGAAGTGACTTAGTTAATATCCTAAAGTTTGTGCTTTAAGAAGCGTTCCTTGAACCAGCTTGCCAAATCCGCTTTAAAGAATGTAGAGAGGACCATCCTCTCCAACCACGTGCTTCCCTTCAAAGACACCAGAGCAGTGGTTCTCAACCTGTGAATCTCCAGATTTCTTGGCCTTCAACTCCCAGAAATCCCAACCAGTTTATGATTTTTGGGAGTTGAAGACCAAAACATTTGGGGACCCTCAAGTTGAGAACCACGGCACCAGAGAATTGCAAAACATTGCAAGATCCGACTTCGCGAAAAATTCAGGACTTGAGAATCTCTGCCTATTTTTTTCCTTGTTGTCCCTTTCTTTTTACTTTGCCTAAATCTATAAACAGTTCATCTTTTCCTTGGTAGGTTTTAGAGATGTTCCTGCCATCGTATATTACGTTGTGCATGTTTATGCCTCAAAACCTCCTTTGCTCAGTGTTGCTTTAATGGGAACCACTACAGCACAGAATTGCAAAACGTTGCAAGATCCCACTTTGCAAACACTGAAGCGCTTGAGAATCCCTGCCTAGTTTTTTCCTTGTTGTCCCTTTCTTTTTACTTTCCCTAAATCTATAAACAGTTCATCTTTTCCTTGATAGGCTTTAGAGATGTTCCTGCCATCGTATATTACGTTGTGCGTGCTTATGCCTCAGAACCTCCTTTGCTCAGTGTTGCTTTAATGGGAACCACTGCACCAGAGAATTGCAAAACGTTGCAAGATCCCACTTTGCAAACACTGCAGCACTTGAGAATCCCTGCCTAGTTTTTCCTTGTTGTCTCTTTCTTTTTACTTTCCCTAAATCTATAAACAGTTCATCCAGCTGCATTTCCTACGTTTTTGGAATTAAAATCCCCGAAATGAAGTGTTTTGGAGCAAATAATGCAGCTGTGCCAAGGGGGGAAATGTCAAAAATGTTACATGTGCATGTAGAGTGAAAACATTTCAACTCTTAACGGAGAATGAGAGCCAAGGACGGGGACTTTCAAAATGGATTTGGGCCGTAACAGAAACTGTTTACAGCGAGATCCTTTTGAGAAAATGTCCTTAAGGTTTTGCACGATGGCAATTCAGATCATCCCATGGAGTTCCTCTATTTCTGAAGGAGATTATTAGAGTTTGGTTGAGCTCATGATGGAAAAGGCTATTGCTGGGTTGCTGTTTGTTTTCCGGGTTGTATGGCCATGTTGCAGAAGCATTCCCTCCAAATGTTTTGCCTCCATCTATGGCAGGCATCTCCATAGAGGTAGGCGAAACATCAGGATGCCTGCCATAGATGCAGGCGAAACATCAGAAGAGAATGCTTCTGCAACATGGCCATACAGCCTGGAAAATTCACAACAAACCATTGGTTCTGGGCATGGAAGCCTTCGACAATACAAAGGCTATTGCGTTGGCAACCTCTTAATTTCCTGATTGAGCATTCTATCAAATTGGTGTTAGCCATACTCTCCAGCAACTCTGCTGGGATCACGTGCCTGCGTTATTGAGCCATACAGATATGTATAATAGATGACTGATAGACAAACACACCTTTCTTGGACTGTGACCCTCGTGTCAGGCCATAGGTTTTCCAAAACCCGCCCTCCGTTGCATGCAGTTTATAGCAGACTCCTTTAGAAGAAACTGCAAATTTATTATAATATAGTTTGGGGTGTGTTGTGTTTTTTTTTTTTTTACAAAAAAGAAAAACTTCCTATACAAAAACACTGGTTTTTTCCCCTTCTTTTGGGTGATTTAAAATGAATTTCAGAAAGCGTCCGTTTGGTTCCGAAACGAGCGGCGAAAGCGTTGTACAAACTTGTTTCTGTTCGATAGCTTAACACAAAAAGGTGCCAAAGTACAGAGAGTGGATTGAAACGAAACGTAGGCCATTGTTCAGTGAGAGCGGTGCTTTTGCCTTCTTCTTTCTTTTTGTTTTGGGTCCTTCCGATGCTCCTTTTATGCGTTGCGCATTTCCGTGTGTGTGATCTACGTGTGTCCTGGTCTCTGCACCTCTCCAAGGCCAACCATCATTTGTTTCTGTGCATCTGAGGACACCACTTTGGGGTTTTATTTTCCCTAAATACAATAGGGAAAGCGTCTGTTTCAAAAGTTCCAAGAGTCCAGCAGCATTCGAAAATGTAATATACTGTTTTTGTATAAAGACGTTCTTCAGAAGAGTATCTTTGAAGCTGGAAGGAAGCGACGGAAAGGGGGAAATAAGGCCCTGCTCCTTTCCGGGCACCGTTTTTTTAAATGGGCCGCTTAAAAGAGTTTTACTGGTTTGTGGTGGGAACGTTCTGCTGGCCCAATGGGGCATAGGTCAGCATTGCGTCGTTCCATGCAACAACAACAAACAAAAACACAAAACAAAACAAAAAAAAGTTAAAAGTAGGTCAAATGTTTCATAAGAAGTGGATTGGGTACAGAGAGTCTCTTCTTTGGTAAATAATGTAAATACATGTCCTTTAAAAAAAAAGAGTGAGTCTGTTATCTAGGTATTTTGTGTCATTTAATAAATAATAAACAGTTTTCGTGTTGCTAAACTCTTCATTTTGGTCGTGCCTGGCGTGGCGTGTGTTCCGTGTACATCTTGGTGTGTGAATGTGAAAAAGCTCTTTTTGGAATGCTTGTTGTTGTTGTTATTATATTATTTATAAAAGGTAAAGGTAAAGGATTCCCCTTGACATTAAGTCAAGTCATGTCCAACTCTGGGATTCTGGTGCTTGTCTCCCATTTCTAAGCCGAAGAGCCGGCGTTGTCCATAGACACCTCCTAGGTCATGTGGCCAGCATAACTGCATGGAGCACCATTACCTTCCCACAGAAGCGGTACCTATTGATCTACTCACATTTGCATGTTTTTGAACTGCTAGGCTGGCAGAAGCTGGGGCTAATGATGGGAACTCTGTCCTGCGATTTGAACTGCTGACCTTCTGGTCAGCAAGTTCAGCTTAGCGGTATAATACGCTGCACCACTGTGGCCCCAATATATGCCCCAATCCTGACTCTGAGAGCCGTTCAGCAGTGGAACTCTCTGCCCCGGAGTGTGGTAGAGGCTCCTTCTTTGGAAGCTTTTAAACAGAGGCTGGATGGCCATCTGTCAGGGGTGATTTGAATGCAATATTCCTGCTTCTTGGCAGAATGGGGTTAGACTGGATGGCCCGTGAGGTCTCTTCCAACTCTTTGATTTTATAATATAATATAAATATACAACAATATAATATAATATATATAAAGGTAATATAATATAAGGCTATTATAGAATAGCCGGTGTCATCCATAGACGCCTCCAAGGTCATGTGGCCAGCATGACTGCATGGAGTGCCATTACCTTCCCGCAAAAGTGGTACCTATTGATCCACTCACATTCCCATGTTTTTGAACGGCTAGGTTGGCAGAAGCTGGGCCTAACAGTGGAAGCTCACCAGCAAGTTGGAGCCCCCAGTGGCACAATGAGTTAAACCCTTGTGCTGGTAGGACTGATCTACCGACAGGTTGGCAGTTCGAATCCACATGCCCAGCTCCTGAAGCCGCTCCTCATGGGGCTTGTTCTCCAGACCCTTGATCATTTGAGTCGCCCTCCTCTGAACACATTCCAGCTTAGCGTCAACATCTCCCTTCAGTGGTGGTGCCCAGAATTGGACACAGTATTCCAGGTAATTCCAAGGTTATCATTCTAAACCTCTATTAGACATTCCAAACTTATACTTCATTTTGGTCATGCCTAGCGTGTGTCTTGGTGTGTGGAACGTGAAAATTCTCTCTTTGGAATGCCTGGTGTCATATTTATTTATAAAAAGTAAAGGTTTCCCCTTTGATATTAAGTCCAGTTGCGTCCGACTCTGGGACTCTGGTGCTCATCTCCATTTCTAAGCTGAAGAGCCGGCGTTGTCCATAGACGCCTCCAAGGTCATGTGGCCAGCTCCTACATTGGAGAAAGGAGAGGGCAAAACAGCAGCAACAGCCCTTTGTGACTCAGCAGCCTTGTTGTATTGAGGTCACAGAGCGGTTCAGAGCAGAAAATGGTAATCCGGAAAGAGGATCAAGCCCATTGGAAAGGCTTTTCTCCTCCCGGGCTTCCGAGACCATTCCTTATTCCAGAGGGAGCAAAAAAGTAGCCGCAAACAGCCGGACCTTCCTTTCTGTTGCTCTTCTCTTTAGTACCATCTCACAAACAATAAAGCCTGGGTCTCCGCAGCCATATGAATGCAGTCTGAACTGTGTTATGATAGTTAGTGTGGATCCAAACATGGTTCCTCCGTTCCCATGTTTGGTAGGAAAACTTACACGATGCAACATGAGTTTTGTTCCTGGCTCATCAATGCCATTTCCTAATTGGTTCTATCATAAAATTATGAGAAAATTTTATTTCTGCAAGAGGGAGGGACATCATCCTGCAGCACTATATTACAATTGCAATATTATAATTGCATAATTATTATACCATTATAACAAATACATATAATATGAGTTTTGGTCCTGGGTCATCAATGCCATTTCCTAATTGGTTCTATCATAAAATTATGAGAAAATTTTGTTTCTGCAAGAGGGAGGGACATCATCCTGCAGCACATTATATTACAATTGCAATATTATAATTGCATAATTATTATACCATTATAATAAATAAATATAATATGAGGTTTGGTCCTGGGTCATCAATGCCATTTCCTAATTGGTGCTATCATAAAATTATGGGAAAAGTTATTAATCTGCAAAAAAAAACGTGGTTTTTGCAAGAAGGAGGGACATCATCCAATATTATAATAATTATCATTATAATATAATTAATTAATATAATACGAGTTTTGTTCCCGGGTCATCAATGTCATTTCCTAATTGGTTCTATCATAAAATTATGAGAAAAGTTTTATTAATCTACAAAAAATCTTTGTTTCTGCAAGAGGGAGGGACCTCATCCTGCAGCACATTATATTACAATTCCAGTATTATATTATAATTGTATAATTATCATTATAATAATATAATAAATATAATATAATATGAGTTTTGTTCCTGGGTTATCAATGCCATTTCCTAATGGGTTCTATCATAAAATTATGAGAAAACAACAAGAGGGAGGGACATCATCCTGCAGCACATTGTATTACAATTGCAATATTATATTATAATTGTATAATTATTATACCATTATTATTATTATTATTATTATTATTATTATTATTATTATATAAAATAATTAATTAATATAATACCAGGTTTGTTCCTGGGTCAACAATGCCATTTCCTAATTGGTTCTATCATAAAAATTATGGGGAAAGTTTTATTAAACTACAAAAAAAAACTTGGTTTCTGCAAGAGGGAGGGACATCATCCTGCAGCACGTTATATTACAATTGCAATATTATATTATAATTATATATACCATAAAATATAATAATATAATTAATATAATATGAGTTTTGTTCCTGGCTCATCAATGCCATTTCCTAATTGGTTGTATCATAAAGTTATGGGGAAAATTTAATTAAACTGCAAAAAACCTTGGTTTTTGCAAGGAGGGACATCATCCTGCAGCACATTATATTACAATTACAATATTATATTATAATTATATAAACCATAAAAATATAATAATATAATTAATATAATATGAGTTTTTTCCTGGATCGTCAATGCCATTTCCTAATTGGTTCGATCATAACATTATGGGGAAAGTTTTTACCATTATAATAATATAATTGATATAATACAGTTTTGTTCCTGGGTCATCAATGCCATTTCCTAATTGCTTCTATCATAAAATTATGAGAAAAGTTTAAACAAACTCAAAAAAAAAACCTCTTGTGTTTCTGCAGGAGGGACATCATCCTGCAGTATATTATATTACAATTGCAATATTATATTATAATGGTATAATTATCATTATGTTGTTGTTCATTCGTTCAGTCGTCTCTGACTCTTCGTGACCTCATGGACCAGCCTACGCCAGAGCTCCCTGTCGGCCGTTACCACCCCAGCTCCCTCAAGGTCAGTCCAGTCACTTCAAGGATGCCATCCATCCATCTTGCCCTTGGTCGGCCCCTCTTCCTTTTGCCTTCCACTTTCCCCAGCATCATTCCCTTCTCTAGGCTTTCCTGTCTCCTCATGATGTGGCCAAAGGACTTCAACTTTGTCTCTAGTCTCCTTCCCTCCAATGAGCAGTCGGGCTTTATTTCCTGGAGGATGGACTGGTTGGATCTTCTCGCAGTCCAAGGCACTCTCAGCACTTTCCTCCAACACCACAGCTCAAAAGCATCTCTTCCTTCGCTCAGCCTTCCCTAAGGTCCAGCTCTCACATCCGTAGGTGACTACAGGGAATACCATGGCTTTGACAAGGCAATGGATCTTTGTTGCCAGTCTGATGTCTCTACTCTTTACTATTTTATCGAGATTGGACATTGCTCTCCTCCCAAGAAGTAAGCGTCTTCTGATTTCCTGGCCACAGTCTGCATCTGCAGTAATCTTTGCACCTAGAAATACAAAGTCTGTTATGGCCTCCACGGTTTCTCCCTCTATTTTCCAGTTGTCAATCATTCTTGTTGCCATAATCTTGGTTTTTTTGACGTTTAGCTGCAACCCGGCTTTTGCGCTTTCTTCTTTCACCTTGATTAGAAGGCTCCTCAGCTCCTCCTCGCTTTCGGCCATCAGAGTGGTGTCATCTGCATATCTGAGGTTGTTAATGTTTCTTCCAGCAATTTTCACCCCAGCTTTGCATTCATCCAGCCCCCCACATCGCATGATGTGTTCTGCATACAAGTTAAAAAGGTTGGGTGAGAGGATGCAGCCTTGCCGTACGCCTTTCCCAATCTTGAACCAGTCTGTTGTTCCGTGGTCAGTTCTGACTGTTGCTACTTGGTCCTTGTACAGATTCCTCAGGAGAGAGGGAAGGGGGCTTGGGATGCCCATCCCACTAAGAACTTGCCACCATTTATGATGATCCACACAGTCAAAGGCTTTAGAATAGTCAATGAAGCAGAAGTAGATGTTTTTCTGAAACTCCCTGCCTTTCTCCATTATCCAGCATCCGGATATTGGCAATCTGGTCTCTCGTTCCTCTGCCTTTTCTAAACCCAGCTTGAACATCTGGCAACTCTCGCTCCATGTATTGCTGGAGTCTTCTTCCTTGCAGGATCTTGAGCATTACCTTACTGGCATGAGAAATAAGGGCCACTTTACGGAAGTTTGAGCAGTCTTTCGCATTTCCCTTTTTTGGTATGGGGATATAAGTTGATTTTTTCCAGTCTGATGGCCATTCTTGTGTTTTCCATATTTGCTGGCATATGGCATGCATCACCTTGACAGCATCATCTTTTAAGATTTTAAACAGTTCAGCTGGGATCCCGTCGTCTCCTGCTGCCTTGTTGTTAGCAATGCTTCTTAAGGAATTATCATTATACCATTATAATAATATAATATTAATATAATGTGAGTTTTGTTCCCGGGTCATCAATGCCATTTCCTAATTGGTTCTATCATAAAATTACAGGGAAAGTATTATTAATCTATAAAAAACTTGGTTTCTGCAAGAGGGAGGGACATCATCCTGCAGCACACTATATTACAATTCCAATAATATATTATAATGGTATAATTATCATTATACCATTATAATAATCTAATTAATATAATTAATTAATTAATATAATTAATATAAAAATAATTAATATAATTAAAATTATAATAATTAATTATTATTATCTGATTATGAGAAAAGTTCTATTAATCTACAAAAAAATTGGTTTCTGCAAGAGGGAGGGACATCATCCTGCAGCACATTATATTACAATTGCAATATTATATTATAATAGTATAATTATCACTATACCATTATAATAATCTAATTAATATAATATAATATAAAATTAATTAATATAACTAAAATTATAATAATTAATTATTATTATTATTATTATTATTATTATTATTATTATTATTATTATTATTTGTTCCAGAGTTATCTATGACTTTTGCTAATTCGTGCTTTCATAAAAACATGGGGGAAAGTTGATTAAACCACAAATGAATGGCAATCAAAGTGTTGTCACGCTGCCTTCCTTCCTTCTTTCTTTCTTTCCTTCCCTTCCTTCCTTCCTTCATTCTTTCCTTCTTTCTTTCCTCCTTTCCTTCCTTCCTTCCTTCCCTTCTTTCCTTCCTTCTTTCTTTCCTTCCTTCCTTCTTTCTTTCCTTCCTTCCTTCTTTCTTTCCTTCTTTCCTCCTTTCCTTCCTTCCTTCCCTTCTTTCCTTCCTTCCTTCCTTCCTTCCTTCCTTCCTTCCTTCTCCCTTCCCTTCCTTCCTTCTTCCTTCTTCCTCCTTCCTTCTTTCCTTCTTCCCTTCCTTCCTTCCTCCTTCCTTCCTTCCTTCCTTTCCCTTCCTTCCTTCCCTCCTTTTTTCCTTCTCTCACTGCTTCCTTCCTTCCTTTTCCTTTTTTCCTTTTCTCCCCTGCTTCTTTCCTTTCCCTTCCTTCCTTCCTTCCTTCCTTCCTTCCTTCCTTCCTTCCTTCCTTCTTTCCTTCTTTCTTTCCTTCTTTCTTTCCTTCCTTCCTTCCTTCTTTCCTTCTTCCCTTCCTTCCCTTCTTCCCTTCCTTCCTTCTTCCCTTCCTTCCTTCTTTCCTTCTTCCCTTCCTTCCTTCTTTCCTTCCTTCCTTCTTTCCTTCCTTCCTTCCTTCCTTCCTCCTTCCTTCCTTCTTTCCTTCTTTCCTTCCTTCCTTCCTTCCTTCCTTCTTTCCTCCCTTCTTTCCTTCTTTCCTTCCTTCCTTCCTTCCTTCTCCCTTCCTTCCTTCCTTCCTTCCTTCTTTCCTTCTTTCTTTCCTTTCCTTCTTCCTTCTTTCTTCTTCCTTCCTTCCTTCCTCCTTTCCTTCTTCTTTCTTCTTCTCCTTCCTTCCTTCCTTCCTTCTTCCTCCCTTCTTTCCTTCTTTCCTTCCTTCCTTCCCTTTTCCTTCCTTCCTTCTTCCTTCCTTCCTTCCTTCCTTCCTTCTCTTCCTTCCTTCCTTCCTTCCTTCTTTCCTTCTTTTCTTTTTTTCTTTCTTCCTTCCTTCCTTCCTTCTTTCCTTCTTCCCTTCTTCCCTCCCCTCCTTCCTCTTCCCTTCCTTCCTTCTTTCCTTCTTCCTTCCTTCCTTCTTTCCCTTCTTCCCTTCCTCCTTCCTTCCTTCCTTCCCTTCTTCCTTCCTTCCTTCCTTCTTTCCTCTTCCCTTCCTTCCCTTCTTCCTTCCCTTCTTCCTTCCTTCCTCTCCTTCCTTCCTTCTTCCCTTCCTTCCTTCCTTCCTTCTTCCTCCCTTCCTTCCTTCCTTCTTCCTTCCTTCCTTCCTTCCTTCCTTCCTTCCTTCCTTCTTTCCTTCCTTCCTTCCTTCCTTCCTTCCTTCCTTCCTTCCTTCTTTCCTTCCTTCTTTCCTTCTTTCCTTCCTTCCTTCCCTTCTTTCCTTCTTTCCTTCCTTCCTTCCTTCCTTCCCTTCTTCCCTTCCTTCCTTCCTTCCTTCCTTCTTTCCTTCCTTCCTTCCTTCCTTCCTTCCTTCCTTCCTCCCTTCTCTCCCTTCCTTCCTTCCTCCTTCCTTCCTTCTTTCCTTCCTTCCTTCCTTCCTTCCTTCCTTCTCTCCTCCCTTCCTTTCCTTCCTCCTTTCCCTTCCTTCCTGCTTTCCTTCCTTCCTTCCTTCCTTCCATTCTTCCCTTCTCTTCCTTCCTTCCTTCTTTCCCCTTTCCTTCCTTCCTCCTTCTTCCTTCCTTCCTTCTTCCCTTCCTTCCTCTCCTTCCTTCCTTCTTCCTTCCTTCCTTCTTCCTTCCTTCCTTCTTTCCTCCCTTCTTTCCTTCTTTCCTTCCTTCCTTCCCTTCTTTCCTTCTTTCCTTCCTTCCTTCCTTCCTTCCTTCCTTCCTTCCTTCTTCCTTCTTCCCTTCCTTCCTTCCTTCCTTCCTTCCTTCCTTCCTTCCTTCCTTCCTTCCTTCCTTCCTTCCTTCCTTCTCCCTCCCTCCCTCCCTTCCTTCCTCCTTGCACCCTGGGATTCAAAACCAGGAGGGAGGCCTTCCTGGCTGGAGCACAGCTGCCTGTCCTGAGCCTCCGCAGGGTCCTGCCTCCCTGCCTGGCCCTCCTTTGCCACCCACATCACGGGCTCCCCTTTCTCTGCAATTGTTACACAGCCTCACGTGACTTGCCCAGGGAAACCCAGCACGGCTCGGCTTGGCCGCCGAAGGGCAGGATTTTAATTGTTTGGTTGGCGGGCGCCGCCCACTCCGGTTTTTGCTTTTGTGGGTTTTCCCCACTCCCCAAAAAGTATTCCTCAAGGCAAAACAGACAGGTGCATCTACATGGAATTAAAGCAGTTTGGCACCACTTTAACTACAATTCCCATCATCTCATATATTATAAAAAAAAACAATATTACAATTATATATTTTATATTTGTAATAAATAAAAATGTCATGTTAGTTCGTGCTACCATCAGAACTCAAAAACCACTGGGGGAATTGACACCAAATTTGGACACAAGACACCTAACAGTCCAATTTATGTCCTCCACTCAAAAGAATTGATTTTGTCATTTGGGAATTGTCGTTGCTGGGATTTATAGTTCACCTACAATCAAAGAGCATTCTGAACTCCACCAATGATGGAATTGGGCCAAACTTAGCACACAGGGTTCCCCTGACCAACAGAAAAAACTGGAAGGGTTTGGTGGATATTGACCTTGAGTTTGGGAATTATAGTTCACCCACATCCAGAGAGCACTGTGGACTCAAACAATGATGGATCTGGACCAAACTTGGCACGATTATTCCATGTGCCCAAATATGAACGCAGATGGAGTTTGGAGGAAATAGACCTTGACATTTGGGATTTGTATTTACTGGGATTTATAGTTCACCTACAATCAAAGAGCATTCTGAACTCCACCAATGATGGAATTGAACCAAACATGGCATACAGGACTTCCATGATCAACAGAACACACTGGAAGGGTTTGATGGGCATTGACCTTTAGTTTGGGAGTTGTAGTTCACCTACATCCAGAGAGCACTGTGGACTCAAACAATGATGGATCTGGACCAAACTTGGCACAAATATTCCATATGCCCAAATATGAACACAGATGGAGTTTGGAGGAAATAGACCTTGACATTTGGGATTTGTAGTTACTGGGATTTATAGTTCACTACAATTAAAGAGCATTCTGAAACCCACAAACGACAGAAATGGGGCAAACTTCCCACACAGAACCCCCATGACCAACAGAAAATACTTAAGGCCATCCAGTCCAACTCTCTTCACCAGGGCAAGAAAATGTAATCAAAGCCCTCCTGACAAAGAGCCATCCAGCCATAAATATAGATAGATAGATAGATAGATAGATAGATATGATTCTCACACACATACACAGATATAGTATCATAGATTTGAAAGGGACCCTTAAAGAAGGACAATGATATGTTGCATGTTCCAGAGTAAGCAAACCAGACACTCTCCACATCAACACTGACAAAGAAACAACAAGAAATACTGTTTATCCACAAGCATCAAGAAATTACAAATATTAGATACTAACACTTTCTCATTACTTTATTTTCCATAATCACCAGACTGGGCCACAGCAACACGTGGCGGGGACAGCTAGTAATCATAATATTACAATATAATGGTGTAGTACAATATAGTAATATTTAATACTGATATTGCACTATGCTAATAATATTATATATAAAGCTCTATACGGTTCTGGCCCAGCTTACTTGTCTGAACGCATCCACCCCTACGTCCCATCTCGTAATCTAAGATCATCCAGGGAGGCCCTGCTCTCGCTCCCATCTATTGCGCAAATGCATCTGGCAGGGACGAGAGACAGGGCCTTCTTGGCAGTGGCCCCTCACCTATGCAACACACTCCCAAATGAGGCAAGATCTGCTCCCTCCCTCCTGGCTTTCAGAAAGAAATTAAAATCATGGCTATGGGACCAGGACATGGACTAGAATGACAAGACTAGTGTATTGAATATAAGAACATGGATCAACGGATTATGAGATTGGATCTTGATTCTACCTATGAGACGCTATATGTTATAGTTATGTTTCACTGATTGTTTATTATATCATTGTTTTAAACTCTTTTTTATGATGTTGAGCATTGAATTTTGCTCTTGTTAACCGCTTTGAGTCGCCCAAGGGCTGAGAAAAGCAGTATATAAATATAAATAAATATATATACCTTGTAAGCCACTCTGAGTCCCCTTCGAGGTGAGAAGGGCAGCATATAAATGCCGTAAACAAACAAACAAACAAACAAATAAAATATATTTTATTATATTATATATTTTAATATATAATGTTTTATTATATATATTATATTTTATATATGGTCATGAAGAGTCAGAAGCAACTAAACGAATAAACAACAAAAACATTATAATATATATTTCTTATATAATTTATATATATTATATTATACATAATTTTATATATATATATATATAATTTATATATAAATAAATAATGTATATCATTCAGATATATTCTATAATATTTATATGCAATATTTTTATATATAACATATAATATAGATGTAATATATATAATATTTTATAACATATACATAGTAATATATATATATATATATACACACACACACTTAAATATATTAAAAGTGAATTCTGCTGACCATAACCAAGCCAAACCCAAAAAAAGCAAATTTTAGATTAAAATTTTAGATTATATATATATATACACACACACACACACTTAAATACATTAAAACTGAATTCTGATTAAAGGTATTATATATATATTAGAATATTTATATATATATATATATATATATATATATATATATATATATATATATATATATATTTCACACAGTTAAATACATTAAAAGTGAATTCTGCTGACCATAACCAAACGAAACCCAAAAAAAGCAAATTTTAGATTAAAATTTTAGATTATATATATATATATATATACACACACACACTTAAATACATTAAAACTGAATTCTGATTAAAGGTATTATATATATATTAGAATATATATATATACACACACACACACTTAAATACATTAAAAGTGTATTTAATGTATTATATATTAAAGGTATTATATATATATTAGAATATTTTATATATATATATATATATATATATATATATATATATATATATATATATTACACACACTTAAATATATTAAAAGTGAATTTTGCTGACCATAACCAAACGAAACCCAAAAAATAGCAAATTTTAGATTAAAGGTATTATATATACACACACACACACTTAAATACATTAAAAGTGAATTTTGATTAAAGGTATTATATATATATTAGAATATTATACACACACACACACACACACACACACTGAAATATATTAAAAGTGAATTCTGCTGACCATAACCAAACCAAACCAAAAAAAATAGCAAATTTTAGATTAAATTTCTAATCTATGCAAACCTTTTCCAAACAGGCATTGAACTCCAACATAATATAAATAAAATCACCTTAATCGTAGTGTATGTGTATATTTTAAGTTGCATTGTGATGCTTTTTAATGGAGAGAAGGAAGAGAAGGAAGAAGTAATGCAGCTTGGAATGTTTATTTGAGGTTGAGGATAACCCGCCCGCCCTCGTGTCCGGAGAAGCCGGTTTGCTGTCCGTGAATCGCAGAGTCAACAGAGGGCTCGGCCGAGCGACGCGATTGGCTGGCAGCCCTCGGGAAGCCCCGCCCCCTGCTCATATGACCGGCTTCGGCGCTGAGGCTTGCTGCGCCCGCCCGCGTCTTCTCCTTCCTTCGCGTCTCCTCTGCCGCTGTGAACCGCGATGGATCCGCGTTTGAGCCGCTTTGGCCGCTTCCTCTTCGCTCTCGCCTTGTTGCTGCTCCACGGACACGGTAAATGAGGGTGAAGGGGTGGGGGAGGCGCTCTCTCGGGATGCGCATGCGCAGAAGGGGAGCCTGGGGCTCTGTTTAGGTTCAGCCTCACAAGTGGGACTAAACCGATACAACTCTGCCGTGTGGACAGACCTCCCTTCCATGGAATAGGCCACAGGGAAGGAAGGAAGGAAGGAAGGGGCTCCCTTTGGAGGTGATAATGTAATGCCCTTGTTTTGTTTTGTTTTGTTTATTTGTTTTGTTTAGGTTTTGTTTTGTTTTGTTTTGTTGTAGAGAACTATTGCTACACGGTAGAGTTAACCCGGTTTGATACCCTGGGAATGGCAGTCCTGCAGGGCTTTGGCCTTCTCTAAGCTGCAGTTTAGAGCGGGATCAAACTGGATTAATTCAACACTGTAGATGCCACCTACCTGGAGTTTAGCTGCACTGCTGTGTAGTGGATGATAATGATTATTTATAGGAAGGATAAGTATAGTAATAAGGATAATAGTAACAATAAGTATAATAGGAATAGTAGCAATAAGGGTAATAGCCATGATTGTATCAATTATAAGTAGGATAGTAGGAATAGTAGCAACAATATGGTGGTAATAGTAGCAACAATAAGTAGGGCAGTAGGGCAGTATCAATAATAACACTAATAGTAGCAGCAATAGTAGCCATAGGGATAATAGTTATATTGTATCAATTATAAGTAGGACTAGTAATAGTAGCAACAATAGTAAGACAGTAGTAACAGTAGCAATAAAAATAATAGCACTAATAGTAGCAGCAATAGTAGTAATAAGGATAATGGTCATATTGTATCAATTATAAGTAGGATAGTAGGAATAGTAGCAACAATATGGTGGTAATAATAGCAACAATAAGTAGGGCAGTAGTAACAGTAGCAACAATAGCACTAATAGTAGCAGCAATAGTCGCCATAGGGATAATAATTATACTGTATCAATTATAAGTAGGACTAGTAATCGTAGCAACAATAGTAAGACAGTAGTAACAGAAGCAATAAAAATAATAGCACTAATAGTAGCAGGAATAGTAGTAATAAGGATAATGGTCATATTGTATCAATTATAAGTAGGACTAGTAATAGAAGCAACAATAAGTAAGGCAGTAGTAACAGTAGCAATAAGAATAATAACACTAATAGTAGCAGCAATAGTCGCCATAGGGATAATAGTTATACTGTATCAATTATAAGTAGGACTAGTAATCGTAGCAACAATAGTAAGACAGTAGTAACAGAAGCAATAAAAATAATAGCACTAATAGTAGCAGCAATAGTAGTAATAAGGATAATGGTCATATTGTATCAATTATAAGTAGGATAGTAGGAATAGTAGCAACAATATGGTGGTAATAGTAGCAACAATAAGTAGGGCAGTAGTAACAGTAGCAATAAGAATAATAGCACTAATAGTAGCAGCAATAGTAGCAATAAGGATAATGGTCATATTGTATCAATTATAAGTAGGACTAGTAATAGAAGCAACAATAAGTAAGGCAGTAGTAACAGTAGCAATAAGAATAATAACACTAATAGTAGCAGCAATAGTAGCCATAGGGATAATAGTTATATTGTATCAATTATAAGTAGGACTAGTAATAGTAGCAACAATAGTAAGACAGTAGTAACAGTAGCAATAAAAATAATAGCACTAATAGTAGCAGCAATAGTAGTAATAAGGATAATGGTCATATTGTATCAATTATAAGTAGGATAGTAGGAATAGTAGCAACAATATGGTGGTAATAGTAGCAACAATAAGTAGGGCAGTAGTAACAGTAGCAATAAGAATAATAGCACTAATAGTAGCAGCAATAGTAGCAATAAGGATAATGGTCATATTGTATCAATTATAAGTAGGATAGTAGGAATAGTAGCAACAATATGATGGTAATAATCTGTTTCCAAAGGAGGCCTCAAGCATGAGCTTGGGTGACTTCCTTGCCTCTGAGTCAATGGGCAGAGGAAAGGTGCCAAAGCTCACGTTCAATGAGGTTACAATGTGAGCCTTCCCTTCTGCTGCTGCATATCTTTGCATTCAGTAAATAGCTACCGATAGGAGCAAGGACACCGGAGGATATCTTAATGCCCTTCGAATCCCAGAAAAAGTAATGATTTCTAACTCAGGGGAATGTTTCCCGTTGTTGACTCAGCCTGTGACTCTTGAGACTGTGGTTTCCCTGAACGAAAAGTAAAAGCTGGTCTATTTCTTGGTGTTGTGTTCATTCGTTCAGTCGTCTCCGACTCTTCGTGACCTCATGGACCAGCCCACGCCAGAGCTCCCTGTCGGCCGTCACCACCCCCAGCTCCTTCAAGGTCAGTCCAGTCACTTCAAGGATGCCATCCATCCATCTTGCCCTTGGTCGGCCCCTCTTCCTTTTCCTTCCACTTTCCCCAGCATAATTGTCTTCTCTAGGCTTTGCTGTCTTCTCATGATGTGGCCAAAGGACTTCAACTTTGTCTCTAGTCTCCTTCCCTCCAATGAGCAGTCGGGCTTTCTTTCCTGGAGGATGGACTGGTTGGATCTTCTCGCAGTCCAAGGCACTCTCAGGACTTTCCTCCAACACCACAGCTCAAAAGCATCGATCTTCCTTGGCTCAGCCTTCCCGAAGGTCCAGCTCTCACATCCGTAGGTGACTACAGGGAAGACCATGGCTTGGACTAGGCAATGGATCTTTGTTGCCAGTCTGATGTCTCTACTCTTTACTATTTTATCGAGACTGGACATTGCTCTCCTCCCAAGAAGGAAGCGTCTCCTGATTTCCTGGCCACAGTCTGCATCTGCAGTAATCTTTGCACCTAGAAATACAAAGTCTGTCACGGCCTCCACATTTTCTCCCTCTATTTTCCAGTTGTCAATCATTCTTGTTGCCATAATCTTGGTTTTTTTGACGTTTAGCTGCAACCCGGCTTTTGCGCTTTCTTCTTTCACCTTGATTAGAAGGCTCCTCAGCTCCTCCTCGCTTTCGGCCATCAGAGTGGTGTCATCTGCATATCGGAGGTTGTTAATGTTTCTTCCAGCAATTTTCACCCCAGCTTTGCATTCATCCAGCCCCGCACATCGCATGATGTGTTCTGCATACAAGTTAAAAAGGTTGGGTGAGAGGATGCAGCCTTGCCGTACGCCTTTCCCAATCTTGAACCAGTCTCCTGTTCCGTGGTCAGTTCTGACTGTTGCTCCTTGGTCCTTGGTCAGATTCCTCAGGAGAGAGGGAAGGGGGCTTGGGATGCCCATCCCACCCAGAACTTCCCACCATTTATGATGATCCACACAGTCAAAGGCTTTAGAATAGTCAATGAAGCAGAAGTAGATGTTTTTCTGAAACTCCCTGCCTTTCTCCATGATCCAGCATCCGGATATTGGCAATCTGGTCTCTGGTTCCTCTGCCTTTTCTAAACCCAGCTTGAACATCTGGCCACTCTCGCTCCATGTCTTGCTGGAGTCTTCCTTGGTAGGTAGGTGGTTTGAAATAGATGACATGCTGCCTTGTAGGATCTTCCTTTCTTGCAAGGCTCTTGCAAGGCTGTACATCTCCAGTCTGTCCATTTCCAGTCCTAAAGCAAAAAGATCTAACCACGATTGAGATATCTTTCCAAAGAAGGCTTTACTAGAGATAATACTAAAAGGAACGTGGTGACTTTGCAGGGAAAATAAGTCAGTATTTGGCAGCCAAAATATACTTTCTCTGGAATGCATTGTTGGTTAGAGGAGGCAAAGCTTGCAACTCAAGTGGCATTCAGCAAAACTTTTGAATGCAATAGTTATTGGGTTTTTATAAGTTTTTCGGGCTGCATGGCCCTGTTCCAGAAGCATTCTCTCCTGACATTTCGCCTGCACCTATGGCAGGCATCCTCAGAGGTTGAGAGGTCTGTTGGAAACTAGGAAAATGGGGTTTATATATCTGCAAAATAATGTCCAGGGCAGGAGAAAGATCTCTTGTCTACTGGAGGCAAGCGTGAATGTTCCCATTGGCCACCTTGATTAGCCCTGAATAGCTTTGCAGCTGCAAAGTCAATCAGTGAGGGTATCTGCATAGAGTTCTGTTGGAGATGAGGCAAGTGGGGTGTATATATATCTCTGGAGTTATGTCTACAATGGGAGAAAGAACTCTTGTCCATTGGATGCCACTGTGAATGTTGCCATTGGCCAGCTTGATTAGCCCTCAATAGCCTTGCAGCTGCAAAGTCAATCAGTGAGGGTATCTGCATAGAGTTATTTTGGACTTGAGGCAAGTGGGGTGTATATATGTTACGTCCACAATGGGAGAAAGAACTCTTGTCTGTTGGAGGCTAGTGTGAATGTTGCAATTGGCTAGCTTGATTAGCGCTGAATAGCCGTGCAGCTTCAAAGCCTGTCTGGTTGCTGCCTGGAGGAATCCTTTGTGGGGAAGTGATTAGCAGCCCCTGATTGTTTCCTGTCTGGGTGTTTCTCTTGTCTGTTGGAGCTAAGTGTGAATGTCTCAGTTGGCCACCTTGATTAGCATTAAATGGCATTGCAGTTCCAAAGCCTATCTGGTTGCTGCCTGAGGGAATCCTTTGTTGGGAGGGGTTAGTTGGCCTTGATTGATTCTTGTCTGGAATCCTCCTGCTTTTGGGGTGTTGTTCTTTATTTACTATCCTAATTTTAGAGTTTTTTAAAAAAACAAGGGAATTCCAGACATGAAACTATCAAGGCTAGCTAACACCTCCCAACAAAAGATTCCCCCAGGCAGCAACCAGCCAATCTTTGAAGCTGCAATGCAATTGAATGTAGCCCGTTGCAACATTCACACTTGTTTCAAGCAAACAAGAGTTCTTTCACCCACCCTGAGCATTCCAGATACATAAACCTCACTTGCCCAGTTTCCAAAAGACCTCACAACCTCTGAGGATGCCTGCCATAGATGCAGGCAAAACGTCAGGAGAGAATGCTGCTGGAACATGGCCAGACAGCCTGGAAAATACACAGCAACCCAATGATTCTAGTCATGAAAGCCTTTGTCAACATACTATGATTATTATTATTATCATTATTATGACAATGGTGATAATATAATCTTGATCCAGCCATGTTGTGATGGTCTAACCTATTGTAACCTGGGTGGTTCCTGCCTGGGGGAGTCCTTTGTTGGAAGGTGTTAGCTGGCTGCCATGTTTTGAACTAATTGGAATTTCCAAACTTGGTATAGAGGTAGCCCAATGCATTGCAGAAGACACTACCTTGGGGTTACCAGCGCATTCACTACCATTTTTAGGTCCCCTGATTCTAGGAAGGGGTGCAGCTGACATGGGCCGGAGGTTTAGCATAGCTGGTAAATCATCAGCAACTATAGATCTATCAACCAAAAGGTTGCAAGTTCGAAGCCCCGGTTGACGTGAGCTTCCAACTGTCAGCCTAGCTCATTGTTTACCTAAGCTTAAACTGTGATTAGAGAAATTAGGTACTGCTAAAAAGCGGGGGAGGTTTTTTTACGACGCCATAAAGAAAGATGATCAGAAAATACTGGGTGGCCGAAAGGAAGGAGAAAGTTCTGATGTCTCTTCGTCAATCAGGATAAAGCAACACTCGAGCCCAACCTTCCATGGCACCTCCTGTTCTGTCTGTGTATTGTCTGTGATCCGCCCTGAGTCCCCTTTGGGGTGAGAAGGGCAGAATATAAATAAAGTATTATTATTATTATTATTATTATTATTATTATTATTATTATTATTATGGTAGCCAAAGGGTAAGCACTTCTGACACATCTATCTGGGCTCTGAGGATGCTTGCCACAGATGCAGACAAAACATCAGGAGAGAATGCTTCTGGAACATGGCCAGACAACCCGAAAAACTTACAACAACCCAGTGATTCCAGACATTAAAGCCTTTGACAATGCAATAATTATTATTTGCTTTTCTTTTTAACTCTTGTTCCAAGGTCAGCTTGGCCTGCAAACAATAACACTAGGAAAGATTGGCTCTCAACCGTGCAGCCGAGAGCGGTTTGCAATGATCTGCTGAATCCTAAACAAACACAACAAGGCATTTAAGAAGTACTAAGCTAACTAAGTAACAATAACATTGGGTTGTTGTAGGTTTTTTCGGGCTATATGACCATGGTCTAGAGGCATTTTCTCCTGACGTTTCACCTGCATCTATGGCAAGCATCCTCAGAGGTAGTGAGGTCTGTTGGAACTAGGAATAACATTGTTTAACAAACTTTGAAAAGAAATCTGTTCCTGGTTTGAAAGTGTTATTTCCTGTTTAATTGTGCAGTCCTCACTTTGAAAGTAGTTGTTCTACCTCAAAAATGTGGTCATTTTTGTGTCCACAAACTTGCGTTAAATTGGTTGAGACTATATCAGATATTCCCCCGGTGGCGCATTGGCTTAAAACACTGAGCTACTAAACTTGTTGACTGAAAGGTTGCAGGTTCAAATCCAGGGAGCGGCGTGAGCGTCCACTGTCAGCCCCAGCTTCTGCCAACCTAGTAGTTCGAAAATATGAAAATCTGAGTACGTCAATAGGTACTGCTCCAGGGGGAAGGTAACGGTGCTCCATACAGTCACGCCTACCACATGAACTTGGAGGTGTCTGTGGACACCGCCGGCTCTTCGGCTTAGAAATGGAGATGAGCACCAACCCTCAGAGTCAGACACGACTGGACTTCATGTCAGGGGAAAACCTTTACCTATAACAGATATTTATTGGAAAACTAGAGCAAAAGGTGCTGCAGGATTTCCCTCTCAACAAAACAAAGTTTTTTTGCAATTTAACAAACTTTCCCCATGTTTTTATGATGGAACCAATTACAAAATGACATTTATAACCCAGGAACAAACATCGTGTAATGAGACTGGTTGGTTTCCACGTCGTCTTACCATCAAACCCTATTCCAGTTCTTTTTCAGGTCCGTGCTTTGGACGTCGAGGTGAGAGACGAGGATAACAAGACGTGTCTCTATGCAAAGATGATGGTGAACATCTCCATAAAATATGAAACTGAAGTGAATACATACGTGAGTCTTGGCATTCCCTCCGACACTTTCAGACTGAAAAATATGTGTTTATAACGTGTCTTCTAGAACATTTATTTATTTAGGTTCTTGTAGGTTTTTTCGGGCTATAGGGCCATGTTCTAGAGGCATTTCTCCTGATGTTTCGCCTGCATCTATGGCAAGCATCCTCAGAGGTAGTGAGGTCTGTTGGAAGTAGGAAAATGGGTTTATATATCTGTGGAATGGCTGGGGTGGGGCAAAGAGCTCTCTGCTGAAGCTAGGTGTGAATGTTTCAGCTGACCACCTTCATTAGCATTTGAAGGCTTGGCTGAGCCTGGGAAAATGTTCTGTTGAGAGGTGTTAAGATATGCCTGGTTGTTTCCTCTCTGCTGTTTTGCTGTAGTAATTTTAGAACCTTTTTTTTTAAACAAACGGGAATTCCAGACATGAAACAATCAAGTCCAGCTAACACCTCCACATGCGTCTTGTGGATTTCAATGGCTCCTCTGTGTAGTCTGACGTGGGGGTTGTTGGAGTGGTCCAGCATTTCTGTGTTCTCAAATAATATGCTGTGTCCAGGCTGGTTCATCAGGTGAACACAGAAATGCTGGACCACTCCAACAACCACCAAGTCAGACTACACAGAGAAGCCATTGAAATCCACAAGCATGTGGACAATTTCAACAGAAAGGAGGAGACCATGAAAATGAACAAAATCTGGCTACCAGTATTAAAAAAACTCTAAAATTACAACAGCAAAACAGCAGAGAGGAAACAACCAGGCACATCTTAACCCCTCTCAACAGAACATTTTGCCAGGCTCAGCCAAGCCTTCAAATGCTAATGAAGGTGGTCAGCTGAAACATTCACACCTAGCTCCAGCAGGGAAGAGCTCCTTGCCCCACCCCAGCCGTTCCACAGATATATAAACCCATTTTCCTATTTCCAACAGACCTCACTACCTCTGAGGATGCTTGCCATAGATGCAGGCGAAACGTCAGGAGAAATGCCTCTAGAACATGGCCATATAGCCCGAAAAAACCCACAAGAACCTAGTGATTCCAGCCATGAAAGCCTTCGACAATACATTTAGTTATTTATTTATTTCCAGCTTTTCTATTCCGCCCTTCTCCTCACCCCGCAGGGGACTCAGGGCGGATTACAGTGTACACATATATGGCAAACATTCAATGCCAATTTTTGACATACAACACATACAGACATACACAGAGGCTATTTAACTTTTTCTGGCCGCCAGGGGAGCTGTCGCTTTCATCGTCCATCTGCGATGCTGATGAAGTACTTCCGCACTCCCCGCATGCTTCCCCGCTGGAATGCTTTTATGGAGTCTTCTTTATGGCCTCATAAATTAGTTAATTTAGCCTCCTCACACTTTAATGTGGTACCTAATTTTCCTACTGTCTTTCGGGTTGCAAAGGTCGACAACAGGCTACACACAATTGGTTGGAAACCCACTCCAACCTGGGCTGGCTTCGAACTCATGAGCTTTTGGTCAGAGTGATCTTAATGCAGCTGACACTCAGCCAGCTGTGCCACAATCCCAGTGCCATATAGCCCGAAAAACCTACAACAACCTGAAGTAAAATATCTGTGTTCAGATGTGCTTCTAGAACAGAAGTCTAGCACTTTCATGGCTCAGATATGCATCTTAATGAAGCCTTCCCATTTCGTCTTTCAGAAAACTGTGGCCTTCATGCTCCCCACGGCGTTGCGGTACGACGGAAGCACTTGCGGCAACGAGTCGTCGGGCCCGATCTTGGCCGTGGAGTTTGGGGAAGAGCACTCGTGGGTCATCAGCTTCGCCGAGAAGGCCGACGCCTACCAAGGGATGATTTACTTTACCTACAACACCAACGACACGGAGTTGTTTCCGGACGCGAAACGAATAGGTGAGCAGCGGGTTCCAGATCCTTTTTGGCATCGCTGTTTGGTGGGATTTGCTGTCCTCTTTCTTCTAGCCACTCTTCATACTCTTAATTAATTTTGCATTGCCTCAATAAGTCATTGTGTTTTCTGATTTTCAATACTGAAAACTAATTCAGAGTCCTACAATTCTGAATCTACAGATTTTGCACCAAACTAATTTGCACTGGGCTGTTGTGCATTTTCTAGCCTGTCTGGCCATGTTCAAGAAGCATTCTCTCCTGACGTTTCGCCCACATCCTTAGAGGTTGTGAGGTCTGTTGGAAATTAGAAAAATTGGGTTTATTTATCTCTGGAATAATGTCCAGGGTGGGAGAAAGAACTCTTGTCTGCTTGAGGCAAGTGTGAATATTACAGTTGACCACCTTGATTAGCATTGAATGGCATTGCAGCTTCAAAGCCTGGCTAGTTGCTGCCTGGTTGGAATCCTTTATTTATTTATTTATTTACTGCATTTTTATACCGCTCTTCTCAGCCCTCAGGGTGACTCAGAGCGGTTCACAACAACAATACAATACATAAAACATGATAAAAACAGTGAAAACGGTTTAAGAATAACAATTATAACAAGGTGGCCTTGCAGCTTCAAAGCCTCCCAACAAAGGATTTCCCCCAGGCAGGAAGCAGCCAGGCTTTGAAGCTCCAAGGCCATTCAGTGCTAATCAAGCTGGGCAATGGCAACATTCACACTTGCCTCCAACAGACAAGGGTTCTTTACTGGGAGGTGTTAGCTGGACTTGATTGTTTCATGTCTGGAATTCCCGTTTGTTTAAAAAAAAACTCTAAAATTTGGACAGTAAATAAAGAACAACACTCAAAAAGCAGTGAAATTCCAGACAAGAATCAATCAGGGCCAACTAACACCTCCCAACAAAGGAGTCCCCCAGGCAGCAACCACACAGGCTTTGATGCTGCAGTGCCATTCAATGCTAATCAAGGTGGTCAACTCTAATATTCACACTTGCGTCAAGCAGACAAGAGTTCTTTTGCCCACCTTGAACATTCAAGGTATATACACCCAACTGGCTTAGTTTCCAACAGATTTCACAACCTCTGAGGATGCCTGCCACAGATGTGGGTGAAACATCAGGAGAGAATGCTTCTGGAACATGGCCAGACAGGCTGGAAAATGCACAACAACCCAGTGCAAATTAGTTTGGTGCAAAATCTGGATTGTGTAGATTCAGAATTGTAGGACTCTGAATTAGTTTTCACAGATGTGGGTGAAACGTCAGGAGAGAATGCTTCTGGAACACATCCTCAGAAGTTGTGAGGTCTGTTGGAAACTAGGAAAATGGGGTTTGTATGTCTGTGCAATAATGTCCAGGGTGGGAGAAAGAACCCTTGTCTGCTTGAGGCAAGTGTGAATGTTGCCATTGCCCAGCTTGATTAGCATTGAATAGCCTTGCAGCTTCAAAGCCTGGCTGCTTCCTGCCTGGGGGAAATCCTTTGTTGGGAGGCTTTGAAGCTGCAAGGCCACCTTGATTAACATTTAATGGCCTTGCATTTTCAAGGTGTTGCTTCTTACTGCCTGGGGCAATCCTTTGTTGAGTAGTGATTAGCTGTCCCTGATTGTTTCTTGTCTGGAGTTCCCCTGTTTTTGAATGTTGTTTTATAATTTACTGTTATGATTTTAGAGGGTTTTTTTAAAATACTGGTAACCAGGATTTGTTCATTTTCATAATTTGAACTGTTTGCATAACTCCAATCGGGAACGAATGTCGACGCCAAGGCTTTTTCTCTGAAGCTTCTGGTTTGTAGAATCCTAGAGTTGGAAGAGACCTCCTGGGCCATCCAGTCCAACCCTATTCTGACAGGAAGCAGGAAAATTGCATTCAAAGCACCCCCAACAGATGGCCATCCAGCCTCTGTTTAAAAGCCTCCAAAGAAGGAGCCACCACCACACTCCGGGGCAGAGAGTTCCACTGCTGAACGGCTCTCACAGTCAGGAAGTTCTTCCTCATGTTCAGATGGAATCTCCTCTCTTGTAGTTGGAAGCCATTGTTCCATTGCGTCCTAGTCTCCAGGGAAGCAGAAAACAAGCTTGCTCCCTCCTCCTCCCTGTGGCTTCCTCTCACATATTATACATGGCTTTCATCATATCTCCTCTCAGCCTTCTCTTCTTCAGGCTAAACATGCCCAGCTCTTTAAGCCGCTCCTCATAGGGCTTGTTCTCTAGACCCTTGATCATTTTAGTCACTCTCCTCTGGACACATTCCAGCTTGTCAACATCTCCCTTCAATTGTGGTGCCCAGAATTGGACACAATATTCCAGGTTGCTTTCATTCTTCCTTTCCCTGTTACCTGGGGCACCTGTGTATTGTTTTCCTCTTGATTCTTGTGCTTTGTGTGTCTGAATACTTGAGGTCTAGCTACGACGGTCCCGTTGCCTTGATCCCCCAAGAGAAGAGGTTGCGCTCTTGGATTCGCTCTGTCCATGCTTCAGAGAGGAGTGTTGACTCTCTTAAAGGCATTCGGTGATTAGCCTTATAATCCCATTTTATGTAAATGTTGTTCTTGGCACTCTTAATTGCTCTGTTCCTGAAGTGGGTGAGATATAATTAGACTGACCTCGAGAAAGAGAGCCTGAGTTTCCAACCTTCGACAAACACCTTTGTTCGCACTTAAAAGATCCAAGTAAGGCTGAAAATGCAGAATATATACTGTATATACTCGAATATAAGCCTAGTTTTTCAGCCCCTTTTTTAGGCTGAAAAAGCTGCCCTTGGCTTATACTCGAGTCAAAGTTATTTATTATTTTTACTCTGTTATTACTATTATTTTTATTACATCTATTATTTTCCTCTATTATTAGTATTATTACCAATATTGCATTATTTTGCTCTATTATTATTATTATTATTATTATTATTATTATTATTTTTATTATTTTACTTTGGTATCATTGTTACTACATTTATTATTTTACTCTATTATTGGCATTATTACATTTGCATTATTTTACTCTATTATTATTTTATTACATTTATTTTACTCTATTATTATTACTTTTATTATTTTACTTTAGTATCATTGTTATTACATTTATTATTATTATTATTATTTGGCATTATTAGGGGAATTCCAGACATGAAGCAATCAAGTCCAGCTAATACCTCCCAACAAAGGACTCCCTCAGGCAGCAACCAGCCAGACTTTGCAGCTGCAAGGCTACTCAATGCTAATCAAGCATTGTATAACTAATCAAGTTCTTTCTCCCACCCTAGACATTCCACAGATATATAAGCCCCATTTTCCTAGTTTCTAACAGACCTCACAACCTCCTGCCATAGATGCAGGCAAAACGTCAGGAGAGAATGACCATAGAACATGGCCATATCCCCCAGGCAGCAACCAGCCAGGCTTTGAAGCTGCAAGGCTACTCAATGGTAATCAAGCCGGCCAATGGCAACATTCACACTTGCCTCAAGCAGACAAGGGTTCTTTCTCCCACCTTAGACATTTCACAGATAAATAAACCCCATTTTCCTAGTTTCCATCAGACCTCACAACCTCTGGGGATGCCTGGCATAGATGCAGGTGAAACGTCAGGAGAGAATGCTATTGGAACATGGCTAGGCAGCCTGGAAAATTCACAGCAACCCAATGATTCTAGCCATGAAAGCCTTTGACAACATATTATGGTTATTTATTATTATTATTATTATTATTATTATTATTACAATGGTGATAATATCATCTTGATCCAGCATGAAGGGCTAGAAGGCATGATCATCAAGTTTGCAGGCGACACCAAATTGGGAAGGATAGCCAATACTCCAGAGGACAGGAGCAGGATTCAAAATGATCTTGACAGATGAGATGATGGGCCAAAACTAACACAATGAAGTTCAACAGGGACAAATGCAAGATACTCAACTTTGGCAGGAAAAACGAAATGCAAAGATACAGAATGGGAGACGCCTGGCTCAAGAGCAGTACGTGTGAAAAAGATCTTGGAGTCCTCGTGGACACCACACTCTGCCCCGGAGTGTGGTGGAGGCTCCTTCTTTGGAAGCTTTGAAACAGAGGCTGGATGGCCATCTGTCAGGGGTGATTTGAATGCAATATTCCTGCTTCTTGGCAGAATGGGGTTGGACTGGATGGCCCAGGAGGTCTCTTCCAACTCTTTGATTCTATAAGTTAAACATGAGCCAACAATGTGATGTGGCGGCAAAAATAGCCAATGGGATGTTGGCCTGCATCAGGAGGAGCATAGTGTCTAGATCTAGGGAAGTCATGCTCTCCATGCTCCATTCCGCTTTGGTTAGACCACACTTGGAATATTGTGTCCAATTCTGGGAACCACAATTCAAGAGAGATATTGACAAGCTGGAATATGTCCAGAGGAGGATGACTAAAATGATCAAGGGTCTGGAGAACAAGCCCTATGAGGAGCGGCTTAAGGAGCTGGGCATGTTTAGCCTGAAGAAGAGAAGGCTGAGAGGAGATATGATAGCCATGTATAAATATGTGAGAGGAAGCCACAGGGGGGAGGAGGGAGCAAGCTTCCTTTCTGCTTCCCTGGAGACTAGGACGCAATGGAACAATGGCTTCAAACTACAAGAGAGGAGATTCCATCTGAACACGAGGAAGAACTTCCTGACTGTGAGAGCCGTTCAGCAGTGGAACTCACTGCCCCGGAGTGTGGTGGAGGCTCCTTCTTTGGAAGCTTTGAAACAGAGGCTGGATGGCCATCTGTGAGGGGTGCTTTGAATGCAATATTTCTGCTTCTTGGCAGAATGGGGTTGGATTGGATGATGGCCCATGAGGTCTTTTCCAACTCTAGGATTCTATGATTCTATGTCGTGATGGTCTAACCTATTGTAAGATACCTATCGATGTTTTCTTAGAGACACGGTTTGTAGCATTCTGTAAAATGGCTCTCTGCAAGGATTTGAGAGTGGGCACTTACTACTTCAAAGGATTGTTTCAATAGACAATCTTGCAAATAAAGCAAGAGAGGCGTTTTCCTTGCCCGGCGTTCCTGAGCTTGATGTGATGCATTTAAAAATACTCTCAACAGAAAGCCATCCCAGGCTCGTCTGTATTTCCAACCGCACGCCAAAGAATTCTACGAAAGAGGATGTAGGTATTGCTGCATTGTATGTGCAACACGACAAAGCAAGTTTTGCTTGGCTGAAACGTTCCTCAGCCTGGCTTTGCTCTTTTGAAATGTCTCTTCTCTTGTTTGCAGGGCTTATTACCGTCTCCGCAAACTACCCCCAGCAGCCTATTAAGCTGAACACAGTCTACAGCTGTCGTAGCATGGAGGCCATTCAATCTGACAACGTTGTGCAAGAGATCTGGGATGTCACTCTGCAGGCGTTCCTTGACGAAGGCTCTCAAAGTAACATCGGTGAGTCGTTGGTGCAAGAAAACGTTAGAGAGTTTTCAGAACTGCTTATGATCCATGTGGTTAGGATACACGTTTTGATAACTTGAAGTAGGAATCCTACCTAGTCATAGATAATCAACAATAACACTATGCAACACAATTTTTGTTCCTGGGATATAAATGTCATTTCTTAATTGGTTGGAACATAAAAGCGTAGGAAAAAATTATTAAACTGTAAAAACTCTGTTTCTTTGGGAAGGACATCATGCAGTGCATTTTGCCATAGTTTTTGCAGTGGTGCAATGGGTTAAATCCTTGTGGTGCTGAACAGCTGATGCGAAGGTTGGCAGTTCGAATCCGCGAGACGGGACGAGCACCCGCTGTCAGCCCTAGCTCCTGCCAACCAAGCATTTAAAAAACATGCAAATGTGAGTAGGTCAATAGGTACCGCCTTGGCAAGAAGGCAAAACGACACTCCATGAAGTCATGTCGGCCACACAACCAGGAGGTGTCTTTGAGTTAGATCGTGTTGAGGTACATCGTGTTGAGGTACATCGTGTTGAGGTACATCGTGTTGAGGTACATCGTGTTGAGGTACATCGTGTTGAGGTACATCGTGTTGAGGTACATCGTGTTGAGATACATCGTGTTGAGATACATCGTGTTGCGTTACATTGTGTTGCGTTACATCGTGTTGTTGGTGCCCCCAGTGGCGCAGTAGGGCTGAATTGAAATGTCATCAGTTCAAATCCGGGGAGTGGGGTGAGCTACCGCTTTTGCCAACCTAGCAGTTTGAAAACATGAAAATGTGAGTAGGTCAATAGGTACCGCCTTGGCAGGAAGGCAAAACGACACTCCATGAAGTCATGTCGGCCACATAACCAGGAGGTGTCTTTGAGTTAGATCGTGTTGAGATAGATCATGTTGAGGTACATCGTGTTGAGGTACATCGTGTTGAGGTACATCGTGTTGAGATACATCGTGTTGAGATACTTCGTGTTGCGTTACATCGTGTTGCGTTACATCGTGTTGCGTTACATTGTGTTGTTGGTGCCCCCAGTGGCGCAGTAGGGCTGAATTGAAATGTCATCAGTTCAAATCCGGGGAGTGGGGTGAGCTACCGCTTTTGCCAACCTAGCAGTTTGAAAACATGAAAATGTGAGTAGGTCAATAGGTACCTACCTATTTTGCCTTGGCGGGAAGGCAAAAAGACATTCCATGCAGTCATGACGGCCACACGACCAGGACGTGTCGTTGAGTGGCATCGTGTCGAGATACATCGTGTCGAGTTACATCGTATTGTTGGTGCCCTCAGTGGCGCAGTAGGGTTGAATTGAAAGGTCACCAGTTCAAATCCGGGGAGTGGGGTGAGCTCCCGCTTTTGCCAACCTAGCAGTTTGAAAACATGCAAATGGGAGTAGGCCAATAGGTACCGGCTTGGCGGGAAGGCAAAAAGACACTCCATGCAGTCATGATGGCCACACGACCAGGAGGTGTCAACGAGCAACGCAGGTTCCTCGGCCTCGTCAGTGACTAAATATCGGAGATTATTTGGAATTCCCTGCTCCCAAAGACTATGTCCCTGTGAAGGAAATGAAACGGAAACAATAGAACACATTTTATTGCAGTGGCACTACTACACAGTGCAATGTAGACAACTCTTATATCTCTTATAGCGGGACCAGCCATCCCCATATGCAGGGGATTGTTAGATATCTTTGAGAGGACAAGTGCCACAGTGGGACTCTCATAGTGGCAAAATTCCTCGCACTAGCAACAAGGCTGAGGAAGCAACTAATCTCCAATAGTTGTACAATGGACAATGAACTTCTCCTGAGATGGGAGAATTTATACTGGCTGTTGGTTTTACTGATGGGTCTATGGACCGTAATAAATATTGTTGTTTGTGCTACGTAGCGTGGCGTTACGTAGCGTGGCGTTACGTAGCGTGGCGTTACGTAGCGTGGCGTTACGTAGCGTGGCGTTACGTAGCGTGGCGTTACGTAGCGTGGCGTTACGTAGCGTGGCGTTACGTAGCGTGGCGTTACGTAGCGTTACATTGTGCTATAGTGTTCGGTTACGTTGTGCTATAGTGTTGGGTTACGTAGTGTTGGGTTACATAGTGTTGGGTTACGTAGTGTTGAGTTACGTAGTGTTGAGTTACATAGTGCTGTCGCTTCCCCCAGTGGCGCAGTAGGGCTGAACTTGAAAGGTCACTGGTTCAAATCTGGGGAGCGGGGTGAGCTCCCACTTCTGGCAACCTAGCAGTTCGAAAACATGCAAATGTGAGTAGATCAATAGATACTGCTCCAGCGGGAAGGTAACAGCGCTCCTTGCAGTCATGCTGGATACATGACCTTGGAGGTGTCTACGGACAACGCCGGCTCTTCGGCTTCGAAATGGAGATGAGCGCCAACCCCCAGAGTCGGACACAACTGGACTTAATATGTCAGGGGAAAACCTTTACCTTTACTACCTAGTGTTGTCAATTCTGGACTTCTGCCACAGTGTTGTTTTGTGTTCTTTGTGAATCTTTATATACAAAGATATATTGACAAGTAAATGCTCCGTAGTGGAATGGTAGTATTTGGCAAAACTACCACAAACCATTGCATGTATGTTTCTCTTTTTCCAGAGACTGTGTGTGACCAAGATATCGTGGTCACCACCGCATCATCGGTGGCCATGAGCCCCCGAGTGTACGCAGCCACAAATACCACCAAAGAGACTCCCACCACTCCGGAGCCTCCCTTGCCTCCTTTGCCCACTTTGGTGCCGGTGGAACAACCAGCCACAGGGAGCTACTCTCTCCACAACAACAGCGGTGCCTGCCTTTTGGCCACCATGGGCCTGCAGCTGAACATCTCACAAAAGGTTTACATATATCTATATACTCTAACTTGTGTACCCGGCGTTGCCCGGGTTGTTTGAAGAACTCCCAAATATCAAGGTCAATCTCTCCCAAACCCCTCCAGTAATCAAATGTGAGCACATCAGGTATACATGCCAAGCTTGATCCAGATCCATCATTGTTTGGGGTCATAGTGCGCTCTGGATGTATTTATTTGTTTATTTGCGACATTTATATGCCGCCTTTCTCTCCCCGAAGGGGACTCAGAGCGGCTTACAAGATATTATGTTATTAGCATAGCACAATATCAGTATTATTTATTACTATATTGTATTATACCATTATATTGTAGTATTACTAGTAATATTGCATGTAATATAAATATTTGTTTGTTTGTTTGTTTACGACATTTATATTTATTTATTTGGGGTTCTTTTACCCCGCCCTTCTCACCCCGAAGGGGACTCAGGGCGGCTTACAAAGGCAAAGGCACAATTCGATGCCTGCATCATAAAACAATCATACACAAAATTACATCAATTCACAGTTAACAACAATTCATGCATTATAACCATAAAATCAATAAAAACCAATACAAACCCAATTTCTCCTCTTACATGGTCAGCGTTCGCTAACTCATAGATCTAGTTTTACGTTCCACTTCATCAATCCTGGTCTTACTCGCCTGGTTGTCTGATTTAATTGCCGGAGTGCCCAAAGGCCTGGTCCCATAACCAAGTCTTCACCCTCCTCCTAAAGGCGAGGAGGGATGATGATGCCCTGATTTCCCCCGGGAATGAGTTCCACAGGTGAGGGGCCACCACTGAGAAAGGCCCTGCTCCTCGTCCCCACCAGCCTCACTTGTGATAGCGGTGGGGTCGAGAGCAGGGCCTCCCCAGATGATCTCAGATTCTGGGGTGGGACGTAGAGGGAAATACGTTCGGACAGATACACTGGACCGGAACCGTACAGGGTTTTATAGGTCAAAACCAGCACCTTGAATTATATATATGCAGCCCTTCTCACCCAGAAGGGGACTCAGAGCGGCTTACAAGATATATATATACATACAATATATTATATTACTAGCATAGTTACAATATCAGTATTATATATTACTATATTGTACTATACCATTATATTGTAATATTATTAGTAATATAAAATCAAGGCGCATTGGGTTAAAGCGCTGAGCTGCTCAGCTTGCTGATTGAAAGGTCGCAGGTTCAAATCCGGGGAGCGGCGTGAGCTTCCGCTGTCAGCCCCAGCTTCTGCCAACCTAGCAGATCGAAAACATGCAAATGTGAGTAGATCAATAGGTACCACTCCGTGGGGAAGGTAATGGTGCTCTATGCAGTCATGCTGGCCACATAACCTTGGAGGTGTCTATGGACAGCGCCGGCTCTTTGGCTTAGAAATGGAGATGAGCACCAGAGTCCTAGAGTCGGGCACGACTGGACTTCATGTCAGGGGAAAACCTTTACCTACCTTTACTAAACATTGAATTTTACCCTGTTAACCCTGTTAATCACCTACGGCAGTGTTTCTCAACCTTCCTAATGCCGTGACCCCTTAATACACTTCCTCATGTTGTGGTGACCCCCAAACATAGAATTATTTTTGTTGCTCCTTCACAACAGTAATTTTGCTACTGTTATGAATTGTAATGTAAATATCTGATCTGCAGGATGTATTTTCATTCACTGGACCAAATTTGGTACAAATACCCAATACGCCCCAATTTAAATATTGTTGGGCTTGGGAGTTGTCATTTGGGAGTTGTAGTTGCTGGGAATCATAGTTCACCTACAATCCAAGAGCATTCTGAACTCCACCAACAATGGAACTGAACCAAACTTGGCACACAGAACTCCCATGACCAACAGAAAATACTGGAAGGGTTTGGTGGGCCTTGACCTTGAGAGTTGTAGTTCACCTACATCCAGAGAGCATGGTGGACTCAAAGAATGATGGATCTTGACCAAACTTGGCATGAATACTCCATATGCCCAAATGTGAATGCTGGTGGAGTTTGGGGAAAATAGACCTTGACATTTGGGAGTTGTAGTAGCTGGGATTTATAGTTCACCTACAATCAAAGAGCCCCTTGAACCCCACCAACGATAGAATTGGGCCAAACTTCCCACACAGAACCCCCATGACCAGCAGAAAATATTGTGTTTTCAGATGGTCTTTGGTGACCCCTCTGACACCCCCTCGCGACCCCCCCAGGGGTCCCGACCACCAGGTTGAGAAACACTGGCCTACGGGCTGAGGAAGGTGGTATACAAATACAGTAAATAAAGAAATAAATAAACAATATCTATCTTGGTTGGAGTTACACTTAGGAAATGTACCGGTTCCAACTTACATACAGATTCAACTTAAGAACTAACCTACAGAACCCATCCTGTTTGTCAGTTGGGGCTGGCCTGAATAGTTTTGTCTCATCTGCATATGTTTAGTTCACAAAAGTAAATTGGTAAGAAATTACACCCAAGCTATAAGCAGAAATAAAGGCAGAAAACCAGGCTAATATCAAGGTTAATATTTTATAAATGTGAAATGCTTCTGAATAATACCTTGTTGTGCCCTGCAAGCAGAGGGGGTCATAAATATTGATTAGAGATAAAAATAATAATAGAGCATACTAATTTTGATTTTAAGAAACCTCGGTGGCGCAGCGGATTAAACTGCTGAGAAGTCACAAAGAAAAGGAAACAAACGTTCTGATTGATTGATTGAATGGTGTCATCTTGACGCGGCCAGACTGTTTGACCCTCTCTTTCCAAAACAATAACTTCCAGGTTCCTCTGATCATTAACTTCAACCCGAACACCACCGTCGCTAGCGGTAGCTGCGGTGACCAAATGTCCGTACTCACGCTGACTGACGGCAGAAGCAGAGTTGATTTCGTCTTTACCGTGGTGAGTATTTCCCCTTTTTAGGAAATGGCATTCATCACCTTTTGGTGTCACGGAATTGGCTGTTGCGAGTTGAAGTGGCCATTGGGAAAGAAAGATGATGGAGAAGGGAGAAAGGGGAAGGAAGGAAGGAAGGAAAGAAAGAAAAAGAAGGGAGGGAGGAGAAAGAAAGAAAGTGGAGGGAAGGAAGGAGTAAGGAAGGAGGAAAAAAGGAGGGAGGGGAAAGAAAGAAAATGGAGAGAAGGAAGAGAAACGGAGAAAGGGAAGGAGGAGGAAGGAAAAGGCTCAAAAGAATGGAAAGAAGGGAAAGGGGAAAGAGAGAATGGAGGGAAGGAAAAGAATGAAAACAGAGAAAGGGAAGGAAAGAGAAGGAAGCAAAGAAAGAAAAAGAAGGGAGGAGGAGGAAGGAAGAATGAAAAAGGAGAGAGGGAAGAGAAAGAAAACAGAGAAGGGAAGAGAAGGAAGCAAAGAAAGAAAAAGAAGGGAGGAAGGGGAAGAAAGAATGAAAAAGGAAAGAAGGAAAACAGAGGGAAGAAGGAAGGAAAGAGAAGGACAGAAGGGAAGAAAGGGAAAAAGAAGGAAGGGGAAAGAAAGAAAGAAAGAAAGGAGAGAAGGAAGAGAAATGGAGAAAGGGAAGGAGAAGGAAGGACAGCTCAAAAGAATGGAAAGAAGGGAGAGAGGGGAAAGAGAATGGAGAGGAGGAAAAGAATGAAAGCAGAGAAAGGGAAAGAAAGAAGAAGGAAGCAAAGAAAGAAAAAGAAGGGAGGAGGAGGAAGAAAGAATGAAAAAGGAGAGAGGGAAGAGAAAGAAAACAGAGAAGGGAAGGGAAGAGAAGGAAGCAAAGAAAGAAAAAGAAGGGAGGAAGGGGAAGAAAGAATGAAAAAGGAGAGAAGGAAAACAGAGGGAAGAAGGAATGAAAGAGAAGGACAGAAGGAAAGAAAGGGYAAAAGAAGGAAGGGGAAAGAAAGAATGGAGAGAAGGAAGAGAAATGGAGAAAGGGTAGGAGAAGGAAGGACAGCTCAAAAGAATGGAAAGAAGGGAGAGAGGGGAAAGAGAATGGAGAGGAGGAAAAGAATGAAAGCAGAGAAAGGGAAAGAAAGAAGAAGGAAGCAAAGAAAGAAAAAGAAGGGAGGAGGAGGAAGAAAGAATGAAAAAGGAGAGAGGGAAGAGAAAGAAAACAGAGAAGGGAAGGGAAGAGAAGGAAGGAAAGAGAAGGACAGAAGGAAAGAAAGAAAAAGAAGTGAGGAAAAAGAAAGAAAAAGGTAAGGAAGAGAAAGAAAACAGAGAAAGGGAAAGAAGGAAGGGAGAAGAAACAGAAAAAGGAGGGAAAGAAGGAAAGGAAGAAAGGGAAGGAGAAAGAAAGTAAAAGAAAAGGGAGGAGAGGGAAAAAAGGAAAAGGAGGGAAGGGTGAGAGAAAACAAAGGGAAGAGGAAGGAAGGAAAAAAAGAAAAAGGGAAGGAAGAGAAAGAAAACAAAGGGAAGGAAAAGAGCAGGAGGGAAAGAAGGAAGGAAAGTAGGGAGGGAGAGGAAACATTGAAAAAGGAGGGGGAAAAGGAAAGAAAGAAAGGAAGGGAAGGAGAAAGAAAGTAAAAGAAAAAAGAAAAAGAAGGGAGGAGAGGGGAAAAAAGAAAAAGGAGGGAACAATGGGAAGGATGGGAAAGAAAAAAAGGGAAGAGGAGGGAAGGAAAAAAAGAAAGAAAAAGAAGGGAAAGCAAGAAAAAGGGAAGGAAGAGAAGGAAAAGAAGAGAAGGAGGGAAAGAAGGAGGAAAAAATAAAAGGAGGGAAGGAAGAGAAAGAAAAGAGGGAGAGGGAAAAAGAAAATGGGATGAACGAAAGCATCATGGGGTAGGTGCACTAATTGGTGTATCTAACTTGACGAATTACTCTGTTATACAGAAAAACACAACCATAGAAAGATTTTACCTGACAGAAGTGAACATCACTGTGATCGAATCTAGGAATGGTAAGTGTTTTTTTTGTTGTTGTGCACCATCAATTCCCTCTTGTGACTTTTCTGTGCTTGTGTTTGCGAGCACCAAACTTGAATGCATAGTGCCTTTTGTGCCTGAGGGTAGGCAATGGGTGTGAGTGGCAAGGAAGAGAGTGATCCTTGTGTTACCAGAGTGAAGAGGTGGTTGCTATTTCTTCCTACGTGCCATTACTTGCGCTGGCGCATGATTTTTATTCTACTAACTGTAGGAATGATTTTATAAATAGAATCATAGAATCAAAGAGTTGGAAGAGACCTCATGGGCCATCCAGTCCAACCCCATTAACCATCACAATTTTCATAGAATCATAGAATCAAAGAGTTGGAAGAGACCTCCTGGGCCATCCAGTCCAACCCCATTCTGCCAAGAAGCAGGAATATTGCATTCAAATGACCCCTGACAGATGGCCATCCAGCCTCTGTTTAAAAGCTTCCAAAGAAGGAGCCTCCACCACACTCCGGGGCAGAGAGTTCCACTGCTGAACGGCTCTCACAGTCAGGCAGTTCTTCCTCATGTTCAGATGGAATCTCCTCTCTTGTAGTTTGAAGCCATTGTTCCGCGTCCTAGTCTCCAAGGAAGCAGAAAACAAGCTTGCTCCCTCCTCCCTGTGGCTTCCTCTCACATATTTATACATGGCTATCATGTCTCCTCTCAGCCTTCTCTTCTTCAGGCTTAAGCCGCTCCTCATAGGGCTTGTTCTCCAGACCCTTGATCATTTTAGTCGCCCTCCTCTGGACACATTCCAGCTTGTCAATATCTCTCTTGAATTGTGGTGCCCAGAATTGGACACAATATTCCAGGTGTGGTCTAACCAAAGCAGAATAGAGGGGTAGCATTGCTTCCTTAGATCTAGACACTATGCTCCTATTGATGCAGGCCAAAATCCCATTGGCTTTCTTTGCCGCCACATCACATTCCTGGCTCATGTTTAACTTGTTGTCCACAAGGACTCCAAGATCTTTTTCACACGTACTGCTCTCGAGCCAGGCCTCATCGTCCCCCATTCTGTCTCTTTGCATTTCTGTATCTTCAGCCTTTGCAAGCCAGCTTTGTGATAACGCTGCTTCGTTCCCTTTAGTGACGCTTAATGCCGCAAACCGAACTCTCGAGGCCTGGGACGCGTCTGTCGGCCGCTCCTACATGTGCCGGAAGGAGGAAACGCTCACCGTGACGCCCGGGTATAAAATGAACATCTTTGACTTGAAGGTTCAGCCGTTCGATGTCAAAGACAGCCAGTATGCCACAGGTAAGGACCAAGCCATCCGGGAGCATTTGCATTTAGAGATTCAGTCGCAATGGGACTTTTTGGACAACTTTAGTTGGGTTGAAAGCTATTTTCTAACTTGTTACACTGTTAGCGCAAGTCTTTTATTTTCCCCTTATTTTTTTTTTATTAATCATTTCCAAAGAGGAAACTGGGAAAGGTAGACGTGTTGGTATGAGTGTTAATAAGTTAGTAAATCGTAACCAATGTGTAATGAATCAGAGGGAGGAAAGTGGTATAGGAAGCAAGGGGAAACTATTTTGCAATATTTTATTGTATTACATCTAGTTCTTGGTCTCTATTATCCAAACACTCATTACTTAAACTACTAAAGTTTTGAAAAGTCAGAATATTATATAAGGATACAATAATAGAATATAGTAATGTAAGGATAACAGAATATAATAGTGTAAAGATATAATAATACACAGGTAATGTAATACAATATAATACAATATATGGATAATATAATATATACAATAGAATATAATATGATGTATATATATATATATAAAGATAATACAATAATAAGGATAGAATAATACATTTAATAATACAAGGATAATAGAATATAATAGTATAAAGATATTATAATAATATATGGGAAATATAATATAAATATACAATAATATAATATAAAAATATGTAACAATATACAAATAGAATAGAATATAACAATACAAGTATAATAGAATAGAATATAAAGATATAATATAATAATATGGAAACATAATATACAATAATATTATCGTATATATATATAAAGGTATATAATATAAACATAGGATAGAATATAATAATCTAAGAATAATAGAATATACTAGTATAAAGATATAATATAATTATATGTGGGAAATAATATAAATATACAATAATATATTGTCATATATATAAAGATATATAATAATATAAACATAGGATAGAATATAACACTACAAGGATAATAGAATATACTAGTATAAAGATATTATAATAATATATGGGAAATATAATATAAATATACAATAATATAATATAAAATATGTAACAATATACAAATAGAATAGAATATAAGAATACAAGTATAATAGAATAGAATATAAAGATATAATATAATAATATGGAAACATAATATAAAATAATATTGTATATAATATAAACATAGGATAGAATATAATAATCTAAGAATAATAGAATATGCTAGTATAAAGATATAATAATATGTGGAAAATAATAATATAAATATACAATAATATATTGTCATATATATATAAAGATATATAATAATATAAGGATAGACTAGAAAGATAACTATAAGGATAATAAAATATAATAGTATAAAGATATTATAATATATGGGTTGTTGTAGGTTTTTCCGGGCTATATGGCCATGTTCTGGAGGCAATTTTTCTCCTGACGTTTCGCCTGCATCTATGGCAAGCATCCTCAGAGGTAGTGAGGTCTGTTTGGTAACTGGGAAAAGGGTTTATATAACTGTGGAATGACCAGGGTGAGACAAAGGACTTTTGTTTGCTGGGGCTAGCTGTGAATGTTTCAGCTGATCACCTTGATTTGCATTCAATGGCTTGGAAGCGCCTGGGGGGAATCTTTTGTTGAGGGTGATTTCATGTGCCTGTTTGTTTCCCCTCTGTTGTTTTTCTGCTGTAATTTTAGAGTTTTTTAATACTGGTAGCCAGATTTTGTTCATTTTCATGGTTTCCAAGAAAGGAAGAAAACATGAAAATGAACAAAATCTGGCTACCAGTATTAAAAAACTCAAAAATTACAGCAGAAAAACAACAGAGGGGAAACAAACAGGCACATGAAATCACTCTCAACAAAAGATTCCCCCCAGGCGCTTCCAAGCCATTGAATGCTAATCAAGGTGATCAGCTGAAACATTCACACCTAGCCCCAGCAGACAAAAGTCCTGGTCATTCCACAGATATATAAACCCATTTTTCCTACTTCCAACAGACCTCACTACCTCTGAGGATGCTTGCCATAGATGCAGGCGGAACGTCAGGAGAAAAATTGCCTCCAGAACATGGCCATATAGCCCGGAAAAACCTACAACAACCCGTGGATTCTGGCCATGAAAGCCTTCGACAATATTATAATATAATTATATGTGGGAAATATAATATAAATATACAATAGTATATTATCGTATATATAAAAATATATAATAATATAAGCATGGGAGAAAATATAACAATATAAGGATAGTAGAATATACTAGTATAAAGATATTATAATATAACAATAAGTGGGAAATAGTTCTGCAGACTCAAACTGCTGACCTTCCAGCCAGCAAGTTCAGCAGCTCAGCTGTTTAACCCGCTGCGCCTTTAGAGGCCATAATAATAATAATAATAATAATAATAATAATAATAATAATAATACAGGGTCCAATCATTAAAATATTAATAATAATAATAATAATAATAATAATAATAATAATAGAAATGCGACATGCAAGTAGCCCCACATTCCTGAATGTTTTTCCCCTCTCTGGTGCCAAACTTTCAGTATGATTTATTGTTCATGACCTGTGCTTCAATTGATAACGAATCGTAATCACCGAGTCCCTCAAAAGATGCTCTTTCTTGCCATGTTGTGACCACTCTGCCCTTTCGAACCAGCCTTGAATCTTTGTGCCTGCCGTTCTCTTCCGTTCCGTAGCCTCGCTCTCCGCCAACGCCTGTCTCTTCCTCCCCTTTGTCGCTCCCTTTCTCTCCTACAGCGCAAGAGTGTTTGCTGGACGACGACACCATTCTAATCCCCATTGTAGTTGGCGCCGCTCTGGCGGGCTTGATTGTCATGATAGTGATTGCTTACATAATTGGGCGAAGGAAAAGCTATTCCGGATATCAGACCTTGTAAGACCTAATGACTGTGGTTCGTCGGCCTCGGTTGGGATAACGCCGCGTCTTGAGACGGAAACGAGACACCTAACGTCCAACGCCCTCGCCTTAAAAAGGTGGAGGTGTGCCCCAGATTTGTTTAAAAAGCCATGACCGAGAACATACCTCTTCTGATCCAAATATGGACTGGTTAACATTCACTGGAACAGACTGGAGTGTGCGGCAAAACTAGCTTTAAGCATTTGTGTATGTAAAGTTAACCCGTATCTGTAAGTAGGCCACAGTCGGGAAAGGGAATTACTCTCTATTGGACTCACTTAGTATATTACAGAGGATCTGGTGGTTGCTCCTGTTACCTTGGTCATTTGGATGAGTGTAGCTTGGAATTAATAGTACATTTGCTAAGACTCGTCCGGCTCAGGGCACTGAACAATAATATCTCCACGTCACAATATCTTACCTGACTTATTCAGGGCAAGAAGGTGCAAGCACTTGTTTACTGTTTCCATTGCAATTGTAACTTGCTTGTCAACTTCAATGGCGCCCCGTTACGGGGCCGAGAAGGTTGGCCGCGGGCAACAGAAAGAGAAGAACTTCCAATTCGGTTTCCTTGCCCTTTTACCAAGGAAATAATAATAAGAGCTTACTACTTCTTTTAAGTGTCCTTAGTTTGTACAGTAAAGTCTGGATTTGTTATGAAAGGCTTTTTTAGGTGTAACTGCTCCCACTGATGCTCCCGTTTTTTGCTTCCTTGTGTGCTTAAGAATGTAGTCGAAAGAAGTTTACAGATCCTTGGAAATACAGCCATGCGTATTGTTGGTTCATTAATGCCACTTCTTGAATGGTACAGAACAATAGAAAGGAACAAAGAGAGTGTCTAAAGCAGGCATGTGCCATCTTGGGCCCTCTGGGTGTTTTGGGTTTCATCTGCCACAATTCCTAACGGCCTCAGTCTCTTTCCTTTCCCTCCTCAGTAGCCTCAGTCCTTTTTCTTTTCCGCCTCAGTCCTTTACCTTTCCTCCCTCAGCAGCCTCAGTCCTTTTCCTTTTTCCCCCTCAGCAGCTGCAGTCCTTTTCCTTTCGTCCCTCAGCAGCCTCAGTCCTTTTCTTTTCTCCCCTCAGCAGCCTCAGTCCTTTTCCTTTCCTCCCTCAGCAACCTCAGTCCTTTTCCTTTCCTCCCTCAGCAGCCTCAGTCCTTTTCCTTTCACCCTTCAGCAACCTCAGTTCTTTTCCTTTCGTCCCACAGCAGCCTCAGTCCTTTTCCTTTCCTCCCTCAGCAGCCTCAGTCCTTTTCCTTTCCCCCTTCAGCAACGTCAGTCCTTTTCCTTTCGTCCCACAGCAGCCTCAGTTCTTTTCCTTTCCTCCCTCAGCAGCCTCAGTCCTTTTCTTTTCTCCTCTCAGCAGCCTCAGTCCCTTTCTTTTTCCCCTTCTTCAGCCTCAGTCCTTTTCCTTTCCCCCCTCTTCAGCCTCAGTCCTTTTCTTTCCCCCCTCTTCAGCCTCAGTCCTTTTCCTTTCCCCCCTCTTCAGCCTCAGTCCTTTTCCTTTCCCCCCTCTTCAGCCTCAGTCCTTTTCTCCCCCCCCCATCAGCCTCAGTCCCTTTCCTTTTCCCCTCAGCAACCTCAGTCCCTTTCCTTTTCCCCTTTAGCAGCCTCAGTCCTTTCCCTTTCACCCTTCAGCAGCCTCAGTCCTTTCCCTTTCACCCTTCAGCAGCCTCAGTCCTTTTCCTTTTACCCTTCAGCAGCCTCAGTTCTTTTCCTTTTTTTCCCTCAGCAGCCTCAGTCCTTTTCCTTTCACCCTTCAGCAGCCTCAGTCCTTAAGCAGCTGAAGGGGGGAAAGGAAGGGGCCCGAGGCTGTTAGGAATTGTGGGAGTTGAAGCCCAAAACGCCGGGAGGGCTCAAGCTCACCCCTGCCTGGTCTAAGGACTAAATTCCCAGATTACAACGTGGCTGCATACGACAGCTGTCCGACTCCTCCATTCCCATTATTTATCAAAGAGCACTGAAGCCATACTTTTTGCAATAAGTTGTGCACTAAATGTGGAAAAAACTGCCTCCAAAGAGTGAGACCCAAAAATTGTCGTCACCATTTGAAATCACTATTATGACTTGTGCTCAGGAGAGAAAGAAGACGGTTGCTCTCACGCTGCATTTCCCTATTTGCTTTTTCTCAAAACACAATTGTCTTGTAGTTCCAAATCTTTGTGAAACAATCTGGTGATCTGGTGATGATTGTGCATGTTTGTTTCTGCATTTCACACGTGCCAGCTGAGTGTATTTGTTCATTGCTTCTGCACATAATGGATGTTTAGGACACCCAAAATGAGAAGACGTGTCTGTCTAAAGTTTTGGAGGCATAGAAACACTCCGACTTAAGCCCAGCTCAAAACCTATGTGACAACCTCAGAGTAACTGGCTTGTAAACACTTACGTCTGCTTTGACCCTGCTTCTCTTTCTCCTCTCATTGTATCTCTGCTTCGGCACTCGGTTGTTTTGTCTGTACCCAATGCCTGAATAAAGACACTTCTCTTCCTAAGGAAGCTTGGCCAGAACTGCTTCTTTGAGGGCTTCTCGAGGGCTACGGCCCCGTCTCAAAAAGGGTTGAGTTAGTTGGGAAGAAAGAAAAAGCAGTAAGTTGTAGGAAGAAGGTGGTGATCTTGTTCGCACACTGAATGAATAATTGGATTAGGAAATGGCTTGGAAAGCAGACTGCACCAATCTCAAGTCTTCAAAGTTGGGTGTCTGAATAATAGGTTGGGGATGGAGTGATGTCCTGTAGTCCTGAATCTGGACTTCATGGAAACATTGATTTATCACTGTTGGAAAGAGAATGTTTGACAAGAGGGTGGGATCTAATACAGATTATTATTATTATTATTATTATTATTACTGTATTGACAGAGCCCCCGGTGGCGCAGTGGGTTAAACCCCTGTGCCGGCAGGACTGAAGACCGACAGGTCGTAGGTTCGAATCCGGGGAGATGCGGATGAGCTCCCTCTATCAGCTCCAGCTCCTCATGCAGGGACATGAGAGAAGCCTCCAACAAGGATGATAAAACATCAAATCATCCGGGCGTCCCCTGGGCAACGTCCTTGCAGATGGCCAATTCTTTCACAACAGAAGTGACTTGCAGTTTCTCAGGTCGCTCCTGACACAACAAAAAAAAATTGACACAAAACCACAGTATATCACAGCAAATGAGATCTATATGCTGGATTTCATATCGCAAAATCACAAGTTGAACACTTCCCAAGAGTCTAGGACTGTGATGATGATGATGATGATGATGATGATGATGATGATGATGATGATGATGATTATTATTATTATCATTATTATTGGTAACACAACAAGATGAGTCCACAGAAAACAAGGTCACTCTGCTGGCTGTTGTATTAGATCACACATCGGATGCTTCCCAAGCGTCTAGGACTGTGTGATATTATTATTATTATTATTATTGACACAAAACCACAGTATGTCACAGCAAACGAGTTCTATATGCTGGATTTGATATCACAAAATCACAATTCAAACACTTCCCAAGCGTCTAGGACTGTGTTGTTGTTGTTGTTATTATTATTATTATTATTATTATTATTATTATTATTATTATTATTATTATTGGAAACAACAAGATGAGTCCACAGCAAACAAAGTCACTCTGCTGGCTGTTGTATTGGATCACATGCCGGACGCTTCCCAAGTGTCTAGGACTGTATGATTTATTATTATTATTATTATTATTATTATTATTATTTACACAAAAACACAGTATGTCACAGCAAATGAGATCTATATGCTGGGTTTCGTTTCACGAAATCACAAGTCAAACACTTCCCAAGCGTCTAGGACTGTGTGATATTATTATTATTATTATTATTATTATTATTATTATTATTATTATTGGAAACACAACAAGATGAGTCCACATCAGACAAGATCACTCTGCTGGTTGTTGTATTGGATCACACGTTGGACACTTCCCAAGTGTCTAGGACTATGTGATGTATCGGCAAATAATGCATGCAGATGCCAGTAGGGTGGCCTTTTGCAGCTGGCAGGTGGTAATTTTGTCAGTGCTGATTGTTTTTAAGTGCAGGCCAAGGTCTTTAGGCACTGCGCCCAGTGTGCCAATCCCCACTGGGACTCCCTTGACTGGCTTGTGCCAGAGTCTTTGCTTATTATTATTATTATTATTATTATTATTATTATTATTATTAGATACATAACAAGATCGGTCCACAGCAAACAAGGCCACTGTGCTGACTTTTCTATTGGATCACACATTGGACACTTCCCAAGTGTCTAGGACTGGGGAATAATGTGTACAGATCTGAGTAGGGTGACCTCTTCCACTTGACAGGTGGCAATTTTGTCAGTGCTGATTGTTTTTAAGTGCAAGCCGAGGTCTTTAGGCACTGCGCCCAGTGTGCCGATCCCCACTGGGACCCCCTTGACCGGCTTGCGCCAAAGTCTTTGTATAGTGTTATTATTATTATTTTATTTTGACCATATTCCAAGTCGGTTCAAACCAAGTAGGGTGGCCTTTTGCACCTGACAGGTGGCAATTTTGTCAGCGCTGATTGTTTTTAAGTGCATTATTATTATTATGACCATATTCTGTTCAAATCAAGTAGGGTGGCCTTTTGCACCTGACAGGTGGCAATTTTGTCAGTGCTGATTGTTTTTAAGTGCAAGCCGAGGTCTTTAGGCGCTGCGCCCAGTGTGCCGATCCGCACTGAGACCCCTTGATTGGCTTGTACCAGAGTCTTTGCATATTATTATTATTATTATTATTATTATTATTATTATTATTATTATTTTGACCATGTTCCAAGTCGGTTCAAGCTTGAAGGGAGTTGTGACGCAAAGCTTCTTGGAGGAATAGCCAAAGCAGGACCTCCCCATTGCTTTTAATGAAAGGAACGTTGCATTCTTTTTGTCACCAAGGTTGGAAATGGGTCCGAATGCTAAACTCTTTCCCGTTATGCCCTTTCTCCATCCAGCTGAAGACTGCCGTCTAGAGGTGGACAATTTCTTTGTGCCCATCATGGTGGGAGCAGCTCTGGCGGGATTGATTTTCCTGGTTCTCATGGCTTATGTGTTTGGCCGCCAAGCCCGCCAGGTTGGCTATGAGCATTTCTGAAAGAGGGGGTTTGGGCAGGACGCCCCCGCTCTCCGCCGCCGAGGAGGAGCCATGTGCCTCTGAAGAGTTGGCCGCTGCAACGCAGACCTTTTGAACGAGGCCGCTTTTTGTAAAAAGGGGTGGTTTTGTGTTGAGTCTGCTCTTCATCGCATAACCGGACTTGTTTCGAATTGTAATTTAAGCCAAAACACGTTTGTAAAATACGAGCATTTGCTGTGCCAAGACCCCAGGTCAAGCGTGACCAGCCTTGATACTTAAAGATGGCTTTCCAATGAACCATGGTGCCTAAACCGGTGTCACTTCCTCTCCTTTTCTGATGCACTCGGTTCCCTGAAAATACATCCTGTGAGTAGGAAGAACTATGGTATGTATTGTTGTAGGTTTTCATGGCCGTAGGTGTAGGTTTTTTGGGCTATATGGCCATGTTCTAGAAGCATTCTCTCCGGATGTTTCGCCTGCATCTGTGGCAAGCATCCTCAGAGGTTGTGAGGTCTTGCAACCTCTGAGGATGCCTGCCATAGATGCATGCGAAACGTCAGGAGAGAATGCTTCTAGAACATGGCCAGACAGCCCGAAAAACCTACAACCCAACTACAGTATGCCCTTCTAAAAGTTATATTTACACAGGGCTGTGTTTAACCACATCTGTGCCTATTGAATGTGAAACTACGAGAGCAAAACTGAGAATTCAATCAGGGCCAACGAACACCTCCCAACAAGGGATTCCCCCAGGCAGGAATCAGCCAGGCCTTGAAGCTGAAAGGCTATTTAATGTGAATGAAGGTGGCCAATTGCAACACTCACACTTGACTCAAGCAGACAAGACTTCTTTCTTCCACCCTGGACATTACTCCACAGACAGACAGACAGATACTCGCCTAGTTTCCAACAGACCTCTATGCAGATGCCCTCACTGGTTGACTTGAAGCTGCAAGGCCGTTCAGTGCTAATCAAGGTGGCCAATTGTAACATTCACCTTTGCCTCAAGTAGACAAGACTTCTTTCTCCCACCCTGGACATTATTCCACAGATAAGTAGGTAGCTAGATAGACAGACAGACACTCACCTTGTTTCTAACAGACCTCTATACAGATACCCTCACTGATTGACTTTGAAGCTGCAAGGCCATTTAATGCTAATTAAGGTGGTAAATAGCAACATTCACATTTATCTTAAGCAGACAAGAGTTCTTTCTCCTGCCCTGGTCATTGTTCCACAAATAGATAGATAGATAGATAGATAGATAGATAGATAGATAGATAGATAGATAGTCGACTTGCCTTCTTTCCAACACACCTCTATGCGGATATCATCACTGATTGACTTTGAAGCTGCAAGACTTTTCACTGCCAGCCAAGTTGGCCAGTTGCAACATTCACGCTTGCCTCAAGCAGACAAGAGTTCTCTCTCCCACCGTGGATATTATTCTACATAGATAAATGCTCCACTTGCCTTGTTTCCAACAGACCTCTATGCAGATGCCCTCACTGATTGACTTTGAAGCTGCAAGGCCATTCAGTGCTAATGAAGGTGGCCAATTGCAACATTCACACTTGCCTCGAGTAGACAAGACTTTTTTCTCCCACCCTGGACATTATTCCACAAATAGATAGATAGATAGATAGATAGATAGATAGATACTCAACTTGCCTAGTTTCCAGCAGACCTCTATGCAGATGCCCTCACTGGTTGACTTGAAGTTGCAAGGCCATTCAATCCTAATCAAGGTGGCCAATTGAAACATTCTCACATTCCTCAAGCAGACAAGTGTTCTTTCTCCTACCCTGGACATTATTGCACAGATAGATAGACAGACAGACAGACACTCGATTTGCCTTATTTCCAACAGACCTCTATGCAGATGCCCTCACTGATTAACTTTGAAGCTGCAAGGTCATTCAGTGCTAATGAAGGCAAGATTCACACTTGCCACCAACAGGCAAGAGTTCTTTATCCCACCCTGGACATTATTCCACAGACAGACAGACAGACAGATACTCAACTTGCCTTGTTTCCAACAAGCCTCTATACAAATGCCCTCACTGATTGACTTTGAAGCTGCAAGGCTATTCAATGCTAATGAAATCAGGCATCCATAGATGCCATAGATCTATGGCAGGCATCACAACCTCTGAGGATGCCTGCCATATATGCAGGCGAAACGTCAGAAGAGAATGCTTCTAGAACATGGTCAGACAGGCCGAAAAACCTGCAACAACCCAGTGATTCCGGCCATGAAAGCCTTCAACAATACATTGACTGGCTTGACCTTGAAAGACAGGAAGCTCTGGCGTGGGCTGGTCCATGAGGCCACGAAAAACAAATAAACAACAACAAAAATCTTGTGTATTGTGTTCTTAAATGAGAATGTAACACCAAGCTGCAGTTGCAAGTGTGTCTAGCATGGGTTGTGGAAATGTGCAAATGCACAGGTGAATGCAACAGGTAAGTGACCTACATGCCCTTTTCCCAGTGCTGGCGTCTCACTCCTAGCCGAGGAACAATTAGGATAAATATTCCAAAACTCAGAAGTAAATCACAAGTGAAATTCAGATCCGCTTTGCAAAGGTATCTTTTGGGGTTGTGGTCCCCAATCCCTTCCGCACTCCTGCTTCTGCGCTTGCTTGCTTGCTTGGCTAACTCCTTTTCGCTTCCTCTCTTGTCTCTTTCCCGGTCTTTCCGCAGCCGAAGAGTGCAAGAGCTCCGACCTGCTCTTTATCATCCCCATCGTGGTGGGTGTCGTGGTGGGCCTCCTCCTCATTGCCGCCTTTGTCTGTTTCATGGTCGGAAGACGGAAAGAACACAGCGCCTACCAAGCTGTATAGGTAGCCCTTGGCCTCGGGCGCTGCTTCCGCTGCTCCTTTCCTTCTTTGTTTGTTTGTTTACATGTTTTTCCTTACCTCCTAACAGACGCTTTTGAGTTCATAATTCCCCCGACAGCGAAAAAGAGAGAGATGTTGGGCGAGCAAAACATTAACAGGGAGAGAGATGTCTGCTTCAAGAGGTTTTTTTGAATGTATTTTTACTCCTAAAGAAGTAAAGCTATGCCACTTCCATGTGCTTTGCCACTATTTATTTTATTTATCGTGTCCGGAGCAAACCAAACAGTTGTATTGCATTTTTAACAAACAGACAAACATACAAAACACAAAGTTTGCAAGCTTGGTGGTTGATGAAATGTCCTTTGACCAGTCTCTGGCTACTTGGAGTGCCTCTGGTGTTGCCAAAAGAAGGTCCTCCCTTGTACATGTGGCAGGGCTAAGGTTGCATTGCAGCATGTGGTCTGTGGTTTGCTCCTCTCCACACTCGCATGTCGTGGATTCCACTTTGTGGCCCCATTTCTTAAGATTGGCTCTGCATCTCGTGGTGCCAGAGCGCAGTCTGTTCAGCGCCTTCCAAGTCGCCCAGTCTTCTGTGTGCCCAGGGGGGAGTCTCTCCTTGGGTATCAGCCATTGGTTGAGGTTCTGGGTTTGAGCCTGCCACTTTTGGACTCTCGCTTGCTGAGGTGTTCCAGCGAGTGTCTCTGTAGATCTTATAAAACTATTTCTTGATTTAAGTTGTTGACCTGCTGGCTGATACCCAAACAAGGGATGAGCTGGAGATGTCTCTGCCTTGGTCCTTTCACTATTGGCTGCTACTTACCGGCAGATGTCAGGTGGTGCAATACCGGCTAAGCAGTGTAATTTCTCCAGTGGTGTAGGGCGCAGACACCCCATAATGCGGCATGTCTCATTAAGAGCCACATCCACTGTTTTAGCGTGGTGAGATGTGTTCCACACTGGGCATGCATACTCAGCAGCAGAGTAGCACAGCGCAAGGCGGATGTCTTCACTGTATCTGGTTGTGATCCCCAGGTTGTGCCAGTCAGCTTTCGTATGATATTGTTTCTAGCACCCACTTTGCTTGATGTTCAGACAGTACTTCTTGTAGGTCAGAGCATGGTCCAGAGTGACTCCTCCCAGGTATTTGGGTGCGCTGCCTTGCTCCAATGGGATTCCTTCCCAGGTAATAATCCTCAGAGCTCGGGATGCCTGTCTGTTTTTGAGATGAAAAGCACATGCCTGTGTTTTAGATGAATTAGGGATCAGCTGGTTTCCCCCGTAATAGGCAGTCAGAGCACCTAGATCTTCGGAGAGCTTCTGTTCAACCATCTCAAAGCTCCCTGCTTGAGCGGTGATGGCATGATCATCAGCATAGATGAAGCTGTCTGTCCCTTCTGGCAGTGGCTGGTCATTTGTGTAGATGTTGAACATGGATGGAGCAAGCACGCTCCCCTGAGGCAGGCCGTTCTTCGGTTTCCGCCATCTGCTTCTCTGGCCCTGGAACTCAACAAAAAAGCTCCTGTTTTGTAGCAGATTTCCTATGAGGTGGGTGTCACTATGTCCACATTGAACTTAAAGATGGAATTTATATACCATTGTACCTTTGCTTTTGTTGGTTTCACACTTACCATTTTGGTTATTCCTGGTCTTTGTATTGTCAAAAGCTTTCATGGCCAGAATCACTGGCTTGTTGTAGGTTTTCCAGGCAGTATGGCCATGTCCTAGAAGCATTTTCTCCTGACATTTCGCCTGCATCTGTGGCAAACATCCTCAGAGGTTGTTTGCAGACGTTTCACCTGCATCTGTAGCAAGCATCCTCGCAACCTGTGAGGATGCTTGCCACAGATGCAGGCGAAACGTCAGGAGAGAATGCTTCTAGAACATGGCCAAAAATTTATTTACTTATTTATTTCTCGCATTTCTATCCCGTCCTTCTCAACTCAGGACAACTTAGTATCGGGCCCCATTCCGATGCCATCACATAATAAATTACAAAATTAAAACCACAATTAGACATAAAAGCATAATTAACAATACATAAGCCCTCATTAAAACAGTAAAACAGTCTCATCAGCCATATCGTCGTGCCAGTCATATCCCTTTAAGGTGCTGCTTGCATCTATTGTCCAAAAGCCTGTTCCCAAAACCATGCCTCCCAAGCTAGGAAAGAGGTGGCCGATCTTACCTCAGTTGGGAGTGTGTTCCATAGGCAGGGGCCACCGCCGAGAAGGCCCTGTCTCTCGTCCCCGCCAAGCACATTTGTGCTGTTGATGGGAGCAAGAGCAGGGCCTCCCTGGATGATCTTAGGTTTCGAGGTTGGACATAGGGATGGATGCGTTCGGAAAAGTAAGCTGGGCCATAACCGTATAGAGCTTTATAGGTCAAAACCAGCACTTTGAATTGGGCTCCGAGGTGGACCAGCAGCCAGTGGAGCTGGTACAGCAGGGGGGTATGTATGCTCCCTGTATGTTGCCCTACAACAACCTACAACAACCCATTTCTGGTCTTGTACACAAAGCGAGGAGGAGCTGAGGAGCCTTCTAATCAAGGTGAAAGAAGAAAGCGCAAAAGCTGGGTTGCAGCTCAACATCAAAAAAACCAAGATGATGGCAACAAGAATGATTGACAACTGGAAATAGAGGGAGAAAACATGGAGGCCGTGACAGACTTTGTATTTCTAGGTGCAAAGATGACTGCAGACGCAGACTGTGGCCAGGAAATCAGGAGACGCTTCCTTCTTGGGAAGAGAGCAATGTCCAATCTCGATAAAATAGTGAAGAGTAGAGACATCACACTGGCAACCAAGATCCATTGCCTAGTCCAAGCCATGGTATTCCCTGTAGTCACCTACGGATGTGAGAGCTGGACCTTCGGTAAGGCTGCGAGAAGGAAGAGATGCTTTTGAACTGTGGTGTTGGAGGAAAGTTCTGAGAGTGCCTTGGACTGCGAGAAGATCCAACCAGTCCATCCTCCAGGAAATAAAGCCCGACTGCTCACTGGAGGGAAGGATACTAGAGACAAAGTTGAAGTCCTTTGGCCACATCATGAGGAGACAGGAAAGCCTAGAGAAGGGAATGATGCTGGGGAAAGTGGAAGGCAAAAGGAAGAGGGGCCGACCAAGGGCAAGATGGATGGATGGCATCCTTGAAGTGACTGGACTGACCTTGAAGGAGCTGGGGGTGGTGACGGCCGACAGGGTGGGCTGGTCCATGAGGTCACGAAGAGTCGGGGACGACTGAACGAACGAACAACAACACACATGGCTACCAGCTTCCTTTTGCCTTCCACTTTCCCCAGCATCATTCCCTTCTCTAGGCTTTGCTGTCTCCTCATGATGATATATTTTCTGTTCGTCATGGGAGTTCTGTGTGCCATGTTTGGTTCAATTCCATCACTGGTAGAGTTCAGAATGCTCTTTGATTGTAGGTGAACTATACATCCCAGTAACTTGTTGTTCATTCGTTCAGTCATCTCCGACTCTTCGTGACCTCATGGACCAGCCCACGCCAGAGCTCCCTGTCGGCCGTCACCACCCCCAGCTCCTTCAAGGTCAATCCAGTCACTTCAAGGATGCCATCCCTCCCCTTGCCCTTGGTCGGCCCCTCTTCCTTTTGCCTTCCACTTTCCCCATCATCATTCCCTTCTCTAGGCTTTCCTGTCATAATTTAAAAAAATTATTTATTTATTTATTTATTTATACGCTTGTATACCGCTAATATCTCAGCCTAAGTCGGCGACTCATTGCGGTTTACAACATTTAAAAAACAGTATTCAGTTTAAAAGCATAAAACACATATACAATACAAATTATTGGGCCACCAATAATAATCCCAAGCATCTCATAACTGGAATCGCAGTCCAAAATTCATCGTCCATGATTACCAATCCTTTAGTCAACAAAATTCGTTGCAACGGATTAACCGAATGCTTGTTTAAACATCCGTGTCTTCAATCTATTCCGAAACACCATCAGCGAGGGGGCTGATCGTACCTCTATGGGGAGGGTGTTCCAAAGCCGAGGGGCCACCACAGAAAAGGCCCTGTCTCTCGTTCCCGCCAGCCGCACGTGTGAAGCCGGCGGGATAGAGAGCAGGGACTCCCCAGAAGACCTTAGGGTCCTGGTGGGCTGATAGGCTGAGATACGTTCGGATAGATAAGTTGGGCCAGAACCGTTTAGGGCTTTAAAGGCCAACACCAGCACTTTGAATTGAGCCCGGTAGCATATCGGCAGCCAGTGGAGCTGGTGCAGCAGAGGAGTTGTATGCTCCCTGCGCCCCGCTCCTGTTAGTATCATGGCTGCCGCCCGTTGGACTAATTGGAGCTTCCGGGCTGTCTTCAAAGGCAACCCCACGTAGAGAGCGTTGCAGTAGTCAAGACGGGATGTAACCAGAGCGTGGACTACTGTGGCCAAGTCAGACTTCCCAAGGTACGGTCGCAGTTGGCGCACAAGTTTTAACTTTGTCTCTAGTCTCCTTCCCTCCAGTGAGCAGCCGGGCTTTCTTTCCTGGAGGAGGGACTGGTTGGATCTTCTAAAGTTGGGGCTGCCATGTAAACATTCACAAGGCAAGAAGTGATGATGAATCACTTCAGCAGATAGGCATGCTGCTAGTTTGTGGTTCGCTTTTTGCGGACTCACTGTTTCGCAGGTTTTTGCCTCCCAGTTTATGAATGGTTGCCGTCGCCCAAAGCAGCGTTCTAATCCCACCTCCTGGCAATGATGGAGTGTGGGAGGGGGTTTCTCCCTCCGCCCTAGGATGCTTACCCAATGGATGCTCCTCCTTTTCTCCTTTGTGCTGTGACTATCCTTGCAACTAACTACTTTCAGGGCCTTGGTAATACCATGTTCTCTCACTTATTGTGGGTGTTACATTCCAGGATCAGCTGCAAAAAGTGAAAATCCGCAAAGTAGGGATGCTCTATATGTATACTGAGTTCCGAGGGTGAGGCAGAAGCGAGGAGAGAGTTAAAGGCACTGCACACTTTTGTTTGCTAGCTATCTCTGCTTTAATTTGTAATCTCTCTTGCTTGGCTGCCTCTCTCCCAAGGGGAGAGTGAAACCCCCTTCCACACTCCATCCTTGCCAGGAAGCGGGATTACAAAGCCGCTCTGGACAACGGCAACCGTTCATAAACTGGGAGGCAAAAACCCGCGAAACAGTGAGTCCACAAAAAGCGAACCGCAAAGTAGTGAGGGAATACTGTATGTCTCTAGCAAATTGGTTATTGAAAGTAACTTTCCAAGTTTGTGCAGAGAAAGGGACAGTGTTCCCACTAATATAGGGTAATGAGCACACAAAAGAACCTTTCAACAACTTATGATAAGTGCCTGGAAACTACGGCCTTCCTGCTCTCACACAGATCTCAGCTGGCATGATGGCTGGAGAGGAGGGGAATTATGGGACATGTAGTCTCAGAATTAGCTTTAAGTATTGTTGTTGTGAGTTTTTTGGGCTGGAAGGCCATGTTTCAGAAGCATTCTCTCTTGACGTTTGGCCTGCATCTGTGAGGAAGGGGAGGAGGAAGGAAAAACAAGGAAGGGAGGAAGAGAAGGATGGGAGGGAGGTAAGGAGGAAGGAAATACAAAAGGGAGGGAAAGGACGGGTGGAAGGGAAGGAGTAAGAAAAACGAGAAGGAAGGGAGGATGAAAGGGTGTAAGGGAAGGATGTAAGGAAGGGAAGGAGGAAGGAAAAACAAGGAAGGGAGAAATAGGAGGGAGGGAGGTAAGGAGGAAAGAAATACAAAAGGGAGGGAAAGGAAGGGAAAGAGTAAGGAAAAAGAGAAGGAAGGACGAAAGGGTGGAAGGGAAGGATGTAAGGAAGGGAAGGAGGAAGGAAAAACAAGGAAGGGGGGAAGAGAAGGATGGGAGGTAAGGAGGAAGGAAAGACAAGGAAGGAAATACAAAAGGAAAGGAAAGAAGGAGGAAAGGGTGGAAGGGAAGGGGGAAGGAAAAATAGAAGGGAGGAGGGAGGTAAGGAGGAAGGAAATACAAAAGGAAGGGAAAGGAAGGTGGAAGGGAAGGGCAGAAGGGAAGGAGTAAGGAAAAAGAGAAGGAAGGGAGGAAGAAAAGGGAGGGAGGTAAGGAGGAAGGAAAAACAAGGAAGGAAATACAAAAGGGAGGGAAGGAAGGAGGAAGCGGTGGAAGGGAAGGGGAAGGAAGGAGGGAGGGAGGAGGAAAGACAAGAGGGAGGAAGGGAATGAAAAAAGGGGGAAAGACAAAAGGGAAAGGAGGAAGGAGAAAATGAGAGGGAGGGAGGAAGGGAAGGATTGAAGGGAGGGGGGAAGGAAAGAAAAGGAAGAAAAGAGGGAGAAAGGGAAGGAAGGACAAAAGGGTGAAGGGAAGAAGGAAGAAAGGTGAGAGTTGCAGTCCAAGAATAGGTAGAGAAGGAAGAAAGGGGAGAAAGAGGAAGGGAAAGAAAAGGTGGGGGAAGGAAGGGAAGAGAAGGAAGGAGAGAAAGAAAGAAGAAAGAAAGAAAGAAAGAAAGAAAGAAAGAAAGAAAGAAAGAAAGAAAGAAAGGGAGGGAGGGAGGGAGGGAGAGAGGGAGGGAAGGAGGGAGGGAGGAAGGAGGAAGAAAAAAAGGAAGAAGGAAAGAAAGGAAAGAGGAAAGGGAAGGGAAGAAAGAAAAAGAAGAAAGAAAGAAAGAAAGAAAAAAAAAAGAAAGAAAGAAAGAAAAAAAGAAAGAAAGAAAGAAAGGAAAGAGGAGGGGAGGAAGGAGGAAGGAAAGGGGAGAAAAGAAAAGGAAGGAAATACAAATGGGAAGGAAGGAAGGAAGGACAAAAGGGTTGAAGGGAAGGAGGAAGGAAAAAGGAGAAAGGAAAGACAAGGTTGGAAGGGAAGGCAGGGAAGGAAGGGAGAGAAAAGAGGAAAGGCAATGGGAGGGAGGAAGGGAGGGAGGGAGGAAAGAAAGACAAAAGGGTGGGAGGGAAGGAAGGAGGGAGTTAAAGGAGGGAGAGAAGGAAGAAAGAAAGTGAAGGAAGGAAGGATAGGATGGTGGGAGTGAAGAGGGCCAGAGAAAAGAGCCCACATCCTTGCTCTACATTATGGCAAAGTCCCCAGTCTGATGTGTTTGAAACACTCCCTGCCAAACAGGATCTTGCATGAGTCGGGTATTTGTTTGCTAAGTGAACGCTTCCAATTACATTTAATTCTGCAGTCTATACATCATAGACACAAACCAAAATAGTCTCCTCCCCAAACAGGTCTGACTCCCCTCTCCCACCCCACCCCTCCACCCCCAGCTCTTGTCAATGGCTGTTTCTCCCTCCGAGGTGGGAAGAGTTTTCTGCGGCCTCCGAAGCGGTGCAGGCGGGCGGCTCCCAGGTCTAGTTTCCGACCTGCAACATGAAAACAATGCGCCCCAGGAACCGGTCGTTATTGTAGGTATTGATGATGCCCTTTCCGTTCAATTGGCATTGAATGGTCATGACCTGGTTCTTGGTCACGTTGGTAAAATGCATGGCCACCACAGGTTGCGCATAGGTGGTCTGGAGGAAGAAGAGACACGCCAATGAGGATTTGCCATAACTCTGGGATGTAAAGCAACAAGCAAACACACATACATTAAGTTCTTCCTTTTCCTTCTTTAGCATATCAAGAGACACAGTTTTAATACCCAAAGCAGACTTCCAGAAATGCCTGGGTTGTTTTCCCCATTTTTTTTTGTCAATCCTTGTTGCCCTGGAGCCAATGAGGTTGCCCATCTCTGCCGAAAATGTATGTTGGCAGTCAACAGAAATTGATACACCATGCTTCATACTTTGAGATACTGATATTGTGGCACAACTGGTTGAGAGTCAATTGCATCAATGACTAAAAGGTTATGAGTTTGAAGCCAGCCCAAGTTGGAGTAAGCTCCCAACCATTTGTCTAGCTCACTGTTGACCTTTGCAGCCTGAAAGATGGTTGCCCATCTCTACCGAAAATGCATGTTGGCAGTCAACAGAAATTGATACACCATGCTTCGTACTTTGAGATACTGATAATGTGGCACAACTGTTTGAGAGTCAATTGCATTAATGACCAAAAGGTTATGAGTTCGAAGCCAGCCCAAGTTGGAGTAAGCTCCCAACCATTTGTCTAGCTCACTGTTGACCTTTGCAGCCTAAAAGATGGTTGCCCATCTCTACCGAAAATGCATGTTGGCAGTCAACAGAAATTGATACACCATGCTTCGTACTTTGAGATACTGATAATGTGGCACAACTGTTTGAGAGTCAATTGCATTAATGACCAAAAGGTTATGAGTTCGAAGCCAGCCCAAGTTGGAGTAAGCTCCCAACCATTTGTCTAGCTTGCTGTTGACCTTTGCAGCCCGAAAGACAGTTGCATCTGTCAAGTAGGAAATGTAGGTACCGCTTATGCGGGGAGGCTAATTTAACTAATTTATGATGCCATAAAACTCCCCAGCAGTGTGCAAAAGAATGAGGAAGTACTCCATCGGTGTCACAAGTGGACGGTGAAGCAAGAGCTCCCCTGGTGGCCGGAATTCGAACACACACTCTTGGGTATCGGCACCAGCAGCCGATGCCCAAGAAATAACACGAATACGCCTTTGTTTCTGGATGGACTTATTGTGAATTCAATTATTCTGGTCTTTTTAGCAGCCAAGTAAATTGCTAAATCAATCGATGCCACTGCCAATGTTGATGAAGGCCTCGTCCCAACGAAACACTAAGAGATAAGTGGAAATATGGCATTCAACACCAATCTGGAAGACCTCAAGTTGCCCAGTTTAAGTCGCGAAAGTTGGTATCCAAACCCCTGCGTTTCCACTTACGTGTGTGTGCTTGCCATAGTAAGGGAAGTACATGGGATCGAACGTGTCACTTGGGTAGTATTTCACTCGAAGAAGAGCACTTTCATCGCCTTTCTGCAATTTATAATAAAAATTAAAAGAGAGAGCCAGTCAAGTCATCGACAACATGGGATATATGGGCAGACATTGGCTACAACCAAGGGTTTCAAGCAGGATCCTTTCGTAAACAATGTCAAGGGCTAACCCTAAGAGCTTCTGCTTGGAAAACGGATGCTGCTCAGCCAACGAGTCCCACCTCCCAAAGGGATGCAAAATCTATGCAAAGCTACAAGGACTTGGAAATGATTTTACCATTGCTGAACTCTTGGTACTAAAAGACTTGCCACAATCTCATAGACTCTATTTCTACACAACCAACTCTTTTCTTTTCTTTTTTCATGTCAGAAACAACTTGAGAAACGTATTGTCAAAGGCTTTCATGGCCGGAATCACTGGGTTGTTGTCGATCATAGAATCAAATAATAGAATCATAGAATCAAAGAATTGGAAGAGACCTCCTGGGCCATCCAGCCCAACCCCATTCTACCAAAAAGCAGGAATATTGCATTCAAATCACCCCCGACAGATGGCCATCCAACCTCTGTTTAAAAGCCTTCAAAGAAGGAGCCTCCACCACACTCCAGGGCAGAGAGTTCCACTGTTGAACGGCTCTCACAGTCAGGAAGTTCTTCCTCGTGTTCAGATGGAATCTCCTCTCTTGTAGTTTGAAGCCATTGTTCCATTGTGTCCTTGTCTCCAGGGAAGCAGAAAACAAGCTTGCTCCCTCCTCCCTGTGGCTTCCTCTCACATATTTATACATGGCTCTCATCATGTCTCCTCTCAGCCTTCTCTTCTTCAGGCTAAACATGCCCAGCTCCTTAAGCCGCTCCTCATAGGGCTTGTTCTCCAGACCCTTGGTCATTTGAATCGCCCTCCTCTGGACACATTCCAGCTTGTCAATATATCTCTTGAATTGTGGTGCCCAGAATTGGACACAATATTCCAGGTAACGTGGTCTAACCAAAGCGGAATAGAGCATGGGGAGCATGACTTCCCTAGATCTAGACACTAGGCTCCTATTGATGCAGGCCAAAATCCCATTGGCTTTTTTTGCCGCCACATCACATTCCTGGCTCATGTTTAACTTGTTGTCCATGTTCTAGAGACATTTTCTCCTGACGCTTCGCCTGCATCTATGGCAAGCATCCCCAGAGGTAGTGAGGTCTGTTGGAACTAGGAAAAAGGGTTTATATATCTGTGGTATGACCAGGGTGGGACAAAGGACTCTTGTCTGCTGGAGATAGGTGTGAATGTTTCAACTGACCACCTTGATTAGCATTTGATGGATTGGCAGTGCCTGGGGGAATCTTTTGTTGAGAGGTGATTAGATGTGCCTGACTGTTTACTCTCTGTTGTTTTGCTGTTGTAATTTTAGAGTTTTTAAATATTGGTAGCCAGATTTTGTTCATTTTCATGGTTTCCTCCTCTCACAACCACTCCAACAACCACCATGTCAGACTACACAGAGAAGCCATTAAAATCCATTAAAAGAATGTGGACAATTTCAACAGAAAGGAAGAGACCATGAAAATGAACAAAGTCTGACTACCAATATTAAAAAAACCCTCTAAAATTACAACAGCAAAACAACAGAGGGGAAACAATCTAGGACATCTAATGACCTCTCAACAAAAGATTCCCCCAGGTACTGCCAGGCGATCAAATGCTAATCAAGGTGGTCAGTTGAAACATTCACCCCTATCTCCAGCAGACAAGAGTCCTTTGTCCCACCTTGGTCATTCCACAGATATATAAACCCCTTTTCCTAGTTCCAACAGACCTCACTACCTCTGAGGATGCTTGCCATAGATGCAGGCGAAACGTCAGGAGAGAATGCCTCTAGAACATGGCCATATAGCCCAGAAAAACCTACAACAACCCAACTTGAGAAACTGCAGAAGAAAAAGAAGAAGGAAACGTACGTATATTTTGCAGCTCACGGTCACCGGAGTCCCATATCCAGGCTGGTAGCCCACAATCTGTGAAAAAGCAAACTCTTAATTATCTTCCAACCAATCCCATTTCTTGAAAACGGCTTGGTGAGATATAAGGGATGAAGTAGTCAACTTACGCGGTTCATCTTCAGCAAGATGCAAGGGCTCCCTGAAGAGTAGCCAAACGATTTGTCCTTCAATCCAGAACAATCCTTGAGCGCGGACCGCTTGAACTGGCACGCTTTCTTCGGTTTGCTTTCGTCCTCTTGGATGAAATACCGGCCTGGGGTGCACTGGATATTTTTGGACACTTGCTCAGCGTCATTGTAAGCTAAAGGAAACCAAGACAGTGGATATGTCACCGCAGCTTTATTGCATCCTTAGGACCGGGTTGTGGCGCAGTCATGAGGTCATGAGTTCGAAGCCAGCCCAGGTCAGAGTAAGCTTGCTGTTGACCTTTGCAGCCCAAAAGACAGTTGCATCTGTCAAGTAGGAAATTTAGGTAGCACTTATGCAGGGAAGCTAATTTTACTAATTCACGGCACCATAAAACTCTCCAGCAGCGTGCAAAAGAATGAGGAAGTACTCCATCGGTGTCAAAAGTGGACAGTGAAGCGACAGCTCCCCCAGTGGCTGGAATTCAAAGCATACCCTCATGAAGCTGGAAAGTTAAATAGCCTCTGTGTGTCTGTCTAGGGAGCAATGGGGGTGTTGTATCCTTCATTCTTGACCTGCCTTTCAGGCACGGAAGGAAGCCCCATTTGCAGGCTGCATTGCCAGGAGGAGGAGGAAGAAGAAGCAAAGGAGAAGGAAGAGGAAGGGGAAGGGAAGGGGAGGGAAGGAAAGGAAAGGAAAGGAACGGAAAGGAAAAGATGAGAAGGGGAAAGGAAGAAGATGAAAGGAAAGGGAAGGGAAGGGAAGGGAAGGGAAGGAAAAGATGAGAAGGGGGGAAGAAGGGGAAGGGGAAGGAGAAGGGGAAAGGAAGAAGGGGAATGGAAGGGAAAGGAAAGGAAGGGAAAGGAAGAAAAAGAGAGGAGGGGAAGGGGACAGGAAGAAGAGTAAAGGAAGGGAAGGGGAAGGAGTGGAAGGAAAGGGAAGGAAAGGGGAAGGAGGAAAAGGAAAGGAAAAGAAGAAAAAGGAAAAGATGAGAAGGGGAAAAGAAGGAGGAAGGGGAGGGAGAAGGGGAAAGGAAGAAGGTGAAAGGAAGGGAAAGGGAAGGGAAGGGAAGGAAAAGATGAGAAGGGAAGGGGAAGGGAAAGAAGGGGGAAGGGGAAGGGAGAAGGGGAGGAAGGAAAAGATGAGAAGGGGGGAAGAAGGGGAAGGGGAAGGAGAAGGGGAAAGGAAGAAGGGGAATGGAAGGGAAAGGAAAGGAAGGGAAAGGAAGAAAAAGAGAGGAGGGGAAGGGGACAGGAAGAAGAGTAAAGGAAGGGAAGGGGAAGGAGTGGAAGGAAAGGGAAGGAAAGGGGAAGGAGGAAAAGGAAAGAAAAGAGAAAAGGAAAGATGAGAAGGGGGAAAAGAAGGAGGAGGGAAGGGAGAAGGGAAAGGAAGAAGGGAAGGAAGGAAAGGAGGGAAGGGAGAAAGAGAGAGGGAAGGAAGGGAAAGAAGGGAAAGGGGAAGGGAAAGGGAAGGAAGAAGGTAAGGAAGGGAAAGGAAGGAAGGAAGGAAAGATGAAAGGGAAGGGAAGGGAAAGAAGGGGAAAGGAAGAAGGAAGGAAGGGAAAGGAAGAGAAGGGAAGGAAGAGAAGGGGGAAAGGGGAAAGAAAGAAGGAAAGGAAGAAGAAAGGAAGGGAAAGGAAGAGAAGGAAAGGAAAGAAGAAAAAGGAAGGGAGGGAAGAGAAGAGGAAGGAAGGAAGGAAGGGAAGGAAGGGAAGGGGAAGAGGAAAAGGAAAGGAAAGAAGAAAAGAAAAAGATGAGAAGGGGAAGAAGGAGGAAGGGGAGGAGAGAAGGGGAAAGGAAGAAGGAAAGGAAGAAAGGAGAAAGAGGAAGAAGGGAAAGAAGGAGGAAGGGGAAGGAGAAGGGGAAAGGAAGGGAAAGAAAAGGAAGGGAAGGGAGAAGAAAGGAAAGGAAGAAAAAGAGAAGGAAGGGGGAAAAGGAAGGAAGGAAAAGGAAAGGAGGGAGGGGGAAAGGAAGGAAAAGGGAGAAAGAAAGGAAGAGGAAAGGAATAAGGGGAAGGGGAAGAAAAGGAAAGGGGGGAAAAAGGAAAGGAGGGGAAGGGGAAAGGAAGGGAGCATATGGGCAGGTGCGCTCTCTCCCTTTGGCCAGTCCAGCAGAAGGGAGCGGTCCAAGCCCATCCTCCCAGACTGGCCCTTGAAGCCCGAGGACTAAGAGGAGACTGGAAAGAGGAGGTGAGCAAGCTGCTTCCTGCTTTTCTCCTGAGTGGAAGAAATACAAGCTCAAAAATCACATTATTTATTATGGTATTTGGTCTTTATATCACAAATTAATAATGATGTATATGTAAATACTAGTGTGGTGATTAATAAATTCTAGTTATTTAAAAACTGACTTTATTTCTTGATGTGCGGGTGGTGGGGAGAGGGGTTGACTGATCTCGATGGTCTGTGATGTATTCAGTTTTTGCCTCAGCGCTCCACAGTCTCTTAAAGGTTGGGAACCACTGATCTAGATTCAGTCTCCATAGGATAATTGTGTGGATGAAGAATGAGGGAAGCATGAGATAATATCTCAAGAGAGATATTGACAAGCTGGAATGTGTCCAGAGGAGGGCGACTAAAATGATCAAGCGTCTGGAGAACAAGCCCTATGAGGAGCGGCTTAAGGAGCTGGGCATGTTTAGCCTGAAGAAGAGAAGGCTGAGAGGAGATATGATAGCCATGTATAAATATGTGAGAGGAAGCCACAGGGAGGAGGGAGCAAGCTTGTTTTCTGCTTCCCTGGAGACTAGGACGCAATGGAACAATGGCTTCAAACTACAAGAGAGGAGATTCCATCTGAACATGAGGAAGAACTTCCTGACTGTGAGAGCCGTTCAGCAGTGGAACTCTCTGCTCCGGAGTGTGGTGGAGGCTCCTTCTTTGGAAGCTTTGAAACAGAGGCTGGATGGCCATCTGTCAGGGGTGATTTGAATGCAATATTCCTGCTTCTTGGCAGAATGGGGTTGGACTGGATGGCCCATGAGGTCTCTTCCAACTCTTTGATTCTATGATTCTATGTATGGTACTAGCATGATAAATACCGTATTGGAATCGTATTTATGTAAATAGAGAAATCGTATGTATTGTCGAAGGCTTTCATGGCTGGAATCACTAGGTTCTTGTGGGTTTTTTCGGGCTATAGGGCCATGTTCTAGAGGCATTTCTCCTGACGTTTCACCTGAGGATGCTTGCCATAGATGCAGGCAAAACGTCAGGAGAAATGCCTTTAGAACATGGCTCTATAGCCCGAAAAAACCCACAAGAACCTAGAGAAATCGTAGTCATTGTGCAAGACAGTCCGGCCTCCACAATAAGTACGAAAACAGAATGCACTACAAGACTACACCAGCCGTAAACTGGACTGAGCACCTACATGTGCCACTAAGAGGAGGCCAGCTTGAGCATCAGGAGAAGCTCAGGCATGTGTGTACATGCCTGATTTGCTTTTCCAAAAACCATTAGGGAGCATCTCAAGAGTGTGCAAGGCATTTCAGAAAGGAACCCACCTTGTAAATACCCCTCCAAGTTTTCCACATAACGTTGCCACGAAGCAGAACGGGAGACGTTGAAGGCAATGTTGACCGTGTTGTCCACGTAGGGTCTGATCATAACTCCTAGAATGGGAGTGGGAAGAGAAGGAGAAATGGAGAGAAAGAGAGTCAAACTCTGCTCTTTACCACTGTCGCTACTGTCGCTAACACCCCTATTAAAACAGCTTCATTGGCTGCCGGTAAGTTGCCGAGCCAAATTCAAGGAGCAGGTCATGACCTATAAAGCCCTAAATGGGTTTGGGCCCTGCCTATCTCCGCGATCGCATCTCCTTCTATGAACTGGCACAAGCTCTAAGCTCTTCCGGGGAGGCCCTCCTCTCGGTCCCACTACTGCAATGTTTCTCAACCTGGGGGTCGGGACCCCTGGGGGGGGGTCGCAAGGGGGTGTCAGAGGGGTCGCCAAAGACAATTAGAAAACACAGTATTTTCTGTTGGTCATGGGGGTTCCGTGTGGGAACTTTGGCCCAATTCTATCATTGGTGGAGTTCAGAATGCTCTTTGATTATAGGTGAACTATAAATCCCAGCCACTCCAACTCCCAAATGTCAAGGTCTATCCTCACTAAATCGCACCAGTGTCCACATTTAGGCATATTGAGTATTCATGCCAAGTTTGGTCCAGATACATCAGTGCTCTCTGGATGTAGGTAAACTACAACTCCAAAGCCCAAGGTCAATGCCCACCAAACCCTTCTAGTATTTTCTGTTGGTCATGGGAGCTCTGTGACCCAAGTTTGGTTCAGTTCCATCCTTGGTGGAGTTCAGAATGCTCTTTGATATTGTAGGTGAACTATAAATCCCAGCAACTACAACTCCCAAATGACAAAATCAATCCTCCCCTCAACCCCGCCAGTATCCAAATTTGGGCGTATCGAGTATTCGAGTATCCAAATTTGGGCGTATCGAGTATCCAATATACATCCTGCATATTGGATATTTACAAGATAATTCATAACAGGAGCAAAATTACAGTTGTGAAGTAGCAATGAAAATAATGTTATGGTTGGGGGTCACCACAACATAAGGAACTGTATTAAGGGGTCGCGGCATTAGGAAGGTTGAGAAGCACTGCACTACTGTCTCGAGCGCGGTTGGTGGGGACAAGAGAGAGGGCCTTCTCGGTGGTGGCCCCCCGCCTCTGGAACGCCCTTCCAAGGGAAATAAGACAGGCCCCATCCCTCCTCTCCTTTCATAAGAGCTTGAAGACCTGGTGGTTTCAACAAGCCTTTGAAAATGGCCAGTTCTAACTCAGCCCTACACGTGGTCGTATACGGCCTTATACTTCCTACCAATTACTCAGATCATTTCCTCTAATCGGCCCCGGAATGAACAGCCACAGACCCATACCTAATATTATTGTTGCCTGACATAGCATTGCACTTAATTCCCAGGCCTCCGAGAATTTTTGGGTTTGCACAAATCTTGGCCTGGCCTTTTAATTTTTTTTTAAATTGCCTTGAACAGGCAGGATTACTTTTAATATATGTGTGTTATGGCAACAATTTTTATGCTTATACTAGCCGTCCCCTGCCACGCGTTGCTGTGCATATGGAAAATGAGAAAGTGTTGGTTTCTAATCTATGTCATGTCTTTCTGCTTGTGGGTAAACAGTATTTCTTGTTGTTTCTTTGTCAGTGTTGATGTGGAGAGTGTCCGGCTTGCCTACTCTGGAACATGCAACATATCATAGTCCTTCTTTAGGGGTCCCTTTCAAATCTATGATACTATATCTGTGTGTGTGAGAGAGAGAATCATATCTATCTATCTATCTCTATGACTGGATGGCTCTTTGTCAGGAGGACTTTGATTAGATTTTCTTGCCCTGGTGAAGAGAGTTGGACTGGATGGCCTTAAGTATTTTCTGTTGGTCATGAGAGTTCTGTGTGGGAAGTTTGCCCCGATTCTGTCATTTGTGGGATTCAGAATGCTCTTTAATTGTAGGTGAACTATATAAATCCCAGTAACTACAAATCCCAAAGGTCAAGGTCTATTTTCCCCAAACTCAATCTGTGTTCATGTTTGGGCATATGGAATATTTGTGCCAAGTTTGCTCCAGATCCATCATTGTTTGAGTCTACAGTGCTCTCTGGATGTAGGTGAACTACAACTCCCAAAATCAAGGTCAATCCCCACCAAACCCTTCTAGTGTTTTATGTTGGTCATGGGAGTTTTGTGTGCCAAGTTTGATTCAATTCCATCGTTGGAGGAATTCAGAATGCTCCATGCTTGCTCCATCCATGTTCAACATCCATGTTCAACATCTACACAAATGACCAGCCACTGCCAGAAGGGACAGAGAGTTTCATCTATGCTGATGATCGTGCCATTACTGCTCAAGCAGGGAGCTTTGAACAGAAGCTCTCCGAAGCTCTAGGTGCCTTTACTGCCTCTTACAGGGAAAACCAGCTGATCCCCAACCCATCCAAAACACAGACATGTGCCTTTCATCTCAAGAATAGAGAAGCATCCCGAGCTCTGAAGATTACCTGGGAAGGAATCCCACTGGAGCATTGCAGCACGCTTAAATACCTGGGAGTCACTCTGGACCATACTCTTACCTACAAGAAGCACTGCCTGAACATCAAGCAAAAAGTGGGTGCTAGAAACAATATCATACGAAAGCTGACTGGCACAACCTGGGGATCACAACCAGATACAGTGAAGACATCTGCCCTTGCGCTATGCTCCTCTGCTGCTGAGTATGCACGCCCAGTGTGGAACACATCTCACCACACTAAAACAGTGGATGTGGCTCTCAATGAGATGCCGCATTATCACGGGGTGCCTGCGCCCTACACCACTGGAGAAATTACACTGCTTAGCCAGTATTGCACCACCTGACATCCGCCGGGAAGTGGCAGACAATAGTGAAAGGTCCAAGGCAGAGACATCTCCAGCCCATCCCTTGTTTGGGTATCAGCCAGCACGTCAACGACTTAAATCAAGAAATAGTTTTCTTAGATCTACAGAGACACTCGCTGGAACACCCCAGCATGCGAGAATCCAAAAGTGGCAGGCTCAAACCCAGCACCTCAATCCGTGGGTGATACCAGATGAGAGACTCCCCCCTGGGCACTCAGAAGACTGGGCGACTTGGAAGGCGCTGAACAGACCTTGCTCTGGCACCACGAGATGCAGAGCCAATCTTAAGAAATGGGGCCACAAAGTGGAATCAACGACATGCGAGTGTGGAGAAGAGCCAACCACTGACCACCTGCTGCAATGCACCCTGAGCCCCGCCACATGCACGATGGAGGACCTGCTTGCGGCAACACCAGAGGCACTCCAAGGGGACAGATCCTGGTCAAAGGACATTTAATCAGCTACCAAGTTTGCAAAATGTGTGTGTGTTTTTTTTATCTGTTTGTTTGTTTTGTTCTGTTAGAAATGTAATACAGTGTTCTGGTTGCGGATAACACGATAAATAAATAGAATGCTCTTTGATTGTAGGTGAACTATAAATCCCAGCAACTACAACTCCCAAATGACAAAATCAATTTTTTTTTGAGTGAAAGACATACATTGGGTTGTTAGGTGTCTTGTGTCCAAATTTGGTGTCAATTGGCCCACTGGTTTTTGAGTTCTGTGAATCCCACAAACAAACATTACATTTTTATTTATATAGATTTTGTTTTGTTAATCTTATGGTTATGTTGTTTTTTTACTTTGTATGTTTTGTGATGTTACCTGGGAACCGCTCTGAGTCCCCTCAGGGAGATGGAGCTGCACATAAATAAAGTATTATTATTATTATTATTATTATTATTATTATTATTATTATTACTCTCCTTGGCCATTTCCCTTCACGATCTGAAAAGGGATGTTTTGGACTTCAAGGTTCCAGATTCTCCTTGGTTATTCCCAAGGTGAATGGCTGAGATAGGGGAAGATGTATTAACTTTGGCATGAAAACTGCTGAACTGATAATAACTAATCTGTGAGCTTTTGGTATCAATAACAAATGTTTACGTAGTCAGAGACAATGATTCTTTCAGTCAGTAGTTCCCAACCTTCCTAATAGAATCATAGAATCAAAGAGTTGGAAGAGACCCCGTGGGCCATCCAGTCCAACCCCATTCTGCCAAGAAGCAGCAATATTGCATTCAAATCACCCCTCACAGATGGCCATCCAGCCTCTGTTTAAAAGCTTCCAAAGAAGGAGCCTCCACCACACTCCGGGGCAGAGAGTTCCACTGCTGAACGGCTCTCACAGTCAGGAAGTTCTTCCTCATGTTCAGATGGAATCTCCTCTCTTGTAGTTTGAAGCCATTGTTCCCTTGCGTCCTAGTCTCCAGGGAAGCAGAAAACAAGCTTGCTCCCTCCTCCTCCCTGTGGCTTCCTCTCACATATTTATACATGGCTATCATATCTCCTCTCAGCCTTCTCTTCTCCAGGCTAAACATGCCCAGCTCCTTAAGCCGCTCCTCATAGGGCTTGTTCTCCAGACCTTTTATCATTTTAGTCGCTCTCCTCTGGACACATTCCAGCTTGTCAATATCTCTCTTCAATTGTGGTCCCCAGAAATAATACCACGACTCCTTAATACAGTTCCTCATGTTGTGGTGACCCCCAACCATAAGAATAACATTATGAGTTGACATGTAAATAATGATCTGCAGGGTGTATTTTCATTCACTGGAGCACATTTGGCACAAATACCCAATACACCCAAATTCGAATACTGGTGCAGTTGGGATCGATTTTGTCATTTGGGAGTTGTAGTTGCTGGGATTTACACTTAACCTCCAATCAAAGAGCATTCTGAACTCCACCAACACTGGAATTGAACCAAACTTGGCACACGAAACTCCCATGACCAACAGAAAATACCGGAAGGGTTTAGTGGGCATTGACCTTGAGTTTTGGAAATGTAGTTCACCTACATCCAGACAGCACTGTGGACTCAAACAATGATGGATCTGAACCAAACTTGGCACGAATACTCAATATGCCCAAATGTGAACACTGGTGGAGTTTAGGGAAAATAGACCCTGACATTTTGGAGTTGTAGTTGCTGGGACTTATAGTTCACCTACAATCAAAGAACATTCTGAACTCCACCAGCAATGGAATTGAACCAAACTTGGCACACAGAACTCCCAGGACCAACAGAAAATGCTGGAAGGGTTTGGTGGGCATTGTCCTTGAATTTTGGAGATGTAGTTCACCTACACCCAGAGAGCACTGTGGACTCAAACAATGATGGATCTGAACCAAACTTGGCACGAATACTCAATATGCCCAAATGTGAACACTGGTGGCGTTTAGGGAAAATAGACCTTGACATTTTGGAGTTGTAGTTGCTGGGACTTATAGTTCACCTACAATCAAAGAACATTCTGAATTCCACCAGCAATGGAATTGAACCAAACTTGGCACACAGAACTCCCAGGACCAACAGAAAATGCTGGAAGGGTTTGGTGGGCATTGACTTTGAGTTTTGGAGTTGTAGTTCACCTACATCCAGAGAACACTGTGGACTCAAACAATGATAGCTCTGGACCAAACTTGGCATGAATTCCCAGTATGCCCAAATGAGAACACTGGTGGAGTTTGCGGGAAACAGACCTTGACATTTGGGAGTTTTAATTGCTGGGATTTATAGTGCAACTACAATCAAAGAGCATTCTGAACCTCACCAATGACAGAATTGGGCCAAACTTCCCACACAGAACCCCCATGACCAACAGAAAATCCCATGTTTTCTGATGGTCTTTGGCAACCCCCTGACACCTCTTTGCGATCCTGACCCCCAGGTTGAGAAACACTGCTTTAAGTTAAGTAAATCAGAAATAATGATACTTCACACCAAGGAAGTTAAGCAACATCTGCTCTGGAATGGCCCTTTGGCGAGTCTTAGCTGAATGACAAGTTGTCAAAGTTGTCAAAACAATTAAGAAACAACAACAACAACAACAAAAAGTTCTACATAAAGACACCCTTTATTTATGTATTTATTATTTCGGAGTTCTTTTACCCCGCCCTTCTCACCCCGAAGGGGACTCAGGGCGGCTTACGAAAACAAAGGCACAATTTGATGCCTACATCACAGAACAATCAACAAAAATTACATCAATTCACAGGTTATAAACAGTAACAACGATTCAAGTATTATACCCATAAAATCAATAAAACAATACAAACCCAATACCTCCTCCTACATGGTCAGCGTTCGCTAACTCATAGTTCTAATTTTCGTTCCACTTCATCAGTCCTGTTGGTCTTATTCGCCTGAATGTTTTATTTAATTGCCAGAGTGCCCAAAGGCCTGGTCCCAAAGCCACGTCTTCACCCTCCTCCTGAAGGAGAGGAGGGATGATGATGTCCTGATTTCCCCCGGGAGTGAGTTCCACAGGTGAGGGGCCACCACTGAGAAAGCCCTGCTCCTCGTCCCCACCAGCCTCACTTGTGACAGTGGTGGGGTCGAGAGCAGGGCCTCCCCAGATGATCTCAGACTCCGGGGTGGGACGTAGAGGGAGATACGTTTGGACAGATACACTGGACCGGAACCGTACAGGGTTTTGTAGGTCAAAACCAGCACCTTGAATTGTGCTCGGAACTGAACCGGCAGCCAGTGGAGCTGGCATAGCAGGGGGGTGGTATGCTCCCTGTATGTCGCTCCGGTGAGCAATCTGGCTGCCGCTCGCTGGACTAGTTGAAGTTTCCGAACAGTCTTCAAGGGCAACCCCACGTAGAGAGCGTTGCAGTAGTCTATTCGGGATGTAACAAGAGCGTGGACCACCGTGGCCAGATCAGACTTCCCAAGGTATGGGCGCAACTGGTGCACAAGTTTTAATTGCGCAAAAGCTCTCCCGGCCACCGCTGAGACCTGGGGTTCCAGGCTCAGTGATGAGTCCAGGATCACTCCCAAGCTGCGAACCTGCGTCTTCAGGGGGAGTGTAACCCCATCCAGCACAGGCTGTAACCCTATACCCTGTTCGGCCTTGCGACTGACCAGTAGGACCTCTGTCTTGTCTGGATTCAATTTCAATTTGTTAGCTCTCATCCAGTCCGACACAGCAGCTAGACACCGATTCAAGGTCTGGACAGCCTCCTTGGTGACAGGTGAGAAGGAGTGACAGATCTGGACATCATCTACATAGAGATAACATCTCAATCCGAAACTCCGAATGATCTCCCCCAGCGGCTTCATGTAGATGTTAAACAACATTGGGGACAGGATCGAACCCTGTGGGACTCCACACGACAACGGTTGTGGGGCCGAACAGGTGTCACCCAGTAACACCTTCTGGGACCGTCCCTCAAGAAATGACTGGAGCCACTGCAAGGCAGTACCCCTGAGACCCATGTCTTTGAGGCGTCCCAGAAGGATACCGTGATCGACGGTATCGAAGGCCGAAGAGAGGTCCAGCAGAACTAACAGGGACACACTCCCCCTGTCCAGTTCCCTGCGCAGATCATCTAACAAGGCGACCAAGGCTGTTTCCGTTCCATGTCCCGGTCTAAAGCCAGACTGTGCCGGATCAAGATAATCAGTGTCTACCAGAAATCCCTGGAGTTGAGTTGCCACCACACGTTCCAGGACTTTGCCCAAATAGGGGAGATTGGAAACTGGCCGGTAGTTGTCTAATTGAGTGGAGTCCAGTGATGGTTTCTTCAACAGCGGTTTTATAATAGCTTGTTTTAAGCTCGCTGGAAACTCTCCTTTCTGTAAGGAGGCATTGACCATCACCTTCACCCACCCTGCCAAACCCCCTCTGGCTTTTTATCAGCCAGGATGGGCAGGGGTCTAGGATGCATGTGGTGGGTCGCACCTCTCCAAGGATCCTGTCCACATCCTCAAGCTGAACCAATTGAAATGAATCCAATAAAACCTGACAAGCAGATGCTCTCGTTACATTCTCAGAGACTGCAGGTAAAGTGGTGTTGAAATCCGACTGAATCCGCACAATTTTATCTGCGAAGAATCGAGCAAACGCTTCACAGCGAGCTCCAGAGCTGTCAGGGATCTCGCTTTTCGGCGGGCTTAACAAACCCCTGACAACTCGGAAGAGCTCAGCTGGACGATTCTTCGCAGATGCAATATTGCATCTTCGAAAAGTGTGCCAGGCCTGCAGAGGGATGCAGCATTTTGAAAACCTGCCTCCTTCCAAGAAGCCTAAATGAAGAAGGATGGTGAGTATGAATGGTTGAATGAGTGGCTCATGAGTGAATGTGAGAGTAAATGGGATGTCGGTGTAATCAATACAAATGCAGTGTGTGTTTCTACTTCTTTCTGTGAAAGTGCCTGATGCACTCTGTCCCACTGGAAATTGATTAAAGGACATTTTCAAGGTTCAGAAGGTATCCATGACAGTAGAGTCTATCACACTCTAGTCCAGTGTTTCTCAACCTGGGGGTCGGGACCCCTGGAGGGGTCGCAAGGGGGTGTCAAAGGGGTCGCCAAAGACCATCAGAAAAACACAGCATTTTCTGTTGGTTATGGGGGTTCTATGTGGGAAGTATGGCCCAATTCTATCTTGGATGCAGTTCAGAATGCTCTTTGATTGTAGGTGAACTATAAATCCCAGCAACTACAACTCCCAAATGGCAAGGTCTATTTTCCCCAAACTACACCAGTGTCGACATTTGGGCATATTGAGTATCTGTGCCAAGTTTGGTCCAGATCCATCCTAGCTTGGCTCTCTGGATGTAGGTGAACTACAACTCCCAAACTCAAGGTCAGTGCCCACCAAACTCTTCCAGAATTTTCTGTTGGTCATGGGCGTTCTGTGTTTGGTTCAATTCCATCACTGGTGGAGTTCAGAATGCTCTTTGATTGTAGGTGAACTATAAATTCAAGCAGCTACAACTCCCAAATGACAAACTCAACACCCCCCCCCCCCAAAAAAAAACCCCTCACCAGTATTCAAATGTGGGCATATTGGGTATTTGTGCCAAATTTGGTCCAGTGAATTAAAATACATCCTGCATATCAGATATTTACATTCCGATTTATAACAATACAAAATTTACAGTTATGAAAGTAGTAACGAAAATAATGTTATGGTTGGGGGTCACCATAACATGAAGAACGGTATATAGGGGTCACGGCATTAGGAAGGTTGAGAACCACTGCTTTAGTCCCATAGTGTCACTTCTGAATGCCTCTCCAGGATTCTTCCCTACTGTTGCACTCCAGGACAGGAAAAGCCCTCTGACTTTAAACACCACACGTTGAATAGGAAAACAATCCTTTTATTGGAGATAATTAAAAAGCAGCAAAGTAAAAAACACTTTAAAGAAATAGGTAAATCCAATTAGGTAAGAAGATAAGCAGGAGCAAAATAATCCAGGGTAAAGTTCAGCAAAGACCATGAAAACACACTTCTCTAATAAAATCCAGAAAACCAGGAAACATTAATCCAAGGCATGAGTATGCAATAATAAAATCCAAGAATCAAAACCATGAAACAAGAAATACTCAAGCATGCATCTTCCAAGCAAGGCTTCCATGAAACAAGGACGAGAACTTAACTTGATTCCAAACGATGCTTCATCTGGCTACATTTTCTATACTTGAGACTTTTATCCCCTCATTAAGCTATCCCAAGCACTCAGAAATTGGTTTCGCTTTAGTTGAGATTCTCTTATCTTTTTCTGTCGGAGCCTGGCAGAACGCCGAAGCCACTGCTCGGCTTGTCTGTTTTGACTAATCTCCTACTATCTATTTACTCGTTAACTTCTGCAGGTGCCGAGTTGTTTTCAAGCCCCAAATCCTGGGAACCCTCTGGTAGCAACTCAGGGAGCACACCATCATCCCCACACCCCTCAGGGACATTCTCATGGGAAACTACACTTTGAACAGGGGTCTCCAGGTCATTCTGTGCATCAGTCTCACTGACCAAACCATTGCCATCTTGAAACTCATTGACATCACGCCCCACATCCAAAGCACCCTGATCCTGAAACAATCAAAGGCTGAGCTCCAACACCTACCTCTCTCTAGAGGTGGGCCATATGCCCAAACGCTCACCTGGCGGAGCAACTCTGTCTCTGTAGGTCGGCGTGTAGGGGCTCATAGTGAGCAACATGACGTACAAACCGAAGGAAAACATCCCGGCCAGGAAAGTGTACAAAACGAGATAGAAGAGGAGGATCAGGGCTGCAAGACAAGAGAAGTTAGCAAGCATGAGAATGCGCACAGGTTAGTGAGTGCTATAATATTTATGCAAATAGGCACACATCCGTTTATTTACGTCCTGCCTTTCCCCATATGATGCCCAGGGGAGGATTATTATCATCATTGTTGTTGTTCATTCGTTCAGTCGTCTCCGACTCTTCATGACCTCATGGACCAGCCCACGCCAGAGCTCCCTGTCGGCCGTCGCCACCCCCAGCTCCTTCAAGGTCAGTCCAGTCACTTCAAGGATGCCATCCATCCATCTTGCCCTTGGTCGGCCCCTCTTCCTTTTGCCTTCCACTTTCCCCAGCATAATTCCCTTCTCTAGGCTTTGCTGTCTCCTCATGATGTGGCCAAAGACTTCAACTTTGTCTCTAGTATCCTTCCCTCCAATGAGCAGTCGGGCTTTATTTCCTGGAGGATGGACTGGTTGGATCTTCTCGCAGTCCAAGGCACTCTCAGAACTTTCCTCCAACACCACAGCTCAAATGCATCGATCTTCCTTCGCTCAGCCTTCCCTAAGGTCCAGCTCTCACATCCGTAGGTGACTACAGGGACCATGGCTTTGACTAGGCAATGGATCTTTGTTGCCAGTCTGATGTCTCTACTCTTGACTATTTTATCGAGACTGGACATTGCTCTCCTCCCAAGAAGGAAGCGTCTCCTGATTTCCTGGCCACAGTCTGCATCTGCCGTAGTCTTTGCGCCTAGAAATACAAAGTCTGTCACGGCCTCCACGTTTTCTCCCTCTATTTCCCAGCTGTCAATCAGTCTTGTTGACATGATCTTGGTTTTTTTGATGTTTAGCTGCAACCCGGCTTTTGCGCTTTCTTCTTTCACCTTGGTGAGAAGGCTCCTCAGCTCTTCCTCGCTTTCGGCCATCAGAGTGGTGTCATCTGCATATCTGAGGTTGTTAATGTTAATTATCATCATTACTATTGATATTACACCATGTCACACGATTTTGGTTCCTGAGTTCTCAATGCTATTTCCTAATGGGTTCTATTCTAAAAAACATGGGAAATGTTTATTATGCCACAAAAACTTTGTTTTGGAAGGTTAAAAATGGCATATTTTCCTTAAGGCCAGTTTCACCGCCTTACACAGTACACTTACTTACTCGTTGTCCGAGTAAGATTGTCCTCCAGCTTTGGTGTGTACTGGCGGTGGGTCCGTAGGTGACTGTGGAGTCCTATTCTTGACCTGCATGTTCTCCCCCAATTCCCTCGTGAGCCATGGCAGTTAAAGCGGTGCCAAACTGCATCACTTTGATAGTACGGATGCAGGATTTGGCTTTGACTTATTATTTATGTATTTACAGTATTTATATCCCGCCCTTCTCACCCCACAGGGGACTCAGGGTGGATCACAATGCACATATACATGGCAAACATTCAATGCCATAGACACACTACAGATATAGACACACAGAGGCTATTTAACTTTCCAGCTTCATGAGCGTACGCTTTGAATTCTGGCCACCGGAGGAGCTGTCGCTTCATCGTCCGCTTGTGACACCGATGGAGTACTTCCTCATTCTTTTGCACGCTGCTGGAGAGTTTTATGATGTCATAAATTAGTTAAAATAGCCTCCCCACATAAGCGGTACCTAAATTTCCTACTTGACAGATGCAACTCAAACTGATGCATGTTTTTATTGATATTGATCGTTTTATTTTGGTTTATTTTGGTTGTATATAACTGTTTTAATGGTATGTTATGTTATGTTATGTTTTTAATGTTTTTAATGCTGACTGTAAACTGCCCTGAGTCCCCTGCGGGCTGAGAGGGGCGTATATAAATATAGTAAGTAAATAGTAAGTAAGTAGGTAAATAAATAAATAAATAAGCTGAATTCTGGGCACCACAATTGAAGAGAGATATTGACAAGCTGTGTCCAGAGGAGGGCGACTCAAACGATCAAGGGTCTGAAGGACAAGCCCTATGAGGAGCGGCTTAAGGAGTTGGGCATGTTTAGCCTGAAGAAGAGAAGGCTGAGAGGAGATATGATAGCCATGTATAAATATGTGAGAGGAAGTCCTAGAGAGGGGGAGAGCAAGCTTGTTTACTGCTTCCCTGGAGACTAGGACGCAATGGAACAATGGCTTCAAACTACAAGAAAGGAGATTCCATCTGAACATGAGGAAGAACTTCCTGACTGTGAGAGCCGTTCAGCAGTGGAACTCTCTGCCCCGGAGCGTGGTGGAGGCTCCTTCTTTGGAAGCTTTTAAACAGAGGCTGGATGGCCATCTGTCAGGGGTGATTTGAATGCAATATTCCTGCTTCTTGGCAGAATGGGGTTGGACTGGATGGCCCAGGAGGTCTCTTCCAACTCTTTGATTCTATGATTCTATGTCTTTTGGGCTGCAAAGGTCAACAGTAAGCTAGACAAATGGTTGGGAGCTTACTCCGACCTGGGCTGGCTTCGAACTCATGGTCAGTAGTGATTTTAATGCAGCTGCGCCACAACCCGGACTTACCCCAGCTCTGAGCCGTCCTGCCCAAGAATTGCCGTGTTTCTGGGTTCCATATGAAGACCTTCACGCCCTTGGCCCATTCTCCCCAGGTTTTCTTGTTCTCTGCTCTCCTTTTCTTCGCCGCGGCTTCCTCGTCCTCTGTGAGCGCTCCATCTCTATTTTCCTGGAAGAAGGACAAAAACAAACCCTGCACGCACTCCATACACGCACTCTTTGGCTTTGCTTTCCTGCCCCTTCCCCACCGGCTTCAGCAAAGTATCCCACCAGCCCAAAATAAACCCCCACGGATGGATTTATTAGTTGCTCCTTGCAGCAAGATCTTTAGCCTTCTTGACCCAAGAGTCTCAGGACATCCATAGCATTGAGCCACGGCAGTTAAAGTGGGGCTAACCCACATTAATTCTACAGTGCAGATGCACCACACTTTCAAGGTACATTTAGTCCAGTCCGGTGCTGACACGACTATTATGCCAAAATGAGAATGGAAGAGAGTCCTTTGGCTTCTGGGACAGTCTGTCCCACACTTGGACGCCTTGTACTTCGACAGGTTTCACCTAATGTTGTGTCAAAATCCCCTTCCTTGTCATTTGAGCCCATTGGTTTGCATCCTGGAGCAACTGGAACCAAATTTGCTCCGTCATCTATGCGACATCCTGGTCAACATGTGCCAAAGGGCTATCACATCACCTCTTCTCTCTCGCTCGTCTCCAAACGAAACGTATTCGGTCTTCTGTTTGTATAGTTTCAACTGCAGGACCCCTCTGAAATGTCACACTGGCACAGATTGTGGGAACAAACAACAATCCTGATGGGCACTCCAAAGGTCATCTAGTCCGGCCTTGGTTCTTTCTCTCCTGGAATGAAGAGAGGGCCCCTGAAGATCCATTAAGGCAGTGTTTCTCAACCTGGGGGTCGGGACCACTGAGGGGGTCGCAAAGGGGTGTCAGAGGGGTCGCCAAAGACCATCTGAAAACACAGTATTTTCTGATGGTCAATGGGATTCCATGCAGGAAGTTTGAGCCCATTCTATCATTGGTGGAGTTCAGAATGTTCTTTGATTGTAGTGAACTATAAATCCCAGCAACTACAACTCCCAAAAGTCAAGGTCTATTTTCCCCAGACTCCACCAGTGTTCACATTTGCACATATTGAGTATTTGTGCCAAGTTTGGTCCAGATCCACCATTGTGTGAGTCCACAATGCTCTCTGGATATAGGTGAACTACAACTCCCAAACTCAAGGTCAATGCCCACCAAACCCTTCCAGTGTTTTCTGTTGGTCATGGGAGTTGTGTGTGGAAAATTAGGTTCAAATCCATCACTGGTGGAGTTCAGAATGCTCTTTGATTATGGGTGAACTATAAATCCCAGCAACTACAACTCCCAAATTACAAAATCAGGCCTCCCCCAACCCCACTAGCATTTACATGTTTGGTGCCCAGTTTGTTCCAGTGAATGAAAATACATCTTGCATATCTGATATTTACATTATGGTTTATAACAGTAGGAAAATGACTGTTCTGAAGTTGCAACAAAAACAATGTTATGGTTGGGGGTCACCACCACATGAAGGACTGTCTTAAGGGGTCATGGCGTTAGGAAGGTTGAGAAACACTGCATTAAGGGCTCCATTCCAGGAGAGAAAGAAAGAAAGAAGGCTGGAATAGATTTTTTTTTTTCGTGTCAGGAGTGACTTGAGAAACTGCAAGTCGCTTCTGGAGTGAGAGAATTGGCCGTCTGCAAGGACATTGCCCAGGGAATGTTGCTTTGTTGATGTTTTTACCACCCCTGTGGGAGGCTTCTTTCATGTCCCCGCATGGAGCTGGAGCTGATAGAGGGAGCTCACCCGCACTCTCCCCAGGTTGGATCCGAACTGGCAACCTTCAGTTCAGCAACCCAACCTTCAAGTCATCCGTCCTGCCGGCACAAGGGTTTAACCCAGTGGTTCTCAACCTGGGCTCCCCAGATGTTTTGGGCCTACAACTCCCAGAAACCTCTGCCAGTTTATCAGCTGTTAGGATTTCTGGGAGTTGTAGGCCAAAAACATCTGGGGACCCCAGGTTGAGAACCACTGGTTTAACCCATTATGTTACCAGGGGCTCCGCTGGACTAGATGACCTTTGGAGTCCCCATCCAACCCTAGCTAGCCATACAATTCTAAAGGTGCATTGCAGAATTAGCACAGTTTAGCACCACTAGAGTCCCCAACGGCGCAGTGGGTTAAACCGCTGAGCTGCTAAGCTTGTTGACTGAAAAGTCTCAGGTTTGAATCCGGGGAGCGGCATGAGCTTCCGCTGTCAGCCCCAGCTTTTGCCAACCTAGCAGTTCAAAAACATGCAAATGTGAGGAGATCAATAGGTACCGCTCCAGCGACATAATCTATATTTATCTATGCGACATCCTGGTAAACATGTGCCAAAGGGCTATCACATCACTTTGTCTCTCTCGCTCATCTCCAAACGAAACGTATTTGGTATTTATTTATTTATTTATTTATTTATTTATTTACGCTATTTCTGCCCTGCCCACATCAGCCTGAATGCAGCGAAGAAGTTGGCACAATTCGATGCCAGTCGGCACAATTCGATGATAGCGCTCCATAGAGTCATGCCGGTCACATGACCTTGGAGGTGTCTATGGACAACGCCGGCTCTTCGGATTAGAAATGGAGATGAGCACCAACCCCCAGAGTTGGACATGACTGGACTTAATGTCTGAGGAAACTGGGTTGTTGTAGGGTTTTTCGGGCTATATGGCAATGATCTAGAGGCATTCTCTCCTGACGTTTCACCTGCATCTATGACAAGCATCCTCAGAGGTAGTGAGGTCTGTTGGAATTAGGAAAAAGGGTTTATATATCTGTGGAATGACCAGGGTGGGACAAAGGACTCTTGTCTGCTGGAGCGAGGTGGGAATGTTTCAACTGACCACCTTGATTAGCACATAATGGTCTGACAGAAATGCTGGACCACTCCAACAACCACCATGTCAGACTATACAGAGAAGCCATTGAAATCCACAAGCATGTGGACAATTTCAGCAGAAAGGAGGAAACCATGAAGATGAACAAAATCTGGCTACCAGTATTAAAAAACTCAAACATTACAACAGCACAACAACAGAGAGGAAACAAACAAGGACATCTAATCACCTCTCAACAAAAGATTGCTCCAGGCACTGCCAGGCAATCAAAAGCTAATCAAGGTGGTGAGTTGAAACATTCACACCTAGCTCCAGCAGACAAGAGTCCTTTGTCCCACCCTGGTCATTCCACAAATATATAAACCCTTTTTCCTAGTTCCAACAGACTTCACGACCTCTGAGGATGCTTGCCATAGATGCAGGAGAGAATGCCTCTAGACCCATGACGGCGAACCTATGACGTGTGTCAGCACTGACACGCGTAGCCATTTTCGATGACACACAGTCACATGTGGCCGCATACAGAGAAGATAGGGCCACATCCCAAGAAGGACATTTCATCCTCGGCTCCTACACTAGCATTTTTTTATAATGCCGAGATATATGGCATTGTAGAAAAAGCAGGTAAGTTAAATAATTAAGTTTTGGTTTATTAAATACAGTTATATATTACAATAATATATTTTTGTTATTAAACTATAAATATCATGAAATTATGGTTTTTTTTCTCGAAGTGACACCCCACCCGAGTTATGCTTGTTTTTTTGGCAAGTATTGACACACCAAGCTCAAAAGGTTGCCAATCATTGCTCTAGACCAGTGGTTCTCAACTTTCCTAATGCCGCGACCCCTTAGTACAGGTCCTCATGTTGTGGTGACCCCCAACCATAACGTTATTTTTGTTGCTACTTCATAATTGTAATTTTGATACTATTATGAATTGTAATGTAAATATCTGATATGCAAGATGTATTTTCATTCACTGGACCAAATTTGGCACAAATACCCGATACGCTCAAAATTTGAATACTGGTGGGGTTGGGGGAGATTGATTTTGTCATTTGGTAATGCTGGAGTTGCTGGGATTTATAATTCACCTTAAATCAAAGAGCCTTCTGAACTCTATCAATGATGGAATTGAATCAAACATGGCACACAGAATTCCCATGACCAAGAGAAAATACTGGGAAGGTCTGGTGGACACTGACCTTGAGTTTTTGGAGTTGTAGTTCACCTACATCCAGAGAACACTGTGCACTCAAGCAATGATGGATCTGGATCAAACTTGGCACAAATACTCAATATGCCCAAATGTGAACACTGATGGAGTTTAGGGCAAATAGACCTTGCCATTTGGGAGTTGTAGTTGTTGGGATTTATAGTTCACCCACAATGAAATAGCATTCTGAACCCTACCAACGATAGAATTGGACCAAACTTTCCACACAAAACCCCCATGACCAACAGAAAATACTATGTTTTCTGATTGTCTTTGGCGACCCCTCTGACACCCCCTCACGACCCCCACAGGGGTCCCGACCCCCAGGTTGAGAAACACTGCTCTAGACCATGGCCATATAGCCTGAAAAAACCTACAACAACCCAGTGATTCCGGCCATGAAAGCTTTCGACAATACATGTCTGGGGAAAACCTTTACCTTTACTTAGCACCACTTTGTCAGAGAAAGCTAAAGGCCGCGTAAAGCTACAACTGCCATGACTGCATAGCATTGAAGCATGGCGGTTAAAGTGGTGTCAAACTGCATTAATTCTACAGTGTAGATGCACCCAAAGTGCCAGTTGAGTGACAAGATGGTCTTCTACCTTTGCCACAAGAAGTTCCCTTTTCCAGACAAATCCTCCTGGGCTAAACGAGGTGACTTTGGAGTGCCGAACTTGTCATCGATCCATCCATCTGGAGGTCGGAGCCTCCGACTCAAAGAGGGAGCCGAGCCAGGACAACCTGATCCCCCCAGCCCTGATCTCGCCTGGCCCGGGAACAGCTTCCTGTCACTTACATAATGGAGACGCAGAGCACAACCTGTCCATCAATGCATCATGAGTGTTACATGAGAAGCGAGAGAAAGTGAACATTAAAATAGGAACATAGGGAGAGCCCTTTCCAGACCAACAACGGAAGAGGAAGACTGAAGCATCCCTTGCACACTTCTGCCCTATTCAATTGGGACATAATAATAATAATAATAATAACACTTTATTTATACCCTGCCATCATCTCCCCAAGGGCCAAGCCCAATAAATACAGCAAAACAAATAAACAACATTGTGCCGTCACACCCAGACCCTATAAAAATAAACTAAGATGTGCTTCTCTCTTTGTCTGGGCGGACTGCTGGGTCCTTTCTTTAGAAGCTTGGGATTTTCAGCAATTGAGGCTATTTCAGTCTTTAAACTTCAAAACAGAATATTTATTTCTCAAAGTCCTTGCAGACTTGGCACAGCTTCTTAAAGTTCCAAACAAAACAGTCAATTGGTGAAACAATAGAGATGATCTTTCTTTCCTTTCCTTTAGTCAATGAGATAACTTTTCCCCAAAAGGCAGAAGAAAATCCTGAGATCTTTTCACCCTAACCCTGAGCTGCTATGGTTTAGAAAAAAGCAGGTTTTTCCCCAATCTATAGCTCAAGGTTAGCTTTGGACAGAGGCGGCTCGTCCATTACGCAAAGTAAGCAGTTGAGGTACACTTTTTCTGCCAGGGGCGCAGAGGCGCCTCTGTAAATACCCCTCGACCGCTACTTGAGAGAGAGAGAGAGAGAGAGCCCCTCTGGCTGGAGGTATCTCCCACCTCCGCTCCCTCCTTTGTTTTTGCGCCTACCTTCAGGAAAGGCAGGCATCTCCGCCTCTCTCTCTCTCTCTCTCTTGGTTCCAATGGCTGAGCAAAAAGCCAGGAGAAGAGGCGACTTTTGGTGCACACGCCGGGATCTTCAGACACACCTCCGGACCCGAAGCGGGCCAGGCAAGGGAGCAAGTGCAGCGCGGTGGCTCTGCCCTTTGGCCCACCCACGGATTGGGGAGAGGAGAGGGGCACGAGGTGGGTGGAGCGCGAGTGGGTGGGTGGGCGGGCCAGTGGATGCCTGCGCGCACACTAGGCACTCGGGGCCAGCCTATCAAAGGAGAAGGGGAGGAGCGACAATGATTGGTTGGGGGGGGGGCACCAAAATACTGTTTACCATTGAAATACCATTGAAAATTACCTAGGGCCACCTCTGGCTTTGGAGATGAAGTAATGCTCAATATATAACTCAATACCTATTCTATCTATCTCTATAGTACTCAATAGTTTCTCTATCTAAATCTCAATATGCTTCTATATAGCTCAATAAGCTTCCTTTTATCTCTATATCTCAATAGTTCTTATAATGGTTTTTTCTGAGTTACCTCCTGACCAACAGCACATCTGAAGCTTTCTTTCTCAACTGAAAGAGGCAGGGGAGATTCTAAAATGGAGATCTCAACCCAGGAAAAAGGGCGGTCCCTAGACCAGTGTTTCTCAACCCTGAGGGGGTCACGAAGGGGTGTCAGAGGGGTCGCCAAATACCATCAGGAAACACAGTATATTCTGTTGCTCTGTGTGGGAAGTTTGGCCCAATTCTAACATTGGTGGGGTTCAGAACGCTCCTTGATTGTAGGTGAACTATAAATCCCTGTATCTACAACTCCCAAATGTCAAAGTCTATTTTCCCCAAACTCCACCAGTGTTCACATTTGGGCATATTGAGTATTCGTGCCAAGTCTGGTCCAGATCCATCATTGTTTGAGCCCACAGTGCTCTCTGGATGTAGGCGAACTACAACCCCCAAACTCAAGGTCAATGCCCACCAAATCCTTCCAGTATCTTCTGTTGATCATGGGAGTTCTCTGTACCAACTTTGGTTCAATTCCATTGTTGGTGGGGTTCAGAATGCTCTTTGTTTACATGTTAACTATAAATCCCAGCAACTACAACTCCCAAATGACAAAATGAATCCCCCCGTCAACCCCACCAGTATTCAAATTTGGGCATACCGGGTCTTTGTGCCAAATTTGCTCCAGTGAATGAAAATACATCCTGCAGATCATTATTTACATGGTGATTCAAAATGTTAGGATTATGGTTGGGGGTCACCACAACATGAGGAACTGTATTAAGGGGTCGCGGCATTAGGAAGGTTGAGAACCACTGCCCTAGACCAAAGAGATGTTTTTCTAAACCAATAGCTGCAAAAGGGGCCTTCAGGCTGGCTTTGCAGACTGTGATACTGTTGAACTTCCAGGGTGCTGCTGGGTCTGTAGCAGCCCTGGGGAAATGCAAAAGAACACTATCCCAGGCAACTAAAAGGTAATGCAAACTATGCTCCTGGAAAACGGAACAAACATAATAATACAACAATAAAATATAATAAAATTTAAAATAACGAAAAATACAAGTAAACACACAACATGTGGCCTGATGGGCCAGTGGGCACACACTTGCTGTGTCAAACCCTGCTGTGTCAAACCCTTATATCACAATAATTCAAAGGGAAATAAAAATTGGACACAAGTATTGCTCTTACATAACAAACTCAAACAGGGGAAATATGGGGAGTGCATAGGCAAGGAAATTAAGATTCTTAGATACTTAGAAAAGGACAGAAATGAGAGAAAAGGTTGACAGGAGCAATATATAAATCGATGGTCAAAGAGTATGGATTTATCATAGGAACATCTATATAAATAAACATGTAATATTAGTTTGTGGGATTAACATAACTCAAAAAAAACACTGGACAGATTGACACCAAAGTGACCATCACTCATAAAAATACAGAAAAACACAGCAGAAGGGCTTAAAAAGCCTAAAATAGCAAAAACACACTATAGCGGATGTGCAAAAATGACTCCCCCAGCAAACAAAACACACAATAGCATATCCACGCTCTCTTCGGGACTACAGCTCCCAGCATCCCCTAGACCCATGATGGCGAACCTATGACACGTGTGTCAGCACTGACATGCATAGCCATTTTTGATGACGCATGAGGCCGCATACAGAGAAGATGGGGGCGCATCCCAAGAAGGATATTTCATCCTCGGCTCCTACACCAGCATTTTTCTATAATGCCGAGATATATGACATTATAGAAAAAGCAGGTAAGTTAAACAATTAGTTTTTGGTTTATTAAATACAGTTATATATGACAATAATATATTTTTGTTATTAAACTACAAATATCATGAAATTATGGGTTTTTTCTCGAAGTGACACCCCACTCGAGTTATGCTCGGTTTTTTGGCAAGTATTGACACACCAAGCTCAAAAGGTTGCCCATCATTGCCCTAGACTAGGCCCTTTAGGAGAGGAGGATGATCCAATTGCACTGCTTTTATGATGCAAGCTGTCTTCTCCTTGGATTTCTTTGAGAGAATCCCAATCCCTGCATAGTTCCAATTTCCTATTCCTGGATTGCAACGCCCAGCAATCCTTCAGATAGATAGATTAGATAGAGATAGATAGGTAGGTAGATAGATGGATCAGGAGGACTGCTGGAGTTGCAGTCCAATAATAGGTAGAAGGAAGAAAGGGGAGAAAGAGGAAGGGAAAGAAAAGGGAGAGGAAGGGAAGAGGAAGAAGGAAGGAAGGAGAGAAAAAAGAAAGAAAGAAAGAAGGAAAGAAAGAGGGAAGGAAGGAGAGAAAGAAAGAGAAAAAGGAGAAATAAATTTAAACACAGTAAAACTTGATTAATAAGCTTGGTAAAATGAGATTAAATTACAAAACGAAAGCAGGGATTGATGGGTATAACAGAAACAGTCGGAAAATTTAGGTTTTATGAGCTCTTGGCTGAGAATTATGAACGCTTCCATCTATATATATAAAAATGGAAAGGGTGTTCAACGGGACGGCAAAACGCGGAAACCCCCCGACGAAAACTCACCAAATTTGCCGTGCACATACCTCAACCCACAAGGAATGCACAACGCGAATCAAAATTCCAAACAACATTTCAACAAACTCACAATTACAAAAACCAACTGAGCATGCTCAGTGCCCAGGGGAGGAAGTACACATGCAATGCACTCTGGGAACTGTAGTTCTAGAACGCGGCCTGCTTGCTGGGGGCCAGGATGCTGCGCGAACGGAGAAAGGAAGGAAGGGAGGGAAGTTGAGAAGGTATATGAAAGAAGAAAGGTAGGAAAGAAAGAATACAGAGAGAAGGAGGATGGGAAAGAAGGGAGAAAGGAAGGAAGGAGGAAAGGAAAGAAAGATAGAAAAAAAGAGGAAGGGGAAGGGAAGGTGTCAAAAGGTAAGGAAGGAAGGGGAAGAGGGAAAAAAGCAAAAGAAGAAGAGAAAGGGAGGGAAGAAAAGGAAGTCTGGAAGTCAAGAGCGAAGGAAGGAAAGAGAAAGGGAGGGAAGAAAGGAGAGAAAGAGGAAGGAAAATAAAAAGGGAGGAGGAAGGAAAGAGGAAGAGAAGGAAGGAGGAGAGAAGGAAAGAAAAAGGGAAGGGAAGAAAGACGGAGAAGGAGAGAAAGAGGGAGGGAAAGAAAGAAATAAAGAGAAGGAAGGATGGGAGCAAAAAGCTAAGGAAGGAAGTAAACAGGTAGAGAAGGAAGAAAGGAAAGAAGAAAAGGAAATGAAGGAAGGAGAGAAAGGGAGAGAAGGTTGGCCACAGCAACGCGTGGCGGGTAAAGCTAGTATTACAATATAATTGTATGATACAATATAGTAATATTTAATACTGATATTGTAACATGCTAATAATATAATATATTGTATGTATATATATCTTGTAAGGTGTTCTGAGTCCCTTTTGGGGTGAGAAGGGCAGCATATAAATGAGAGGACATAGTTTTTTGTTTCTTTTAAATTGTTATTATTATGCACTATCTTTATGTTTATATGCACTATAATGTTTCTTTTTTTGCTTATCAATGTATGTATTTTTATGGCATTGAATTGTGCCGACTGTGTATACTGCCCTGAGTCGCCTTCGGGCTGAAATGGGCGGGATAGAAATAATGTAAATAATAAAATAATAATTTTAAAAAATAAACGCGTGGCAGGTACAGCTAGTTACAAAATAAATAGCAGAAAGAAGGCTTTCTTACAAGGCAAACAATAGAGGAATGAATGAAGGGAGTTAGCATAAAGAGAAGTATAAAGTACCGTATATTCCGGCATATAAGACGACTGGGCGTATAAGACGACCCCCAACTTTTCCAGTTAAAATATAGAGTTAAGATGACTCCCATACATAAGACTACACCCGTGTATAAGACGACCCCTGACTTTTGAGAAGATTTTCTTGGGTTAAAAAGTAGTCTTATACGCCAGAATATACTGTACTAGGAATAAAATATTTTTGGGGATGGTATAGAAACCCCACCCCGATTATCAAATATGGAAACAGGAATAAGCTCTACTTGGTGGCATTGTGGAGCAAATAAAGGGTGGTAGGTCCAGAAAACCCCACGTTGATCCTTCTCTTGAGTCCCAGTCATTGTAACAGGTCTTACTCCCACATAAATGGATACAGGATAGCGGCCTCTTCTAAGCTAACCCGCCCTTTATGTTTGATTTTATTATGTTATTTTGCACTGTTTACGTTATTTTATTTTGTTACTTTATGTATTTTGTTGTGATGCAATTTTTCTGTTGTTTTATGTCTAACTTTGCTGTATTATTTTTGGGCTTGGCCACATGTTAGCCGCCCTGAGTCTTCTTTGGGGAGATGGTGGCGGGGTATAAATAAAGTTGATGCTGCTACTGATAATGATGATGATTATTATTATTGTAGATTCTGTCCTAAAACTAAAAGTTTTCTGGCTCATCGTTTCTGAAGTCAAACATGACCCCTCCCCCCCATAAAAGATAGTAACTTATAGTTTTGCTAAGGACAAGGACACCAGATTGGATAATAAGAGTTAAGCCTTGGTCAATTTGCCAAGACACTAACAACAACTAGGGCCCTTCCCATGTTAGACAGTGTGTACATTTAATCAAGGTTTTATGCCCTATGTTTCATATATAGCAGAAGTAGCACATTTATTGCTGAGAAACCCCCTCCCTTTACACTTATGTGCTCTCTTGAACTTCTATGGGACTCTGGTGGGAGGGATAAGTGGGTATGTTTTCTATAACATGATTTCTATATTTCTATATTCCTCCCTGTGTATCTGACCTTTTCCTGATCCTTTTGCCCATTTAACCTTTATTGAAAAATGTATAAAAATATAAGGCAGCCACCCCTGCATGACCCTGGAAAGAAGGAAATCTCCAGTTGAAAAGGACCCTTATCAAAAGACACTATTTGCATGGACAATAACAAAGGACCATGACCTCTGGGCTCGGAGTTGGCCCCCCAGAGGAAGCAGTCATTTGGCAATTATGATCATATCTCAATAGGATGGAGGGGGCCTTCGGAAAGCCGCACCTCATCCTAATCTGTCACCCATTCAACTTTTCTTTCACTAAAGACTTCAGCCAAAGTTCCCCATTGTTCCCATATCTCCACACTGGAAAAATCCAGATCTTGGCAGGATCGCCAAACATCAATGTTTATTGCAGCCACTCAATGACAATAGGAATGGCTGGCTCGCAGGCCCCAGGACTCGCTGGCCGCATGGACATTTCCTACCTCCATAATCCTCTCAAGAATCCATTGTTTCCCTCTCGTCCCGCCTCCCTCTCTCCTGATTCATCAGGACGCCGAGGCGGCAGAAGCCCAGCGATTGGCCCAGGTGCTCAGGAGGTGGCGAGCCTCCTTCCAGCTGTTCAAGCGCCAGCCAATCACCATCAAGCCAGCAGAGGGGCGGGGAGTGGGAGATTCAAACTTGGCAACTCTGTTTCTGTATAAAAATGGCCTTTATTTGTATACATGTTATGCTCAGCTCGGTGAAATATTGCTGCTTTGCATCCTTTTTAGCTGAATCGCAATAAATCATCTCGGTGGCGCTTCCTTCAACTTTGGTGAGATTTCTTTTGGGAACTTAGGAAAAACCTTTTAAATTGGGCTTCTCTTTGCTCACCATTGTAGCGAGCCCTCTTTGGTGGGTCCGCAGGGTCTCTCCTTCAGGGCCAGACCCTTTTAAATTCCTCCATGATTTCATTTCCATGTCCTCAGTGACTTAAGCATCATAGGATGAAGGTGAGAGCAATTCACCCCCATTGGGACTTCCAGGTGCCCTCGCGTGACCCCAGACGACAGTGTCTCTGAATGAAGTCCATTCCGAGAATGTCCTGCAAGTCCCCACGGGGTGCGTCATCAAAGCGGTGAGTGACGACACCAAGACACGGAGAAGTGGGAAGGGAATGCCGGAGCTCCAGGAAAGGGGTCTGCCCATTGAGCCTCCGTCCCCCAGACTCCCCAATGCCTAACTAGACCCAAGAGCAAGCTCACTGTGCTCCAAGCCAAGCACAAGAGGCAACCCAGAGCTGCAGGAAGTCTGGATTTATGCACAAGCCAAGCCTATCTACACACAGGAAAGCTTTTTCTCTCTGACCCACAATAAAAAAAAAACCAAACACTCCTGCTGAAAATGGCCTGAAACCAATGTCAACATAGACTCTGCAACGGATGCAATGACATTGTTGAGGTTAAGAAAGTCTCCGCTGCTCAGCTCTGGCTCCTGGCTGGAAAAAGACTTGTTGAACGACATGATGGAAACCATTCCGAACTCACAGAGTTTTGTAAATAAACACTAGCATTGTTAGAAAACTGCCCAAGTGGAACGCATTTTTGGTGAGGAATTTGTTTGGTTCCCATCATGTGCTTCTGAATCTGTCATAGACAAATTAATTGAGTCTTATCAATGAGCCAGTTGATGCTTTTGGTCCTAGACAGATAGTAGATTTTGCTTCTGATACCTGGGAAATCCAGCTTTGCATTCTGCATTCATCATTCAATCTATATATATGAAAATGTAATGTTGGTTTGTGGGATTAACAAACACAAAAACAACTGGATGAATTGACCCCAGATTTGGACACAAGACACCTCTCAGGCCAACGAGTAACCATCACTCATAAAAACACTGGAAAACACAGCAGAAGAGACTTAAAAAGCCAAAAAATAAAATAATACATTACAATGCATGCACAAAACCACACACACACACACACACACATATCTATATATACACACGTAAAGACACATATATACACATACACACACATATGTACACACAAAGCACATAAAACAGACTGGGCCACAGCAATGCGTGGCAGGGTACGGCTAGTCTACATATATGTGTGTGTGTGTGTGTGTGTATGTATGTATGTATGTAATGTTGGTTTGTAGGTTTAACATAACTCAAAAACCACTGGATGAATTGACCCCAAATTTGGACACAAGACACCTCTCAGGCCAACAAGTGACCATCACTCATAAAAACATTGAAAAACACAGCAGAAGAGACTTAAAAAGCCAAAAAATAAAATAATACATTACAATGCATGCACAAAACCACACACACACACACACACATATATATATATATATATATACACATGCAAAGACATGTATACACATATACACACATACATACACACAAAGCACATAAAAACAGACTGGGCCACAGCAACACGTGGCAGGGTATGGCTAGTCTCTCTCTCTCTCTCTCTCTCTCTCTCTCTCTCTCTCTATATATATATATATATATATATATATATATATATATATATATATGTAATGTTCGTTTGTGGGTTTAACATAACTCAAAAACCATTGGATGAATTGACCCCAAATTTGGACACAATACACTCATCAGGCCAATGAGTGACCATCACTCATTAAAAACACTGAAAAACACAGCGGAAGGGACTTAAAAAGCCAAAAAGATGCTACAGCGCATGCACAAAAATGACTCCCCCAGCAAACAAAACACACAATAGCATATCCACACTCTCTTCTGGACTACAGCTCCCAGCATCCCCTAGACCAGGCCCTTTAGGAGAGGAGGATGATCCAAATGCACTGCTTCCAAGCTGCAAGCTTTCTTCTCCTTGGATTTCTTTGAGAGCATCCCAATCCTGGCCTATTTCCAATTTCCTATTCCTTTACGGCAACTCTCAGCAATCCTCCAGAGAGATAGATAGAGATAGGATGCAAAATGAATAAGTGGTAGATAGATAGATAGATAGATAGATAGATAGATAGATAGATAGATAGATAGATAGGTAGATAGATAAGTAGGACTGCTGGGGGTTGCAGTCCAAGAATAGGTAGAGAAGGAAGAAAGGGGAGAAAGAGGAAGGGAAAGAAAAGAGGGGGGAGGAAGAGAAGAGGAAGAGAAGGAAGGAAGGAAGGAAGGAAGGAAGGAAGGAAGGAAGGAAGGAAGGAAGGAAGGAGAGAAGAAAGAAGGAAGGAGGAAGGGAAGGTTGGCCACAGCAATGTGTGGTGGGCACAGCTAGTTTTGAATAAGAAAGGTGGCTAAGCTTTGCCTTCTTTCCATTGATAGCAAAAATAATAGCTTGCAAATATTAGATTTTGGACTCCAAGTCCTGGAATCCATGGCTGGTGAATTCTGGTAGTTGCAATCTGAGTACTTTCCAGCAAAATATTCTAAGTACAATTCTATTACTTTACAAAAAGACAATATGTAGTGCCAAAGCAAAGTAGAATCCTTGGGACATGCTCCGTGGATTCTCTTGTTGCAGGCAGCCATCTAATGGTAGAGCCAATCATCTTGTACTGGGCATGAAATATATTGGCCAACCCTCCGGAGTCCCATCCACAGTTGGCAACTTACCGGATTGTTGTGGTCGGCCTCGGCACCTCTCAATCTGGCATTTGCTTCCATGGCTTTGTGCAAAAAGGAGGGAAAGGGAGGGAAAGGCAGTCATTAATTGAGTAGGAAATCCCCTCGTTGCCCTCTGACAACAAGCCAAGGCTCGCCTTCCTTTCCTTTGATCCCGAACCTCAAACTTGGACGCATCCAACGACTGTACCGATGCGATTCAGACTCTATGGAAAGCAAGAGGCCACCATGAAACCCAACGGAAAAGATTGAGACCTCTTTCAGGAGCTTCGCCGTTTCAGGGGAGAGGGAGCGTGCAATAAATAGATTGCTTTCATCAGGTATCTGAGATCCTGCAACAGGATTCCAGTCCAGAACGAAGGCTCTTGTCTACAGCATATGAACATACACAAAGCAGTCCACCAAATGAGAAAACCCTGAAGAGATGAAAGGCTCTCTGGCAAGGGAATTGCTATTGTGTTTGCAACAGGGGGATGTAGGGGTCGGTTTATGGAACATTATAAAACCGCTAGACCCTAAACAAGAGGACAGGCTGCATGGCATTATGCTGCTGTCACTCACAGGGGCCCCCCTGTATGAATCCTTCCAAAATCTCTTTAGCAGCGCTGGAGTTGCTATATTTATCCCTCCGCATTCAGACTAGGCCACGGCTGGGATTCTGCAGGGTCAGTTTCCCAACCGTCTCAGATTCCAGGGACCATCTGAAAGGTCCCTGGAAAAGAGACAAGGCAGACAGGACAAGCCCAAAGTGGAGCCCCACCGTTGGGGATCCCTTTATCCGCGAGTTGACACTCGTTCCTTGCTTTTCAATATGAAGTCATGTTCCTCTGCTTTGGATTTGCTGAAAATGAAGCTTGGCAGGCCTTGTTCACTGTCTTGTTTCTAGTTCTTCTCCTGTGCCACCTTCTCCTGTGCCACTCACAACAATCTGGCAGGCAAATACCAGATTGCATCTGGAGGACTTAGAACACCTCTCTAGGTATCTCTAGATCTTCCAATGCAATTCTGTGTTCAGCTTCCATTGGGCGTTGACTATGGAGACATGCTGGAGGATCTGGAACACCTTTCTAGGCATCTCTATATCCTCCAGTGAAATTCTATGTCCAGCTTCCACTGGACGTTGACTATGGAGACATGCAGGAGGACCTAGAACACCTCTCTAGGTATCTCTAGATCCTCCAATGAAATTCTGTGTTCAGCTTCCATTGGATGTTGACTATGGAGACATCCTAGAGGACCTAGAACAGTGCTCTAGGTATCTCTAGATCCTCTGATGCAATTCTGTGTTTAGTTTCAATCAGAAGTTGACGTTAGAGTTGAGATGGAGGACCTAGAACACCTCTCTAGGTATCTCTAGATTCTCCAATGCAATTCAGTGCTCAACTTCCATTGAACACTGATGATAGTGTTGTGCTGGAGGACCTAGAACATCTCTCTCGGTGTCTTCCAATTCAATTCTGTGTTCACCTTTCACTGGACGTTGATGGTAGAGTTGTCCTGGAAGACCTAGAACACCTCTCTAGGTATCTCTAGATCCGCCAATGCAATTCTGTATTCAGCTTCCACTGGACATTGATGATAGAGTCATGCTGGAGGACCTAGAACACCTCTCTAGGTATCTCTAGATCCTCCAGTGCAGTTCTGTATTCAGCTTGGAGGATCTACAGGTATCTAGAGATGTGTTCTAAGTCCTCCATCATGATCCATTTTAATACATGGGAATATTATGACAGATGTTGGACTACAGATATTGACATCTTGTCAAGAACAGCGACAGAATCACAGATAGTTGGAAATCAGTCTGTGTATTTGGCCTGCTGTTTGTCCCCACGCAAGGTATGTTTCCAAGTAAAACAAACATTGCAAATCTTGTAGAAACGGGGCAAGTACCATCGCTGTAGTTGAGTGTTCTTGCTGAAGAAAGCAAATGCCAAGCAACAAAGGGAAAAACGCATACTTTTCCAGGGAGACGTGCTATAGAAACAGTGACAACAACCTGCTCCAAACCCACACACTTAAATGTCCCACCTTGCTCTCGACTCTCGCTTCCTTTCAATGCTCTCTTTCGTGGAGTTTCGAAATACTAACACCCATTTAAAAAAGAAGGATGTTTTGCAACATACTTTGCAATCTGGGTGTCACCACATTAAAGCCTCCGATGAATGAGAGCCCCCCTACCATGAAAAGAGGATATACTATACATTCATTGCTACATAAAGTAACACCGTTTCCAAAGCAGACAGACATGTTTTCTATTTTGGTTTTGGGTTTCATGTTAAGTGGGTTCTATTCCAGGTTCTTTCTCAACTCTCCTCTGCCCTCTCCTGGCTAAAATGGCTCTGAAGGGAAGGCTTTGTTTACAACAGAGTTGGAAAGGCCTTCAGATTCAGTGGGGTTAGAGGCACAGGACCCCATGAAAGTGAAAAGCTTAGGAAAAAAGACTATTTGTTTTTATTTTAGGGAACCCCTGTCTAGAAATGTCTAGGTTGCCCTGCATGATCAAGTTCCAGAGAAAGCTGAACACAGAATTGCACTGTATCTAGAGATACCTAGAGAGGTATTCTAGATCCTCCAGCATGACTATCGTCAACATCCAGTGGAAGCTGAATTACACTGGAGGCTCCAGAGATATCTAGGGAAGTGTTCTAGGTCTCCCAGCATGATGCTACAGTCAACTTCCAGGGGAAGCTGAACACAGAATTGCATTGGATCTAGAGATACCTAGAGAGGTGTTCTAGGTCCTCCAGTATGACTATCGTCAACATCCAGTGGAAGCTGAATTACACTGGGGGATCCAGAGATATCTAGAGAAGTGTTCTAGATCCCCCAGCATGATGCTACAGTCAACTTCCAGGGGAAGATGAACACAGGATTGCATTGGATCTAGAGATACCTAAAGAGGTGTTCTAGGTACTCCGACATGACTCTACAGTCAACTTCCAGGGGAAGCTGAACATATAATTACATTGGAGGATCTAGAGATATCTAGAGGAGGTGTTCTAGATCCTCCACCATGACACTACAGTCAACTTCCATTGGAAGTGGAACACAGAATTACACTGGAAGATCTAGAGATACCTACAGACATGTTTTAGGTCCTCCAGCATGAAAACAGAATGTCACTGGAGGATTTAGACTCTAGATCCTCCAATGGGAGTCCTATAGATTCAAGAAATACCTAGAGAGGTGATCACTAGACATTTCCAGGTCCTCCAGCATAACTTTAGAGTCAACTTCAAGGGGAAGATGACCATAGAATTACACTGGAGGATCAAGAGATATGTAGAACAGTGTTCTTGGTCTTCCAGCATAACTTCATGGTCAACTTCAAGGGGAAGATGGCCATGGAATTACATTGGAGAATGAAGATATACCTAGAGATAGCATTTTTAATAATATATGTGAATGGTCAAAATCAGAAATACATAATGGGGCTTCCATGGAACCATCTTTGCATTTTTTTTTCCCTCTCCCTCTGTCTCCAAGAACCATCTGAATCTCATGGTTTGGTCCCTTCCAACAGGGTTCTTCTTGGATCTTAGAGGAACTCATTCCAAGCAGTTAATAAGTTAATAAGCTGGAGAACCAGCAATAAAGCTTGAGAACCAGGTGCCCTGTAATAGTGTCCAGTTCTGGGTGATGCAATTCGTGGAAGAGATGGGCAAGACAAAAGGTGTCACCATAAATGGTCAAAGTTTGGAAGCCAACTCCTAGGAGGAGCGGCTTAGGGAGCTGGGGATGTCTTGCTTGGAGGAAAAGAAGGCTGAGAGTCATGAAGTATCTGAAAGGAGGTCAGGTTGAGGAGGAGGAGGAGGAAGAGGAGGAGAGCTTGCCCTCTGCTGCTCCAGATGCACCATGGAGCTGCCAGGGATGCAAATGGCAGGAGAAGAAGGAAGGAAGGAGGGAGGGAGGGAGGGAAGGAAGGAAGGAAGGAAGGAAGGAAGGAAGGAAGGAGGGAGGGAGGGAGGGAGGGAGGGAGGGAGGGAGGGAAGGAAGGAGGGAAGGAGGGAGGGAGGGAGGGAGGGAGGGAGGAGGGAGGGAAGGGAGGGAGGAGTGGCAGAAGAAGGAAGGAAGGAAGGAAGGAAGGAAGGAAGGAAGGAAGGAAGGAGGGAGGGAAGGAAGGAGGGAGTGAAGGGGAGGGAGGGAGGGAGGGAGGGAGGAAGGAGGGGAGGAGGAGAGGGGAGGGAGAAGGAAGGAAGGAGGGAAGGGAAGAGGGAGGGAGGGAAGGAAGGAGGAGGGAGGAGGGAGGAAGGAGGAGGAAGGAGGGAGGGGGAGGAGGAAGGAAGGAAGAAGGAGGAGGAAGGAAGGAGGAGGAGGGAGGAGGGAGGGAGGAAGGAGGGAGGGAGGGGAGGGAAGGAGGAAGGAAGAGGAAGGAAGGAATGGAAGAGAGGGAGGAGGAGAAGGAAGGAGAGGAGGAAGGGAGGAGGGAAGGAGGAGGGAGGGAAGGAAGGAGGAGGGAGGAGGAGGGAAGGAAGGAAGAAGGAAGGAAGGAGGGAGGGAGGGAGGGAGGGGAGGGAAGGAAGGAGGGAAGGAGGGAAGGAGGGAGGGAAGGGAGGGAGGAGGGAGGGAAGGAAGGAAGGAAGGGGAAGGAGGGAGGGAGGAAGGATGGGAGGGAGGGAGGAAGAAGGAAGGAAGGAAGGAGGGAGGGAGGGAGGGAGGAAGGAAGGAAGGAAGGAGGAAGGGAAAGGAAGAGGGAGGGGAGGAGGAGAGGAGGGAGGGAAGGAAGGAAGGGGGAGGGAGGAAAGGAAGGAAGGAAGGAGGGAGAGGAGGGAGGGAGGAAGGAAGGAAAGGAAGGAAGGAGAAGGAAGGAGGGAGGAGGAGGAAGAGGAAGGAAGGAAGGAGGAAGGAGGGAGGGAGGAGGGAAGGAAGGAAGGAAGGAGGAGGAGGGAGGAAGGAGGAAGGAGGGAGGGAGGGAGGAAGGAAGGAGGAAGGAAGGAAGGAAGGAAGGAGGAAGGAGGGAGGGAGGAGAAGGAAGGAAGGAAGGAGGAGGGAGGAGGGAAGGAGGGAGGGAGGGAAGGAAGGAGGGAGGGAGGGAGGGGGAAGGAAGGAAGGAAGGAAGGAAGGAGGGAGGGAGGGAGGGAGGGAGGGAAGGAAGGAGGGAAGGAGGGAAGGAAGGAGGGAGGGAAGGAGGGAAGGAGGGAGGGAAGGAAGGAGGGAAGGAAGGAAGGAGGGAGGGAGGGAGGGAGGGAGGGAGGGAGGGAGGGAAGGGAGGAAGGAAGGAAGGAAGGAAGGAAGGAGGGAGGGAGGGAGGGAGGGAGGGAGGGAGGGAAGGAAGGAAGGAAGGAGGGAGGGAAGAGGAAGGAAGGAAGGAAGGAGGGAGAGAGGGAGAGGAAGGAAGGAAGAGGAAGGAAGGAAGGGAAGGAAGGAGGGAGGGAGGAGGAGGGAAGGAAGGAGGGAGGGAGGGAGGAAGAAGGAGGAAGGAGAAGGAGAGGGAGGGAGGGAAGGAGGGAGGGAGGGAGGGAAGGAAGGAGGAAAGGAAGGAAGGAGGAAGGAAGGAAGGAGGGAGGGAGGAAGGAAGGAGAGAAGGAAGGAAGGAGGGAGGGAGGGAGGGAGGGGGAGGGAGGGAGGGAGGAAGAAGGAAGGAAGGAAGGAAGGAAGGAGGGAGGGAGGGAAGGAAGGAAGGAAGCAAGGAAGGAAGGAGAGGGAGGGAGGGAAGGGAGAAGGAAGGAAGGAAGGAAGGAAGGAGGGAGGGAGGGAGGAAGGAAGGAAGGAAGGAAGGAAGGAAGGAAGGAGGGAGGGAAGGAGGAAGGGAGGGAGGGAGGGAGGAAGGAAGGAGGGAGGAAGGGAGGGAGGGAGGACTCCAAATGGCCCTCCCCCTCCCCCTTCTAGCTTTCTCAGGAGGGAGGGGGGAGGCTGGAGGGCTGGGTCGGCGGTTGCGCAGGCGCCGCAGGGAGAGAGGCTTCCTCCAGACCCGGTAACCGCGGCTGCGGGGGCCCTTTCCCCCCAGGCTGGGGGTGGCAGCGGGAGCCGAGATGCGCCAAGCCCTGACCCAGCCGCGCCCCACTTCCCTCCCGCTCTCCGTCTCCCTGGGTAAGGCGCAGTGGGGCTGGCACTGGGGGGCTCAAGGGGGTGACTCTCCTGCCTGTCTCTGCTTCCTTTTGACGCAGTGCAAAGCAAGGGGACCCCTTCGCCTTCCCCTCCCAAGAAAGGGGACCCCGGGGTGTTTCTCCTGCCCAAAGCCAAGGGCCCCCTTTTCCCTTTCCCCCAAAGCAAGGGGTTCCCTCTGCCTGCCTTTTCCCCAAAGCAAAGGGGCCCTTGCCTTTCCCTTTCCCTCTCATCCAAACCCTTTCCCTTCTCTCCAAAGCAAGGGACCCCATTTCTTTTACTCCAAAGCAAAGGGGCCCCTTTCCCCAAAGCAAGGGGTTCCCTCTGCCTGCCTTTTCCCCAAAGCCAAGGGGCCCTTGCCATTCCCTTGCATCCAAACCTTTTTCCCTTTACCCAAAGCAAAGGAACACCTCTGCCTTTCTTTTCCCCAAAGTAGAGGAGCCTCCTTCCCTTCTATCCAAAGTAAAGGGGCCCCCTTCTCTCCTTTCCACAAAGCAAGAGACCCCTTGCCTGCCTTTCCCCCAAAGCCAAGGGGCCCTTGCCTTTCCCTTTCCCTTTCATCCAAACCCTTTTCCTTTTCTCCAAAGCAAGGGACCCCTTTTCCTTTTACACAAAGCAAAGGATCCCCATGTCTTTTAATCCAAAGTAAAGGGCCCCTTTTTCCTTTTACCCAGAGTAAAGGGACCCCTCTCTCTCTCTCTCTCTCTCTCTCTCTTTTACCCAAAGCAAAAGGACCGTTTCCCCCTTCTATCCAAAGTAAAGGGGCCTCCCTGTCTTTTCCCCAAAGCAAAGGACTCCTTTTTCCTTTTACCCAAAGCAAGGGGTCCCCTGTCTTTCTTTTACCCCAAGCAAAGGGTCCCCATTTCTTTTACTCCAAAGCACCCTTTTTTTCCTTTTCCCCAAAGCAAGGGGTTCCCTCTGCCTGCCTTTTCCCCAAAGCCAAGGGGCCTTTCCCTTTCCCTCTCATCCAAAACCTTTTCCTTCTCTCCAAAGCCAAGGGACCCCTTTTCCTTTTTATCCAAAGCAAAGGGACCCCATTTCTTTTACTCCAAAGCACCCTTTTTTTCCATTTCCCCAAAGCAAGGGGTTCCCTCTGCCTGCCTTTTCCCCAAAGCCAAGGGACCTTTTCCTTTCCTTGTTATCCAAACCCTTTTCCTTTTCTCCAAAGCCAAGGGACCCCTCTGTCTGTCTTTTCCCCAAAGCAAAGGGGTCTCCTTTCCTTCCACCCAAAGTAAAGGGATCCCCTGTCCCTTTGACCCAAAGCAAAGGGACCCCTCTGCCTTTCATCCAAAGCAAGGGGACCCCTTTCCCTTTGACCCAAAGCAGGGGATTCCCCTCTCTGTCTTTTCCCCAAAGCAAACGGGTCTCCTTTCCTTCTATCCAAAGTTAAGGGACTCCCCTGTCTAAAGCAAAAGGACCCCTTTTCCTTTGACCCAAAGCAAAGGGCCCCTTTTCCCTTTGACCCAAAGCAAAGGAACCTTTTCCCTTCTCTGCAAAGCAAAGGGGCCCCTTCCCCTTTCCCCCAAAGCAAGGGGTTCCCTCTGCCTGCCTTTTCCCCAAAACCAAGGGGCCCTTGCCTTTCCCTTGCATCCAAATCCTTTTCCTTCTCTCCAAAGCAAAGGGACCCCTCTGCCTTTCTTTTCCCCAAAGTAGAGGAGCCTCCTTCCCTTCTATCCAAAGTAAAGGGACCCCTTTCTCTCCTTTCCCCAAAGCAAAGGACTCCTTTTTCCTTTTCCCCAAAGCAAGGGATCCCCTGTCTTTCTTTTACTCCAAGCAAAGGGTCCCCATTTCTTTTACTCCAAAGCCAAGGGCCCGTTTCCATTTCCCCCAAAGCAAGGGGTTCCCTCTGCCTGCTTTCCCCCCAAAGCCAAGGGGCCCTTGCCTTTCCCTTGCATCCAAATCCTTTTCCTTCTCTCCAAAGCAAAGGGGCCCCTTTTCCTTTGACCCAAAGCAAGGGGTCCTCATTTCTTTTAATCCAAAGTAAAACCCCCTCTTCTCTTTTACCCAAAACAAATGTACCTCTTTCCTTTTACTCTAAGTAAAGGGACCTTTTTCTTTTTACCCAAAGCAAAAGGCCCTTTTACCCAAAGTAAAGGAGCTCCTTTCCATTTCATCCAAAGCAAAGGGACCCCGTTTTCCTTTTACCCAAAGCAAAGGGACCTCCTTGCCTTTTATTCTAAGTGGTGCAATAGGTTGAACCCTTGTGCCGCCAGGACTGCAATTCAAATCCAGGGAGCAGGGTAAACTCCCATCTGTCAGCTCCAGCTTCCCATGTGTGGACGTGAGGAAATCATCCCACAGGGTGGTAACACATCTGGGCAACATCCCCTGGGCAACATCCTTGCAGACAGCCAATTCTCTCACACCAGAAGCAACTTGCAGTTTCTCAAGTCACTCCTGACATGAAAAAAAAATCTAAGGGCCCCTTTTTTCCTTTTTTTCCAAAGCAAAAGGATCGCTTTTTCCTTTTACCCAAAGCAAAAGGATCCTTTTCCCTTCTGTCCAAAGCAAAGGGACCCCTTTTCTTTTTGCTCAAAGTAAAAGGACCCCATTTGCTTTTACTCAAAGCCAAGAGACACCTCTGCCTTTCTTTTACCCAAAGCAAGGGCCTGTTTTTCTTTGCATCCAAACCAAAGGGACCCCTTTTCCTTCTATCCAAAGCAAGGGACACCCCCCCCCCCGTGTTCCTTCTGCACAAACCTAGAGGGACCCCTCTTTCTTTCTCCCCAAGGAATGGCATTTCTGTGTTTCTTCTGCCCAAAGGTGCCAGACTCCACTCTTCTCCATCTTTGGACAGCAGGCCCTTCTCTGGCACCAGCACTCCTTGGCAGAAAAGAGTCTTGTAAAACTACAGATCTCAGGATACCAGAGCATAGGGGCAGTTTGGCATCAAATCACGTTCGTTCTACAGCAGAGATGCACCCAGGATAACTGATATCATTTCAAAGCTCTGGACTTCATTCCTGAGTGAACTACACCTCCTCTTCCTCCTTCAAGTTAATGAATCTGGGAAATTAAACTTCTTTCCGTGTGAAACCTGGACTGTTTTCCCCGGGAGTTCAGCTTTCATGGTGTTCTCCCTGGAATATTTCCAGGGATTTGCACAACTCAAGGGCCAAAAACTGGACGGGCGGTCGAGTGCCGTTATTGAGAGTGAAATTGAGAGAGAGAGCCATTTCATTTGCAAGGCTTGGAAATGCAATTTCTTGAACTTAACTCTCATCATTCCCAGTCATGGTGGTTGATGCTTTTGGGAATTGTCATCCCAAATGGGGAGTTGGAAAATTATGAGGAAAAAGGGGTATGCATTACATAGGTTGCTGGAAGAATTGACATCTCCTAAAACAGAATAAGGGGCTAGATGGACAAATAGCTGTCTTACAATGTCAGCGAGGGATCGCAAGAGAATAGTAACACCTATGGAAGATCTTTGTTGTTGTTCATTCGTTCAGTCGTCTCCGACTCTTCGTGACCTCATGGACCAGCCCACGCCAGAGCTCCCTGTCGGCCGTTACCACCCCCAGCTCCCTCAAGGTCAGTCCAGTCACTTCAAGGATGCCATCCATCCATCTTGCCCTTGGTCGGCCCCTCTTCCTTTTTCCTTCCACTTTCCCCAGCATCATTGTCTTCTCCAGGCTTTCCTGTCTCCTCATGATGTGGCCAAAGTACTTCATCTTTGCCTCTGCTATCTTTCCCTCAAGTGAGCAGTCGGGCTTTATTTCCTGGAGGATGGACTGGTTGGATCTTCTCGCAGTCCAAGGCACTCTCAGCACTTTCCTCCAACACCACAGCTCAAAAGCATCGTCTTCCTTCGCTCAGCCTTCCCGAAGGTCCAGCTCTCACATCCGTAGATGTGACTACAGGGAATACCATGGCTTTGACTAGGCAATGGATCTTGGTTGCCAGTCTGATGTCTCTACTCTTTACTATTTTATCGAGACTGGACATTGCTCTCCTCCCAAGAAGGAAGCGTCTTCTGATTTCCTGGCCACAGTCTGCATCTGCAGTAATCTTTACGCCTAGAAATACAAAGTCTGTCACGGCCTCCACATTTTCTCCCTCTATTTTCCAGTTGTCAATCATTCTTGTTGCCATAATCTTGGTTTTTTTGACGTTTAGCTGCAACCCGGCTTTTGCGCTTTCTTCTTCCACCTTGATTAGAAGGCTCCTCAGCTCCTCCTCGCTTTCGGCCATCAGAGTGGTGTCATCTGCATATCTGAGGTTGTTAATGTTTCTTCCAGCAATTTTCACCCCAGATTTGCATTCCTCAAGCCCCGCACATCCTCGCATGATGTGTTCTGCATACAAGTTAAAAAGGTTGGGTGAGAGGATGCAGCCTTGCCGGACGCCTTTCCCAATCTTGAACCAGTCTGTTGTTCCGTGGTCAGTTCTGACTGTTGCTACTTGGTCCTTGTACAGATTCCTCAGGAGAGAGACAAGGTGGCTTGGGATGCCCATCCCACTAAGAACTTGCCACAATTTATTATGATCCACACAGTCAAAGGCTTTAGAATAGTCAATGAAGCAGAAGTAGATGTTTTTCTGAAACTCCCTGCCTTTCTCCATTATCCAGCATCGGGAGATTGGCAATCTGGTCTCTCGTTCCTCTGCCTTTTCTAAACCCAGCTTGAACATCTGGCAACTCTCGCTCCATGTATTGCTGGAGTCTTCCTTGCAGGATCTTGAGCATTACCTTACTGGCATGAGAAATAAGGGCCACTGTACGGAAGTTGGAGCAGTCTTTCGCATTTCCCTTTTTTGGGATGGGGATATAAGTTGATTTTTTCCAGTCTGATGGCCATTCTTGTGTTTTCCATATTTGCTGGCAAATGGCATGCATCACCTTGACAGCATCATCTTTTAAGATTTTAAACAGTTCAGCTGGGATCCCGTCATCTCCTGCTGCCTTGTTGTTAGCAATGCTTCTTAAGGCCCATTCAACCTCACTCCTCAGGATGTCTGGTTCTAATTCATTCACCACACCGTCAAAACTATCCTCAATATTATTATCCTTCCTATACAGATCTTCTGTATAGTCTTGCCACCTTCTCTTGATCTCTTCAGCTTCTGTTAGGTCCCTGCCATCTTTGTTTCTTATCATACCAATTTTTGCCTGAAATTTACCTCCAATGTTTCTAATTTTCTGGAAGAGGTCTCTTGTCCTTCCTATTCTGTTGTCTTCTTCCACTTCCATGCATTGCTTATTTAAAAATAGTTCCTTATCTCTTCTGGTTAACCTCTGGAATTGCGCATTTAACTGGGCATATCTCCCCTTATCCCTGTTTCCTTTTGCTTTCCTCCTTTCTTGGGATACTTCCAGTGTCTCAGCAGACAACCATTTTGCCTTCTTGGTTTTCTTTTTCTTTGGGACGTACTTTGTTGCCGCCTCCTGAACAATGTCTCGGACTTCTGTCCATAGTTCTTCTGGGACTCTGTTTACTAAATCTAGTCCTTCAAATCTGTTCTTCACTTCCACTGTATATTCGCTAGGAATGTTAGTGAGATCATATCTAACTGGTCTGTGTACTTTCCCTGATCTCTTTAGTTTTATTCTAAATTGAGCAATAAGAAGTTCGTGATCTGAGCTACAGTCAGCCCCAGGTCTTGTTTTCACCGACTGGATGGATGTCCGCCACCTTTGGCTGCAAAGGATGTAGTCAATCTGATTTCGGTGTTGACCATCTGGTGAGGTCCATGTATAAAGCCGTGTTTAGGTTGTTGGAAGAGAGTATTCGTTATACACAGCGAGTTTTCCTGGCAAAATTCTATCAGCCTGCGTCCCGCTTCATTTTGTTCTCCCAGACCATGCTTGCCTGTGATCCCTATTGTCATTTGACTTCCCACCTTGGCATTCCAGTCTCCTGTAATGAAAATAATGTCTCTTTTTGGTGTATTATCCAGTAGGTCCTGCAGATCCTCATAGAACTGATCTACTTCTGCTTCTTCAGCAGCTGTGGTTGGGGCGTATATTTGGATCACTGTAATGTTGAAAGGCTTTCCTTGCACTCGAATTGAGATCATTCTGTCATTTTTTGGGTTGTATCCAAGCACTGCTTTAGCGAATTTCTTATTAATTATGAAGGCTACTCCATTTCTTCGGTGTTCCTCTTGTCCGCAGTAGTAGATCTGGTGGTCATCTGATGTGAAGTGGCCCATTCCAGTCCATTTCAGTTCGCTGACCCCCAGAATGTCTATCTTTAGTCTTGACATCTCACCAATAACAGCATCCAATTTGCCCTGGCTCATAGATCTTACATTCCAGGTTCCTATGGTGTGTTGATCTTTAGAGCATCGGATTCGTCGTTCACCTCCAGTACTGTCGGCCGCTAGCCTTCCTTTCGGCTTTGAGCTAGCTGCGTCATCACATCTGGGGCTAGTTGAACTTATCCTCTGCTCCTCCCCAGTAGCATTTTGGCCATCTTCCGACCTGGGAGTCCCATCTTCCAATGGCATACCGACATATCTCTGGTTGTACTGGTCCATTTAGTTTTCTTGGCAAGGATACTGGGGTGGTTTGCCGTTGCCTTCCCCAGGGATCACGCTTGGTCTGACCTCTCTGCCACAACCGTCCCGTCTTGGGTGGCCCTTCACGGTTTCGCTCATGACATCATTGAGGTGCTCAAGCTCCAGCGCCCCGACAAGGCGGTGATCCTTTGCTGGAGATGGAAGATCTAGAGGTACCTAGAGAGGTGTTTTAGATCCTCCAGCATGTCTCCATAGTGAACGTCCAGTGGAAGCTGAACACAGAATTGTATTGGAGGATCTAGAGATACCTAGAGAGATGTTCTAGGTCATCCAGCATGCCTGCATAGTCAACATCCAGTAGAAGCTAAACACAGAATTATATTGGAGGATCTAGAGATACCTAGAGAGATGTTCTAGGTCCTCCAGCATGTCTCCATAGTCAATGTCCAGTGGAAGCTGAACACAGAATTGCATTGGAGGATCTAGAGATACCCAGAGAGGTGTTCTAGGTCCTCCAGCATGTCTCCATAGTCAACGTCCAATGGAAGCTGAACACAGAATTTCATTGGAGAATCTAGACATGCCTAGAAAGGTGTTCCAGATCCTCCAGCATGTCTCTATAGTCAACATCCAGTAGAAGCTGAACACAGAATTGCATTGGAGGATCTAGAGATAGCTAAAGAGGTGTTCTACATCCTCCAGCATGACTATGGTCAACGTCCAGTAGAAGCTGAACACAGAATTGCATTGGAGGATCTAGGGATACCTAGAGAGGTGTTCTAGGTCCTCCAGATGTCTCCATAGTCAATGTCCAATGGAAGCTGAACACAGAATTTAACTGGAGGATCTAGAGATGCCTAGAAAGGTGTTCTAGGTCATCCAACATGTCTCCATAGTCAACGTCCAGTAGAAGCTGAACACAGAATTGCACTGGAGGATCTAGAGATAGCTAGAGAGATGTTCTATGCCCTCCAGCATGACTATGGTCAACTTCCAGTGGAAGCTAAACAAGGAATTGCATTGGAGGATCTAGGGATACCTAGAGAGGTGTTCTAGGTCCTCCAACATAATTTCTTTGTATTTCCCCCTTCATTGTATCTTTTTCTCCAATGTCAAGTTCCAGGAGAAGCTGAACACAGAATTGCATTGGAGAATCTAGACTGGATCCTCAATGAGCATTCTCTAGATTCTTGAAATACCTAGAAGCTATCTTGCTACTTAGCTGATGGAATGAGCATGCTCTTTTTGGTCTTTCTAGGGTCCTTCAATAGAAGAAAAAAGAATTCCCTCTACGTCACGGTGACCCTTCTCATTGTGTCTCTGTTGATTCTCACGGTCGGTTTGGCCGCTACCACAAGAACCCAGAATGTCTCTGTCGGAGGGTACTACCCAGGTGTTATTGTAAGTATACTCTTCTTCACTAGGTTGGGGAACCTTGTGTCCATCTTTAAGACCATACAAAGTTTCCAAATATGTCCTTCAGTCCTGATGTCTGCTCATTCACTTGCTTTTGCTTCTTCTTTGAGATGGGTGGCCTACAGCCTTACAACGTCCTTTATAGATTACTAGTTTTCTGGGCTGTATGGCCCATGTTCCAGAAGCATTCCCTCCTGATGTTTTGCCCATATCTTTGGCAGGCATGCTCAGAGGATATGAAGTATATTGGAAACTAGGCAAGTGAGGAGTAATGTCCAAGATGGGAGTAATGTCCAAGATGTTCATTGGAGAATCTAGAGATGCCTCGAAAGGTGTTCCAGATTTGTGGAGTAATGTCCAAGATGGGAGAAAGAACCCTTGTCTGCTTGATGTTGCAATTAGCCAGCTTAATTAGCATTTAATGGCCTTGCAGCTTCAAAGCCTGGCTGCTTCTGGTCTGGGGGAATCCTTTGTTGGCAGGTGTTAGTTGGCTCTGATTGTTTCCTGTCTGGAATTCCCCTGTTTTCAGAGTGTTGCTCTTTATTTACTATTTACTATATTTTAATACTAGGAGACAGATTTTGTTCATCTTTCTATTGAAATTGTCCACATGTATCTTGTGGATTTCAATGGCTTCTCTGTGCTAACTACTTACTGAGGTAAGTACATATCTAGATTTAATTCCTTTCCAAATCTTTGCTTTTCAGCTCGGTTTTGGGTCGTTTCTTGGAATTATTGGATCCAACTTGATAGAGAATAAAAGGCAAATGGTAAGTAATGACTTAAGTGGCTGAGGGGGGAAAGGAAGGGACCCGAGGCTGTTAGGAATGGTGGGAGTTGGAGTCCAAAACACCTGGAGGGAGGGCCCAAGTTGGCCCATGCCTGGACTGGACGGAACAGTGTTACTGGGTTGTAACTTTGTGCCAGATCCTCAGCAGCATAGAAAGCCAGCAAATGAATAGGCTTTCTCTTGTTTGCAGCCGACTTGACCTGCACGAATCCCTTGCACGGCGATCTGTGCAACTGGGATCATATTGCAACCTCCTGGCGTTCCATTCCGGGTCCCTTCTCCACGAGAGTCTGATTTCAGACTGACCCCAGACAGAGAACCTTGTACCTTTATATAGCCAGCACAAGGTACACCGGACTTGTGCATTCAACATTATTGGGTTTCCTATAAAATGATGGAGAGATCTGCCTTACAAGCTTTTGGCTTGTTTTGTTTTGGATTAGCTGCATCCTGCTTCGAATCTCAAATCTTCGTAGGCCAGGTTTTCTCCATCTAAGTGTTTTGGATTCAACTCCAAGCAAGACGCAGACATGGTGCCCTTGGTCAAGGATTGCAGAAGTCCAAAATTCTTGGAGGAGGTTCGACTACTTAGAACCTGGAAGAGCCTAGAACTTGGACTATATCATCAACTGCCATGTTTTGGACTTCACCTCTAGCAAGACACAGACATGGTGGCCCATGATTAAGGATTGCAGAAGTCTTAAATTCTTGGAGGAGGCTCGACAACTTAGAACCTGGATGAGCCTAGAACTTGGACTATATCGTCAACTGCTGTGTTGTGGATTTCACCTCCAGCGAGACACAGACATGGTGGCTCATGGTCAAGGATTACAGAAGTCCAAAATTCTTGGGGAAGGCTCAACGTCTTATAACCTGGAAAAGCCTAAAACTTGGACTATATCAACTGCCGTGTTTTGGATTTCACCTCCAGCAAGACACAGACATGGTGACCCATGGTCAAGGATTGCAGAACTCCTAAACTCTTGGGGGAGGCTCAACGACTTAGAACCCGGAAGAGCCTAGAACTTGGACTATATCAGCTGCTGTGTTTTGGACCACCTCCAGCAAGACACAGACATGGTGGCTCATTGTCAAGGATTGCAGAAGTCCTAAACTCTTGGAGGAGGCTCGATGACTTAGAACCCGTAGGAGCCTAGAACTTGGACTATATCATCAACTGACGTTTTTTGGATTTCACCCAGATTGCCACATATCGTCCCCTTTTTTTCATTTCTCCACTGTTGCCAGAACCTCTTTCAACTAAAGCCAGATGGGTTGTTGTAGGTTTTTCAGGCTGTTTGGCCTTGTTCTACCACCTACCTCCAACAGACAAGAGTTCTTTCTCCCACCCTGGACTTTCCACAGATATATAAACCCAATTTTCCTAGTTTCCAACAGACCTCACAACCTCTGAGGATGCCTGCCACAGATGGAGGCAAAACGTCAGGAGAGAATGCTTCTAGCACATGGCCATACAGCCCGAAAAACTTACAACAATCTGGTGATTCTGGCCACGAAAGGCTTCGACAATACCTTAAAGCCAGATGAGTGGGACCAAAAAAGGCCAACAGATTTTGACTAAAAGCTCTACTTTCCTGCAACGCGGCCACAGGGCAGGTTTCTCAACCCTTTAGAAGGAAGGAAGTCCACCTCAAAGGCTGGGAAACGACCAAATGATGATACCATAGTTTGTTCCCCAGGATCTGACATTCCCCGCCCCAATTATAACCCACCCATTGTGCCCAAAAGGCAACATAATACATGTAATTTGCCCATACCTTGTGGTAGACGTCAAGTAGGTGGAGCAACAGGGCTCTGGCAGCCTATGGGGCTGGGATGTGGGTCATGGTAGCTTTCCTCAATGGCCAGTTGCCCAGGCTTCAGGAAGGACATGAGGGCCTTCTCATTCCGTTCCGCGGCACGTTCTCAGTTGTCTTCCCAACGTTCCGGTTCCTTTGTCTTCATCGCATCAGCAGTCACCACGGTTGGTGACTCCCTCCAGGAGGTCGTCAGAGCAACATTGATGTGTCCCCAGAATTTGGGAGGGGAACACTTTGTGCATAGATACATAGATATCAGGCATGAGCTAACTTTGGCCTCCAGGTGTTTTGGACTTCAACTCCCACAATTCCTAACAGCCGGTAGGCTGTTAGGAATTGTGGGAGTTGAAGTCCAAAACACCTGGAGGGCCAAAGTTTGCCCATGCCTGATATATATTGTATGAAATGCTAATAAGAGTTTGGTTTAACCTCCAGTTTGCAGTAAAACCAAATTACTGTGTCGTGAAAAGAGCCATGTCTAAAAAGTGTGTCACCAACACGAAAAATAATAATAATAATAATAATAATAATAATAATAATAATAATTATTATTATTATTATTATTATTATTATGCTTATTTGTATCCTGCTTTTTCCCTCCCTAAGTTTGGAAAGCTCTGCTTTAGGGCGTCACAGAAGGGCGCCTTGCGTGGAGTTGTGTTGTTATTGTGTGACACGCTTAACGCCGACACATTTCGCAACATGAAACATTCTCTTTTCCCGTTTTGCAGTAATACCTAATTACCGTGTTGCAAAAGGCGGCATGTCTAAAAAGCGTGTCACCAACATAAATTATTATTATTATTATTATTATTATTATTATTATTATTATTATGCTTATTTGTATCCTGCTTTTTCCCTAAGTTTGGAAAGCTCTGCCGTAGGTCGTCACAGAAGGGTGTCTTGCATGGAGGTGTGTTGTTGTCGTGTGACTCGCTTAACGGCAACACATTTCGCAACACGAAACATTCTCTTTTCCTCCTGTTTTGCAGTAAAACCTCATTACTGTGTCGCGAAAGGAGGCATGTCTAAAAAGCATGTCACCAACATGAAAAATTATTATTATTATTATTATTATTATTATTATTATGCATATTTGTATCCAGCTCTGCGTAGGTCGTCACAGAATGGTGTGTTGCATGGAGGTGTGTTGTTGTCGTGTAACTCGCTTAATGGTAACACATTTCGCAACACGAAACATTCTCTTTTCCTCCTGTTTTGCAGTAAAACCCAATTACCATGTCGCAAAAGGAGGCATGTCTAAAAAGCGTGTCACCAACATGAAAAATTATTATTATTATTATTATTATTATTATTATTATTATGCATATTTGTGTCCGGCTTTTTCCCGCCCTACGTTTGGAAAGCTCAGCTTTAGGGCACCACAGAAGGGTGTCTTGCGTGATGTTGCAGTTGAGTCTACTGGCAATGTTACAGCTGATAGTAGGAGTAGCAGAGGAGGGAAGAGAGGTGCTCAGGTGTTGGATGAAGAGCAACAAAGAAAGAGAATCAGGGAAATATTCATTTCACCTACAGATGAAGACTCTTTCGAAGGCTTCTCAGAAAGTGAAATGGAGGAGGAGGGAGATGGGAGTAGAGGTGTAAAAAAGGACTACTCGAGAGCAAGAGTCAGACAAGGAGTGTCACAGGAAACGGATCCGTGACATACTTACTGCTCCAACTGAGGAGGAGGATTTTATGGACTTTACTGGAAGTAATGGGTCTGGGAGTAGTGAGGACGAAGGGGAATCATTGGATTGGACTCAAGTGCAAGAAGTCAGGAATGTGTGCATGCAACCCACATCCAGTGATATGTTTGAGGGGTTCTCTGGGGATTGGCAGTCTGGTGATACCAGGGAATCATGGGGAGACCTAAGTCTTGACAAGAGGTGGAAGAGTTGGAGGGATGGGTAAATAGGTAATAGGTAAATAGGTAATAGGTAAAACAGCTGACAGTGATGAGAAAAGGGCAGAGGGCAGCTCATCAACGGATGATGAGTTGTAGGTTACATGAAGGCACTGAAAGTTTGGAACTTTGCAGAAGGCAAAGTGTTGGATTCGTGCCTTGGCTCCTGTCGCTGCCGTTTCTCTTGTTGGGCTTGGGTCCTGGAACTGCAGGTTGCTGTTTCCTCCGTGTATCAACTGGCTTGGATTCTCATAAGTGCGGATTTCCCCTTCTCTTCGATCTTGGATTGCTTTGATGACGACGCTGCCTTTTGGACTCTGAATACTTCTTCTGGAATTTTCTCGACCTTGGACTGCTTTTGGACAATGGCTTTTCTTCACGGCTCTTTGTTTGTTTGCCTACTTTGAACTGTGTGATTTGGGGGCATTTTGCTTGAACTTTTGCTTATCCCAGATTATATGTTAATTTAATCCGGATTATTTTCCAAGTTAAGTTTTTTGACCAGAGACCCTGAAGTATGTGTCTCTGAGTCCTTTTGTTGCCTTAATACACTGTTGTTTTGAGTTTACCCCTGTGTCTGGTTCTTTAAAGACGTCTGGGTTCTGACACGTGGAGTTGTATTGTCCTGTGACACGCTTAACGACGACACATTTTGCAACATGAAACATCCTCTTTTTTCTCCTCCTTTTGCAGCTGGTTGCTTCAATTGTCTTCATCAGTTTTGGTGTCATCGCCGCCTTCTGCTGTGCCATTGTGGATGGCGTGTTCGCAGCTAGGCACATAGTGAGTAAACTTCAAAAGCAAGGGTTGCATGGGTGAGTTTCCACCAATCCCTCAACTGCAAAGAGGGTCGTGATGTTTGCAAGAGGGACGTTCATTAGAGGGAAGTTGCAATGTAAACATAACAAATGCATCAATCTAGGAGTGGTCCTTGTTGGTGCTGGGACTTATAAAAGGCTGTTGTTGTTCTTTCCTTCTCGCAGGATCTTCGGCCGCTGTATGCAGGGCGGTGTCACTACTACTCCAAAAGCACAGCCTCGCCAGAGGTAGGCAATTGCCTTTCTTCACAACACAGTCTGAATCAGAGAGCACTGCTTTCCCTACCAGGACATCAGGCCTTTCCAATCCTTTGGAAATCTATTTTCCATACGTAAAGAGTTTCAATGCAGTCGTATTCTTATGCACTAGATTTCTACAGTTGGGAAAATGTTTTCACCAGGTCCTTGGTTTGGTTCCAGGGCTTGCAATGGATACCAACATCAAGTTATATGTGTCCTGTATAGAAAATAGTATGTTTTGGGGGGTTTTTTTCCAACACACACACACACACATATATGTGTTGGAACATATATATATATATGCAACTAGGAGACCACTATGCATGAATGGAAATGAAATTGGATGAGTGAAGGTTGGATAAGCGAGACTCTACTGTGTATGTGTGTGTGTGTATATATATATACACACACACACACACACACACACACACATGCACAGTAGAGTCTCGCTTATCCAACCTTCACTCATCCAATTTCTTTTCCATTCATGCATAGTTTTTGGGGGTTTTTTTTCCAACATACATACATATATATATGTGTGTGTGTGTGTGTGTGTGTGTGTGTGTTTGGTTCCAGGACTTGCAATGGATACCAACATCAAGTTATATGTGTCCTGTATAGAAAATAGTATGTTTTGGGGTTTTTTTTCCAACATATATATATGTTCCAACATATATATATATATTCCAACATATATATATTCCATTCCAACATATATATATATTCCAACATATATATGTTCCAACATATATATATTCCATTTGAATATATATATATATATATATTATATATATATATATATATATATATATATATATATATATATATATTATGTAATATTATTATATATATGTTGGAACATATATATATGTTGGAAAAAAAACCCCAAAACATACTATTTTCTATACAGGACACATATAACTTGATGTTGGTATCCATTGCAAGTCCTGGAACCAAACACACACACACACACACACACACACACACATATATATGATGTATGTATGTTGGAAAAAAAACCCCCAAAAACTATGCATGAATGGAAAAGAAATTGGATGAGTGAAGGTTGGATAAGCGAGACTCTACTGTGCATGTGTGTGTGTGTGTGTGTGTGTGTGTGTATATATATATATACACACACACACATACACAGTAGAGTCTCGCTTATCCAACCTTCACTCATCCAATTTCATTTCCATTCATGCATAGTGGTCTCCTAGTTGCACTCTGAAGTGGCACTGCATTGTAACTCAACATTAAATGCTAATAATAATAATAATAATAATAATAATAATAATAATAATAATTTAAATCCACCTTACTTGGATCCATGCGCATCATTCAAAAATACATTACACAGTCCTAGACGCTTGGGAAGGGTTTGACTTGTGATTTTGTGATACGAAATCCAACACAGAGATCTCGTTCGCTGTAACATATTGTGCTTTTGTGTCAATAAATAATAACAACAACAACCCTTAGGCCATATCACCATACTGAACCAAACAACAAAGCCTGATACAACTAAATAATACTCTGTGTAGTGAGTTAAATAAGAAACTTATAATAATACAGTAAATAAGTATTATAATAATAATATATAGAAATAATGACATTGTAATATAATAACACTAATATGTTATATATAATATCAATAATGTTGTAATATAATATATTATATATTGTATGTACTACAAGTTATGATATAGTACAATATATTATATAATACTAATAGTATTAGATACTGGTGATATATTCTATGTGTTGTGGTATAGTAATATAGTACAATATAATAATATATAATAATATAATAATTATATATTATATATATTACTAATAATATTGCAGTATAGAATGATAGAATCATAAGAGTTGGAAGAGACCTCCTGGGCCATCCAGTCCAACCCCATTCTGCCAAGAAGCAGGAATATTGCATTCAAATCACCCCCGAAAGATGGCCATCCAGCCTCTGTTTAAAAGCTTCCAAAGAAGGAGCCTCCACCACACTCCGGGGCAGAGAGTTCCACTGCTGAACAGCTCTCACAGTCAGGAAGTTCTTCCTCATGTTCAGATGGAATCTCCTCTCTTGTAGTTAAATTGTATAGTGCAATTTAATAATATATAATACTAATATAATATAATATATTGTATATAAATATAATATTAATAATATTATAATAAATATAATACTAATATATGAATTATAATATTACTGATAATATTATTATTATTATTATTATTATTATTATTATTATTAATAATAATACGGATTCCTGAGGAATCTTAGGGTTCCCCCTGCCTTGGAGCCTGGCGATTCTATCGACGCCTTAGTAACCTTTACAACAGGGAGATGTCCAGGGCGATAGACACGATCGCTCCCGAACGCCCCATCTCATTGCGTCATGACAGGCCGTCCCCCTGGTTCACCGGGGAGCTGGCTGTGATGAAGCATACGAGAAGGGGGCTAGAGCGCAAATGGAGGAAATCTCGGGACGTGTCTGATCGAGCACGGGCTAAAGCCTCTCTTAAGGCATACTCCGTGGCTATACGGGTGGCCAGGAAGTCATTCACGACCGCCCGTATAGCATCTGCAGCAAATAGATCATCGGAGCTGTTTCGGGTCGTGGGTGAGCTCCTCCACCCACCAGTGGTGGAGGAGCTTCCCGACGACCCCGCAGCTCGGTGTCGCGATTTCGCACACCATTTTGCAGATAAAGTCGCCCAGATACGCCTCGAGCTCGACTCCAATTCCATCGCAGTGCCAGGAGAGGTGACGGAGGCACCTGCTTGTCCAATTTTATGGGATTCTTTCAGGCTTGTTCTTCCTGAAACCGTGGAGGAGACCCTTGGGGCTGTGAGAGCGACCACCTCATCCCTGGACCCATGCCCATCTTGGCTCATTAAATCAGCCAGAGGGGGGTTGCTTGACTGGGTTGTACCGATTATCAATACATCGCTGGAGCAAGGAATTTTTCCATCTAACCTGAAGCAGGCCGTGGTTCGCCCACTTATCAAAAAAGCTTCCCTTGACTCCTCGGTACTGAATAACTACAGGCCGATCTCCAACCTCCCCTTTTTGGGAAAGGTGCTGGAGAGGGTGGTCGCCTCTCAGCTTCAGGGTTTCCTAGACGATACCAACTACCTAGATCAGTCACAGTCTGGTTTCAGGCCTGGCCATGGCACCGAGACAGCCTTGGTCGCCTTGGTGGATGACCTCCGCAGAGAGCTAGACAGGGGGAGTGTGACTCTGCTGGTTCTTTTGGACATCGCAGCGGCTTTCGATACCATCGATCATGGTATCCTTCTGGGTCGTCTCTCCGGGATGGGCCTTGGGGGCACGGTTCTGTCGTGGCTCCAGTCCTTCCTGGAGGGACGAACTCAGATGGTGAAGCTGGGAGATGCCTGCTCTGACCCCTGGCCTTTGACCTGTGGGGTCCCGCAAGGCTCTATTCTATCTCCCATGCTTTTTAACATCTACATGAAACCGCTGGGAGAGGTCATCCGGGGTTTTGGAGTTGGGTGCCATCTCTACGCGGATGACACACAACTCTACTACTCTTTCCCACCTAATTCCAAGGAGGCTTCTCAGGTGCTAGGTGAGTGCCTGGCCGCTGTGTCGATCTGGATGAGGAAGAACAAGCTGAAGATCAATCCCGACAAGACAGAGGTCCTCCTGGTCGATCGCAAACCGAATCGGGGTATAGGGTGGTTACCTGTGTTGGACGGGGTTACACTCCCCTTGAAGCCACAGGTCCGCAGTTTGGGCGTCCTCTTGGATTCCTCGCTTACACTTGAAGCTCAGGTGTCGGCGGTATCCGGGAGGGCCTTTGCGCAACTGAGACTTGTGCGCCAACTGCGACCATACCTCGTGAAGGCTGATCTGGCCGGGGTGGTCCACGCCTTGGTCACCTCTAGAATGGATTACTGCAATGCGCTCTACGTGGGGCTGCCCTTGAAGACGGCCCGGAAACTTCAATTGGTCCAGCGGGCAGCAGCCAGGATGCTAACTGGGGCTCACTATCAAGAGAGGTCTACCCCTCTGTTTAGGGAGCTCCACTGGCTGCCTTTTATTTTCCGGGCCCAATTCAAGGTGCAGGTGCTTACCTACAAAGCCCTAAACGGTTCGGGACCACCCTACCTGCGTGACCGCATCTCCATCTACGAACCCACACGCTCGCTACGGTCATCCGGAGAAGCCCTGCTTGTGATCCCACCCACGTCGCAAGCGCGCTTGGTGGGGACGCGTGACAGGGCCTTTTCCGTGGCGGCCCCCAGACTTTGGAACGCCCTCCCAAAAGATCTCAGACAGGCCCCCACTCTAGCCGTTTTCAGAAGGAAGTTAAAAACCTGGCTGTTCCGTTGTGCCTTCCCAGACTAGGAATCCCCATCCCAGGTCCTAGAAGCACCTTAGCATAACCAATGTTGCTGCACACCACACTTTAATCCTACGTTCCTCCTGCCATTTCAGCACTTTTAATCCCTGTACCCCACTGCGCCGGCCGAACCAGTTTTTTAATAGTGTCCTGATGTATTGTCATTGTGGTTTATTTTGCTTAATTGTTTTGATTTGCTTTATTTACTGTTGTGTTATGTTTCTTTTGTATTGTGTTTGAGGCTTCGGCCGTGTAAGCCGCATCGAGTCTTTCGGGAGATGCTAGCGGGGTACAAATAAAGTTAATAATAATAATAATAATAATAATATGTTTCAATATTTTTTGCTTGATATTCAGGCAGTGCTTCTTGTAGGTCAGAGAACGGTCCAGGGTAACTCCCAGGTATTTGGTGTGCTGCAATTCTCCAGTGGGATTCCTTCCCAGGTCATCCTCAGAGCTCAAGATGCTTGTCTGTTCTTACGGTGAAAAGCACACGTCTGTGTTTCAGACAGATTAGAAATCAGCTGTTTTTTCCTGTTATTTATTTGTCGTGTCAGGGCAACCAGTCAATTGTACTACATTTCTAACAGAACAAAGCAAACAAACAGACAAAATACAAAATTTGTGAGTTTGGTAGTGGATTAAATGTCCTTTGACCAGTCTCTGGCCCCTTGGAGTGCCTCTGGTGTTGCCGCAAGAAGGTCCTCCCTTGTGCATGTGGCAGGGCTCAGGTTGCATTGCAGCAGGTGGTCAGTGGTTTGCTCTTCTCCACACTCGCATGTCGTGGATTCCACTTTGTGGCCCCATTTCTGAGTTGGCTCTGCATCTCGTGGTGCCAGAGCGCAGTCTGTTCAGCGCCTTCCAAGTCGCCCAGTCTTCTGCGTGCCCAGGGGGGAGTCTCTCATCTGGTATCAGCCATTGGTTGAGGTTTTGAGTTTGAGCCTGCCACTTTTGGACTCTCGCTTGCTGGGGTGTTCCAGCGAGTGTCTCTGTAGATCTTAGAAAACTATTTCTTGATTTAAGTTGTTGACGTGCTGGCTGATACCCAAACAGGGGATGAGCTGGAGATGTCACTGACTTGGTCCTTTCACTATTGGCTGCTACTTCCCGGCGGATGTCAGGTGGTGCAATACCGGCTAAGCAGTGTAATTTCTCCAGTGGTGTAGGGCGCAGACACCCTGTGATAATGCGGTATGTCTCATTAAGAGCCACATCCACTGTTTTAGTGTGGTGAGATGTGTTCCACACTGGGCATGCATACTCAGCAGCAGAGTAGCATAGCGCAAGGGTAGATGTCTTCACTGTGTCTGGTGACAGACACAGACACAATAAGAGGCAGTAAGAGCACCTAAAGCTTTGGAGAGCTTCTGTTCAAGTGTTTCAAAGCTTCCTGCTTGGGTGGTGATGGCACGATCGTCAGCATAGATGAAACTCTCTGTCCCTTCTAGCAGTGGCTGGTCATTGGTGTAAATGTAAACAACATACTTGCCTGATTATTCTGGCTGTAAAGGGCCGAAAGCATCTTAATTCCCATCTGATAATGAAGGCAGACTCCCCTCCTTACGCAACGGAGCATGTCGGGAGCTTGGGATTTCTCTTAAAGCAGGCACTTCTTTGGGTTCAGCAGAGTGCAGATTTCCGGCGGCTATTACGAGTACATCGACGTCAGCAGCTGTCAAGACATCATCCACCTGTACCATTTGCTCTGGTCGGCCACCATCCTGAACATCGTGGGATTGTTCCTGGGGATCATTACGGCTGCGATCCTGGGCGGCTTCAAAGATATGGTAAGATGACGTTGTAGGGTCCAGATTTTGGTGTTGTTTCGCATAGGAAAAAAGTCATGGCAAATGCAAAGTTAGGCTGAACTGGACTCCATCTGTGTCAATATAATCTAAAGCAGTACTTTCCCCAGCTTTAGTCTCCCAGGTGTTTTAGACTCCAGTGATCAGAAAAGTAAAGGTAAAGGTTTTTCCCCGATGTGTCCAACTCTGGTGCTCATTTCCATTTCTAAACCAAGGAGCCGGTGTTGTCCATAGACGCCTTCAAGGTCATGTGGCCAGCATGACTGCATGGAACGCCGTTACCTTCCCTCTGAAGCAGTACCTATTGATCTACTCACATTGGCATGTTTTCGAACTGCTAGTATGGCAGAAGCTGGGCCTAACAGCAGGAGCTCACCCCACTCCCCAGATTCAAACCGCCGACCTTTCGGTCAGCAAGTTCAGCAGCTCAGCAGTTTAACCCGCTGCGCCACCAAGGTCTCCAGTGATCAGAAAATGAAATGTAAAATACCTGGAAGACCAAACTAAAGCAATAGTTAGCAGATTTTAGCCTTCAGGTTTGTTGTATTTCATTTTCCAGAAGCCCTAGCCAAAATGATTAGTGGTAAGGAATTCTGGGCATTGGAGTCCAAACTCTTTGGAAGAGTCAAAGGCTGAGAATGATGGGTGTGAGTCTAGTTTGCTTTCAGATGTTCGAACTGCAGTTCGTGCCCTGACTGTTCCCAAACAGAGAAGGTTTGATACGGTTGATTCAGGGCTGATGTATCCATTCAAACCCTTGGTTTTAATGCTATTTTAGGCTCAACGTATTACACTTGTGTTACACAATGTTTGTTCCTGGATTATAAACATCGTTTCCTAATTGGTTCTGTCATCAAAACATTGGAAAAGTTTGCAAAAACTTTGTTTTGGCTGGACCTCCTGCTATGCCACATTTTGTTATATTTTTCCCAATGAGTCTCAAGCAGTTTCGAGAGGAAAACAACAACAACAACAATAACAACAACAACACAATGAAACAGGAATAATACTTTCAAACCAGGAACAAAACATTTTTCAAAAGTTGTTTGCCTAGTGTTATTTTGCAAGTCCTAAATGGTTTGTCCAGGAATCAAAAGTGGATAGGATTCGCCTCTCTTCTCAGATCCCTCTGGCCATTTCCCAGTCTCGTCTCTTCCGTTCGGTCTACCAACCACGTTTTGTCTTTTCTCCGTTCTATCTGCAGACTCCCTCGCTCCCGGCTCTTAACTGCGCAGCCGAAAACCCACGTCCAGCCGTTTCCTACTATTCGAGACCCCAAGTGACGTCGTACAACACATACTACCACAGCACGCCCCACCTGCCGCCATATTCAGCATATGACTTCCAGGTAGGTGGCCCCCGGGAAAGTGCATCAACCACTGGTGCTACGGTTGGCCTTCTTTGCTTTGCAGGCAACCTGCTGCTCTTTGGCCACCGACAACCGTTGACTAATAAATTGACCACTATCTGTTTCTCTAAGGAAGCTCAGGATTTGAGGCCAAGGGTGCAACTTCACTGTTGAATTACCACTTTAAAGCTTGGGAATCATAAGAGTTGTAATTTCACAATGTCTTCTCTAAGAATGCTGATGCCTCACCAAACTGCAACTCCTACGAGGGATATTCAGCATGTAATAACACAATAACACCAATTAACATCACTAGCATCCTTGGGCCTCATTTCTGAATCCCCCCAAGACTGGAAAGGTGTACTTCAGGCAGTCCCCAAGTTACGAACAAGGGGGGTTCGGTAGGTTTGTTCTTAAGTAGAATTTGTATATAAGTCGGAACAGGGACATTTCATAACGGTAACTGCAGACTCTCTCTCTCTCTCTCTATATATATATATATATATACACACACACACACATATATATATATCTCGAAGGCTGATCTGGCAGGGGTGGTCCATGCCTTGGTCACCTCTAGGTTGGATTACTGCAATGCGCTCTACGTAGGGCTGCCCTTGAAAACGGCTCGGAAATTCCAACTGGTCCAACGGGCAGCAGCCAGGATGCTAACTGGGGCTCCTTACAGAGAGAGGTCAACCCTCCTATGTCAAGGAGCTCCACTGGCTGCCGTTTATTTTCCGAGCCCAATTTAAGGTGCAGGTGCTTACCTACAAAGCCCTGAATGGTTTGGGACCATCCTACCTGTGTGACCGCATCTCCATCTACGAACCCACGCGTTCACTTCGGTCATCTGGAGAGGCCCTGCTCGTGATCCCGCCTGCGTCGCAAGCGCGCTTGGTGGGGACTCGAGACACTTCAGAAAGAACTTGAAGACCTGGCTGTTCCGATGTGCCTTCCCAGATTAGGAACCTCCAATACCAAGTCCCATAAGCACTTTAGCAGAATTAAGATAGCTACACTCTGCACACTCTACTTACTTATAATCCTGCATACCTCCTGCCACATCAGCACTTTGAGACCCGCATTAGCCCAGTTTTATTGTGTCTTGATGTATTGTTTTATTGTTGTTTCTGATATTTGTTGTTCATTCGTTCAGTCGTTTCGTGACCTCATGGACCAGCCCACACCAGAGCTCCCTGTTGGCCGTCACCACCCCCAGCTCCTTCAAGGTCAATCCAGTCACTTCGAGGATCCCATCCATCCATCTTGATATAGATATAGATGTATAGGAGCCCCAGTGGTGTTGTGGGTTAAAGCACTGAGCTGCTGAATTTGCTGATCGAAAGGTCACAGGTTCAAATCCGGGGGGCAGGGTGAGCTCTCGCTGTCAGCCCCAGCTTCTGCCAACCTAGCAGTTTGAAAACATGCAAATGTGAGTAGATCAATAGGTACCACTTCGGCGGGAAGGTAGCGGCGCTCCGTGCAGTCATGCCAGTGTCCACATGACCTTGGAGGTGTCTTCAGACTTAGAAATGGAGATGAGCACCAACCCCCAGAGTCGGATGCGTCAGGGGAAAAACCTTTACCTTGTTTACCAAAATCTTACAAGGTCTTTATATATATTAGCTTTGTGTGTGTGTGTGTGTGTGTGTGTATTCCGACTTACAAATTCAACTTAAGAACAAACCTACGGAACCAATCACGTTTGTTGCTTGGGAACTGCTTGTATTAAACTGAAAACCAAAGATGGATGAATAAAGTTTTAGCGTTGTTTGAGCAGATCCCTCTTCTGTGTACATCTGCTCAGAAGATTCCACCTCATTCTCTGTCCCTGTATTTATTTATTTATCGTGTCAGGGGCAACCAGACCGTTGTATTACATTTCTAACAGAACAAAACAAACAAACACATAAAAAAACGCAAAGTTTGCAAGCTTGGTTGTTGATTAGATGTCCTTTGACCAGTATCTGGCCCCTTGGAGTGCCTCTGGTGTTGCCGCAAGAAGGTCCTCCATGGTGCATGTGGCAAGGCTCAGGTTGCATTGCAGCAGGTGGTCAGTGGTTTGCTCTTCTCCACACTCGCATATCGAGGATTCTACTTGGTGGCCCCATTTCTTGAGGTTGGCTCTGCATCTCGTGGTGCCAGAGCGCAGTCTGTTCAGCGCCTTCCAACTCATCCCGTCTTCTGTGTGCCCAGGGGGGAGTCTGGTATCAACCACGGATTGAGGTGCTGAGTTTGAGCCTGCCACTTTTGGACTCTTGCTTGCTGAGGTGTTCCAGCGAGTGTCTCTGTAGATCTTAGTTTAAGTCGTTGACGTGCTGACTGGTACCCAAACAAAGGATGAGCTGGAGATGTCACTGCCTTGGTCCTTTCACTATTGGCTGCTACTTCCTGGCGGATGTCAGGTGGTGCAATACCGGCTAGGCAGTGTAATTTCTCCAGTGGTGTAGGGCGCAGACACCCTGTGATAATGCGGCATGTCTCATTAAGAGCCACATCCACTGTTTTAGCGTGGTGAGATGTGTTCCACACTGGGCATGCATACTCAGCAGCAGAGTAGCATAGCGCAAGGGCAGATGTCTTCACTGTGTCTGGTTGTGATCCCAGGTTGTGCCAGTCAGCTTTTGTATGATATTGTTTCTAGCACCCACTTTTTGCTTGATATTCAGGCAGTGCTTCTTGTAGGTCAGAGCACGGTCCAGAGTGACTCCCAGGTATTTGGGTGCGCTGCAATGCTCCAGTGGGATTCCTTCCCAGGTAATCCTCAGAGCTGGGATGCTTGTCTGTTCTTGAGATGAAAGGCACATGTCTGTGTTTTAGATGGGTTGGGGATCAGCTGGTTTTCCCTGTAATAGGCAGTAAGAGCACCTAGAGCTTCGGAAAGCTTCTGTTCAACCATCTCAAAGCTCCCTGCTTGAGCAGTAATGGCATGATCATCAGCATAGATGAAACTCTCTGTCCCTTCTGAGAATTGGCCTTTTGGAAAATGTCGCTTGTTTGGATTGGGAATAAAGGATTGGGGATAAAGCTCCAATGGAGACCCCCTTTCCCATGACCATAACTCTTCCAGGAATGGATTTCCCTTCCTAGAAGTAGATTCCTCTCCCTTCCTGTTGTCTCAGCCCCGTTCATTTGTAAGTGGGATGTTTGTAACTTGGGGACGGCCCGTTGCCATAAGGTCTCTTTGCCCTTTGCTAGGATGCAAGCAGCGCAAGCCATTCCCTAAAGAAGGCCCTCTCCCCATTTCAGGAGGGATCCATTCTGCATCTCTCTTTGGGGCGTCACTACATGCCTCTTTCTTTCTCTTGTTCATTGCAGCATTCCACCCTGTTCCAGGCCTCCGTGCCATCGGGGCTGTCGGATGAGCCTCCGTCCTTATCGCCGTCGCCGAGTTACGTGTGGACGCCCACGGCACCTCCCCGTTACTCCCCACCATACTTTCCTCCTTTCGAGAAGCCACCACCGTACACGCCGTAGGAGTTGCGTGCCCACTGGAACTGGTTGCAGACCTTTTCGGACTGGAGTCCGTCGCCACCGCATCAGCAGATATCGATATACAACACAGGGCGTCTTTGCAACGTCTCTCTCGAACGTCTCTCTCGCTGACAACTTTCCTTGACGGGAGCTGTTATGTTCAGATGGGCTTTGAGACCCGCATTAGCCGTCAAAGTGTGTTATTGTGATTGCCGGGGCATTTGTGCATCCGGGAATATTGCAACACGCTTATCATGCATTAGCAGCATCCATGCCACATCACACTGTTTTTCAAAAAAGACTTTTATTATATCATCCGGCGCTGAACTGGGCACATTCTTGCATCAAGCCACTAAAATGCCATTTGCAGCCATTTTGCCATTTGCAGCCATGCAGCTCTTAGTCAGTTTTCTATCCTTTTTGCCAAAATCCCCCTGCCTTATTGTTCCCATGCTAAAAGCTCACAGCTTGTGTAGTATTTTGTAAATAAGAAGGGAAAGATGTCAGGGATTCCTTCTGTCCGACAGTAAACTGACATGTCATTGTTATTGAGTGCCAAAGAGATTGTATAGATGGCTTTAGGGTTGCCCGTTTAGGAGGAGGGTGGGATGTTGTTGGACAACAATGCCCAGCAACCAGAGGCAGAACAGTCCATGGTCAGGAGGGCTGCGTGCTGCAGTTCATCATCTTGAACAGATGCCCTCAGGCCAAGGCACACGGGCCACATCCGGCCCGTCAAGGCTTTTCTCCCGGCCTGTTGTTATTATCATTATTCCCCACTCATGCCATAGCCAAAGGGAAGGAAGGAAGGAAGAGAGAGGGAGAGAGAGAAGAAAGGGAAGAGGGAATGAAGGAGAAAAGGGAGCAATTGAAAAGGAAGGAAAAGAGGAAGGGAAGAATAGAAGAAAGAAAACAAGCGAGGGAGGAAGGAAGCGGATCAAATAGGGAATAAAGACAAGTGAAGGAAAACTAAAGGAGGAAAGAAGGGAGGGGGAGGGAGGGAGAGAGAAAGAGGAAGAGAGAGGAGAAAAAAAAGGAAGGAAAAGAGGAGGAAGGAGGGAGGAGGAGGGAGTGGAAGAAGGAAGGAAGGAAAGGAAGGAAGGAAGGAAGGAGGAAGAGAAGGAAGGAAGGAAGGAAGGGACAGAGAGGGAATAAAGAAAGGGAGGAAAAGAGGAGGGAGGAGGAGGGAGGAGGGAAGGAAGGAAGGAAGGGAAGGAAGGAAGAAAGGGAAGAAGGAAAGAGGGAGAAAAAGGACGGTGGAAAGCAGGGATGGATGGTAGTGATTGTCTGAGGTATGGCGGTGAACAAATCTCGACACGTGTAAAAGTATGGAAGGAATGAGGAATGGACAGGACAGGAAGAAGGCCGGAGAGGGAGGGAAGTGAAGAAGAAAGGGGAAGAAGGGAAGAAAGGGGAGAAGGAGGAGAGGAGAAGGAAGGAGGAAGGAAGGAAGGAAGGAAAGGGAGAAAAAGGGAGGGAGGGAGGGAGGGAGGGAGGGAGGGAGGGAAGGAAGGAAGGAAGGAAGGAAGGAGAACAGAGGGAATAAAGAAAGGGAGGAAAAGAGGGAGGGAGGGAAGGAAGGAAGGAGAACAGAGAGGGAATAAAGAAAGGAAGGAAGAGGGAGGAAGGGAAGGGAGGGAGGAAAGAGAAGGAAAGTTGGGAAGGAAGGAGGAAAGGAGGGATTGAATAAGAAAAGGAAAGGAAGCGCAAAAAGAGGAGGAAGAAAGGGAAATGGAAGAGAAAAAGAGAAAGAGGGGAGAAAAAAGGTGTGAGAAAGGAAAAACAGGGAAGGAGGGTGAAAGGAAGTAATTAAGGAGAAAAAGAAGGAAAGGGAAGGAAGAACAAAAAAAAGAGAAAAAAGGAAGGGAAAGGGGGAGAAAAATAAAAAGGGAGAAAGGAAAAATGGAAGGAGGGTGAAAGGAAAGATTGAAGGAGAAAAGGGAAGGGAAGAAATGAAGAAAGGAAGGGAAGGGGGAAAGGAAGGACAAGAGAATGAAAGATGGAAAGGAAAAGAAAGGAAAGGAGGGATTGAATGAGAAAAAGGAAGAGGGAATGAAGAGAGGAAAGAAAGAGCAAAAGGAAAAGGCTGAAAAGGGAAATGGGGAGAAGAGAAAAAGAAAAAGAAGGGGAAGGAAGGAAGAAAGGAAGGAAAAAGGAGGCTTGCCTTAGGGCCGCCCTAAGTCTGAAACGAAAACATACAACCCTAATTAACTTGATTCTCTCATCAACCGAAAGCAGGCCCACACTTCCCATTGAAATCCTGGCTACGTTTACATTGGTTAAAATTGTCCTTCATTTTAAACGTTGTATTATTATTCCGTTTTTTCTGCACTCCAGAAAAGACAAGTGCAGCGCGCATGGGAATCCGGTGTGGTTTTTTTCCAAACAAAAGCCCGGCCTCCCAATCGTCTCAGGGACCGCGAACAGCTTAAAAGGTTTGAGGAGCCCTCCTCTAGGAAGACTCATAATTGCCACTTTCTTTAAGAGGCAGTGACGCCCGTTATCTTGGACTCGGGAGGCGTGTATATAGGTGAACTCTCCATGTAAATAGGTCATATGCACTGTTATCCATCCTGAAATCCATTTCTGCTGGGAATGTAATATAGACAACCCATACACCTTCTGCATATGAATTTATAAAATCAAAATAAAAGTGGTGACAATTTTGTTGAGAGGCTTGGGTTTCTTGGGACGATGCAATCATCCCCAAAGGTTGTGTAATCAGTACAAACCCTAGGCACAGGTTTGCATCTCTGGGTTAAAATACTCACAAACCACCCACTGGGAAAAGGATAAGGACTGAGGCTGTTGGGGGGGGGGGGGGGGGACTGGGGGTGCCAAGGGAGGGGGGGGGGGGGGGGGGGGGGGGGAAGTAAAAGGACTGAGGCTGCCAAGGGAGGAAAGGAAAAAGACTGAGGCTGCAGAAGGGGAAAAGGACTGAGGCTGTTGAGGGGGAAAAGGAAAAGGATTGAGGCTGCTGAGGGGGGAAGGAAAAAGACTGAGGATGCTAAGGGGGGAAAGGAAAAGGACTGAGGCTGCTGATGGTGAAAAGGACTGAGGATGCTGAGGAGGGAAAGGAAAAGGACTGAGGATGCTGAGGGGGGAAAGGAAAAGGACTGAGGATGCTGAGGGGGGAAAGGAAAAGGACTGAGGATGCTGAGGGGGGAAAGGAAAAGCACTGAGGATGCTGGGGGGAGGAAAAGGACTGAGGCTGCTGAGGGGGAAAAGGACTGAGGATGCTGAGGAGGGAAAGGAAAAGGACTGAGGATGCTGAGGGGGGAAAGGAAAAGGACTGAGGATGCTGAGGGGGGAAAGGAAAAGGACTGAGGATGCTGAGGGGGGAAAGGAAAAGCACTGAGGATGCTGGGGGGAGGAAAAGGACTGAGGCTGCTGAGGGGGAAAAGGACTAAGGCTGATGACGGGGGGGGGGGAGGAAAAGGACTGAGGCTCTTGAGGGTGAAAAGAAAAAGGACTGAGGCTGATGAAGGGGAAAGGAAAAGGACTGAGGCGGCTGAAGGAGAAAAGGACTGAGGCTCTTGAGGGTGAAAAGGAAAAGGACTGAGGCTGCTGAAGGAGAAAAGGACTGAGGCTGATGAGGGGGAAAGGAAAAGGACTGAGGCTGCTGAGGGGGGAAAGAAAAAGGACTGAAGCTGCCAAGGGGGGGAAAGGAAAAGACTGAGGCTGCCGAGGAGGGAAAAGGAAAGGACTGAGGCTTCTGAGGGGGAAATAACCAACGTCACTTTGGTAGAATTAAAAGCTTTTTTTATTTTCGCCATACAAAGCTCTAAGAACTATAGGTCAAGTATTAGTTAAAAGGAAACACAATTCCCAAAAAAGTAGGTTAAGGAAAAGACTGTACAAGTTACATATATACATTACAGTACTGTTTGGATTTCTTTTTCCTCCAAAAAGAAAGTACAGCTCAGCAAAACCCACCGAGCTACAAAACCACCTCTGCATCTTTTTTTTTTTAATATGCTTCAATAGGAAATAAATACGCAATGCATCGGGGTCTTGTTTGTTTTCCTGTTTTATAGCCATACAATGGAATGCTGTGACGTGAATTCTATAAAAAGAAAGTAAGGAGAAGTTAAAAAAAGACTCCTTCCCCAATACGTTGGCTTGAGGTCTATAAGCGCTGTTTGCAAATGGGATAACGTATGAAGTGACATGATTCTGGATTGTACTCCCTTGAGTCTGCAGTTGCAAAGGAGGTCTTTCTCTCCCTACAAAAAAGAGGGAAACAAAGCCTTTCTCGTTGGGACAATACAAGCACGCAAGAAGCTCTTCCAGGTGGAAGGACTCCATGATACGAAAGCAGTGGAGACCAAAAACGAATGATGCAGAACACACTTGGAAGCGCTTCCACTGAAATGGAGTTTCAGCTGAGTGCAGATTTGCAAATATGGCCCTTTTGCTAAAAGTAACATTTCTCTCCGAAGTACATTTTTAGTTAGAGCAGCGTCCTGAGAACACGGTCTTCCTAGAGGCAATACTTTCGTATCGACGGAAAGGTATGACTGGAAACTACTGTGGTTTGGAGAAACCCTGATCACAAAACGGAATAGCATGGCGGAATTTGGAATGGCGAGATGCAAAAGGGGTCCAGCTTCGTTCCAGCCCCGTAAATATTTTGGAAGCGAGGGTTTTGGAAAAACACAAAACACAAACTATACACCTAATATCAGGTGTGGGCAAGTTTGGGCCCTCCAGGTGTTTTGGACTTAAACTCGCACCATTCCTAGCAGCCTCAGGCCCCTTCCTTTTCCCCCTCAGTTGCTTAAGTGGCTTAAGGGCCTCAGGCTGCTGAGGGGGGAAAGGAAAAGGACTGAGGCTGCTGAGGAGGGAAAGGAAAAGGACTGAGGTTGCTGAGGGGGGAAAGGAAAAGGACTGAGGCTGCTGAGGGGAGAAAGGAAAGGACTGAGGCTGCTGAGGAGGGAAAGGAAAAGGACTGAGGTTGCTGAGGGGGGAAAGGAAAAGAACTGAGGCTGCTGAGGGGAGAAAGGAAAGGACTGAGGCTGCTGAGGAGGGAAAGGAAAAGGACTGAGGTTGCTGAGGGGGGAAAGGAAAAGGACTGAGGCTGCTGAGGGGGAAAGGAAAAGGACCGAGATTGCTGAGGGGGGAAAGGAAAAGGACTGAGGCTGCTGAGGGGGGAAAGGGAAAGGACTGAGGCTGCTGAGGGGAGAAAGGAAAAGGACTGAGGCTGCTGAGGGGAGAAAGGAAAAGGACTGAGGCTGCTGAGGGGGGAAAGGAAAAGGACCGAGATTGCTGAGGGGGGAAAGGAAAAGGACTGAGGCTGCTGAGGGGGGAAAAAAGGACTGAGGCTGCTGAAGGGTGAAAGGGAAAGGACTGAGGCTGCTGAAGGGTGAAAGGGAAAGGACTGAGGCTGCTAAAGGGGAAAAGGAAAGGGACTGAGGTTGCTGAGGGGAAAAGGAAAGGGACTGAGGCTGATGGGGGGGGGAGAAAAGGACTGAGGCTGCTGAGGGGGGAAAGGAAAAGGACTGAGGCTGCTGAAGGGGAAAAGGAAAAGGACTGAGGCTGATGAGGGGGAAAGGAAAAGGACTGAGGCTGCTGAGGGGGGAAAGAAAAAGGACTGAAGTGCTGAGGGGGAAAGGAAAAGGACTGAGGCTGCTGAGGGTGAAAAGGACTGAGGATGCTGAGGGGGGAAAGGGAAAGGACTGAGGCTGCTGAGGGTGAAAAGGACTGAGGATGCTGAGGAGGGAAAGGGAAAGGACTGAGGCTGCTGAGGGTGAAAAGGACTGAGGATGCTGAGGAGGGGGGGAAAGGAAAAGGACTGAGGCTGCTGAAGGGGGAAAGGAAAAGGACTGAGGCTGCTGGGGGGAGAAAGGACTGAGGCTGGTGAGGGGGGAAAGGAAAAGGACTGAAGCTGCTGGGGGGGAAGGAAAAGGACTGAGTCTGCTGGGGGGGAAGGACTGAGGCTGCTGAGGGGGAAAGGAAAAGGACTGAGGCTGGTGAGGGAGAAAAGGGAAAGGACCAAGACTGCTTAGGGGAAAAAGGAAAATAACTGAGGCTGCTGAGGGGGAAAAGGAAAAGTACTGAGACTGGTGAGGAGGGGTGGAAGGAAGGAGCCTGAAGCTGTTAGGGATGGGAGTTGAAGTCCAAAACATCTGGAGAGGCTGTTTGCCTATGCCTGCCTTATATGAACTGTTCTATATTGGATATTGGAAGCTTCCTTCCTAGACAAAACAAGGAACCTGAGAGAAATGGGAAGTGCAAAACCGCACCGCTCTGAGCCCTAACCTTCCAGTCTTCCTTTCCAATATTGAGTCACAATAGGCACTGGTTGAACATGTCAAAAGGTATCGGGAATCCCATTTGCTTGCTGTGCAAAGCAACTTTTTAAAATTCTTTTTGTGAAGATCCGAGCTCCGAAAACATGAGTGAAGTACCTGCCTGTGTTACAAAACATAAATCACCAACCCTGCACTTAAATACGAAATGCCCGTTTTTAAACATGGTTTACAAAATCTACTTTTATAAACTCCACCTCTAAACAGGTTGATTCTCAGCCTAGAGAACGAGAAGAGCTGTGTTTTACATCAACACAAAAGTCCTTCCTCTTTGTCTTGTTACTACACACACTGCCTTTCCGATGCTCTTTTCGTCACGGCGTGATACAGGTCAGTCATGTACTCCAACCAAACCTTGGCTTTGGAACGGAGAGACTAAAAAAAGTATTGTTTTCAATATGAAACAGAGGTTTACTTGGGAAAATATCAATGAAAACAAAACAAAATTCCCAAAATATGGAAAGAAAACGTAATTACATGCCACTGACGGTGTTTATCCAGATCTAATCATGATCCCATATTATAACTGACACTTGCTGACGAAGGAACAAGACTGCATGATGGCTGGATGTTCAGGGTGAGTATTTCTTGCTCCTGCTTTCACCCAAACACTGCATAACATGTGTACCAATCTGCAAGGGAAGCAGGCCACCCAAGGCCTGAAATCGTAACATGGACGCCATATAAAGCCTATCAAAAGATGTCCCAAGGGTATGAACTTGACTCCTGCAAAACTGTAAATAGGTTCTGGAAGCAAAAGCGTCATTTGCGGTGCAGCTTTGGGAAGCAGCTTCTACGTCCTTAAGAACCTGCACAACTGCCTCTGTCACAAAAAAGGCAAAACAGCAACTTAATCCAAAAACTCATATTCTAATTTTTCAGTAGAAAGAAGGCCCAAGATAATTCCTCAGTATCAGGAAAAAAAAAACCTTGCATACAGGTCGTTTTTCCATCAGTGTCACTTGGACTTTCGACTGACAGAACGTCAAAAGATGGTCCAGCCACCGGATAACTTTTGTTACCAAATATAAATAACATTCGGATTTCTCCCCTTCGGAGGATCTCACTCCTTCTCCAGGATGGGTAACATTCACCTGGAGCGCCTTGGTGAATGTTTACAGGCAGAAAAATAATGGAATTAGGATGCAACTCCAAAAAAATAGTAGGATTCATGAGTAATGCTGTTGGAGCCGCACTGAGCTAAGCTACCTTCAGAGGTAAAGACCACACTGGGTTGCGGTGAGTTTTCTGGGTTGTATGGCCCATGTTCCAGAAGCATTCTCTCCTGATGTTTCACCCACATCTATGGCAGGCATCCCCAGAGGTTGTGAGGTCTGTTGGAAACTAGGCAAGTGGGGTTTATGTATCTGTGGAAGAATACGTAGGGTGGGAGAAAGAACTCTTTTCTGTTTGAGGAAAGTGTGAATGCTGCAATTGGCCACCTTGATTAGCATTGAATGGCCTTGCAGCTTCAAAGTCAATCAGTGAGGGTATCTGAATAGAGGTGTGTTGGAAAGAAGGCAAGTTGAGGATCTATCTATCTATCTGTGGAATAATATCCAGGGTGGGATAAAGAACTCTTGTCCACTTGAGGCAAGTATGAATGCTGCAACTGGCCACCTTGATTAGTACTGAATGGTCTTGCAGCTTCAAAGCCTGGCTGCTTTCTGTCTGGGGGAATCCTTTGTTGGGAGGTGTTAGCTGGCCCTGATGGTTTCATGCCTAGAATTCCCTTGTTTTTAGAGTGTTGTTCTTTATTTAATATCCTGATTTTAGAGTTTAGGTTTTTCAATGCTAATCAAGGTGATTAATTGCAATATTCACACTTGCCTCCAACAGACAAAATCAGGACATTAAATGAAGAGCAATACTTAAAAAAATGGGGGAATTACAGACAAAAATAAATCAGGGACAGCTAACACCTCCCAACAAAGTATTCCCCCAGGCAGCAATCAGCCAGGCTTTGAAGCTGCAAGGCCATTCAGTGCTAATCAAGGAGGTCTGTTGGAAACTAAGCTAGTTGGGTGTATATATCTGGAATGTTCAAGGCAGGCAAAATAACTCTTGTCTGCTTGAGGCAAGTGTGAATGTTGCAGCTGGTCACCTTGATTAGCATTAAATGGCATTGCAGCTTCAAAGCCTGTCTGGTTGCTGCCTGGGGGACTCCTTTGTTGGGAGGTGTTAGCTGGCCTTGATTGATTCTTGTCTGGAATTTCCCTACTTAGTGTTGTTCTTTATTTACTGTCCAAATTTTAGAGTTTTTTTTTTAACAAACATGGAATTCCAGACACAAAACAATCAAGTCCAGCTAGCACCTCCCAGCAAAGGATTCCCACCAGGCAGCAACCAGCCAGGCTTGGAAGCTGCAAGGCTACTTGATGCTAAACAAGATGGTTAATTACAACATTCACACTTGCCTGCAACAGGCAAGAATTCTTTCTCCCACCTTGGACATCATTCCACAGATATATATACACCCTCCTTGCCTCATTTTGAACAGACCTCTATGCAGATACCCTCACTGACTGACTTTGCAGATGCAAGGCCATTCAATACTAATCAAGGTGGCCAATGGCAACATTCACACTCGCCTCAAGCAGACAAGAGTTCTTTCTCCCACCCTGGACATCATTCCACAGGGATATAAACCCCATTTGCCTAGTTTCCAACTGACCTCACAACCTCTGAGGATGCCTGCCATAGATGTGGGCGAAATGTCAGGAGAGAATGCTTCTGGAACATGGCCAGGCAGCCTGGAATACTCACTGCAACCCAATGACTCTGGCTATAAAACCTTCGACAACACATAGACCGTATTGTTTTCTATTTCAAAAAAACCTATCTCGTCTGCCCTTTTGTAGTCTCCAGCATTAATGATGAAAGGACTTTCTGCGTTAAAGTGCTAATATGGAAGAAGGGAATACATATTAAGTGGTTCAAGTGGCAATATTCCCATTATTGTACATTTTGCTGTGGTTGGGAACGTTCCTGACCTGGATGGACACTGATGAGCTAAGTGCTCTGAGCGTGTAATTTCCTAAACAACGTTGCCTGCCCTCAACTAAAGGTGTTTCCCGCTCCGTCCAAGCATCTTTCACAAGGTCACCCAAAACATCACAGGGATTCTACTTTCAAAATACTACCTTTTGCTGGCTAGGTATAAAACACACAGACTTTGTTTACATAACATGAGATGTTCTACAACTTTTTTCTCGAGCAGCCCATTTTTGCAGGGATATTTTTTAACTTTATCTTTTTTTATATATGTATATATATATAAAAAAATTCCCACATTTCCATTTCAGATCATTTCAATACGATTCGGGTATCACGAACTCAAACTCAGTACTACCGTCGGATGGGTTTTGTTTAAAGAGAGACTCGTTCGCCTGCGGAACAAAGATATCATCCCACGTCATTGGCTTTGCCGGAGGGTTCGGGGCTGGTTCCTGAGAAGCATCTTTTGCAGGAGCAACGGGGTAAACGAGAGCATTGTCATTCGCCATCGGTATACTATTGCTAGAACTACCTGAAATATATGCATAATTTCTGATCTGCAGAGAGCGGCACGGGTGCAGGCGGTACAGCTTGGACTCCCCCGAAGGATCCTGGCTGTGCACGGAGCGCAGGTGTGTCGCCATGACCTGATAGTTGATGAAACACTGACCGCACGCCAAGCACTGGTACCTTCTCTCTCCGGTGTGGTGGATCTCGTGCTTGGTGCGGTACTCGGCCAGAGGGAAAACCTTCTCGCAGTAGCGGCAGGGGTATTTCTTCTCCCAGGAATGGACGTTAAAGTGTCTCCGCAAACTCGTCAGGCAAACGTAGGACCTCCGGCACACGATACAGATGTAATAGACTTTCCCGTCCATGATGAGTTCATAATGGTCGTCGTGCTTGACCTTCAGGCGCTTCCGGTCGGCGGAATCGTCCCCCGACGTCCTGGGCACGTCGTCCAGCCGGACTTCCCCGTCGGCCTCGTGTTTCACCGGAATGACGACGTCGTAGGTATCTTCGCCGATATTCGCGTACACCTTGCAACCCGTCGACAAGCCTTCGATCTCCGTCGCCGTGTCCAAAGTGATCGTCTTCTGGCCTTCGGTGATATGCTTCGGCGCAACGCCTGCCGGAGCATCCTTTTTGCTCGCAGAGATAACATTCGAAATCTTGATGTTGAACTCGTTCGGTTGAGGGACCGGCTTCTGCAGCAGGGCGATCGCTTGCGTCTTCTGAAGCCCCGCGTTGTCGGTTGTAGACACAACAGCAGCAGTGGTAACATCAGTAGTAGTAATAGTAGTAGAAGCAGCAGCAATAGTAGGCTTGGGAGTAGTAGTGGGCTGCTGGACCAAAGAGCTACTGCTCGCCGAACCCGGGCTGGACGCGCCGAGGATGTCATCGTCGTCTTCCACATCCTCGTCGTCCTCTTCCTCCTCGTCAACGGCATTGGTTTCCATGTCTGTCAAAGAATCATTATGGCATGGCGGCTGATTCTCCTCAGGGATAGGAGACACCTCTATTTCATGCGACGAGCTAACATCCGGCGAAGCACCCATCTGCGACGGATTCAATGTCAGGATGTGAGGTGCCGCAGCATTCAGAGCAGAAGGGGCAGGCGCCTCAGTCGGCGCTTGGCCTTCGGTTGGGTTTGTCTGAACGGCAGAGGAGTCTGCCACGGATTGAGGGGAGGTGCTGCTCCCACAGTTTGTTTGCTCAGAAGCCCCCACTGAGTTTGCGCAAGGCTGGCCTTGGGTTGCCCCTTTGGGCTCCTTTGGTGCTACGAGCTCCGAACAGAAAATGACATCGTCGTCGTCATCGGAATCGCTAATGGTGATCTTCGTGTTGTCGCACTCCTTGTCGCACAACGAAAACGTTTCCATTATCACAGGTTTCTCATCAATGAGATCCCGCGTCCCGGGCTGGGCTGGAGAGTTTAGCGTTTCGAGGCTGTTTGCGTCCGGGTTGGGGATTTCCGACGTGCCGGGCCCCATCCCACCCGACATGTTCTTCACTTGCTGCAGAGGGGCCCCCAGATCGGCCAAAAACTTGACTCCCAGCAACTGCCCTGATTTGATCAACTCGTCGAGCAAGTCCGACCTCACTCTGACTATTTTGGAACTGTAGATGTAGTTGAGAATTTCTGCAAAGATCTCTGCCCTAACAAAGTTCAGCTCCACCACTTGCCCAGCCACCGAGAAGAGCTGCTGGAAGTAAGTGCTTGAGGCGGAGAGGACATTTCGATGGGCTCGGAATTTCCGGTCCTCCACAATGACAGTAACGTCACAAAAAAGTCCGTGGCCACGTTGCTCATCCAAAGCCTTTAAGAGCATACCAGAGTACTGGTTGTCCGTGGCGGTAATTAGCTTTCTGGTCTCCATACCTAGAACGACAAAGAAGCAGGTTCAATTTGTTTTCTTAGGACAGAACTTGCATTTATTTAGTTACGTTATTTACATTATTTCTATCCCGCCCATTTCAGGCCGAAGGCGACTCAGGGCGGTATACAGAGTCGGCACAATTCGATGCCGAAACAAATTACATACATTGATAAAGGAAAAACATCAAGTGCAATTACACATAAACGACAGTGCATAATGAACAATTTTAAAAGAGACTATGTCCTCTCGTTCAAATCTTCATCCGTTACATTGTCTTGGCCGTTCCTGGGTCAATTTCCAACTCTAGTTTGTCTGTTTACTCCGGGGTTCCGAATGCTTGCTCAAAGAGCCAAGTTTTTACTCTTTTTCGGAAAGTCAGAAGGGAGGGGGCTGATCTAATATCCCTGGGGAGGGAGTTCCACAGCTGGGGAGCCACCACAGAGAAGGCCCTGTCTCTCGTCCCCGCCAGACGTGCCTGCAAAGCAGGCGGGATTGAGAGCAGGCGATCTTAAGTTCCTGGGGGGTTCGTAGGGAAAGATGCGTCCAAATAGATAGACTGGGCCAGAACCGTTTAGGGCTTTATAGGCTAAAGCCAGCACTTTGAATTGAGCCTGGTAGCAGACTGGCAGCCAGTGGAGCTGATTCAACAGAGGAGTTATATGCTCCCTGAGCCCCGCTCCTGTTAGCACCTGGCTGCCGCACGCTGGAGGGGCCCTGCTCTCGGTCCCACCGCCTTCGCAATCGCGTATGGTGGGGACGAGGGACAGGGCCTTCTCGGTGGTGGCCCCTCAGCTTTGGAACTTCCTCCTGATGGAGATCAGATCTGCCTCTTCCCTCCTGACGTTTAGAAAACTGGTAAAGACATGGCTTTGGGATACTGCATTTGCAGAATGATGACGGAGTCAATAATTGCTGACCTTTCTGGCTGGTAGTGATGAATTTGTGATTCATTCTGAGGAACTGGTTTTTGTTGTAACTTGTATGAATTGTATGAATTGTATTTTAATGTATTTTATATTGGTGATTTATAATGCTTTTCTTATTGTATTGAATCCCATGTTGTTAGCCGGCCTGAGTCCCTCCTCGGGCTATAAAAACTCTAAATAAATAATAAATAAATTTGAAGCTTCCGGGCCGTCTTCAAAGGCAACCCCACGTAGAACGCGTTGCAGTAATCTATTCGGGATGTAACCAGAGCGTGGACCACCGTGGCCAAGTCAGACTTCCCAAGGTACGGGCGCAGCTGGCGCACAAGTTTTAATTGTACAAACACTCCTCTGCTCACTGCCGAAATCTGGAGATCCAGGTTCAGCGATGAACCCAGGATCACACCCAAGCTACGAACCTCCGTCTTCCGGGGGAGTGCGACCCCGTCCAACACAGGCTGTAACCCTATGCCCTGTTCGGCCTTTCGACTGACCAGGAGTGCCTCTGTCTTGTCTGGATTCAATCTCAATTTGTTAGCCCTCATCCAGTCCGACACAGCGGCCAAGCACCGGTTCAGGACCTGAACAGCCTCCTTAGTAGTAGTTGGGAAGGAGTGACAGAGTTGAACTAGGATGTGCTCTTCAATTAGAATGTTACCTAAATTAATCTGAGTCAGATTATGTTGCTTATTAGCTGCATATTAACAAACAAGTTAGTTTCTCGAGGGTATCATAAAGGCATTGACTTCCAGCAATTTTCCTTAATCAAGGTCACAGTTCTTGACCATCTACTTTGTATAATATTCTTGAAGACTTAAGTCTCAAGGTCTTCTTGGCAAGATTTGTTCAGAGGAGGCCTGTTGTCGCCTTTTTCTGAGAATAAAAACTAATAATAATAATAATAATCTTTATTTATACTCTGCCACCATCTCAGATGGGGACTCCGATGGGCAGCTTACATGAGGCTAAGCCCAAAGAACAAATTACAGTAATAAAACCGAAAACGCAACAATAAACAACAACATCATGATTACATAAAATATATGAATGCACAACGATATAAAATTACAATAAACACAATCGCAGTGACAATGGGCGGGTTACATGTAATGATTAAAAGAAAACTAATTAAAAACTGATTAAAAACTCAGGTGAGATAAAGGAAAAGCAGGTTATTTGTGGAGGAGGGCAAGTGGGGTTTATATATCTGTGGAATCAAGTCCGAGGTGGGAGAAAGGACTCTTGTCTGCTTGAGGCAAGTGTGAATGTTGCAACTGGCCTTGCAGCTTTAAAGCCTGGCTGATTGCTGCTAGGGGAATCCTTTGTTTGAAAGTGTTAGCTGGCCCTGATTTATTCTTGTCTGGAATACCCCTATTTTTTGAGTGTTGCTCTTTATTTACTGCCCTGAATTTAGAGTTTTTAAAAACATTCCACAGATGTAAATACACCCTACTTGCCTTGTTTCCAACAGACCTCGATGCAGATACCCTCACTGATTGACTTTGCAGCTGCAAGGCCATTCAATGCTAATCGAGGTGACCAACTCCAACATTCACACCTGCCTCAAGCAGACCAGAGTTCTTTCTCCCACCCTGGACATCATTCCACAGGGATATAAATCCCACTTGGCTAGTTTCCAACAGACGTCACACCTCTGAGGATGCCTGCCATAGATGTGGGAGAAACGTCAGGAGATAATGCTTCTGCGACATGGCCAGACAGTCCAGGAAAACTCACAGCAACACAGTGATATAATCCATATAACAACAACAGCAAGAACAACAACAACTGGACAATATGAGCCTACAGTGCCATATAACCCAGATTATCTACCTTGAACTGGACAATATGAACCTACATTGCCATATAATCCAGAATATCTGCTTTGAACTGGACAATATGAATCTACACTGCCATATAATCCAGGTTATCTGCCTTGAACTGTGTAATCTGAGTCTACACTGCCATATAATCCAGATTATCCACTTTGAACTGGATGATACGAGTCTACACTGCCATATAATCCAGATTATCCACTTTGAACTGGGCAATATGAGCCCACACTGCAATATAATATATATTATATTGCAGTCTGGCTTTAGGCCGGGGCATGGTACCGAGACAGCCTTGGTCGCCTTGGTCGATGATCTCCGGCGTGAGCTTGACAGGGGGAGTGTGTCTCTGTTGGTTCTGCTGGATCTCTCAGCGGCCTTCGATACCGTCGACCACGGTATCCTTCTGGGACGACTCAGGGGAATGGGCCTGGGGGGCACTGTTTTACAGTGGCTCAGGTCCTTCCTAGAGGACCGGACCCAGAAGGTGTTACTGGGGGACACCTGCTCGTCCTCACAACCATTGAATTGTGGGGTCCCGCAGGGCTCTATACTGTCCCCCATGTTGTTCAACATCTACATGAAGCCGTTGGGAGAGATCATCCGGAGTTTCGGGGTGCGGTGTTATCTGTACGCAGATGACGTCCAACTCTGTCACTCCTTTCCACCTACTACTAAGGAGGCTGTCCAGGTCCTGAACCGGTGCTTGGCCGCTGTGTCGGACTGGATGAGGGTGAACAAATTGAAACTCAATCCAGACAAGACAGAGGTACTCCTGGTCAGTCGGAAGGCCGAACAGGGTATAGGGTTACAGCCTGTGTTGGACGGGGTCACACTCCCCCTGAAGACACAGGTTCGCAGCTTGGGTGTGACTCTGGATTCTTCGCTAAGCTTGGAACCCCAAGTTTCGGCGGTGTCCAGGGGAGCATTTGCACAACTCAAACTTGTGCGCCAGCTGCGCCCGTACCTTGGGAAGTCTGACTTGGCCACGGTAGTCCACGCTCTGGTTACATCCCGGATTGATTACTGCAACGCGCTCTACGTGGGGTTGCCCTTGAAGACTGCCCGGAAGCTTCAGATGGTCCAGCGCTCGGCAGCCAGGTTGCTAACGGGAGCGGCTCTCAGGGAGCACACCACCCCCTTGTTGAGCCAGCTCCACTGGCTGCCAATTTGCTACCGGGCACAATTCAAGGTGCTGGCTTTAGCCTATAAAGCCCTACATGGTTCCGGCCCCACTTACCTCTCCGAACGCATCTCCTCCTATGAACCGACTAGGACATTAAGATCGTCTGGGGAGGCCCTGCTCTCGGTCCCGCCTGTGTCACAGGCGCGTCTGGCGGGGACGAGGGACAGGGCCTTCTCGGTGGTGGCCCCTCGGCTATGGAATGCCTTACCCGCAGACATCAGGCAGGCCCCTTCGTTGCTGGAGTTCCGGAGGAAGGTCTAGAAAGCTGAAAAGGACAACAAAATCCCAACCTTGTATTTTACAATGAGCCCAAGCATACACAAAATCTAGACTATCATTTAAAGTATTCTATTCTATTTGGGATCTGATTCTATTTGAGGCGTTGATGACTATATGTGTGTTGTCTGTGATTGTTTGTCATATATATTGTTCAATGTTGCACATTTTACTGTAAACCGCTTAGAGTCGCCGTTGGCTGATATTTGCGGTATACAAAAGGAGTAAATAAATAAATAAATAAATTATCTGCTCTGAACTGGATGATGAGTCTAAACTGCCATATAATCCAGATTGTCTGTCTTGAACTGGACGATATGAGTCCACACTGCCATAGAACCCAGATTATCCACATTGAACTGGATATGAGTCCACACTGCCATATAATCCAGATTATCCACTTTCAGCTGAATGATTTGAGCCTTCACTGCCATATAATCCAGATTGTCTGTCTTGAAGTGGATGATCTGAGCCTTCACTACCATATAATCCAGATTATCCACCTTGAACTGGACGATATGAGTCAACACTGCCATAGAACCCAGATTATCCACTTTCAACTGGATGATGAGTCTTCACTGCCCTATAATCCAGATTATCCACTTTGAACTGGATTATATGAGTCTACACAGCCATACAATTGGAGTTCAAGGTGGATAATCTGGATTATATGGCAGTGTAGAAGTGGGAAGAGTCCCATACTTAAGAGTCCTGGGGTTTTTGACAGAAAGAGGAAAACATGGAGGAAAGGGGGCGGGAGGAGGGGCTTGATTGACAGCTGGGGTCACAAAAGGGGAGGGGGGGTGGGGGGCTCCTGGAACAAAGGGAGGCGGGGAAGGGGCCCCCAGAGCCCCCCTTCCGAGGCCGGCCCGCCCTACCTCTCGCTTGCCTCCCTTTCTTCCTTCCTTTCCGCCCGAAAACGACCAGGCCCGACGCCGCCGCGTCCTTTCGCACGCTCGGATGCCGCTCGGCAATCTGCGGAAGCACTCGGCCTCCCTTGGGTGGCAGGGGAGGAGGACATACTCGCGCTCGGACCTTTCCGGCACGCCGCTCGGCAACCTCCGGAAAGCCTCCGGAGGGGGCAGAGCGTGAAACGGAACAACGAAGGCGCTCGGGTATTTCCGGAAGATCAATGCTCGGAAGGATTCGGAAGCCGCTCAAGCAAACGAAGGCGCTTCGGGGTTTTCCGGCTGCCGGGTTCGGGCTTTTCCGCCTTGGATGAACCACCCGGCAGCTGGAAAGGCGAGCCACGTGCAGCCAGGCCCCGGGAAAGGACTGGAAGCACTCTCTCCAATACACAATAATAACACAAACAACGACAACATTACTAATAATATTGCAGTATAGTGGTATAGTACAACATAGTAATATATAATATTGTGCTGTGTTAATAATATATTGTATACACATATATTATTGATAATATTATAATGCAATACAATATAATACAAATAATGACAACATAATAATTCTGTAGTTTATATTACATGTAATATTACTAATAATATTACAGTATAGTGGTATAGTACAACATAGTAATATATAATATTGTGCTGTGTTAATAATATATTGTATACACATATATTATTGATAATATTATAATGCAATACAATATAATACTAACAATACTACTATATAATAATTTTGTATTTTATACTACATGTAATATTACTAATAATATTGCAGTATAGCGGTATAGTACAATATAGTAATATATAATAATATATTGTATACACATATATTATTGATAATATTATAATGCAATACAATATAATACAAATAATGACAACATAATAATTTTGTAATTTATATTACATGTAATATTACTAATAATATCACAGTATAGTGGTATAGTACAACATAGTAATACATAAAACTAATATTGCATTGTGTTAATAATATATTGTATACACATATATTATTGATAATATTATAATGCAATACAATARAATACAAATAATGACAATATAATAATTCTGTAYTTTATATTACATGTAATATTACTAATAATATTACAGTATAGTGGTGCAGTACGATATAGTAATGTATAACATTAATATTGTGCTGTGCTAATAATAATGTATAAACATATAATATTGATAATACTATAATGCAATACAATATAATACTAATAATAATACAATATAATATTTTTATATTTTATATTACATGCAATATTACTACTAATAAAATATATTGTATAAACATAATATTGATAATATTATGTTGTTCATTCSTTCAGTCGTCTCCGACTCTTCGTGACCTCATGGACCAGCCCTCGCCAGAGCTCCCTGTCATGATAATARTATAATGCAATACAATATAATACTAATAATAATACAATATAATATTTTTATATTTCATATTACATGTAATATTACTAATAATATTGCAGTATAGTGGTATTGTAGAATATAGTAATATATAAATACTAATATTGTGCTGTGCTAATAAAATAATATATCATGTATACATGTATAATGTTGATAATATTATTATGCAATACAATATAATAATACAATATAGTAATTTTATAAATATGACTAATATTGCAGTATAGTGGTATAGTACAATATAGTAATATATAGTACTAATATTGTGCTATGCTAATATAATATATTGTATACACATATATCATTGATAGTATTATAATATGATATAATACTAATAATAATACAATATAATAATTTTAAATGTCATATTACATGCAATATTACTAATAATATTGCACTATACTGCATAGTACAATATAGCAATATATAATACTAATATTGCGTTATGCTAATAATATATTGTATGTACATAGAATCTGTAAGCCGCTCTGAGTCCCCTTCGGGGTGAGAAGGGTGGCATATAAATGTTGCAAATAAATAAATAAACAAACAAACAACAACACTATTTGTAACCCGCTCTATCAATGGGTGCCACTGAACCAAAACCACACTGGAATACAAGCCATTCCTTCTATGTTTTTGCTCTAGAGCAGGCACGTTTTGGACTTCAACTCCCACAGTTCCTTAGAATCTCTAAGGTTAGCCTTTAAGTTTTTAATATTGTTATTATGCACTGTCTTATGTCTAATTGCACTATAATGGTTCTTTTTGTTTATCAATGTATGTATTTTTATGGCATCGAATTGTGCCGATTGTGTACGCCGCTCTGAGTTGCCTTCAGGCTGATATGAGTGGAGTAGAAACAATGCAAATAAATAAATAAATAAACCTTTAGTCCACAAAGCTGCTGATTTAGTTCCTAAATTGCACCAGCTTGGCCTCAAGATGGCATTTTGACCAAACATATTTCGACGTAAAGGACTTCTCACCTTTTAAAATCACTCTGCAGCTTCTAAAACTATTGTGCACTGGGTTTATAAGGTGCGATCTCACAGAGCCATTAAAAATAAATCCCTCTGTTAGAGTTGGGCAGCTAAAGACCTATCCGCCTGAAAAGGCAGCAATTGCCATTTCCCTTTCACATGGAAACAGCAGCCCATTAACGCCCATTCATCTGAAATGGCAGCAATTGCTCTTGTACTTTCCCTGCTTTCCCTGAAAGAGCATCAACAACTCAAACACAATCAACACCTCGAATACACACTGCAAGAACTTTTTAGGAAGCTTGCATTGGCCTTCCAATAGCAGAGCATGAGGTATAGGTAACACTTTTTTCCACCTTGTATTATCCCCAAAACTTTATGAATTATTCAAGAAGAATATGACTGGGTTGCTGTGAGTTTTCCTGGCTGTAAGGCCATGATCCAGAAGCATTCTCTCCTGCTTCTGGAACATGGCCATACAGCCTGGAAAACACACAGCAACCCAGTGATTCCAGCCATGAAAGCCTTCGACAACACAAGAATATGACTAATCCAATGTGATCCACTGAGCTTTCACTGATCCTCTGATGTTTTGGTCCACAACTCCTCTATTAGCCTTATCTGAGTCCACACTCAGTGCGCTTACACACAACCCTATATCCCAGAATATCAAGGCAGAAAATCCCACATTGTCTGAGTATGGACTCAAATAACCCAGTTCAAAGCAGATACTATGGGATTTTCTGCCTTGATATTCCAGGAATATAGGCTGTGTGGAAGGGCCTTCATATAACCCTGTTCAAATCAGATAAACTGGATTATTTGATTTGATAATCTGAATTATATGGCACTGTAGATCCAGCCTACATCACACCATATTCTTGGGGGGGGGGGGGGGTAATAACAAAAGCAAGACAGCACTTGCTTGTACTTTCTCTACCATCAGAAATACCGGAAATACTTGTCTATTGGGACACATAGTTCCAGTATTCCTTTTTTATTTGTATCCCCTTTAAAGAGAAAAATATCAGATCTGATTTCCCCACACTGTTTGACTCCACCGCTAGTTCCTTTTATTTTACTTACTATTGGCCACGGTAGTCCACGGTAGTCCACGCTCTGGTTACATCCCGGATTGATTACTGAAACGCGCTCTACGTGGGGTTGCCCTTGAAGACTGCCCGGAAGCTGCAGATGGTCCAGCGCTCGGCGGCCAGGTTACTAACGGGAGTGGCACTCAGGGAGCACACCACTCCTCTGCTGAGCCAGCTCCACTGGCTGCCAATCCGCTACCGGGCACAATTCAAGGTGCTGGCTTTAGCCTATAAAGCCCTAAACGGTTCTGGCCCTGCTTACCTCTCCGAACGCATCTCCACCTATGAACCGACGAGGACGTTAAGATCGTCCGGGGAGGCCCTGCTCTCGGTCCCGCCTGCGTCGCAGGCGCGGCTGGCGGGGACGAGAGACAGGGCCTTCTCGGTGGTGGCCCCTCGGCTATGGAATGCCCTACCCGTAGACATCAGGCAGGCCCCTTCGTTGCTGGTGTTCCAGAGGAAGGTCAAGACGTGGCTCTATGAACAGGCGTTCGGTCAACATAGCAATTGAACTCATGAAGACGGTATAAATGAACAAGGAATGGTAGAAGGATTACGAGAACGGAATCTGATTTTTACTGAGGCGTTGATGACTATGTTGTGTTGTTGTGTTGTTTGTATTGTCTGTTGTGTATACTGTGTTTTAACTAATTGTTATTGTAATAAATTGCATTGTAAACCGCATTGAGTCGCCGAATTAGGCTGAAAAATGCGGTATAAAAATAAAGCAAATAAATAAATATTGTTCCAAGAGGATGGTATCCTAACATGCACAATACTGTCCTTCAAAGGCTGGGTCAACACTGCCCTATAATACAGTTCAAAACAGATAGTCTAGATACAGAAACTGGATTATATTTCAGTGTAGATGGGGCCTAAGATGTGTTGTTGTTTAAGCACTGTGGAGACCAGAGTTGGACGCAGAAACCTTGTCACATCCAGCTTCAGAGGAAAACAATGGCAAAGCGTTTCTTTTTTCCCTGATCAAGTTTTGCCAAGAAAAAATTGCGATCGACTCTCTGTAGGTCGGAATCGATAAAACAGCTCGTTTCAAATCAAGGCAGCCCATAGTTGCCTAAAGTACAGACATGTCATCTCATGCATCTCATCATCTCCGTGCAAACAGCATCTTCTCCAGCTGAAAAGTGAACACACCTGCCCCAAACCCATGATAACGTTAGATCAAAATACAACATTTCTTGGTCAGGTTGCAAATAAGTGTTCTGAAATATATCTCCAAGGCAGTTGCTAGCAAGCCAGAATCTCCTTCTTTGGAGATATTGATTTAGTTTGAATTGGCCTATTTGCTTCAAGTTCCACAAACATTTAGGAAGCAAAAAATAAATAAGGCACATATAGTGTTACCTGGCCATTGAAACCACCCCTTCATAACATATTTAAATGTGTGTGCAGTGCAGAATTGGTAAAAGTTAACTCTTACAATAGGAATGTGACCCTTTCTACACTGGCATATAATTATGAAAGCAGATAATCTACAAATCTACACTGCAATATAATCCAGTTCAAAGCAGATAATATGGATTTCATATGGCTGTGCAGAAGGGGCCTAAACATTTGTACGAAGTTAAGAATGAGGCCCCATCTACATTGCCACATATTCCAGTTTCTGATCCCAGATTATCTGCTTTGATAATCTGGATTATAGGCTCTTTATCATCCACTTCAAAGCAGATAATCTGCTTTGATAAAATCTGGACAATATAGCAGAACAGATCCATAAATCAATGCAGTTCAAAGAAATTAATAATCTGGGATCAGATGCTCGATTACGTGGCAGTGTAGACCCAGAATGAGCAAGACCCTTTCTTTGCTTTGATAATCCAGATTATCAAAGGAAAGAATCCACATGATCCGCTTTGAACTGGATTATCTGAGTCTGAACTGCCATATAATCCTGATCAAGGCAAAGAATCCACATTATCTGCTTTGAACTGGATTATCAAAGTCTACACTGCCATATAATCCAGTTCAAAGCAGATAATCTGGATTTTATATGGCAGTGCAGACGGGGCCCGAGTTTCGCAGGGTCCTTTCCAAAGAATACACGGGCCTAGCCAGGCTACCAATCCCAGGACCCCGTAGGATTAAGCCCTAGAAGTTAAAGCGGTATCAAACTGGGTTCATTCAAAAGTGTAGCTGCATCCAAACTAATCTAGGGAAGGGTTTCCTCTCACCCGGAGCCTCGCTTCCCGCCTCCTTCATGGCGCCGGGCTCCATCCTCGCGCTTCCCGCTTTCGGAGGCTGCCTCACAAAGGGACGGCCTCCCGGAACGTTAAGGACCGCCCCCCTTTGCCGCACGGACAGCAATAAGGAACGCACCCATTGGAGGCTGCGGGGGAGGAAGATTTGTGTGACACCTGGGCTGAACTCTAGAGATAGGAAAGGGAAGAGTGAACGAGCTGAAGTTGATAACCACAACAATAATACAGTGATATTGCAAAAGTACTAATTGTTGGGTTTCAAAAGTCTTTGTTTCATCAAGATTCTAGTCCTCAATGAGTAGCTGGCCTAGAAACAGGGCCAAGCTCAGGGATTCCTTTCCCCCACAATCCTGTGAATGTTTTTAAAGGGCTTTGTCTTTACTGCGGGCCACTGCCTCCTCCCCACTTTGATGGCACAGTAATGGAATTCAGCAAGAGAACTGCCTTTTAAGTTTAAATTGCCCCAGGAAGGCTAGGCATCTGGAGTTTCGGGGTACGGTGTCATCTGTACGCAGATGCTGTCCAACTCTGTCACTCCTTCCCACCTGCTACTAAGGAGGCTGTTCAAGTCCTGAACCGGTGCTTGGCCGCTGTAAGTCTGGATGAGGGACAGCAGATTGAAACCAAATCCAGACAAGACAGAGGTACTCCTGGTCAGTCAAAAGGCCGAACAGGGCATAGGGTTATGTGCTTGACGGGGTTACACTTCCCCTGAAGGCGCAGGTTCACAGTCTGGGAGTGATCCTGGACTCATCGCTGAGCCTGGAACCCCAGGTTTCGGCGGTGGTCAGGGGAGCTTTTGCACAATTAAAACTTGTGCGCCAGCTGCGCCCGTACCTTGGAAAGTCTGACTTGGCCACGGTGGTCCACGCTCTGGTTACATCCCGTTTAGACTACTGCAACGCTCTCTACGTGGGGTTGCCTCTGAAGACTGCCGGAAGCTGCAGCTAGTCCAACGCGCGTCAGCCAGATTACTAACGGGTGTGGGGTACAGGGAGCACACCACTCCGCTGTTACACCAGCTCCACTGGCTGCCAATTAGCTTCCGAGCACAATTCAAAGTGCTGGTGTTAACCTATAAAGCCCTAAACGACTCCGGCCCTGTTTACCTCTCCGAACGTATTCTCCCCTATGAACCATCAAGATTATTAAGATCGTCTGGAGAGGCCCTGCTCTCGGTCCCACCGGCCTCACAAGCGCGTCTGGTGGGGACGAGGGACAGGGCCTTCTCGGTGGTGGCCCCTTGACTCTGGAACTCTCTCCCACTGGAGATCAGAACCGCCCCTTCTATCCTGACATTCAGGAAACAGGTGAAGACGTGGTTATGGAGACAGGCATTCGACGAGTGAGCCAACACCCTGAGATATGGATGGAGGATGATGAACAACGATTTTAGTGTGACGACTGACCATTGTAGTTATTGAATGTAATTTGCTGTTTTAATTGTTTTACTGTAATATGAATTATGATGTTTTATTGACTGTATGTGATATTATGGTTGGAAACCGGTCTGAGTCCCTCAAGAGAGGTGAGAAGGTCGGTATACAAAACTTTTAAATAAATAAATAAATAGACAGTCTCCACCATGTTACCTCCTCTTTTGTCTTTCTCCCAGTGAGGACGCATTTTGCCTCTCTGTAGGCAAAATGTAGCTGCATGGAATGAATTACTTTTTACCTTCTTTAGAAGATGAGATTTGGCAAGTTAGTTTACTCCAAGACTTTTCTGTCAAGAATGTATTTCTTTTTATTTTAATAAATCTCTTGAACCTCAACATTGTCTCTGCAATCCTTCTGCCATCCAAAAGGCTAAGAGGCTCTTCCTGCTCATCACACGTAAGTTTCTGCTGGCTATGGAATTTACTCCTGGTACTCTGCTATATTTTGGTGGCATTGCCCTTACTGAGGGTTATTTTGGAGCCTAACAGCTCAGATTCCCCAACCATAACAATACAATAACAATAATACAGAATTCCTAATAATACAGTAATAACACTACAATAGCAATAATACAGAAGTATAATACAGTAACAGCAATAACGCAGAATTCCTAATAATACATTAATAACACTACAATAGCAATAATACAGAATAGCAATACAGTAATAGCAGTAATACAGAAGTGCTAATAATACAGTAATAATACAGTAATAGCAATAATACAGAAGTACTAATAATACAGTAATAATACAGTAATAGCGATAATACATAAATAATAATAAGTAATAATACAGTAATAGTAATAATACAGAAGTAATAATAATACAGTAATAACTACAATAGCAATAATACAGTAATAGCAATAATACGTAAGTTAAAATAATACAGTAATAACACTACAATAGCAACAATACAGAAGTAATAGCAATAATACAGTAAAAGCAGTAATACAAAGTACTAATAATACAGCAATAACACTACAATAGTAATAATACAGAAGTACTAATAATACAGTAATAGCAATAATACAGAAGTACTAATAATACAATAATAATACAATAATAATACAGAAGTACTATTAATACAGTAATAACAGTACAATAGCAATAATACAGAAGCAATAATAATGCAATAATAGCAAAAAAAGAAGTAATAATAATACAGTAATAACACTACAAAAGCAGCAATACAGAAGTAATAGCAATAATACAGTAATAGCAATAATACAGAAGTAATAATAATATAGAAGTAATAATAATGTAGTAATAATGCAGTAATAGCGATAATACAGAAGAAATAATAATACAATAATAAATAAAATCATATTGTGGCCAATGTTGGTCGATTCATGAATTCATGATCCGTCTAGCATCGTCATTGTCCTTTCCTACTCTGGTCGTCATTGTCTTTTGTCCATCTGCCAGCTTACCCGAAGGCCTGGTCCCACATCCAGGTTTTTAACTTCCTCCTGAAAGAGAGGAGGGATGTTGATGACCTAATCTCCCCAGGGAGTGCATTTCACAGGCGAGGGGCCACCACCGAGAAGGTCCTGTCCCTCGTCCCCACCAGTCTCACTTGTGATAAAGGTGGGGGCCGAGAGCAGGGCCTCCCCAGTAATAAAAAAGTAATAGCAATAATACAGATTATTATTATTATTATTAAACTTTATTTGTACCCCGCTAGCATCTCCCGAAGGACTCGATGCGGCTTACAAAGGCCAAGGCCTCAAAATGCAACATAACAATACAAAAACCTAAAGCAAATTAAAAACAATTAAAGCAATATTAAACAACAAGCAATAAATACAGAAGTAATAATAATATAGTAATAACACTACAATAGCAACAATACAGAAATAATAGCAATAATACAGAAGTATTAATAATACAGTAATAACACTACAATGATACAGAAGTAATAATAATACAGTATTACAATAACGATAAAGCAGAAGTAACAATAATACAGTAGTAATAATACAGAAGTATTAGTAACACAGCCATAACACTATTTATTTATTATTTATTTCACAGTTTTCTATACCGAGCTTCTCAACCTCATTGAGGGACTCAGCCCGGTT
>NW_026844478.1:25108378-25144889 GCF_025583915.1 Anolis sagrei ordinatus
GGCCTGCATCAATAGGAACATAGTGTCTAGATCTAGGGAAGTCATGCTACCCCTCTATTCCGTCTTGGTTAGACCACACCTGGAAAATTGTGTCCAATTCTGGGCACCACAATTGAAGAGAGATGTTGACAAGCTGGAATGTGTCCTGAGGAGGGCGACTCAATTGATCTAGGGTCTGGAGAACAAGCCCTATGAGGAGTGGCTTAAAGAGCTGGGCATGTTTAGCCTGAAGAAGAGAAGGCTGAGAGGAGATATGATAACCATGTATAAATATGTGAGAGGAAGTCACAGGGAGGAGGGAGCAAGCTTGCTTCCCTGGAGACTCCATTCATTTTGCAGCATAGATGCCGCCTTGGCTTCTATTAAACATGATGAAGGCAAGACTCGGAGCATCATGCAAGGCTGAGTAATATCCATTATGAATCACACCAATAAATGAACTCTGCTATCTATCCCGCCTTTAACAACACGAGAGTCAGAAGCTGGATTGTCCTCCTCCACATAAAACTTGCCTGGGATCTATACCAAACGTTAGATTTTCTTAACTGCTTTGAGCTTTGATGCCACATTGCCGGTGCTTCAAAAGATGTTCTTTCCAAAGAATCCTCTCTGTATGTGTGTTTCTACAAAGGGTGCATCTCCACTGTAGAGTTAATGCAGTTTTACACCATTTTAACTGCCATGGGTCAAAGCTATGGAATCGTGGAAGCTGCCATTTGACAAGGTCTTGAGCTTTGGCTTCCAAAGAGCATTTGGTACATCCTTAAATCCCCAGGCTTCCATAACATTAAGCCATAAACCTTAAAGTGGTGTCAAACTGCATTCAGTGTATTGTCTGGACAACAGATTCTACTACAACATGGAAACGCTGGGTTGTTGTGAGTTCTTTCCCCCATCCTGGACATTACACAGATATACGTAACAGCAGGGAGGAAGCATAACTAAATTGGGTTGTTGTGAGTGTTCCGGGCTGTATGGCCATGTTCCAGAAGCATTCTCTCCTGACGTTTCACCTGCATCTGTGGCAGTAATCCTCAGAGGTTGTGATGTCTGTCGGAAACTAGGCAAGTGAGGTTTATATATCTGTGGAATAATGCCCAGGGTGGGAGAAACAACTCTTGTCTGCTTGAGGCAGGTGTGAATGTTGCAATTGGCCACCTTGATTAGCACTGAATAGCCTGGCAATTTCAAAGACTAGCTGCTTCCTGCCACCCTGTACATTCCACAGATGTATACACCCCACTTGCCTTGTGCTGTCGTGCGCTGGGCCTATGACAATGTCTGTTTATAGGACGTGCTTTCTGTATGCCCAATGGGACGCCGGGGTGCCTCAGCTAAAGGGTCCCCAAAGGTTTCCCAACACAAAGTTCTGTAGAGGCTCAAAATAAGTCCAACAAAGTTCTTTATTAAGGCTTAAATTGTCGAACAAATGAATAAAATGTCACATAATCTTGAAACTGGTAGCTTTTTCTATCTGCCGACAGGGACAGGCAACTGCTTAATAAACTGTTCCTATCTTCTTTGGGAAACCTTCCGACCCCTCCTTGGGCAATCTTTCTTAATCCTGCTGGCGTGAGGCCCCAACTCCTGGCTCCAAGCTGTGTTATGGATAGCCCGAGTGGTCCCTTACCAGGCAATGGTTGCTGCAGATCTGCAAGCTGGTGTCCTTTTAGTTTCTCCACGAAGGCTGTGGAACTGTAACTTTACTCTCCAGCAAAGCTGTAGAGGTTTTCCTTTTTCCCCAGCAAAAGCTGGCTGTAAATCTATATCTTTAACCTCAGCCAGAGCTGTAAGAAGCAAAGCTTTTTACAGGTGGGGTAGAGAAAAGCCCACACGTCCTACTGTAAGGCTCCAAACTGTGAGACTGAACTAAAAGTCTCCCTTTCCCTCCAAACCTGGGGAAAGGGGCGGGTGTAAAGGCTCTAACGATGATTGATAGGTTGTCGAAGACTTTCATGGCCAGAATCACTGGGTTGTTGTAGATTTTTTTTTGGGCTATATGGCCATGGTCTAGAGGCATTCTCTCCTGACGTTTCGCCTGCATCTATGGCAAGCATCCTCAGAGGTAGTGAGGTCTGTTGGAACTAGGAAAAAGGGTTTATATATCTGTGGAATGACCAGGGTGAGACAAAGGACTCTTGTTTGCTGGAGCTAGGTGTGAATGTTTCAACTGACCACCTTGATTAGTATCAGGCATGTAGCCCGGGGGGGGGGGGGGGGAAGAGACCTCATGGGCCAGGCATGTAGCTGAAATTCTCATGGTGGTTCGCAAAAAGGCCTTACTGGTGCATTATTTAAACTGTTATGTTTATTCATATCATGATCTGATCACCATACTCAATATATCCCAAATGCATGGGGGTATTGGGGTAACGATACAAAAGGTTTGCTAGGGTAGACCCTCTTTCACTCAGACTCAGCCCCCCCCCCGAAACAAACTCAGCCCCCCCGAAACAAACTCAGCCCCCCCCCTCCCGAATCGGAATCCTGGCTACGGGCCTGATTAGCATGTAATCACCTCTCAACAAAAGTTTGCTCTAGGCACTGTCAGGCCATTATATGCTAATCAAGGTGGTCAGTTGAAACATTCACACCTAGCTCCAGCAGACAAGAGTCCTTTGTCCCACCCTGGTCTTTCCACAGATATATAAACCCTTTTTCCTAGTTCCAACAGACCTCACTACCTCTGAGGATGCTTGCCATAGATGCAGGCGAAACGTCAGGAGAGAATGCCTCTAGACCATGGCCATACAGCCCGAAAAAACCTACAACAACCCATTGATAGGTTGTTGGCCCTATGACTGCAACCTGGGGAAAGCTACCCAATCGCAAAATGCAAGGCCCAAATGGATTCATGCAAACTAAGAGTGCAAGAAAAAGAAATTCACATCTCCTGGCACAGCCGGGCCAGCACATGCCTTGTTTCCAAGAGACCTCACAACCTCTGAAAATGCCTGCCATAGATGTGGGTGAAACATCAGGAGAGAATGCTTCTGGAACATGGCCAGACAACCCGGAAAACTCACAGCAACCCGGTTCAGTTATGATTCCTCCCTGCTACATATATCTGTGGAATGTCCAGGGTGGGAGAAAAAACTCTGGTCTCTTTGAGGTAAGTGTGAATGTTTCATTTGGCCACCTTGATTAGCATTTAATGGCCTGGCAGTTTCAAGGTCTGGGTTCTTACTGCCGAGGGGAATCCTTTGTTGGGAGGTGATTAGCTGGCCCTGATTATTTCCTGTCTGGAATTCCCCTGCTTTTTGAGTGTTGATCTTTATTTACTGTTATGATTTTAGAGTTTTTTTTTTAAATGCTGGTGACCAGATTTTGTTCATTTTCATAGTTTCCTCCTTTCTATTGAAATTGTGGATTTCGATGGCTTCTCTGTGCAGTCTGATATGAACTGCATTCATTTTACAGGGTAGATTGGGGAAAAACATCTTAGCACACTAGACAAAATAATCCAGTTTAAATCCAGTTTCTACGTCCTGCAGAATTCTGGGCTTTGTAGTTTAGAGAGGCTGTTAAAGGCTCCTCCCTAAACTAGGTAAAGGTAAAGGTTTTCCCCTGACATGAAGTCCAGTCATGTCCGACTCTGGGGTGTGGTGCTCATCTCCATTTCTAAGCCGAAGAGCCGGCGTTGTCCGTAGACACCTCCAAGATCATGTGGCCAGCATGACTGCCTGGAGCGCCCTAAACTACAAACCCCAAAATTATGCAGGATGCAGAAACCAGATTTTAAGTGGATTTTATCTCTAGTGTGATGAGACCCCGTTTGCATTCAGTGAAATAGCCAAATAGAGTCTCATTTGGGATATGGAGACATGCTCATGCTCAGAGGTGCTTGCATTGATGCATAGGATGTTAAGGTTTTTCCAAGGGGAAAAAAACCAACCATTGTTATCATTGGGTTTATGTGTGTGTGTTGTTGTGGTTTCAGATATTCCTCAAAGTCGATCATCCAGATCACATCTGAAAAAAACAAAGATGAGATGAAAGAGAAGCTCGAAGTCAGTCTAAAAAGCGGTTGTAATGGATCGGATTTCTCAATGGCAGTGGAGAACATGATCATCTCTGACTTTGGTAAGAAGCCATCTGATTTCCCTATTGCTTTAAAAGAGTCATGCAGGATAACCTAGGACAGTGTTTCTCAACCAGGGGGTCGGACCCCGGGGGGGGGGTCACGAGGTGGTGTCAGAGGGGTCACCAAAGACCATCAAAAAACACAGTATTATGGTTGGTCATGGGGGTTCTGTGTGGGAAGTTTGACCTAATTCTATTGTTGGTGGGCTTCAGAATGCTCTTTGATTGTAGTTGAACTATAAATTCCAGCAACTACAACTCCCAAATGTCAAGGTCTATTTTCACCAAACTCCACCAGAGTCCACATTTGGACATATTGAATGTTCGTGCCAAGTTTGGTCAAGATTGATCATTGTTTGAGTCCACAGTGCTCTCTGGATTTAGGTGAACTATAGCTCCCAAACTCAAGCCGTTCTAGCATTTTCTGTTGGTCATGGGATTTCTGTGTGGCCAGGTCTGATTCAATTCCATCGTTGGTGTTCAGAAAGTTCTCTGATTGTAGGCGAACTATAAACCCCAGGAACTACAACTCCCAAATGACAACATTAATCTCCTCCAACCCCACCAGTATTCAAATTTGGGCCCATCCTCCTCTAAACAGCACCAGGATGTAGAGTGGTTCATGGGGGCTCTGTGTGCCAAGTTTGGTTTTGATCAGTCATTGAATGAGGGTCACAGAGGTCTCGGGAAGTGAGTGAAGGTACTTCAAGTCCCATCGTCCATGGTCCATCCTCCTCCAAACAGCACCAGGATGTAGAGTAGTTCATGGGGGCTCTTTGTGCCAAGTTTGGTCTTGATCAGTCATTGGATGAGGGTCTCAGAGATCTCAGGAAGTGAGTGAAGGTACTTCAAGTCCCATCATCCATGGTCCATCCTCCTCCAAACTGCACCAGGATGTAGAATGGGTCATGGGGGCTGTGTGCGCCAAGTTTGGTCTGTATTGCTAATTGGATGAGGGTCACAGTGGTCTCAGAAAGCGAGTGAAGGTACTGCAGTTCCCATCATTCATAGTCTGTCCTCCAAACTGCACCAGAATGTTGAGTTGGCCATGGGGGCTCTCTGTGTCAAGTTTGGTCTTTATTGGTAATTGGATGAGGGTTGCCGTGGTCTCAGAAAGTGAGTGAAGGTACTGCAAATCCCATCATCCATGGTCCACCCTCCTCCAAACTGCAGCAGGATGTAGAGTGGGTCATGGGGGCTCTGTATGCCAAGTTTGGTCTTTATTGGTCATTGTTGGGGGCCAAAGCGTTTGAAAGTACTACAAATCCCATCATCCCTTGTCCATCCTCCCCCAAACCTCACCAGGATGTAAAAGGAGTCATGGGGGTTATGTGTGCCAAGTTTGCTCCAGGTCTGTCGCCCGTGCTGGTCGGGTCATTGGTGTGGGTCACAGTTGTCTCAGAAAGTGAGTCAAGGTACTGCAAATCCCATCATCCATGGTCTGTCCTCCCCCAAACCGCACCAGGATGTAAAGTGGGTCATGGTGGGTCTGTGTGCCAAGTTTGGTCCTGATCTGTGATTGGTGGGGACCACAGTAGTTTGTAGGAGCCAAAGCCTTTGAAAGTAGTCCAAATCCCATCATCCACCATCCACATAATAAAAGTGAGAATATGTATGTGTGTAGCTGGGGTGTGTCCACTTAAACTGACAAGCTCCCACTTCCACAAATAGCTATAGCTCCCACCGTTCAGGAGACACCAATGGCCCTCCCTCCAATGACATTGCAGGTTATAGCAAGTGCCACGAATATATCCAAGAGACCTGCTAATGTCCTCCACAAACACCGCACTGCCCACCACCCAAGTGAAGGCTTTCATACGGGCACATAAAGATGTACACTGCCATATATTCCAAATTATCTTCTTTGAATTGGATTATATGGCAGTGTAGACTTGCCCAATCCAGTTAAAAGTAGATATTCTGAATTATTATCAGCATTCAGAAACTGGGTTATATGGCAGTGTATATGGGGCCTTAGACTCAGGATTAATTCAGACCTGATCTGGATTATATGGTAGTGTGGATCCAGCCTTAGTCTACACTGCCATATAGTTGTTGTGACTCAGCTTGACTCGTGAGTCTGAAGCTGAGCTCTGTGGGCATTCTGAGCCAAAATTCCTACAGGATGATGATGAGGATGATGGGTTACAGATTTCTGTACATGCTTCAGACAGGGCTGACGGTGGGGCTGCTGAAGGAGAAACAGCAAGTCAGTTCCCAGGGGAAAGGAATGTTCGTGAGACTGATAACGAGAGTGAAATCCCACACGGCCAAGTGGAGACGTCTTTGCCTTCCCACAGTGATCTGGTCCAGCTGGACCAAGATAAGGGGTTACACAGCCTTGAAGATAATGAATGAATGAGCAGGCAAGATCGTCTGCAATTACGGCTCCGGAGAAGCACTCACTTGGCTAGCAAGCGAGAAGCCAAGGGAGCCAAAGGTCAACGCAATGCGTTCATGTCTGCAAAGGGTATTTAGCCTTGTAGCTGACAAGCAGGGGTTGTCAGTCCAACGTAGCTCTTTCCATGCAAACTTCTGTGGATTAACTTTGGCTTTTAGCAGCACGCTTCTGGCTTCCTGAGTCTGGGATTTGGGCCTTGTTTTCAACTGTTTTCCATGGACTCTTGTTTGACTATTGCTAAAGGATTATGCTTCATGTTTTTGCCTTTGGCTTTTGGGAACTTTGTCTTTGCATTTAAGCCTTTGTCCTGCCTATGGAACTTCTGAATTTGTTTTGATTTTGCCTTTTTCTCAATAAACTGTGGTGGTGTCTGGAGCAAGGTGAAAGCTACCCTGAGTTGCAACAATCCAGTTTCTGAATGCAGATTACAATCCAGATTGCCTGGTTAGAACTGGATTATATGGTAGTGTAGATTCGCCTAATCCAGTTCAAAGCAGATATTCTGGATAATAATCTGCATTCAGAAACTGGATTATATAGCAGTGTAGATGGGGCCTTAGACACAGGAATAATCCAGACCCAATATGGATTATAAGACAGTGCGGCTCAAGCATGTGTTTATACTACCATATAATCCAGTTCAACGCAGATAACCTGAATTTTATATGGCATTGTAGTTCCAGTTTCATATAATTCAGTTCAAAGCAGAGACATGCACAAGAAGTGGAAAAAGGGAGAAATCACCAAAGAAGAATTCAAACAAATAGCCAACACCTGTAGGGAAAAGGTCCGCAAGGCTAAAGCACAAAACGAGCTCAGACTTGCCAGGGACATTAAAAACAATAAAAAGGGCTTCTATTCTTATGTCAGTAGAAAAAGGAAAAACAAGGAGGCGATAGGGCCTCTTCGAGGAGAAGATGGGGCAATGCTGACAGGGGATAGGGAAAAGGCAGAACTACTTAATGCCTTCTTTGCCTCGGTCTTCTCACAAAAAGAAGGTCATCTTCAACCTCAGCAAGATGGAGTGTATGAGGGATTAGAGGACATCCAACCCCAAATTGAGAAACAAGTCGTACAGGAATACCTGGCCGCTCTAAATGAGTTCAAGTCTGACCTCACTACCTCTGAGGATGCTTGCCATAGATGCAGGCGAAACATCAGGAGAGAATGCCTCTAGACCATGGCCATACAGCCCGAAAAAACCTACAACAACCCAGTGATTCCGGTCATGAAAGCCTTTGACTATATATCTCTGTATTGATTTGTGAAGCCACTGCTGATCCCATAGGTCAACTAATGAATGGGAATGACATTTAGATTTGAAACACATAGATAAAATCAAGACCATTAAAACACATATATTATTGCATGCTCATGATCTAAGAAATGCCCTTATGTTCTCCTCTTGCTCCAAGATCCCAAGATGTGCCTTGAAAACGTAATCCATACCAAGTACAAAGGGATCTTCCACTGGCCAGAAATGGCTCCTGCCAGGGTGGCACGACTCTCCTGTCCGGACAACACAACGGCTTTTGCCGAAAGGACCTGGTGAGTTTGGGCCCATTGTTTTCCACTCCTATCAATGAGGTAGGAATAATTCCCCAAAGGATAACAGGGGTTTTTGGAAAATGGAAATCTCCATAACATTTTGAAGATTTTATGATCTTTGGAAAGGCATCATCTTGTTAGAAGTCATAACCTTTTTGAAAATGATGTCATAACCTGTGAAAATGGCATTCATGCAAAGCAATTAGGTTTCTCAGCTGTTAGATTGATATACCTAGGAATAATAATAATAATAATAATAATAATAATAATAATAATAATAATAACACTTTATTTGTACCCCGCTACCATCTCCCGAGGGACTCGATGCAGCTTACATGAGGCCGAGCCCACAACACAACAATAAACAATAACAGCAATAATACAAAAGCAATACATAACTCATAAGCAAAATAAGCAAAAACGAATAGCAATAACACAACGCAATTAAAAACCTATGGCTGGGCCAAATGTAATAATTAAAATATTAAAAAATAATGCTGGGCATAGACAGGTAACATGTAATTGGGATAATTGGAGAGGGAAGAAATGTGCAGACAATCTAAAGTCATTATTAAAGTGCGTTTAAGGACATCTTGCTGGGAGATTCCTTATTCTGGGAAGGCACACTGAAACAGCCACGTTTTCAGGCTCCTCCTAAAGACTGCCAAAGTTGAAGCTTGCCTAATGTCCCTGGCGAGTGAGTTCCAGAGTCGAGGGGCCACCACTGAGAAGGCTCCCTCCCTCGTCCCCAGCAATCGCGCTTGCAATGGTGGTGGGAGTGTGAGTAGGGCCTCTCCAGATGATCGAAGAGATCGTGTGGATTCGTACACAGAGATGCAGTCATGCAGGTAGGTGGGTCCCAAACCATTTAGGGCTTTGTAGGTAAGAACCTGCACCTTGAATTGGGACCGGTAAATGAACGGCAGCCAATGGAGCTCCTTAAACAGGAGGTATGTCTTTGAACTGTTAGGAACAATGCCAATGCACAAAAACTATACATACATCTATAGCAGAGTTTCAGAAGTTTTCCTTTTAGTTGCCCCAAAACTTCTACTCTTCCTTAAAATATATTTGCCTTTAAATCATGCTCTCAAGAGACAAAAATAAACAGACTTCTTTAAAAGTAACATCGTTGGTTTACTCACAAACTTCATATGTTCAGCATACAGATGCTTTGCATATCAATTCAGTTAGAAATAGATTTGAAGTACTGTATATACTCGAGTATAAGCCTAGTTTTTCAGCCCCCTTTTTAGGCTGAAAAAGCTCCCTTCGGCTTATACTTGAGTCAAGGTTATTTATTCTTTTACTCTGTTATTCATATTATTTTATTACATTTATTATTTTATTCTATTATTATTATTATATTTACATTATTTTGCTCTATTATTATTATTACATTTACTGTATTTTACCCTATTATTATTATTACATTTATTATTTTAATCTATTTATTATTATTATTATTATATTTACAGTATTTTACCCTATTATTATTATTACATATATTATTTTAATATTATTATTATTATTATTATTATTATTATTATTATTATTATTACATTTACAGTATTTTACCCTTTTACCTCAATTAATGTAATTTTATTGCTATCTATTTTTATTTGGAAATTGACCCATAGTGGATGCATTTCTCACCCTCGGCTTATACTTGAGTCAATATGTTTTCCCAGTTTTTTGTGATAAAATTAGGTGCCTCGGCTTATATTCGAGTCGGCTTGTACTCGAGTATATACGGTAGTTTCTCTCTGTAGGTTATACACGGCATCATTCTTAGAATCAACAGTCCAAAGTCTAAAGCATCTCTGTTGTAGTACAGCGTGATAGTATTGTTACTAGTACTGGTAGAAGGAATTGGCATTCTTGAGGCTTCTGGGTCTTGACAATCTCTCTATTTTGAGACTCTAACAGAGTCTCTGTAGTGTTTCAACTAACTTCTAAAAGCATACATTTATTTCTACTGAAGTCTCTAAACATACTGTTCCAAGGGTCCGATTCTAGGGGGTTGTGCTCATTTCCATTTCTAAGCTGAAGAGCCAGCATTGTCCGTAGGCGCCTCCAAGGTCATGTGGCCAGCATGACTGCATGGAGCACCATTACCTTCCTACAGAAGCGTTACCTATTGATCTATTTATATTTGCATGTTTTCTTTTTTCAAAAAAAAAATATTAAAGTTTTCTAAAACTACAAAAAAAAAAAACCAAACAGCAAAAGAGTGAGAACAATATCAATATAGAAAAGGAGAGGGAAAGAAAAGAGACAATTAAAAAAAAAAAAGAAAAAGAAGAGAAAAATAAAAAATAAAAAATAAAAATAAAAGTTGACTTCCATTCCATCTTATTGGTTAGTAACTTTCTTTCACTTAAGTCCTTTAGGAAATAATAATAATAATAATAATAATAATAATAATAATAAAAACATATCTATTTTGCTTTCTAATTCTTCAACTTCTCCAGATAGCTGTGAAAAAGATCCCAATTAGTCCTTTTTAAAATATTTCCCGTATTCTTCTTCAACAAAAAATGGCAATTCGCCCATGTCCTTTATCTCCCTCATTTTCTCTAACCACAATTCTGTGGATGGATTTAACTCTTGCTTCCATTCCCTCGCGAAAACAATCCTGGCGGCTGTTGTAATGAATACAAAAAGTTTATCTTCATCCTCATTTAACTGTAAGTCTGAATCAGAAAATCCTAGAAGATAGTATTTGCATGTTTTCGATCTGCTAGTTTGGCAGAAGCTGGACCTAACAGCAGGAGCTCACCCCGCTCCCCGGATTTGAATCGCCGACCTTTTGGTCAGCAAGTTCAACAGCTTAACGCAGCGTTTCTCAACCTGGAGGTCGGGACCCCTAGGTGGGGTCATGAGGGGGTGTCAGAGGGGTCGCCAAAACCCATCAGAAAGCACAGTATTTTCTGTTGGTCATGTGTAGTAATTCTATCATTTGTGAGGTTCAGAACACTCTTTGATTGTAGGTGAACTATAAATTCCAGTATTCACATTTGGATATCCTGAGTATCCGTGCCAAGTTTAGACCAGATCCATCATTGCTTGAGTCCAGAATAATATTCAAATTTGGGTGTATCGGGAATGAACATACATCCTGCATATCAGATATAAACATTACGATTCATAACAGTAGCAAAATTCCAGTTATGAAGTAGCAACAAAAATAATTTTATGGTTGGGGGTCACCACAACATGAGGAACTGTACTAAGGGGTCGCGGAATTAGGAAGGTTGAGAACCACTGCTCTACGCTGTGGAATTAATGCACTTTGATACCACTTTTGAACTTCTATGGCTCAATGCTATGGAATCATGGAAGTTGTAGTTTGGAAGGTCTTGAGCCAAAGAGGGCTACAACTCCCTGGACCTCATAGCATTGAGCCATGGCAGTGGAAGTGGTGCCAAACTACATTAAGTCTACCCAGAGTTATTGTAATCATGGCTGAAAGGCTATCAAAAAACCGGTTTGCTTGTTCATAATCTATATCCTTATTACTTTTTTCAGTAATATAAGTATTGTTATAAGATCGGTAGTTTAGTAATTTTTTATTTTAGTTTTATTTTAGGAATTTACTGTTTGTTTTTTTTTGGTCGTGTCAGGAGTGACTTGAGAAACTGCCGGATTCGAACCTGTGACCTGTCGGTCTTCAGTCCTGCTGGCACAGGGGTTTAACCCACTGCGCCACCAGGAATTTACTAAAGCACCCTGTTACTGATGTTGATGATGGTGTATTTTTTTAAAATCCCACACTTTCAAATCTCTCTGTTCTCATTTAAAGTTTAATCAATATCCAGACTGAAAAAGCCCTTTGGAGAAGACATAATGTGACCTCATGTCAGCTACTGGACAAATTGCCAGATAACATTATATCCCTTGAAAATGTGAACATCACAATAGGTAAGAGCTCCAGTGAGATGTTGTTGTTGTTGCTTCTGCTGCTACTGTGTGCCTTCAAGTTGTTTCTAACGTATGACAACCCTAAGGAAAAACTATCTCTGGGTTTTCCTATCAAGAGTTGTTCAGGAGAGGTTTGCTATTGCCTTCCTTTGAGGCTGCGACAGTGTGACTTGCCCAAGGCCGGTGGGCATCCGAACCCTGGTCTTCAGAGTCGTAGAAGCACCAGGATAAAAATAATTTAGTTTCATGTAGCAAACTACCCAGTTTAACAAGAGTGTAATGAAGCCGCATTCCAACAATGTAATGGACTGAAATTATTGCAACAATAATATTAACAACAATAATGCAAAAAGTATCCAGTGTCTATTTACTTTTCTAGGATACTTTTAAGGTGGATTTTACGAGGTCTTTGGCAAGTATTTTTGAAGTTTCCACAAAGTAACAAAAAATCTTCAAGTAACATAGCAAGATGTTTGTGATCAAGTGCAATAAATCATTTGTTAATCTATGTACAGGAGTTGATTATAAATTGTATGATTTTAACTGTATTTGTGTTTAGATTGGCTGCAGTAATGCTGGAGCGGCCTAAGTCAGAGGAGTCCTCCATGTGCGTTGCCATGGAGACCGATGCAGGAGAGAGAGAAGTGGGAGGAGCTTAGAGGGGAGAGTTTGAAAAAACGACAGTTAAAAATCAGTTAGGGTTTAGGTTTAGAGGTGTGAGCAGTCCGGGTTTAGGTTCAGGAGAGTCAGGAGTTAGGTTCAGAGGAGTGAGGAGTTAAGAGTTGGGAGAGAAGGAAAGGAAAGGTAGCGGAGTGACTTGTGAAGCAAAGCTTTGAGGCTTTGAAAAGCTGGGTTTGGCTATTGGAAGTTTCTCAGGCTAGTGCAGCCGAATGGTGAAACAGAGCTGGTATTCTTTTAGTCTAAGGAGAGGCTAAAGAATAGTTTACTTAGTATTTGATCTAGGGAGGATCAAACAAGGGAAACATCCCTGTATGGAAACTTTGTCTGAAACAAGTGCTCTACGTCAGAAAGATACTGTGTTACTTGAAAGAATGAACTGTTAAAGTTACAAGTATTATTCCAAGTGCAACAAGGAAAAGTTACGTCTTGCAACCACACGCTGTGTACTTAATAAAATTGTTAACTTTTATTTGAAGATTGCCTCAGCTCCGTCTATTCTGTGTCCAAAGTGCCATTTCTCACAATATTACAACTTACCTCACGTGGTGGCAGAAACGCAGGGAAAAGTAACCAAATAAATCTACATTCTTCTCTCCAGTCACGCTACAATATATACAGTGTAATTACTACTGAGTTATTACTTTCTTAATAAAGGAGGAGGTGCAATTGAACAGCCTCCCTTCCAACTTGATGGTAAATTTGGTTCCTAATTGGCAACCTCCATTGCAAATCGGCCAGTTCTTTTTAAAATTGGGAACTGGGGTAAAATCTCCTGAATACTAGTTCCTTTCAAATTGGTGGCAACAATAAATCATCCCTCCGCTCCCTTGCTTCCTGTCTATTTACTTTTCTAGGATACTTTTAAGGTGGATTTTACAAGGTCTTTGGCAAGTATTTTTGAAGTTTCCACAAAGTAACAAAAAGTCTTCAAGTAACATAGCAAGATGTTTGTGATCAAGTGCAATAAATCATTTGTTAGTTTACATTACTTACTTACTTAGGCGATCCCTCATTGGCAAAGTAGGATAGTCTTTCAGGATCAGAATTCTTGTGAGTTTGTAGGTGGCTGTGGAGGCCTATTCTTGATCTGCATCTTCTTCCGCAGTGGGTCATTGGTTTCCAGGTGGAAGGCGGTCCCGGTCGGGGTTGGCTTTATGCGCCTTCCTCTTGGCACGTTTCTCTCTTTCACCCTCCATTCGTGCCTCTTCAAATTCTGCAGCACTGCTGGTCACAGCTGACCTCCAGCTGGAGCGCTCAAGGGCCAGGGCTTCCCAGTTCTCAGTGTCTATGCCAGAGTTTTTAAGGTTGGCTTTGAGCCCATCTTTAAATCTCTTTTCCTGTCCACCAACATTCTGTTTTCCATTCTTGAGTTCAGAGTAGAGCAACTGCTTTGGGAGACAGTGATCGGGCATCCGGACAACGTGGCCGGTCCAGCGGAGTTGATGGCGGAGGACCATCGCTTCAATGCTGGTGGTCTTTGCTTCTTCCAGCATGCTGAGTTTGTCCGCCTGTCTTCCCAAGAGATTTGCAGGATTTTCTGGAGGCAGCGCTGATGGAATCGTTCCAGGAATTGCATGTGACGTCCATAGACAGTCCACGTTTTGCAGGCATATAGCAGGGTTGGGAGGACAATAGTTTTATAAACAAGCACCTTGGTATCCCTACGGATGTCCTGGTTCTCAAACACTCTCTGCTTCATTCGGAAAAATGCTGCACTCACAGAGCTCAGGCGGTGTTGTATTTCGGTGTCAATGTTGACTTTGGTGGAGAGGTGGCTGCCAAGGGAGTGGAAATGGTCAACCTTTTCTAATGTTACACCATTAAGTTGTATCTCTGGCATTGGAGAGGGGTTGGCTGGTGACTGCTGGAACAACACTTTGGTTTTCTCAAAGTTCAGTGACAGGCAAAACACTGCAGCAAACAGTGGGAGAAACCATTTAGGATCCATCTGCATGCTTATGACTTTCTTTGACTTCTTGCTATCCTTGTTGCTTCTCACCTTCAAGGAGTAATTCTCTGATCTGGAGTTTTGAACTTCTAAGTCCTTTCCTCTTGTTGACGAAGGCAGGTCTGTTGCCTGGTATGCCAATCTACCTTGAAAGACAGGAAAAAATGTGACCGAGTTTGAAGGCAGAATCAGAAGGTTATTCATCTGGCCAGGTGAATATCAGAACAGCTTAATCGTCCAAAGAACTGACATAACTATATATATCTTCTCCTCTTTGGAAGCCAGCCAAAAGACTCGCTCCCTCCTCTGATTGGCTCAGGAATGGTCAAGCTGGGATCTGAGCTTTCATTGGTTGGGGATTCCCTGTGATGTCAAAGGTGGGCAGAGCCTTCCCTGTGGCAGAAAAAATGGAGAGCTGCTCTTTGTCCATTTGACGCTGGTTTGGAAGATCCTCCCAGGAGATAAAGGGCAAGATTTGGGAAATGGACTGAGGCAATGTAAATAATCTGGGATGGGATTATTGGAGTTTACAATAGGTGCCAGTCCCAGAGACAAAGGTGATGCTTATGTAAATATACAAAAATGATTTGAAAACATATAAAACATACAAGTTTCCAAGGAAGGAGCTTCCACCACTCTCTGAACTCTCTGTGGTGGAAACTCCTTCCTTGGAAACTTTTAAACAGAGGCTGAATGGCCATCTGTCAGGTATACTTTGATTGTGCTTTTACTGCATGGCAGGGGGTTGGACTAGATGGCCCATGTGGCCTCTTCCAACTCTATTATTCTATGATTCTATGAACACAATACAGATTTCATTGAGGCACATCTCCTATTTGGCATTTCTGAAACATCTGGATGGGGAGCTGCAACAGAACAAGAAACGCTTGGCTCTAGATAAGGGCCAGGATGTCACTGAACACCATGAGATCTTGCAACTTCCCAACCACATTATATATAGTTTGTTTGGGTGCCCGGGAATATGTCTGTGGTTGCACCCCAGTGCTTGTACACACATATGTAAGTCCTCCCCTGCTTTGTTCATTAATAAAGAAAATATATGTGCAAGGGTTTTTCTCCAGTGGCAGATTGGAAAACATAGTTATTTCAATACAGTTTTGTATAGTTTTCTTTTAGAGGCAATGGTAGCAGGGTAGAGAGGAAAATTAATTAGAGGAAGCAGATAATGGGGTCTAATTTTACATTTCATTGTAAAAAAAAGACCTTTTGCTGTGAGTTTGTCTCTTAGGCTTGGTAGATGATTAAATTAATCCTCCCAGGAGTGTTTGGGGTTGGGCTGGGGCTTGAAACCCAGCCAAGCTCTATTTGTATGAATCAATAAAATATGTTATAAATTTACAGTTATTATTAGAGGAGGGGGTTGCATTTTGATAACACTCTCAATAGCCTTTCCTCCTCCTTGGCCCTTTTCCTTTGCAGATAATGCTGAAAATCTAGTGGATCACATTTTGAGCCTGTTGAATTCTTCCACGTGGAGCCCAGCAGTAGTGGAGGTCCTTGTGAATAAACTGACCGCCATCGCCAATTGTGAGGAAGTCAGCCCAACATTGGCGCAGAAGTCGTTGCAAATAATAGATGCCTTCATGACAATAGATGTCCGTGACCATTTGCAAGGGAAGCTCAACAGGTAAGGGATTGAGCGAGAGCATCAGTTGTCAAATAAAGGGATAACTGGAATGGGAAATTGAATCCTTTAAGGTTCACAAATGGAGCATGACAGTAGATTGAATAGGACAAATTAATTGGATGGAAACATTATGTTGGAAAGGACTGCAAGTGCCATCCAGTCCATTCTGCCACAACTGTGAATAAAATAGTCATTACAGGAAGGAAATAGAAGATGCTGGCTAATTAGCCATTTGGTGTCCAGTGTCACATTAACAGGGCTCTGCTTTATTTAGGTAGAGATGAATCAAACTCCCAGTTTTATCAAACACTTTAATTAAAACAGCACTTACTTGCTGGCTGTTTTAATAGACCTAAACATAAAACATAAAGACAGCAAAAACAACTCTGTAGTCAAAAGGGTCCGATCCAGTCCAGTGGTCAAATGCCGAGAGTTCAATAAACAAAGTCCAGGGATCAAGAGTCTATACCGTAGTCAAAAGCCAGTCCAAAGGTTCAAGGTTCCAGGATTCCAAGATTACAGGAGACAGGTCAGGATATCGAAAAATCCAACAGACCTGGGGGGAAAACCAGCAGCATCCACCACCAAAATACAACAGATACTTTTCTCCCAAATATTAGTCTCAAGGTTAGCTCCTTAAATCCAGTAACACCCAGCTGCAACCCGCCTACTGCACACCTCCACCCCTAATTGCTTTCACCCATGAACTCCCACTTACAGATTACCAAACCCTCTAGAACTAATACTCACATTAACCCTTCCATCACCAACCACCATCTACTGCAGAACATATGACATCCAGAGGCAGCCATCTATGAACTTCCAGATATCCACAGGGAATAGATAGAGGAGTCAGATTCCATGGCTAAGTGGGGATTTGATTCTGGATTTCCCAGAGACATAACTCAAGACTCAAGACTGGCTCTCAGTATAAATTTTCATTCAGATGTGGTTTGCTCATGTCTTCCTGTTGGTTGGGAAAGTGTGACTTGCCCAAGGTCACACAGTGGGTTTCCATAGCTAAATTCAAATCTTTGCCTCTCAGACACTCAAACCAGTACAATGTACTCTTCCCCATCTGTCCTATCTTTCTATCCTATCTTATCATTCTTATCTATCACGTCTCTCTTCCAATAATCTCTTTCATTTATCTCTCATTCCAGTCTATTCTAATCTATCCTATTGTTAGTTATCTAGTTATCTAATTACTCTCTTACTATCACCTCTATCTAATCTATCCCATCTATCTGTCTGTTTTTCTATCTATTTGTCTATCAGTCTATCTACTTTTATGAATCTATCCAACCTATCATCTTGCTCCCCCCAGCTATCATTATAATTCTATCTATCTATCTATCTATCTATCTATCTATCTATCTATCTATCTATCTCTATCTATCCATCTCTATCTATCTATCTATCTATCTATCTATCTTTCTATCTATCTATCTATCTATCTATCTATCTAATATATATTATTCAGTTTATCATCTATCTCTCTGTATTCATCCATCTTATAGCTATCATTCTAATCTCTCTATTTTCTCTCTCTCCATCATTTCTCTTATCAGTCTATCCAATCTATCATCTCTCTCTCTCCATCCACCCATCCATCTCTTTCTAATCTAACTATCATTCTAATCTCTATCTATCTATCTATCTATCTATCTATCTATCTATCTATCTATTCTATTATCTATCTATCCATCTATCTTTCTGTCTGTCTCTCTATCATCTAATATAGATCTTATCCAATCTATTTATCATCTATCTCTGCATCTATCCACATCTATCCATCATACAGCTATCATTTTAATCTATCTATCTATCTATCTATCTATCTATCTATCTATCTACCTTTTTATCTATCTATTCTATTATCTATCTATCTATCTATCTATCTATCTATCTATCTATCTATCTATCGATCTATCATCTTATATTGATCTTATCCAAACTATTTATCATCTATCTCTGCATCTATCCATCATACAGCTATCATTCTTATCTATCTATCTATCTATCTTTTATCTGTCTATTCTATTATCTATCTATCTTCTAATATAGATCATATCAAATCTATTTATCATCTGTCTCTGCATCTATCCATCATACAGCTATCATTCTTATCTATCTGTCTCTATCTATCTATCTATCTATCTATCTATCTATCTATCTATCTATCTATCCAGTGCCAGTTAATAACTCCAAACAAAGGAGTTATTAACAACACACAATCTCTCCGATCATCTGGAGAGGCCCTGCTCACGATCCCACCTGCGTCGCAAGTGCGATAGGTGGGGACGAGGGACAGGGCCTTCTCTGTGGTGGCCCCCCGACTCTGGAACTCGCTCCCCAAGGACATCAGACAAGCCCCAACGTTGGCAGTCTTTAGGAAGAGCTTGAAGACGTGGTTGTTCCAGTGTGCCTTCCCAGAATAGGAAACTCCAAGCATCATGTCCCAAATGCACTTTACTAGAGATTTAAGATTGTCTGCACACCGCACCTATCTCCAAAAACCTATTCATTTCACCTGTCATGCCCAGCATTTTTTTTAAATTTTTAATCATTACATTTGGCCCGGCCTTAGTTTTAAATGTATCATGGTGTTATTGTCTAATGTTTATTGCTATTGTTTTAATGTTTATTGTTTTGTTTTATGAGTTTATTTATTGTTGTATTTGTTATGCTGTTGTTTTATTGATGTGTTGGGCCTCGGCCTCTTGTAAGCCGCACCGAGTCCTTCGGGAGATGTTAGCGGGGTATAAATAAAGGATTATTATTATTATTATTATTATTATTATTATTATTATTATTTACACTCGCTTCAAACAGACAAGGGTTTTTTTCCCCACCCTGGAGAGTCCACAGATATATATATACACTTCACTTGCCTCATTGACCTTTGAACAGATCTCTGAGGGTGCTTGCCACAGATGCAGGCCAAATGTCAGAAAAGAATGCTACTGGAACACAGCCATACAGCCTGAAGAATTCACAGCAACCCAGTGGTTCTGGCCATGAAAGACTTCGGCAACGTATCTATTATCTCTCTTACTATTTGTTTATCTGACTATCTAATATATCTCTTATCAATCTGTCCTATCTTTATCTATCTATCTATCTATCTATCTATTGACTCTGTCTATCTTGTCTGTCTGTCTCAAAATATGGTAATAGAAAGAAAAAGGAAAGTGGGCCAAAGCAATCTGCAAACTTTCCAGATAAGGGTGTTTTTGCAGAGTCGTGATTTTCCCAGCGTCGCCTCCCTCCCACAAAAGCTTCCCAGGTCTACAAATTATAGTAACTAACTGCCCCCATTTCTCCACCAACTTGGCAGCCCAGCTCTTGTTAAATTTAAGCCCCCACTTGTGTTGGTGTAACGTAAGAGGCAAGGCAGGCATCTCCTTTGGTGCAGCAAGACCCCAGAGGGTTATGAAACCCAAAAGATGCTCGTCTTCGAACCTTGGAGGAAACAGAGATCTCTGCCTGTATAAGGAGGAAGGGAAGCCAAACTTCCCTGTGTTTTTCTCATGCAAATGTTACCTGCTCTCCACCTCCTCTGTGGCATCTTTCTTGGCATGACTTTGCAGAGCAGGTGGTCTGAGAAAATTGAGAATCTTGAGCCAAGATTCCCTGAAGAAATAACGAGGCAATGGTCACAAACCACTATGTAAATGCCATCCTTCTTTGAAATTAGATGCCTGCGAAATAATTCATTGAGTCATCTATTGAGTCATGCTGGGAGACCTAAAAAATCCTACAAAGGTGTTCAGTAGTGTGAAGGAGCATAAAACTACTGCCACCAAATTTGTGAGGAAAGCCGGGCAATGATCAGTATCAGCTTAAGAGTTGGTTTATAAAGGGACTATTATTTACAGAAATGTTTATTTATTTGATAGCGTAGCGTTTAATGTCCCTGGTTTGGTTTTACTTCTTATGCAGGCTGTTTGGCTTAGAAGAAACTGTATCAGGCAAGGCTTGAGGAAAACAGTAACAAATTTATTTAACAGGAGTATAACAGATTCAATTGTTACTTCTCTAGAGGCACAAACTTAGTTAGTTACATTGATAAGGTTTCCTGAATAACTTTGGGTACTAAACAGACTGTTGCATCCCAGTTCAAGAAACGAGACCATAAGATTAAATCCACCACACTGGACTGTAGGAAAAGCAATCCTTGTTTATTGATGAAAAATTGGTTACAAAAGAAAGGCAAATGCAAAGTCAAAAAGCCACAGAAAAACACAGCAGTCAGTAGAATCTCTGAACTTGAGCAAAATTTCAAAAGCCACAATACAAGAACCAGGAATCTGTTAGCCTTTTACTAACCATGAACTTGATAATTACAAGCCTCTGGGATTACCGGCCATGAAACACAGGAATTCTGCCAAGGCACAGCCACAGTCCCAAACGTTGCTTGATCTAAAGAGGCACCCGGCAGGAGGCCTCTTAAACCAAAGAAGCTATTCTTTGAAACGCCCCTTGACTTTGAAGCCTGGGCCTGTCTCTCCTGTAAATGATGTGACCTTCGTAGAAACTGGGAAACATTTCTGTCTCTAACTATCTGTTCTCTTCGGTCCTCATTAAAAACCCCAGGTGGAGACATATCACGGCTAGTTTCCAAAACATTTTCCTCCAGCTGTTGAGTTTCATTTTCATCACCGTTGACCTCTGCATCAACAACAGATTCCACACTGTCAGGGTCAGGGAGAGCTTGCTCAGTTGGAAAAACTATCAGAGAATCCGGTTCACACAGATCAGGATCAGGCTGAACCCCAACACAGACTTCAAAAGGTTTCTTTGAGTAGATATATCTTTCTTCAACAAGCGTTCTTTTACTACAAATAAGCCACCTGACTTATCTAACTATATTGGCTCACAGCCAAACCCTGATTCTTAATATTAAAGAATCAGTCTTCCCTATAGTTCTCTAACTATAGGATTCCTGCTGGTTTTCCACACACCACAGGATCAACTACCTCTCCTGTAACTCTTTGGTCACAGACTAGTTCCCTGAATCTCCCACCAGAGATTTCAGTCTTCTCTGCAACTCTAACGGTCACAGACTCTTCCCTGTTTCTCCCACTAGAGAAATCAGTCCTTTCTGTAACTCTAATGGTCACAGACTAGTTCCCTGAATCTCCACCCAGAGATGGCTCCACCCAGATGTATGTATGTATGTATCTTTGATATCTATCTGCCTGCCTGCCAGATTCAACTATAATCCTAGCAGTGGTGAGATTACTTTATATCTCTATTAATTCATCACTATTAATTCATACATTCATTCAAGAGAGAAAGCATGAAAAAAGTGAGACAAAAGCACAGAATCATAGAATCCTAGAGTTGGAAGATACATCATGGGCCATCCCATTTTTTCCTTCTTGAAGATAGATAGGGACTGTTGTGTCTCAGCTTGACTCTGTCTGAATCTGAGCTCTGTGAGCCAGAATTCCTACAGGATGATGGGTTACAGATTTCTGTACATGCTTCAGAGAGGCCTGACGATGAGGCGAAGGGGAAACAGCAAGTCAGTTCCCAGGGGAAAAGAATGTTAGTGAGACTGATAACGAGAGTGATTTCCCACACGGCCAGGTGGAGACGTCTTTGCCTTCCCACAGTGACCTGGTCCAGTTGGACCAAGATAAGGGTTTGCATAGCCTTGAAGATAATGAATTAATGAGCAGGCAAGATCGTCTGCAATTAAGGCTCCGGAGAAGCTCTCGCTTGGCCAGCAAGCGAGAAGCCAAGGAGGCCATGGGTCAACGCAATGCCTTCATGTCTGCAAAGGGTATTTAGCCTTGTAGTTGACAAGCAGGGGCTGTCAGTTCAGCGTAACTCTTCTCATGCAAACTTCTGTGGATTAACTTTGGCTTTTAGCAGCACGCTTCTGGCTTCCTGAGTCTGGGATTTGGACCTTGTTTTCAACTGTGTTCCATGGACTCTTGTTTGACCATTGCTAAAGGATTATGCTTCATGTTTTTGCCTTTGGATCTTGGGAACTGTGTCTTTGCATTTAAGCCTTTGACCTGCCTATGGATTTTATGCATTTCATATGCTCTGTTTTGATTTTGCCTTTCTCTCAATAAACTACAAAACCTACAGCTTTGGTGTGGTGGTGTCTGGAGCAAGGTGAAAACTAACCTGAGTTGCAACAGGGACCACATTTGCCCTCCTCCAAACGGCTGGGACTTGTCCCGTTCTCCAAGAACTCTCAAAGATGATTGTTAGTGGTTCCAAAATGACTTCTACTAGTTCCTTCAATACTCCTTCAATACAGGATAAAACTCAATTGACTGGATTGTGTCTTATATTTCCTTTCTTGTCTAGCATCCTACAGCTCACAGAACAGATAGGCTTCAAGATGTCCTTTAATGGGAGAAATGCCTCTATTGTGACACCCAAATTGGCTTTGGCCTTGTTGCGTCCGGATCCGGAGAATTTCCAAGGAATTGCTTTTGCAGTAACGTCTTACGACTTCAAGACAGACCCAAAGGTAAAGCTCACTGTCATGGCCCAAAGTGTAACTTTGGTGTGAAGGGGACCCATATTTCCTTTATTCCTGGCTCAGCATTGAATCGTAGAATCTCTCCCCTCCCCCCTCAGATTATTTTTTCTCCCTGCAGCTCAAAATCCGCCAAGCCCCTTTCACTTCAGCCATGGCCTCCATATTTCTACCTGGATTATTGAGAAACTTCTTGAAGCCGCAGTCTTTTGAGCCAGAAGATCACACCGAGATCCAGTTTAGCTTCTTTGGCACAACTTCGCTGTTTCAGGTAAAAATGGCAGTCACTGAACATATAAGAAGTAGAATCTATGGATACATCTACACTGTAAAATAATAAATTATTATTATTACTAGCCATCCCGTGCCACGCGTTGCTGTGGCTCACATGGGGGTTTTGTGTGGGAGGTTTGGCCCAGTTCTATCATTGGTGGGGTTCAGAATGCTCTGATTGTAGGTGAATTATAAATCCCAACAACTACAACTCCCAAATGTCAATATTCTGTTTTCCCCAAACTCCACCAGTGTTCACATTTAGGCATATTGAGTATTTGTGTAGAGTTTGATCCAGATCCATCATTGTTTGAGTCCACAGTGATCTCTGGATGTAGGTGAACTACAACTCCAAAACCAAAGGACACTGCCCACCAAACCCTTCCAGTATTTTCTGTTGGTCATGGGAGAACTGTATGCCAAGTTTGGTTCAATTCCATCGTTGGTGGAGTTCAGAATGCTCTTTGGTTGTTGGTGAACTATAAATCCCAGCAACTACAACTCCCAAATGACAAAATCAATTTTTTGAGTGAAGGACATACATTGGTTGTTAGGTGTCTTGTGTCCAAATTTGGTGTCAATTCGTCCAGTGGTTTTTGAGTTCTGTTAATCCCACAAACGAACATTACATTTATTATTATTATTATTATTATTATTATTATTATTATTATTATTATTATTCGTTTGGGAAGTGTTCAACTTGTGATTTTGTGATACGAAATCCAGCATATATATCTCATTTACTGTGACATACTGTGTTTTTGTGTCAGTAAAATAATAATAATAATAATAATAATAATAATAATAATAATATTTCTGTGTCAGGAAAGACTTGAGAAACTGCAAGTTGCTTCTGGTGTGAGAGAATTGGCCATCTGCAAGTACATTGCCCAGGGGACGCCCAGATGTTTTGATGTTTTACCATCCTTGTGGGAGGCTTCTCTCATGTCCCCATATGGGGAGCTGGAGCTGACAGAGGGAGCTCAACCCGCTCTCTCCAGATTCGAACAGCTGACCTATCGGTCAGCAGTCCTGCCAGCACAAGGGTTTAACCTATTGCACCAGCGAGGGTTCTATAAAAATCTGTTTAAACCCAGATGTTTTGATGTTTTATCATCCTTGTGGGAGGCTTCACTCATGTCCCAGCATGTGGAGCTGGAGCTGACAGAGGGAGCTCAACCCGCTCTTCCTGGATTCAAACTGCTGACCCGTTGGTCAGCATGAGAGACATCTGCAAGGACATTGTCCACGGGATGCCCAGATGTTTTGATGTTTTATCATCCTTGTGGGAGGCTTCACTCATGTCCCCGCATGGGGTCTGGAGCTGACAGAGGGAGCTCAACCCGTTCTCCCTGGATGTTTTATCATCCTTGTGGGAGGCTTCACTCATGTCCCCGCATGGGGAGCTGGAGCTGACAGAGGGAGCTCAACCCATTCTCCCTGGATTCAAACTGCTGACCCATTGGTCAGCATGAGAGACATCTGCAAGGACATTGTCCACGGGATGCCCAGATGTTTTGATGTTTTATCATCCTTGTGGGAGGCTTCACTCATGTCCCAGCATGTGGAGCTGGAGCTGACAGAGGGAGCTCAACCCGCTCTTCCTGGATTCAAACTGCTGACCCGTTGGTCAGCATGAGAGACATCTGCAAGGACATTGTCCACGGGATGCCCAGATGTTTTGATGTTTTATCATCCTTGTGGGAGGCTTCACTCATGTCCCAGCATGTGGAGCTGGAGCTGACAGAGGGAGCTCAACCCGCTCTTCCTGGATTCAAACTGCTGACCCGTTGGTCAGCATGAGAGACATCTGCAAGGACATTGTCCACGGGATGCCCAGATGTTTTGATGTTTTATCATCCTTGTGGGAGGCTTCACTCATGTCCCTGCATGGGGAGCTGGAGCTGACAGAGGGAGCTCAACCTGTTCTCCCTGGATTCAAACCGCTGACACCGATTCAAATCCAGCACAAGGGTTTATTTAATCCACTTTGTATTGTTTCGCTCACAGGACAGCAGCTTTGAGGACACGAAGCTCAACTCCTACGTGGTGGGTGCCAGCCTTGAGGACACATCTGTCAGGAACCTCAAGGAGCCGGTGAATGTCATCCTGCAGCATTTGGAGCCCAACGTGGTAAGGCATCTCTTTGACTTCAAAATGCATTGGGTTGAATTGGCACCACCAGTTAGGTTGGACTGCATAGCGCTGGCATTGAGATATTATGGTTGAAGGAATGTCTATAAAGATTCAAGAGGGCGAATCTCGGACAAGGGAGAGTTTTCTTCACTACAACAACTACAATCTCTCACCTACCATATTCTGGGGATCGTGGGAGTTGTAGTCCCCACGAAAAGGCATTTGTCTACACTCTGGTAGAGGGTTAACCTTCTGCAGAGGGACCGGTTGTTTTCAGTATCCTTACTTGCTTTGGGCCTGTTTTAAGAGAGAAAAAGCAGGATAATCTATATATATATAAATCTGTTAGGTTGGTTCAACGGGACAGCAAAACTCAAAAACCCCCAACGAAACTTAACCAAAATTCCCATGCCCATAACACAACCCACAAGGTACAAACATATCTACTCAAAATGAAAAACAACACAACAACACACTCACAATGGCAAAACAACAAAACTCTAAAAAAACCCAACGAAACTTAACCAAAATTCCCTGGAAGGAAGGAGGGAAAGCAGGAGAGAAAGAGGGAAGGTTGGCCACAGCAACACGTGGCGGGTAAAGGTTGTTATTTCTATTATTATTATGCTATTATTCCTATGAGACCCTTTTAGGGGGAATGGGAGAGGTGTCAGGTTCCGGAGGCAATGCATTGCATTATTGTTATTGTTATGATGGTGGTGAAATAAAAGGAAATAAAAAGTGAAAGAAGGAAGCAAACAGGGAGGGAAGAAAGGCAAAGGAAGAAGGGGGAGGGAATGAAGGAAAGAGAGAAGGATGAAACCAAGTAGTGAAAGAAGGAAAGAAAGAAAGAGGTAGAGAAGGAAGAAAGTAGAGAAAGGGGGAGGAAAAGGGGGAAGGAATAGGTAGGGACCTCTCTTTCATAATAGTCCAGATATCTACCTCAACTTTGATAAGTTTTACTATAGGCCACAGCAACGCGTGGCAGGGCACAGCTAGTATATATATATCAAAATGCTCTGTGCATAATGAGTACCTTAAAAACAAAAGAACCAATGAATGAAATCACACCAAATTTGGCAACAAAACGTCTCACAACACAAGGAGTGACCATCACTCAAAAAATTATGATTTTGTCATTTGGGAGTTGTAGTTGCTGGGATTTATAGTTCACCTACAATCAAAGAGCATTCTGAACTCCACCAGCAATGGAATTGAACCAAACTTGGCACACAGAACTCCCATGACCAACAGAAAATACTGGAATTGTTTGGTGGGCATTGACCTTGAGTTTTCGAGTTGTAGGTAGTTCATCTACATCCAGAGAGCACTGTGGATTCAAACAATGATGGATCTGGACCAAACTTGGCACAAGCACTCAATACGCCCAAATATGAACACAGATGGAGTTTGGGGGAAATAGACCTTGACATTTGGGAGTTGTAGTCAGTGGGATTCACAGTTCACCTACAATCAAAGAGCATTCTGAACCCCACGAACGACAGAATCGGGGCAAACTTCCCACACAGAACCCCCATGACCAACAGAAAATACTTAAGGCCATCCAATCCAACTCCCTTCATCAGAGCAAGAAAACATAATCAAAGTCCTCCTGACAAAGAGCCACCCAGCCATAGATAGATAGATAGATAGATAGATAGATAGATAGATAGATAGATAGATAGAATCATAGAATTCTAGAGTTGGAAGAGATCTCATGGGCCATCCAGTCCAACCCCCTGCCAAGAAGCAGGAATATTGCATTCAAAGCACCCCTGACAGATGGCCATCCAGCCTCCTGTTTAAAAGCTTCCAAAGAAGGAGCCTCCACCACACTCCGGGGCAGAGAGTTCCACTGCTGAACAGCTCTCACAGTCAGGAAGTTCTTCCTAATGTTCATCTGTCAAATTGACCAGTAGCGGCCACATTTCTCACCCTCGGCTTATACTCGAGTCAATAAGGCGCGTACGGCAGCCATGATTCTAACAGGAGCGGAGCGCAGGGAGCATACGACCCCCCTGTTGCGCCAGCTCCATTGGCTGCCGATCTGCTACCGGGCTCAATTCAAGGTGTTGGCGCTGGCCTGACCGCATCTCGGCCTATGAACCCACCAGGACTTTGAGATCTTCCGGGGAGGCCCTGCTCTCGATCCTGCCGGCTTCTCAAGCACGGTTGGCGGGGACGAGAGATAGGGCCTTCTCGGTGGTGGCTCCTCGGCTATGGAACGCCCTTCCTATGGACATTAGGCTGGCACCATCTCTCATGGCATTCCGAAAAAAGTTGAAGAACTGGATGTTTGTGCAGGCGTTCGAGTAATCTAGTGCAATATTGGTAATTGAACATAGGAATGGAACAATGGACGACGAACCTGGACTACGCTTTGATGATGAGATGATTGGGTTGGTTATTGTAATAATTGTTTAGTGTAATTGCTTGTTGTTTATTAAGTGGATAATGTGTTAAGTGGTCAATTGTTATATGTGCATTGAATTATTGCTGTTTTTATTGGGTGTAAACTGCTGTGAGTCGCCTTCGGGCTGAGAACAGCGGTATATAAGCAAAATAAATAAATAAATAAATAAGATTTCCCATTTTTTGTGGCAAAATTAGGTGCCTCGGTTTATATTCGGGTCGGCTTATACTCGAGTATATACGGTAACATCCTAAGCCCTTCCTTTCTTGTTTGTAGAATAACGCTTCGGTGCATTGTGTCTTTTGGGACTTTAGTAAGAACGGTGAGTATGAAGAACGTCAAGCCAACCCCGAAATATTGGAATTTATGTCCCAGCATCCCCTTATTTCTGGGAAATCTCAGTTTAGACGTAATGGCTCCAGGTTGCTTCTTCCATTGCTCCCGAGAAGTAATTGTAATGAATGGAGTAAAAGGCAGAGAGGTGGGGATGCGACCCTATGGTTTGTAGCCACTTGGGGGGGGGGGGGGGGCGGAATTAAGAGACATATAGAGAAACAGAGCATATGGGATTTTGATGGTTATATAGAGGTTTTGAAGGGTTGGGGGGCTGGAAAAGGGTGGGCAGAAAGCGCCTCTCATTTGAAAACAGAAAGACATTGGAAAGAGTTGAACCTTCTGCCCACGGAAGGAAAGTGTTGGGTATTTATAGCAGGGTTTGGTGTGAAATGCGTGTCTTTGGGAAGAGAAAGGTATATTCTGGGAGTTGTGTTTTTGTATTTTAACATACTGTGCTGGAAATCTGCATTTGTCATTTAACATACTTTATACCACCCTTTTGGAGGCTAAGGTTAGTACAGTTGTTCCCCTGTTTTGGCAGGGATGCCTTCTGCAGACGTAATAATGCTTGCTTTAAGAATATTTGGGTCTTCCAATGTGCCTCAGGGTTGCATGGGGGGACCTAGAAATTCCTAGAAAAGTGCACAGCTGAATATTAGGAACATCATCCTGATCATAAGAGCTAATCAACTCTGCCACAGAATCCATCAGAAGCTCCTTTTTTGGAGGCTTTTGAACAGAGGCTTGATGGCCATCTGTCGGGAGGGCTTTGATTGTGCTTTTCCTGCATGAAGGTGGAAGAGGATTGGACTAGACGGCCCCTGGGGTCTCTCTCTTCCAACTCTAGGATTCAATGACTCTAAGTGTTCTCTCAAGTGAAAAAAAAAAAGCACATAACTCTAAAGTTATCCAAACCGCTTGGGGTCAGCATTTTTGGATTTCGGATGTTTGAAATCCCTGTATTTGTGCCTATATCCCTAATGAGATATTTTGGAGGTGGGTCCCAAGTGTATACAGATAATAACAAAAAATTAATAATATTCATAATAATCATAATTGTGTGGAATATCTCATTTCCATGTGATGCAGGTGGCAATGGTGGCTGGAACTCATCAGGGTGCGAATCTGTGCATACAGACGCCAACTACACAATCTGCAACTGCTCCCACCTGACCCATTTTGGAGTTTTGCTGGTAAGGTCTTGTTCCAGAAAGGCTCTTTTAGGATTGGAGACTTATGCTATACTATAACTCTGTGTGTTGATGCTTTGGATGAGACCCAAGTAAAAAGGATTTCACCCATTTCGCGGATAGGATTGAAAATCCCCTTGAAATCAGTGGTAGAATTGGGAACCCAAACAATTTTACACAAACTGATCCATCAACCAGCTATACAATCACATGCGCTGCACTTCCCAGTGGAAGATGGGTTATAGAATACAAACAAGTGTGACCCATCTCTACCCTAAGAGCCATAAGACCTCCTAAGAGTTATTTAAGAATTGTTATGAATGTAACCTTTGAAGATCTGTACCTCTAAGAGAAAGGACACTTTGAAACCATCAAGCTTCTGTATCTCAATAAACTTGTTACAGTTTCTTTTTTAAGTTAAGCCTATGTTACCATTCCTTTCCAAGTCAAGTCACGCTACATATTGAAGAAAGTCCAAAGCAACATTATAAGCTATTGGTTGTGTCTTCAATATAATAAGCCCCCACAAAGAGGTGGCTTCCTTTACCAACTCTGTACGTATTGGTAGCAGTTATATTTATACATCCTTACAATTTGGTGGCATCATTGCAAATTAGTGGCCAAGTCTTTACAATTAGTAGTAGTAATATACTGGCTCCTCCACAGTCATTGACCTTGAGTTTTGGAGCTGTAGTTCACCTACATCCAGAGAGCACTTTGAACCCAAGCAAGGATGGATCTGGACCAAACTTGGCACACAAACCCAACGTGGCCAGCTTTGAATACTGGCAGGATTTGGGGAGGATTGTCTCACAATTTTGGGAGTTGTAGTTCACCCACATCCTTATGTATTTTCTAAAGGGAGCATTAATAAAAACCAAAAGGAAAGTCTGACGTTTTTCTAATAAATAGCATTATAAATGACCTAAGCTGCTTCCACTCCTACTCTTCCTGATGCTGGTAGGCCACTCTCAGTTCCACATCATACAGGTGCTTTCCTCCCTCCTGCCTTGCACACTTTCCCTCTGCTCACACATGTGCAACACCCTGCCATGCACCGAGCACGCCTGCTCTCCCCTTCCCACTTGGAGTCCCAGAAACAGCCCTCCTCTTAGCTGAGAGTCCAGCCAATCACAGCAAAAGATTTGGTGGGAGGATTCGTTTCCAAAAAGGAAGAGAAGAACAGGCGGAGAGATCTTCAGCCTTCTCTGCCAAAGGGGTTCCTAAGACCATCAGAAATATGTGTCTTCTGATGGTCTTTGGTGACCCCTCTGAAAGCTCCTTGTGACCTCCAGATTGAGTAACGCTGCTCTAGGTCCTTTAGTATGAATCTATGATCAGCTTCCAACAGAAGTTGACCATATACTTGTGCTGGAAGACCTAGACCAGTGGTTCTCAACCTCCCTAATGCCGCGACCCCTTAATACAGTTCTCAGGTTGTGGTGACCCCCAACCATAACATTATTTTTGTTGCTACTTCACAACTGTAATTTTGCTGCTGTTATGAATCATCATAACAGCAGGATTATTTTCATTCACTGGACCAAATTCGGCACAAATGCCTGATACACCCAAATTTTAATTCTAGTGGGATTGAAGGGGAGATTGATGCTGTCATTTGGGAGTTGTAGTTGCTGAGATTCATAGTTCACATACAATCAAAGAGCATATTGAACTCCACCAATGACTGAATTGAAGCAGTCTTGGCACACAGAACTCCTATGACCAACAGTAAATACTGGGAGGGTTTGATAGGCATTGACCTTGAGTTTTGGAGTTGTAGTTCACCTTTATCCAGAGAGCACTGTGGACTCAAACAATGATGGATCTGGACCAAACTTGGCATGAATACTCAACATGCCCAAATGTGAATACTGGAGGAGGTTAGAGAAAATAGACCTTGACATTTGGGAGTTGTAGTTGCTGGGATTTATAGTTCACCTACAATCAAAGAGCATTCTGAAATCCAACAATGAGAGAATTGGGCTAAACTTTCTACACAGAACCCCCATGACCAATAGAAAATACTGTGTTTTCTGATGGTCTTTGGTGAGCCCTCTGATACCCCCTCGCGACCCCCCTAGGGGTCCCGACCCCCAGGTTGAGAAACACTGACCTAGACATTCCAGTAGTAAGTTGTACTCAGGTGCAAGATAAATAGTCCGTATTTATGTTAGCAAACTTTAACTTGAGAGTCATGCATTTAACACTGGTTTCCCTTAGGACATCTTCCAGAACCCAGTCGAAAATGAGGCCGATAACTGGAATTTAACATTGATCTCCAACGTGGGCTGTGGAATTTCGTCCATCTTCCTGGGCTTGGCGCTCATAATCTACCTGTCCATTGAGTAAGTAGGATTGCCTTTTGTGCATTGCTCATTTCAGTCCATGGTTTCGTGGGAGGAATATTTGGATCTTCTTTGATTTGCAGTCCACTGGCAAAGGGTTCTGACTCCCAATTGTTCAAGGAAAGGTAGTGAATTAACGTCAAACTGCATTACTTATCCTGTGTAGATGCACCCCAAGTGCCACTATGAGAGAAGAGAGGCATTTAAACCTTCTTGGATGGAGAAAAGGCACATGCAGAGTTTGAGAAACTGGACAACAAAAACGGAGAAGAGGAATGGGTTGTTGTGGATTTTCCAGACTGTATGGCCATGTTCCAGAAGCATTCTCTCATGTTCAGATTCCACCTGAACATGAGGAAGAACTTCCTGACTGTGAGAGCCGTTCAGCAGTGGAACTCTCTGCCCAGGAGTGTGGTGGAGGCTCCTTCTTTGGAAGCTTTTAAACAGAGGCTGGATGGCCATCTGTCAAGGGTGATTTGAATGCAATATTCCTCCTTCCTGGCAGAATGGGGTTGGACTGGATGGCCCATGAGGTCTCTTCCAACTCTTTGATTCTGTGATTCTATGACGTTTCGCCTGCATCTTTGGCAGGCATTCTCAGAGGTTGTGAGGTCTGTTAGAAACTAGGCAAGTGGGGTTTATATACCTGTGGAATGTCTGGGTGGGAGAAAGAACTCTTGTCTGTTGGAGGTAGGTGTGAATGTTTCAATTGGCCACCTGTTCATACATGATGGAGAGAAGGGGAAATTTTAAGCCCCGATTCAGCCCCAGGGCTTAAAGTTTCCCAATATTTACTTATGCTTAAGAAAGAAGGGTTGAATAGGAGAACAAGGCATTTCTCCACCTCTCTTTTCCAATTCTAGCAAGCTCCATCGGGACCACCCTTCCCGGATCCTGATCAACCTCTGCTTCGCCCTGTTGATGCTCAACCTCACCTTTCTGTTTGATCCGTGGCTGTCTTCCTTCCAGAAGCGTGGCCTCTGCATCTCCGTGGCCGTGGTCCTCCACTACTTCCTCCTGGCGTCCTTCACCTGGATGGGGCTGGAGGCCATCCACATGTACTATGCGCTGGTCCGGGTCTTCAACATCTACGTCACTCACTACATCCTGAAGCTCTCCGTCATTGGTTGGGGTAACGATATGGGGTCTTTGAGCCCTTTTTTCCTCAACTGATATATGCGACTTTTTTCATGTCTGGAATAACTTGAGAAACTGCAAGTCACTTCAGGTGTGAGAAAATTGGCCGTCTGCAAGGATGTTGCCCAGGGGATGCCCCTAGATGTTTATAGATATATATGTATATACACACACACACACACACACACTAGCCATCCCCTGCCACGCGTTGCTGTGGCCCACATGGGGGTTCTGTGTGGGTGGTTTGGCCCAATTATATCATTGGTGGGATTCAGAATGCTCTGTGATTGTAGGTGAACTATAAATCCCAGCAACTACAACTCCCAAATGTCAAGGTCTCTTTCCCCCAAACTCCATCTGTGTTCATATTTGGGCGTATTGAGTGCTTGTGCCAAGTTTCCTCCAGATCCATCATTGCTTGAGTCCACAGTGCTCTCTGGATGTAGGTGAACTACAACTCTCAAACTCAAGGTCAATGCCCACCAAACCCTTCCAGCATTTTCTCTCGGTCAAGGGAGTTCTGTGTGCCAAGTTTGGTTCAATTCCATCGTTGGTGGAGTTCAGAATGCTCTTTGATTGTAGGTGAACTATAAATCCCAGCAACTACAACTCCCAAATGACAAAATCATCATTTTTGAGTGATGGTCACTCCTTGTGTTGTGAGTATTTTGTTGCCAAATTAGGTGTGATTTCGTTCATTGGTTCTTTTGTTTTTAAGATACTCATTATGCACAGAGCATTTATATATATATAGATATCTCTCTCTCTGTGTGTGTATGTATATGTATATATTTTACCATCCTTGTGGGAGGCTACTCTCATATCCCCACATGGGGAGCTGGATCTGACAGAAGGAGCTCATCCATGCTCTCCGGATTCAAACCTCCATCCTGTCAGTCTTCAGTCCTGTCTGCACAAGGGTTTAACCCATTGCACACTGGAGGCTCCACTTATGGGATTGATAGCACTATGGGGGTCACATTTCTATTTGTCAGGATCCAGGGCTCTGCCTTATGCAGGCAGAGGTGAACCAAAAACAATACCCAGCTTGTCTCCAAAAACTATTTAACAAAAAGTATTTTAAAAACTTCAAGGGTTTGGTGGACATGACCTTGAATTTTCACTGGACCAAATTTGGCACAAATACCTGATATGCTCAAATTTGAATACTGGTGGGGTTGGGGGAGGGTTTATTTTGTCATTTGGGAGTTGTAGTTGCTGGGATTTATAGTTAACCTACAATCTGAACTTCACCAATGATGGAATTGAACCAAACTTAGCACATAGTACTCCCATGACACAACAGAAAATATGATGGAAGAGTTTGGTGGGCATTGACCTTGAGTTTTGGAGTTGTAGTTCACCTCCATCCAGAGAGCACTGTGGACTCAAACAATGATTCATCTGGACCAAACTTGGCACAAATACTCAATATGCCCAAATGTGATCACGAGTGGAGTTTGGGGGAAATAGACCTTGACATTTGGGAGTTGTAGTTGCTGGGATTTATAGTTCTCCTACAATCAAAGAGCATTCTGAACCCCACTAATGACAGAATTGGGCCAATCTTTCCACACAGAACCCCCATACCTTGAAGGAACACATTAACGTGAGCCTCTCTCCAGCCTCGCACACTCTCCTTCACCCGCATATGCGTACTATGCTGCCATGTGCCAAGCACACCTGCTCTCCCCTTCCCGCTTAGAGTCTTAATAGCAGCCCTTCCCTTGTGTTTTCTGATGATGCTTGGTGACCCCCTCCCTGAAACCCCCAGGTTGGCGACCACGAGGTTGAGAAACACGGCCATATTGGAAAGCTTTGTTTTTAACTCAAAAATTCATAGTTAACAGGAAAATATTTTTGTGATATTTCCCAACCTCCCTTCATTCACAGTTGCACCCAGAGGCGGCCCTAGGTAATTTTCAATGGTAAGCAAACAGTATTTTGCCGCCTCTGCACCCCAACCAATCATTGATATATATTTTCTGTTCGTCGAGGGAGTTCTGTGTGCCATATTTGGTTCAATTCCATCATTGGTGGAGTTCAGAATGCTCTTTGATTGTAGGTGAACTATACATCCCAGTAACTACAACTCGCATATGTCAAGGTCTATTTTCCCCCAAGAGCGCCTCAAGAGCACCCCTGGGCAAAATCAACTATACTGTGAATGCTTACTTTGCGTAATGGGTTGAGCCGCCCCTGGTTGCACCCATCGCCCTAAGAATCCTCACTTCCCTAAACCTGGCCAGAATCACATCTCTTCGGGACCTAATAACACCCCTGTTTATATCACTAGGAATTCCCGCTGCTGTTGTGGCAACTGTCCTTGCCATAAGCAGAGACATCTATGGGACTGAACCTGTTTCTCGAAGTGCTGAGCCACTGGAATTGTTGTGAGTCTCTCTTGTTTTGAAACAAAGAACTTCTGGAAAGGAAAGGGTTCCTGACGTGGACCTAATGGGGCCTTTGTGTCCTGCTTGTTTGTCTCTTACAGTTGCTGGATTCGGAACGAAACAGCCTTTTACATCTCGGTGGTGGCCTACTTCTGCCTCGTCTTCCTGGTCAACGCCTCTGTCTTTGTCACCGTCCTCTTGCAGATCCAGGCCATGAAGGCCAGGAACCACTTTGAGGAGGGCAGCTGGGGCCAGGACTTGCTCCACAACATGAAGCGGGTGGCCAGCCTGTCTTTCCTGCTCGGCTTGACATGGGGCTTTGCCTTCTTTGCTACGGGGCCCGTGCAGGTCTTCTTCCTGTATCTCTTTGCACTTTGCAACACTTTACAAGGTAAGGGAGACACAGGGGTGGGAAAACTTTAGCAGAAAGGAACTCAATGGAGCATGTTGTCACATAAGGAACATAAGCAACTTGAGAGCTAAATATGAGCTTGATTTTATGGCAATGTTGTCTGCTCTGAAGAGACCAGGTAACCATCCCTTAATTTAAGCTCAAACCTTACCAAGAAGCCTTGAGGTCATCCCTTTGACAGAATCTGTTGTACTCTAACTGTGGAACACCTTTTCAACAAGTACCTCACCGAATCCAGAAGCAGCTAACTACAGTTTGTTTACAAAAAGCATGTCCAAAAGGGGAAATGGCAATTCCCCCAAAAGCAGTAGAAAGGATGCTATGAAATAGCAGCAGTCCCAAATACAAAGATCAATAGTCCAAGATAGTAAGGTACAAATAATCCATGAAGTCATGGTACATGCAATCTATGAAGTCAAGAGCATCATAACAACAACAACAACAACAACAACAACACTTTATTTGTACCCCGCTACCATCTCCCCAAGGGACTTGGTGCAACTTACATGAGGCCGAGTCCACAATACAACAATTCAAACAAAACAACAACAGTATAAGCAATTAAAATAAAACATAGACAATAAAATATACAACACTATCAATAAGACAACACACAATTAAAAAACAATGGGAAGGCCAAATGTAAAGTTAAAATGGAAATAATGCTGGCACATGGACAAAAGGTGATAGTGGCGTTTGTGGAAGGGCATACGAGCAGATCTGAAAACTATAAAGTGCTTTGGAGGACTAAAGTGCTATGGGATCATTATTCCAGGAAGGCACACTGGAACAACCATGTCTTCAAGCTCCTCCTAAAGACTGCCAAGGTTGGGGCCTGTCTGATGTCTTTAGGGAGTGAGTTCCAGAGTTGAGGGGCCACCACCGAAAAGGCCCTCTCTCTTGTCCCCACCAACCGCGCCTGCGATGCTGGTGGGATCGAGAGGAGGGCCTCCCCAGATGATCGAAGGGATCGTGTGGGTTCATATACAGAGATGCGGTCATGCAGGTAGGCGGGTCCCAAACCGTTCAGGGCTTTGTAGGTAAGAACCTGCACCTTGAATTGGGTCCGGTAAATGAATGGCAGCCAGTGGAGCTCCTTGAAGGTATAGGCATCAATCCATCAATCCATCAA
>NW_026844478.1:25154081-25168385 GCF_025583915.1 Anolis sagrei ordinatus
TTTTCCTTCCTCCTTTCTTCCTGGGGGATGTTTATCTTGGAGAAGCGAAGTTGGAGAGGGAACATGAGAACCATATTTCAAGATTTCAAAGGATGTCCCATGGAGGAGGAGGAGAGGGAAGAGGGGGGAACCTGACTTTCTGCTGCTCTAGAGACCAGGGCACAAGGGAGGAATGGGTTCAGATGGAAGGGAAATAAAGTTGACTGAAAAGATTATGAAGAACTTCCTGGAGAGTGCTATAGGCCACCTGGGAGAGTGGTGGACTCTCCTTCTATGGAGGCTTTTCCAAAGAGGCTGTCTATTGAGCGTGCCTTTTTGCATGGCAGGGGGTTGGACTGGATGACCCTAGAGGGTCTCTTCCAACTCTAGGATTCTATGATTCTATATCAGGAGTAGGCAATATGGGTCGAATGGATACACGTGTTCTCTCCCGTCCACCATCTCATCCTGACCAAGGCCAACCCTTTTGGGATCCAAACATTTCCCGTCTTTCCTTGACTTTCTGCCTCAACAAGAGAAGAGGAAGGGGAGGAAAAGGCAGGGAGGGGACTTGGAGAGAACCCACTCTTTCCTGGCCCATTCTGGCCTGCTATGCAGCCCCCAAGTTACAAAGTTTGCCCATGCCTAGTTTCACTGCATTGAAGTGGATTACACCCTGCCATGTAATACATATCAAAGCAGTTAACCGGCATTACATGGCAGTGTACAGATGCAGAGATCTGACTCGGGTGTCGCTCCAGTTTTGGTCTGGATCTCAGCATCCTTGCGCGGCGGAACTCGTCACTGCTTCTCAAATCCAACGGAGTTAAACACTCTCCTCTTCTTTTGTGATGCTGTAATCCGTGAGGAAAGTGACGCTGATTTCAGAGCCAGTCACCGACATCGTCCTGGTTGGCGTATAGTTCTGGGTGATGCTCGGGCGGCGTGTGGCGGGGGCCTTGCGCTTACAGCACATCACCTCCTTCTTGAAATGCTGGCGGAAGCCCTTGCTGAGCCAATAGAGCGCAAAAGGGTTGACGCAGGAGTTGCTGAAGGCCAAGGCCCGGGAGAAGATGGTGGCCACCAAGTGGAAAGCAGAGGTGTCGATGGAGGCGTGGTACGTGAAGGAGCGGTACAGGTAGAGGATGTGGTTTGGGAGCCAGCAGAGAGCAAACAAGCCGACCAAGACCAGGACTGTTTTGGCAACCCTCTTGCGGGATTCGATCTGGAAAACACATCCATCATCATCAGTGACCCCAACAGTAATGATCTACCCATATTTATTCAAATCTAATGCTCACCTTGTTGGGCTAAATTGATGAGGAGATATTGGAAAAATAGATATCTATTTATGCATAAATTGTATGTACTTTACAAGCACTGAAATGTATAGAAAAATCAGGTTCTCTCTCTGTATTAGAAAGAATGCCAAAGGAGATCTGTGTCCAAGGCATGGGCAGGAGGGAGGAAAAGGGGGGCATGTTATCTATACATTCCAGAGAGAGAGAGACTGGTACTAAGTAAGGAGAGCCTATATCTCCTTTCTCCTGACAACTCAAAGTAGGCCCCTTGATTGATGAATATAAGCTGCATGCTTGCTCTTTAGAAAGACACAGAGACATGCCTTTCGTATGTTGAAAGGTAGAATTTGATATTCCTATGATGCTAAAATGACGCAGAGAATGATGTCAATGTATGTAGAAGCATGTTCTTTGTTTGACTGCAATTGGAGGATATCAAAGCCATAGTCAACGCCTATATCGGGGCTCTGGTGCTTTTGGACACAACTCCTCACCGGAGTCCCAGCTGGAAATAAAACCCGTGCTTTTGAGACCTCCGGACCTCTCTTTGTCTCTTTTCCTCAAACCTTTCCCCTGCCATTTCAAAATGATCTTGCCAGAATCAGGATGTTAATTAGATTCGCATCATAAAGTGATCTTAGTGTTGAGCCAAAACCAAAGGGGAAGCTGCTTCAGGAGCTTCTCTTTGAGAGACTGCATCTCTAATTAAATTGCCAGGCTCAATGGATCCTGGGATTTGTAGTTTGGTAAGGTACCAGCACCCTTTCGCAGAGAAGGCACATGGCCTTATTTATTTATGTACCTTATTTATATCCCGCCTTTCTCTACCGCGAGGGAGTTTCAAGGTGGCTTACAATCGCACCTCCATGGTCCCTTAAAGCATACCACATCAGCTAAAACATTAAAACAACTAAAATGATAAAGGGTCTGGAGAACAAGCCTTATTGGACTGGATGGCCCATGAGGTCTCTTTCAACTCTAGGATTCTATGATTCTATGATTCTATGAATGCATAAATATAATAAAAATACATTTCAATGAATCATGTCATCCAGAGTCATAGTCTAAAGGACAATCCATAGTCAAATTACACATATTCCATACTAACATTCCTCCATCTCATTCTGACCAAGGCCAACCCATTGGGATCCAAACATTTTTCAAACGCCTTCTCCCAGATCCAGGTTTTGACTCTCTTTCTAAGCACTAAGAGTGTGGGGCTGTCCTGATATCACTAGGAAAAGAGTTCCACAACCAAGGGGCCACCACTGAGAAGGCCCTGTCTCTCATCCCCATCAACGACGCTTGCAAAGAAGGTGGGACCAAGAGCAGGGCCTCCCGAGAGAAGCAGAAAACAAGCTTGCTCCCTCCTCCCTGTAACTTCCTCTCACATATTCCTCTCACATTCCTCTATCATATCTCCTCTCATCCTTCTCTTCTTCAGGCTATACATGCACAGCTCCTTAAGCCGCTCTTCATAGGGCTTGTTCTCCAGACCTTGATCATTTAGTCGCCCTCCTCTGGACACATTCCAGCTTGTCAATATCTCTCTTGAATTGTGGTGCCCAGAATTGGACACAATATTCCAGGTGTGGTCTAACCAAAGCAGAATAGAGGGGTAGCATTACTTCCCTGGACCTAGACACGATGCTCCTATTGATGCAGGCCAAAATCCCATTGGCTTTTTTTGCCGCCACATCACATTGTTGGCTCATGTTTAACTTGTTGTCCACGAGGACTCCAAGATCTTTTTCACGTCTGCTTTCGAGCCAGGCATTGTCCCCCATTCTGTATCTTTGCATTTCGTTTTTTCTGCCTAAGTGGAGTATCTTGCATTTGTCACTGTTGAACTTCATTTTGTTAGTTTTGGCCCATCTCTCTAGCCTGTCAAGATCATTTTGAATCCTGCTCCTGTCCTCTGGAGTATTGGCTCTCCCTCCCAATTTGGTGTTGTCTGCAAACTTGATGATCATGCCTTCTAACCCTTCATCTAAGTTGTGCTGTCACACGCTGGGCCTATAGCAATTGGCTGTTGAACAGGACGTACTCTTTGTGCCCAGCGGGAAGGCAGGGTGCCTCGAGTGAGAGGCCCTAAGGATTTTCCTATACAGAGTCTTTAAAAACTTGAAAAGTTTAACAAAGTCCTTTATTATTGCTTAGGTCTTCAACAAAACAATCAAATATTTCTCAGATCTTCAACAGGTCAAACAAATACTTCAAGGCTTTGAATCAACTGGTGCCTTTCTTAATCTTGTCCACAAGGGACAGGCAACTGGCTTCGTGAACTGTTTCTTTTCTTTAAGAGGAAAACCCTTTTTAACCCCTCCTTGGGCAATCTACTTTCTAAACTTTGCTGGTGTGGGTTCTACTCCCGGCTCCAAACTGCTTCTTGGGTCCCGAGTAGACCTACCAGTCAAGGCTTTGTAGATTCTCCAGCTGGAGTCCTTTGGAACTGTTTCCCCCGGAATTTCCCCTGAATGCTGTGACAGATGGAGCTGATTCACATCCTATAGCTAAGCTTTCAACTGTAAGACTGAGCTAAAATGGCTCCCTTTCCTTCCTGAACCCTGGGGAAAGGGGCAGAACTAAAAAACCCAACGATGATAGGCAGGTGGCTGCAAACCAAGGGAAGCCACCTTATTGCAAAATGCATGGAACTTTGGAATACATGCAAACACTCAAAGAAAGAAAAGGAAGTTGGAGCTTTTGGTACTAGCCCTTCATCTAAGTCATTAATAAAGATCCTGAACAGGACCGGGCCCAGGACAGAACCCTGCTGATGGCACTCCGCTCGTCACTTCTTTCCAGGATGAAGAGGAAGCCTTGGGGAGAATCACCCTCTGGGTTCGTCCATTTAACCAATTCCAGATCCACCTCACCGTAGTTTTGCCTAGCCCACATTGGACTAGTTTCCTTGCCAGAAGGTCATGGGGGACCTTGTCGAAGGTCTTACTGAAATCCAGGTACGCTACATCCACGGCATTCCCCGCATCTACCCAGCTTGTAACTCTATCAAAAAAAGAGATCAGATGAGTCTGGCAGGACTTGTTTTTGATAAACCCGTGTTGACTATTAGCGATGACCGCATTTGTTTCTAATGTATTTATACTTGAGTTCTTAGCTGGTTTGGCTACCGCAGATTAGCCCAGTTACCAACTTCAGAAAACATATGTTCTCCTCGAACCTTATCAGCAAAGAAACACAGCTGGGTGGAGTCTGCCTTTGCTAAGCTGGAGGTTCATTCCTGCCACTAAGAGAAAAAAAAAAGGTCTTGTTGATGCAGAAGGAAGCCAAACACACAGTTTACCATTCAGAAAGCTGAGCAGAGTTTGGAAATCTTACCCATTTTTGATTGAACTATAACTTCCTCATTGGGCTTTCAAATGCCTTCAGGTTGGGCTTCTCCTTAATGATGAGAATGAGTTATGGATCAGGATATACAGTTTGTCCCAATGGACATGGTTCCTGATTTTACATCCAATTTTCTCACTGGGATGATTGACATGGTTGGGAAAAGGTTATAGCAGTGGTTCTCAACCTCACTAATGCCGTGACTCCTTAATACAGTTCTCATGCTGTGATGACCCCCACCCATAACATTATTTTTGTTGCTACTTCACAACTGTAATTTTGCTGCTGTTATGAATCATCACGTAAGTATCTTATATGCAGGATGTATTTTCATTCACTGGACCAAATTCGGCAAATGCCTGATACACCCAAATTTTAATTCTAGTGGGATTGAAGGGGAGATTGATGCTGTCATTTGGGAGTTGTAGTTGCTGAGATTCATAGTTCACATACAATCAAAGAGCATACTGAACTCCAGCAACGACTGAATTGAACCAGTCTTGGCACACAGAACTCCTATGACCAACAGTAAATACTGGAAGGGTTTGATAGGCATTGACCTTGAGTTTTGGAGTTGTAGTTCACCTACATCCAGAGAGCACTGTGGACTCAAACCATGATGGATCTGGACCAAACTTGGCACGAATACTCAACATGCCCAAATGTGAATACTGGAGGAGGTTAGAGGAAATAGGCCTTGACATTTGGGAGTTGTAGTTGCTGGGATTTATAGTTCACCTACAATCAAAGAGCGTCCTGAACCCCACCAATGACCAAATTGGGCCAAACTTCCCACATAGAACTCCCATGACCAACAGAAAATATTGTGTTTTCTGATGGTCTTTGGTGACCCCTCTGACACCCTCTCATGATCCCCCCACGAGTCCCGACCCCCAGGTTGAAAAACACTGCTCTAGAGCTTCCAGAGACCCAAAAGTCTCTCCTGGGTTCAATTATTCCTTAGAATTCATGCAGTTTGACAACACTTTAACTGATATGGTTCAATTCTATGGAATCGTGGACGTTATAATACGGATAAGGACTTGAACAAGAGGACATCTTTTTTTGTTTTTAAAATTTTTATTATGCACTATCTTTATGTCTAAATCAGTGGTTCTCAACCTGGGGGTCGGGACTCCTGGGGGGGGGGTCACGAGGGGGTGCCAGAGGGGTCGCCAAAGACCATTAGAAAACACAGTATTTTCTGTAGGTCATGGAGGTTCTATGAGGTCCAATTCCATTGTTGGTGGGGTTCAGAATGCTCTTCTGTTATAGTAAAGGTAAAGGCAATCCCCTGACATTAAGTCCAGTCATGTCTGACTCTGGGGTGTGGTGCTCATCTCCATTTCTAAGCCGAAGAGCCAGCGTTGTCCGTAGACACCTCCAAGGTCATGTAGCCGGCATGACTACATGGAGCGCCGATTATAGGTGAACTATAAATCCCAGCAAATACAACTTACAAATGTCAAGGTCTATTTCCTCCAAACTCCACCAGTGTTCACATTTGGGCATATTGAGTATTCGTGTAGAGTTTGGTCCAGATCCATCATTGTTTGAGTCCACAGTGCTCTCTGGATGTAGGTGAACTACAACTCCCAAACCCAAGGTCAATGCCCACCACACCCTTCCAGTATTTTCTGTTGATCATGGGAGTTTTGTGTGCCAAGTTTGGTTCAATTCCATTGTTGGTGAAGTTCAGAGTGCTCTTTGATTGTAGGTGAACTATAAATCCCAGCAACTACATCTCCCAAATGACAAAATCAATCTCCCCGACCCCACCAGTATTCTAATTTGGGCGTATTGTAAATTAATGCCAAATCTGGTCTAGTGAATGAAAATACATCCTTTATATCAGATATTTACATTATGATTCATAAAAGTAGCAAAATTACATTTATAAAGTAGCAACGAAAATACTTTTATGGTTGGGGGTCACCACAACATGAGGAACTGTATTAAGGGTCACAACATTAGGAAGGTTGAGAAACACTGGTCTAAATTCACTATAATGGTTTTTTGTTGATCAATGTATGTATTCTTATGGCATCAAATTGTGCCGACTGTGTATGCCGCTCTGAGTCGCCTTAGGGCTAATATGGGCGGGGTAGAAATAATGCAAATAATAAATAATACAAATAAAAGAATGGATGAGTAAATAAATGGGGAAATGAACCCAACCCACCTGCTTCCGAGCATGGCCTTGGTCTTCTGCCGGCATGTTGGATGTACTCTGGTACAGCGTTCTGGCAATGAGGAAATAGTAAATGGATATGATGGCCAGCGGGATGATGTAGAATATCAGGAAGCAGACCAGGGAATGAGCTTCCTGCAGGATCCTTTCAGAGACCGGGTAAGGGGCGCAGGTCTCAAAGGAGCTGTTTCTCTCCGGAAGGTGGAAAGCATACAGATCGGAGGACACGGCCTCTGGAACAGCCAGCAGCATGGAGACGACCCAGACGCAAGTGGCCTTCAAGCAGGTCCTCAGGACGGCATCTGCCCTTTGAAGCTCCAACGGCTTGACAATTGCCTTGTACCTGAGGATCAGAAGTCATGGATTAGAGAAGGTACCCTCAGACGTTGTTAGCAGAGGGCCAGTTCAGGGTCCTTCAGGCTATTGGGTTTTGTTTATTGATCTTGTTGTGGGCCTTCAAGTCATTTCAGACTCAGGGTGACCCAAAGGCAACCCTCTCTCTGAGTTTTCTTCTCAGGATTTATTTATTTATTCCTCGGAGGTTGAGAGAGTGGGACTTGGCTAAAGACACCCAGCCACAGTCCGAGATTCAAACCATTGCAGTACACTTTATGGATTCCTTCCCTCTCTTATTTCCACCTACCTCTCTCCCTTTTCTCCTTCCCTCTCTTTTTCCAACCCTCTCTCCCTTTCTTCTCTTCCTTCCCGCTCTCTTTCCTATCTACCTTGCTTCCTTCTTTTTCTCCTTCCCTCTTTTTCCAACCTACCTTCCTTTTTCTTCTATTTCCTACCTACTTTTTGTTTTCCCTTTCTTTTCTTCCTTCTGTTTCCTACCTTTCTCTCTGTTTCCTACCTACCTTTTTTTTCTCCCTTTCTTCTCTTCCTTCCCTCTCTCTTTCTTATCTTGCTTCCTTCTTTTTCTCCTTCCCTCTTTTTTCAACCTTTCTTTCTTTCTTTTCTTCTATTTCCTACCTTTCTTTCACCTCTCTGTTTCCTACCTACTTTTCTTTTTCCCTTTCTTTTCTTCCTTCCTTCTATTTCCTCTTTTCTCTCTTCTTTCTTTCCTTCCCTTCTTTAATGCTCACTTGGGGTGAGCTCCTGCTGTTAGCCCCAGCTTCTGCCAACCTAGAAGTTCGAAAACATGCAAACGTGAGCTCAATAGATACCGCTCCGGCGGGAAGATGACGGCATTCCATTCAGTCATTTATTTATTATTATTTATTTATTTAAAACATGTATATTCTGCCCTTCTCACCCAGAAGGGGACTCACAGCATATACACGGCAAACATTCAATGCCGGGACACAGATTCACATACAATACATAAACATTAAAAAAATGATCAAAATATTAAAATACACCATAGTCATCTATGTCAAATCATTGGCCTGGTCATCTTTCCTATTGCCGATTTATTGCCCTGTCCTGAAAGCTTGGTCCCACAGCCAAGTTTTTACCATCCTTCTAAAGGACAGGACAGAGGGGGCCAACCTGATCTCACCAGGAAGAGAGTTCCATAGCTGAGGAGCAATCACCGAGAAGGCCCTGTCTCTTGTCCCCTGTGACAATGGCAGGACGGAAAGCAGGGCCTCCCCAGAGGATCTTAATCTCCACGATGGTACATAGGGGGAGATGCGTTCGGACAGGTAATTTGAGCCAGGGCCGTTTAGGTTTTCTAGGCCAAAGCCAGCACTTTGAATTGTGCTCGGTAGCAAACTGGCAGCCAGTGGAGCTGGCGTGACATGGGAGTTGTATGCTCCCTGTATGCCGCCCCAGTTATTAACCTGGCTGCCTCTCGTTGGACTATTTGAAGCAGTCTTCAAAGGCAACCCCATGTAGAGTGTGTTGCAGTAGTCTATCCTAAATGTAACGAGAGCGTGGACCACCGTGGCCAAGTCTCACTTCCCAAGGTACGGGCGCGGCTGGAGCATGTTTTCAAACTACTTGGTTGGCAGAAGCTGGGGCTAACAGCGGGAGCTCACCCTGCTCCATTCAGTCAGCAAATTCAGCAGCTCAGAGGTTTAACCTGCTGCACCACTAGGGGCTCCACATGGATGCTTTTGGTTATGCATCACCAAACTCAGGGAATTTTGTTATCTGTCTAAACTGTGAATACTGGCTTTGTTGGTCTATTGAGCAGCAGATGGTTTAGTTAAAGCTTCTTTTAGTTTGACTCCATTATCCCCAAAGAATGAGCTGCAAATGTTTCCAATCCTTTGCGCTATTCTGTTTCCAAGGTCCATTAATTGCTTTAAGGCACCACTAGATAGCACCAAAATGCAATATAGATCCCTCCTTTCCTTTAGACTGTATTTAAGAGAAAGAGAGGTTTCTTTCTAATCATAAGCATATACAAAGTTAAATTGAATTATTGTGGATTTATGTCTTGCAATTTATGTCTTGCAACAAAGGCCATCAGAAAACACAGTATTTTCTGTTGGTCATAAGGGTTCTTTGTGGGAAGTTTGCCTCAATTCTATTGTTGGTAGGGTTCAGAATGCTCTTTGATTGCAGGTGAACTATAAATCCCAGCAACTACAACTCTTAAATGTCAGGGTCTGTTTCCTCCAAACTCCACCAGTGTTCACATTTGGGCATATTGGGTATTTGTGCAAAGTTAGGTCCAGAGCCATCATTGTTTGAGTTCACTATGCTCTCTGGATGTAGGCGAACTACAACTCCAAAACTCAAGGTCAATGCATACCAAAAGCTTCCAATATTTTCAGTTGGTCATGGGAGTTCTATGTGCCAAGTTTGGTTTGATTACATTATTGGCGGAGTTCAGAATGCTCTTTGATTGCAGGTGAACTATAAATCCCAGCAACTACAACTCCCAAATGACAGGGTCTGTTTCCTCCAAACTCCACCAGTGTTCACATTTGGGCATATTGAGTATTTGTGCAAAGTTTGGTCCAGAGCTATCATTGTTTGAGTTCACTATGCTCTCTGGATGCAGGTGAACTACAACTCCAAAACTCAATGTCGACACCCACCAAAACCTCCAAAACCAAAGGACACTGCCCACCAAACCCTTCCAGTATTTTGTTGGTCACGGGAGAACTGTGTGCCAACAATTCCATCATTGGTGGGGTTCAGAATGCTCTTTGATTGTAGGCTAACTATAAATCCCAACAACTACAACTCCCAAATGACAAAATCAATTTTTTTAGTTAAGGACATACATTTGGTCTTGTGGCCAAATTTGGTGTCAATTCGTCCAATGGTTTTTGAGTTCTGTTAATCCTACAAACCAACACTGCATTTTTATTGATATAGATTCCTTTCTTCTTCTCCCTTCTTGTCTTATTTCTCCCTTCCTTAGCATCTCATTTCTTCCTTCTTCTCCTTCCTTCCTTCTTCCCTCTGTCATCTTCCTATTTCTTCCTTCCTTATTGTCTCCTTCCTTCCTTCCTCATCACCTTCTTCCCTTCATGCATTATCTCATTTCATCCTTCCTTCGTCCTCTTCCTTCCTTCTATCCTTCCTTTCTTATTATTTATTCCTTCCTTCTTCTCCCTTCTTCCTTCTTGTCTTATTTCTACCTTCCTTAGCATCTCATTTCTTCCTTCTTCTCCTTCCTTCCTTCTTCCCTCCATTATCTTCCTATTTCTTCCTTCCTTATTGTCTCCTTCCTTCCTCATCATCACCTTCTTCCCTTCATTCATTATCTCATTTTGTCCTTCCTTCGTCCTCTTCCTTCCTTCTATCCTTCCTTCCTTATTATTTAGTCCTTCCTTCTTCTCTCTTCTTCCTTCTTGTCTTATTTCTACCTTCCTTAGCATCTCATTTCTTCCTTCTTCTCTTTCCTTCCTACTTCCCTCCGCAGGGGCGGCTCGTCCATTACACGAAGTAAGCGGTCGCAGAACACTTTTTTTTGCCAGGGGCGCAGAGGCGCCTCTGTAAATGCCCCTCGACCGCCACGTGAGGAGCGCCCCCTCAGCTCACAACAGCCCTAGCAGTCCGGGGGAGCCTCGGCTTTCTTGCCTTGTTGCCAGGTGATCCTCGTTCCCAAAGGGGCCGGACCTAGCCCCTCTCGGTCCTGCTCTACCTGGCCACCGGGTGCGCGAGCAGATCTCATTCCTGCTCCACCCGGCCACCGGATGCACAAGCAGAGCCGGCACTCAATTGTTCTCCGCGTTCGATCCCTTCCCCATGACTGGCTCCCATGACCGGCTCCACCCGCCTCCTCTCCTCTCCCCAATCCGCAGGTGGGCCAAGGGGCGGAGCCGCCGCGCCTGGCCCGCTTCGGGTCCGGAGGCATGTCTGAAGACCCCAGCGTGCGCACCAAAAGTCGCCTCTTCTCCTGACTTTCTCTTCAGCCATTGGGACCAAGAGAGAGAGAGAGAGCCCCTCCGGCTGGAGGTATCTCCCACCTCCGCTCCCTCCTTTGTTTTTGCGCCTACCTTCAGGAAAGGTGGGCATCTCCACCTCTCTCTCTCTCTCTCTCTCTTGGTCCCAATGGCTGAGGAGAAAGTCAGGAGAAGAGGTGACTTTTGGTGCACACGCCGGGGTCTTCAGGCACGCCTCCGGACCCAAAGCGGGCCAGGCAAGGGAGCAAATGCGGCAAGTGTAGTTACTGGGATGTATAGTTCACCTACAATCAAAGAGCATTCTGAACTCCACCAATGATGGAATTGAACCAAATATGGCACACAGAACTCCCACGATGAACAGAAAATATATATCAATGATTGGTTGGGGGGGGGGGTGCGCCAAAATACTGTTTGCTTACCATTGAAAATTACCTAGGGCCACCTCTGTCCCTCCGTTATCTTCCTATTTCTTCCTTCCTTATTGTCTCCTTCCTTCCTTCCTTCCTTCCTTCTTTCTCCTTCTCATTCCTTCCTTCCTATTTTCTTTGCAACCACACTTATTAAAACCCATGTTTTGAAGCTCTTTGGCTCACCTGTCTGCACTGAGTACCGTCAGAGTGAAGACGGAGACCCCGACGGAGGTGCGCTGGATGAAGGAGAGCATCTTGCAGCCGACCCTCCCAAAGAGCCAGGTCTCCACCATGTAGCAGGCCGCATCCACCGGGACGCAGGTCAGGAGGAGGATCACGTCCCCGAAGGCCAGGCTGGTGATGAAGATGTTGGGCACCGTCTGCATGGATTTGATCTTGAAGAAGACCTTGATGAGGATCAGGTTACCCAGGAGACCCACCGAGATGATGGTGGCGTACACCACGTAAATGACACAGAGGATTCCCAAACCAAGGGGGACCTCTTCGAGCCACATTTCGTCCATTGAGTGGTTGCTCTCTCCATGGGGCAAGGGTTCTGTGGCATTTGTAAATTCGTACAAAATTGTATTCGTTGCCACCAATGGAGCCGTAGACATCTTGTCATGGGAGGTGAGCATTAGGTTGCTCCAAAATCCCAAAGCCTCACCTGGCCGCTTTCTATCCAAGTGAGTTAGAAAGAGAGATGAGACACTGAGCTCTTTTCTTCTCCCCGAGGAGCCTCGAAGCATAAGAAGGAGGGATGCACAGAGATTCACTACTGAACTGAGTGGGAGGTGGGAACTTTTTAAAAAGGATTTAAATATGCCTTGTGGGGGAAAAGGAGGAGGAGGAGGAGGGAAGAAAGATGTGTTCCTTTCCCCCTCCCCAGCTGTTACCCTGTCAACCATGCTTTGGTTTTTTGCCTTTGATGGTTCTCCGCGTGTTTTTCAGAGTGAGTCGCGTCTCTGTCGAACATTTGGAGGGAGGGAACATCTTGCTCTCAAAGACGCAGCAGTAAGCATCTCTGAGGGAAAGGAACCATTGTGTTTCATTGCTCGCTGATGCGCAGAGTTTGGTAGCACGTCGTCTATATGCTTCTATGATTCCTCTATTCTAATTGGGCATCTTTACGACAAGGCTGTAAGGCAGTGTTTCTCAACCTGGAAGGGTCGCGAGGGGGTGTCAGAGGGGTCACCAAAGACCACCAGAAAACACGGTATTTTCTGTTGATCATGGACGTTCTGTGTGGGAAGTTTGGCCCAAAATGTCCTTGGTGGGGTTTGAATGCTCTTTGATTATAGGTGAACTATAAATCCCAGCAACTACAACTCCCAAATGTCAAGGTCTATTTCCCCCAAACTCTACTAGTGTTTACATTTGGGCATACTGAGAATGTGTGCCAAGTTTGGTCCAGATCCATCACTGTTTGAGTCCACAGTGCTGTCTGGATGTAGGTGAACTACAACTCCAAGACCAAAGGACACTGCCCACCAAACCCTTCCAGTATTTTCTGTTGGTCAGGGGAGTCCTGTGTGCCAAGTTTGGTTCAATTCCATCGTTGGTGGAGTTCAGAATATTCTTTGATTGTTGATGAACTATTAATCCCGGCAACTACAACTCCCAAATGACAAAATCAATTTTTTGAGTGAAGGACATACATTGGGTTGTTAGGTGTCTTGTGTCCAAATTTGGTGTCAATTCATCCGGTGGTTTTTGAGTTCTGTTAATCCCACAAGCAAACATTATTATTATTATTATTATTATTATTATTATTATTATTATTCGTTTGGGAAGTGTTCAACTTGTGATTTTATGATACGAAATCCAGCATATCTATCTCATTTGCTGTGACATACTGTGTTTTTGTGTCAGAATAATAATAATAATAATAATAATAATAATAATAATAATAATATTTCTGTGTCAGGAAAGACTTGAGAAACTACAAGTGGCTTCTGGTGTGAGAGAATTGGCCATCTGCAAGGATGTTGTCCAGGGGACGCCCAGATGTTTTGATGTTTTCTCATCCTTGTGGGAGGCTCAAGGTCAATGCCCAACAAAGACTTCCAGTATTTTCTGTTCGTCATGGGAGTTCTGTGTGCCAAGTCTGGTTGAATTCCATCATTGGTGGAGTTCAAAATGCTCTTTGATAGTAGGTGAACTATAAATCCCAGCAACTACAACTCCCATATGACAAAATCAAACCCCCCCCCACCACCACCACCACCACCAACACCACCGCCACCATCAGTATTCAAATTTGGGCGTATCGAATATTTGTGCCAAATTTGGTCCAGTGAATGAAAATACATCCTGCATATCAGATATTTACACTGGTTTATGTAATTATGATGTTATTGTTTACTGTTCGCGTTTTCGGCTGTGTCTTGGTTTTTCTTTATTGCAATTGTGGTTTTGGGCTTGGCCTCATGTAAGCCGCTCCGAGTCCCCATCAGGGAGATGGTGGCAGGATATAAATAAAGATGATGATGATGATGATGATGATGATTATATTACTAGCCCCAACTCCCAAATGCCAAGGTCCATTTCCCCCAAACTCTACTAGTGTTTACATTTGGGCATACTGAGAATTTGTGCCAAGTTTGGTCCAGATCATCATCCAGTTCTCTCTGGATGTAGGTAAACATCCTGTTTAAGGAGCTCCATTGGCTGCTGTTCATTTTCAAGTCCCAATTCAAGGTGCAGGTGCTTACCTACAAAGCCCTAAATGGTTTGGGACCCACCTACCTGCGTGACCG
>NW_026844478.1:25189283-25202273 GCF_025583915.1 Anolis sagrei ordinatus
AGATGCTAAGGAAGGTAGAAATAAGACAAGAAGGAAGAAGGGAGAAGAAGGAAGGAATAAATAATAAGAAAGGAAGGATAGAAGGAAGGAAGAGGACGAAGGAAGGATGAAATGAGATAATGCATGAAGGGAAGAAGGTGATGAGGAAGGAAGGAAGGAGACAATAAGGAAGGAAGAAATAGGAAGATGACAGAGGGAAGAAGGAAGGAAGGAGAAGAAGGAAGAAATGAGATGCTAAGGAAGGGAGAAATAAGACAAGAAGGGAGAAGAAGAAAGGAATCTATATCAATAAAAATGCAGTGTTGGTTTGTAGGATTAACAGAACTCAAAAACCATTGGACGAATTGACACCAAATTTGGCCACAAGACCAAATGTATGTCCTTAACTAAAAAAATTGATTTTGTCATTTGGGAGTTGTAGTTGTTGGGATTTATAGTTAGCCTACAATCAAAGAGCATTCTGAACCCCACCAATGATGGAATTGTTGGCACACAGTTCTCCCGTGACCAACAAAATACTGGAAGGGTTTGGTGGGCAGTGTCCTTTGGTTTTGGAGGTTTTGGTGGGTGTCGACATTGAGTTTTGGAGTTGTAGTTCACCTGCATCCAGAGAGCATAGTGAACTCAAACAATGATAGCTCTGGACCAAACTTTGCACAAATACTCAATATGCCCAAATGTGAACACTGGTGGAGTTTGGAGGAAACAGACCCTGTCATTTGGGAGTTGTAGTTGCTGGGATTTATAGTTCACCTGCAATCAAAGAGCATTCTGAACTCCGCCAATAATGTAATCAAACCAAACTTGGCACATAGAACTCCCATGACCAACTGAAAATATTGGAAGCTTTTGGTATGCATTGACCTTGAGTTTTGGAGTTGTAGTTCGCCTACATCCAGAGAGCATAGTGAACTCAAACAATGATGGCTCTGGACCTAACTTTGCACAAATACCCAATATGCCCAAATGTGAACACTGGTGGAGTTTGGAGGAAACAGACCCTGACATTTAAGAGTTGTAGTTGCTGGGATTTATAGTTCACCTGCAATCAAAGAGCATTCTGAACCCTACCAACAATAGAATTGAGGCAAACTTCCCACAAAGAACCCTTATGACCAACAGAAAATACTGTGTTTTCTGATGGCCTTTGTTGCAAGACATAAATTGCAAGACATAAATCCACAATAATTCAATTTAACTTTGTATATGCTTATGATTAGAAAGAAACCTCTCTTTCTCTTAAATACAGTCTAAAGGAAAGGAGGGATCTATATTGCATTTTGGTGCTATCTAGTGGTGCCTTAAAGCAATTAATGGACCTTGGAAACAGAATAGCGCAAAGGATTGGAAACATTTGCAGCTCATTCTTTGGGGATAATGGAGTCAAACTAAAAGAAGCTTTAACTAAACCATCTGCTGCTCAATAGACCAACAAAGCCAGTATTCACAGTTTAGACAGATAACAAAATTCCCTGAGTTTGGTGATGCATAACCAAAAGCATCCATGTGGAGCCCCTAGTGGTGCAGCAGGTTAAACCTCTGAGCTGCTGAATTTGCTGACTGAATGGAGCAGGGTGAGCTCCCGCTGTTAGCCCCAGCTTCTGCCAACCAAGTAGTTTGAAAACATGCTCCAGCCGCGCCCGTACCTTGGGAAGTGAGACTTGGCCACGGTGGTCCACGCTCTCGTTACATTTAGGATAGACTACTGCAACACACTCTACATGGGGTTGCCTTTGAAGACTGCTCGGAAGCTTCAAATAGTCCAATGAGAGGCAGCCAGGTTAATAACTGGGGCGGCATACAGGGAGCATACAACTCCCATGTTACGCCAGCTCCACTGGCTGCCAGTTTGCTACCGGGCACAATTCAAAGTGCTGGCTTTGGCCTAGAAAGACCTAAACGGCCCTGGCTCAAATTACCTGTCCGAACGCATCTCCCCCTATGTACCATCGTGGAGATTAAGATCCTCTGGGGAGGCCCTGCTTTCCGTCCTGCCATTGTCACAGGGGACAAGAGACAGGGCCTTCTCGGTGATTGCTCCTCAGCTATGGAACTCTCTTCCTGGTGAGATCAGGTTGGCCCCCTCTGTCCTGTCCTTTAGAAGGATGGTAAAAACTTGGCTGTGGGACCAAGCTTTCAGGACAGGGCAATAAATCGGCAATAGGAAAGATGACCAGGCCAATGATTTGACATAGATGACTATGGTGTATTTTAATATTTTGATCATTTTTTTAATGTTTATGTATTGTATGTGAATCTGTGTCCCGGCATTGAATGTTTGCCGTGTATATGCTGTGCTCCGCCCTGAGTCTCCTTCGGGATGAGAAGCGCGGAATATAAATGTTTTAAATACATTAATACATAAATAAATACATAAATAAGTAGATCAATAGGTACCACTCTTTGGGAAGGTAATGGTGCTCCATGCAGTCATGCTGGCCACATGACCTTGGAGGAAGGTAGGAAACAGAGATAGAAGAAACAGAAGAAAGGGAGAAAGAAACGTAGGTAGGAAAACAAGATAGAAAAGTAGGAAATAGAAGGAAGGAAGAAAAGAAAGGGAAAAAGAAAAGTAGGTAGGAAACAGAGAGGTGAAAGAAAGGTAGGAAAAGAAGAAAAGAAAGAAAGAAAGGTTGAAAAAAGAGGGAAGGAGAAAAAGAAGGAAGCAAGATAAGAAAGAGAGAGGGAAGGAAGAGAAGAAAGGGAGAAAAAAAGGTAGGTAGGAAACAGAGAGAAAGGTAGGAAACAGAAGGAAGAAAAGAAAGGGAAAACAAAAAGTAGGTAGGAAATAGAAGAAAAAGGAAGGTAGGTTGGAAAAAGAGGGAAGGAGAAAAAGAAGGAAGCAAGGTAGATAGGAAAGAGAGCGGGAAGGAAGAGAAGAAAGGGAGAGAGGGTTGGAAAAAGAGAGGGAAGGAGAAAAGGGAGAGAGGTAGGTGGAAATAAGAGAGGGAAGGAATCCATAAAGTGTACTGCAATGGTTTGAATCTCGGACTGTGGCTGGGTGTCTTTAGCCAAGTCCCACTCTCTCAACCTCCGAGGAATAAATAAATAAATCCTGAGAAGAAAACTCAGAGAGAGGGTTGCCTTTGGGTCACCCTGAGTCTGAAATGACTTGAAGGCCCACAACAAGATCAATAAACAAAACCCAATAGCCTGAAGGACCCTGAACTGGCCCTCTGCTAACAACGTCTGAGGGTACCTTCTCTAATCCATGACTTCTGATCCTCAGGTACAAGGCAATTGTCAAGCCGTTGGAGCTTCAAAGGGCAGATGCCGTCCTGAGGACCTGCTTGAAGGCCACTTGCGTCTGGGTCGTCTCCATGCTGCTGGCTGTTCCAGAGGCCGTGTCCTCCGATCTGTATGCTTTCCACCTTCCGGAGAGAAACAGCTCCTTTGAGACCTGCGCCCCTTACCCGGTCTCTGAAAGGATCCTGCAGGAAGCTCATTCCCTGGTCTGCTTCCTGATATTCTACATCATCCCGCTGGCCATCATATCCATTTACTATTTCCTCATTGCCAGAACGCTGTACCAGAGTACATCCAACATGCCGGCAGAAGACCAAGGCCATGCTCGGAAGCAGGTGGGTTGGGTTCATTTCCCCATTTATTTACTCATCCATTCTTTTATTTGTATTATTTATTATTTGCATTATTTCTACCCCGCCCATATTAGCCCTAAGGCGACTCAGAGCGGCATACACAGTCGGCACAATTTGATGCCATAAGAATACATACATTGATCAACAAAAAACCATTATAGTGAATTTAGACCAGTGTTTCTCAACCTTCCTAATGTTGTGACCCTTAATACAGTTCCTCATGTTGTGGTGACCCCCAACCATAAAAGTATTTTCGTTGCTACTTTATAAATGTAATTTTGCTACTTTTATGAATCATAATGTAAATATCTGATATAAAGGATGTATTTTCATTCACTAGACCAGATTTGGCATTAATTTACAATACGCCCAAATTAGAATACTGGTGGGGTCGGGGAGATTGATTTTGTCATTTGGGAGATGTAGTTGCTGGGATTTATAGTTCACCTACAATCAAAGAGCACTCTGAACTTCACCAACAATGGAATTGAACCAAACTTGGCACACAAAACTCCCATGATCAACAGAAAATACTGGAAGGGTGTGGTGGGCATTGACCTTGGGTTTGGGAGTTGTAGTTCACCTACATCCAGAGAGCACTGTGGACTCAAACAATGATGGATCTGGACCAAACTCTACACGAATACTCAATATGCCCAAATGTGAACACTGGTGGAGTTTGGAGGAAATAGACCTTGACATTTGTAAGTTGTATTTGCTGGGATTTATAGTTCACCTATAATCGGCGCTCCATGTAGTCATGCCGGCTACATGACCTTGGAGGTGTCTACGGACAACGCTGGCTCTTCGGCTTAGAAATGGAGATGAGCACCACACCCCAGAGTCAGACATGACTGGACTTAATGTCAGGGGATTGCCTTTACCTTTACTATAACAGAAGAGCATTCTGAACCCCACCAACAATGGAATTGGACCTCATAGAACCTCCATGACCTACAGAAAATACTGTGTTTTCTAATGGTCTTTGGCGACCCCTCTGGCACCCCCTCGTGACCCCCCCCCCAGGAGTCCCGACCCCCAGGTTGAGAACCACTGATTTAGACATAAAGATAGTGCATAATAAAAATTTTAAAAACAAAAAAAGATGTCCTCTTGTTCAAGTCCTTATCCGTATTATAACGTCCACGATTCCATAGAATTGAACCATATCAGTTAAAGTGTTGTCAAACTGCATGAATTCTAAGGAATAATTGAACCCAGGAGAGACTTTTGGGTCTCTGGAAGCTCTAGAGCAGTGTTTTTCAACCTGGGGGTCGGGACTCGTGGGGGGATCATGAGAGGGTGTCAGAGGGGTCACCAAAGACCATCAGAAAACACAATATTTTCTGTTGGTCATGGGAGTTCTATGTGGGAAGTTTGGCCCAATTTGGTCATTGGTGGGGTTCAGGACGCTCTTTGATTGTAGGTGAACTATAAATCCCAGCAACTACAACTCCCAAATGTCAAGGCCTATTTCCTCTAACCTCCTCCAGTATTCACATTTGGGCATGTTGAGTATTCGTGCCAAGTTTGGTCCAGATCCATCATGGTTTGAGTCCACAGTGCTCTCTGGATGTAGGTGAACTACAACTCCAAAACTCAAGGTCAATGCCTATCAAACCCTTCCAGTATTTACTGTTGGTCATAGGAGTTCTGTGTGCCAAGACTGGTTCAATTCAGTCGTTGCTGGAGTTCAGTATGCTCTTTGATTGTATGTGAACTATGAATCTCAGCAACTACAACTCCCAAATGACAGCATCAATCTCCCCTTCAATCCCACTAGAATTAAAATTTGGGTGTATCAGGCATTTGCCGAATTTGGTCCAGTGAATGAAAATACATCCTGCATATAAGATACTTACGTGATGATTCATAACAGCAGCAAAATTACAGTTGTGAAGTAGCAACAAAAATAATGTTATGGGTGGGGGTCATCACAGCATGAGAACTGTATTAAGGAGTCACGGCATTAGTGAGGTTGAGAACCACTGCTATAACCTTTTCCCAACCATGTCAATCATCCCAGTGAGAAAATTGGATGTAAAATCAGGAACCATGTCCATTGGGACAAACTGTATATCCTGATCCATAACTCATTCTCATCATTAAGGAGAAGCCCAACCTGAAGGCATTTGAAAGCCCAATGAGGAAGTTATAGTTCAATCAAAAATGGGTAAGATTTCCAAACTCTGCTCAGCTTTCTGAATGGTAAACTGTGTGTTTGGCTTCCTTCTGCATCAACAAGACCTTTTTTTTTTCTCTTAGTGGCAGGAATGAACCTCCAGCTTAGCAAAGGCAGACTCCACCCAGCTGTGTTTCTTTGCTGATAAGGTTCGAGGAGAACATATGTTTTCTGAAGTTGGTAACTGGGCTAATCTGCGGTAGCCAAACCAGCTAAGAACTCAAGTATAAATACATTAGAAACAAATGCGGTCATCGCTAATAGTCAACACGGGTTTATCAAAAACAAGTCCTGCCAGACTCATCTGATCTCTTTTTTTGATAGAGTTACAAGCTGGGTAGATGCGGGGAATGCCGTGGATGTAGCGTACCTGGATTTCAGTAAGACCTTCGACAAGGTCCCCCATGACCTTCTGGCAAGGAAACTAGTCCAATGTGGGCTAGGCAAAACTACGGTGAGGTGGATCTGGAATTGATTAAATGGACGAACCCAGAGGGTGCTCACCAATGCTTCCTCTTCATCCTGGAAAGAAGTGACAAGTGGAGTGCCGCAGGGTTCCGTCCTGGGCCCGGTCCTGTTCAGGATCTTTATTAATGACTTATGTGCTGGTACGGCTGTACCAGGAGCTCCAACTTCCTTTTCTTTCTTTGAGTGTTTGCATGTACTCCAAAGTTCCATGAATTTTGCAATAAGGTGGTTTCCCCTGGTTTGCAGCCACCTGCCTATCATCGTTGGGTTATTTAGTTCTGCCCCTTTCCCCAGGGTTCAGGAAGGAAAGGGAGCCATTTTAGCTCAGTCTTATAGTTGAAAGCTTAGCTACAGGATGTGAATCAGCTCCACCTGTAGAGAAGCTTCGTTTCTTACGAAATTCCGGGGGAAACAGTTCCAAAGGACTCCAGCTGGAGAATCTACAAAGCCTTGGCTGGTAGGTCTACTCGGGACCCAAGAAGCAGTTTGGAGCCGGGAGTAGAGCCCACACCAGCAAAGTTTAGAAAGTAGATCACCAAGGAGGGGTTAAAAAGGGTTTTCCTCTTAAAGAAAAGAAACAGTTCACGAAGCCAGTTGCCTGTCCCTTGTGGACAAGATTAAGAAAGCCACCAGTTGATTCAAAGCCTTGAAGTATTTGTTTGACCTATTGACAACCTGAGAAGTATTTGATTGTTTTGTTGAAGACCTAAGCAATAATAAAGGACTTTGTTAAACTTTTCAAGTTTTTAAAGACTCTGTATAGGAAAATCCTTAGGGCCTCTCACTCGAGGCACCCTGCCTTCCCGCTGGGCACAAAGAGTACGTCCTGTTCAACAGCCAATTGCTATAGGCCCAGCGTGTGACAGCACAACTTAGATGAAGGGTTAGAAGGCATGATCATCAAGTTTGCAGACAACACCAAATTGGGAGGGAGAGCCAATACTCCAGAGGACAGGAGCAGGATTCAAAATGATCTTGACAGGCTAGAGAGATGGGCCAAAACTAACAAAATGAAGTTCAACAGTGACAAATGCAAGATACTCCACTTAGGCAGAAAAAACGAAATGCAAAGATATAGAATGGGGGACAATGCCTGGCTCGAGAGCAGTACGTGTGAAAAAGATCTTGGAGTCCTCGTGGACAAGTTAAACATGAGCCAACAATGTGATGTGGCGGCAAAAAAAGCCAATGGGATTTTGGCCTGCATCAATAGGAGCATAGTGTCTAGGTCTAGGGAAGTAATGCTACCCCTCTATTCTGCTTTGGTTAGACCACACCTGGAATATTGTGTCCAATTCTGGGCACCACAATTGAAGAGAGATATTGACAAGCTGGAATGTGTCCAGAGGAGGGCGACTAAAATGATCAAGGGTCTGGAGAACAAGCCCTATGAAGAGCGGCTTAAGGAGCTGGGCATGTTTAGCCTGAAGAAGAGAAGGCTGAGAGGAGATATGATAGAGGAATGTGAGAGGAATATGTGAGAGGAAGTCACAGGGAGGAGGGAGCAAGCTTGTTTTCTGCTTCTCTCGGGAGGCCCTGCTCTTGGTCCCACCTTCTTTGCAAGCGTCGTTGATGGGGATGAGAGACAGGGCCTTCTCAGTGGTGGCCCCTTGGTTGTGGAACTCTTTTCCTAGTGATATCAGGACAGCCCCACACTCTTAGTGCTTAGAAAGAGAGTCAAAACCTGGATCTGGGAGAAGGCGTTTGAAAAATGTTTGGATCCCAATGGGTTGGCCTTGGTCAGAATGAGATGGAGGAATGTTAGTATGGAATATGTGTAATTTGACTATGGATTGTCCTTTAGACTATGACTCTGGATGACATGATTCATTGAAATGTATTTTTATTATATTTATGCATTCATAGAATCATAGAATCATAGAATCCTAGAGTTGAAAGAGACCTCATGGGCCATCCAGTCCAATAAGGCTTGTTCTCCAGACCCTTTATCATTTTAGTTGTTTTAATGTTTTAGCTGATGTGGTATGCTTTAAGGGACCATGGAGGTGCGATTGTAAGCCACCTTGAAACTCCCTCGCGGTAGAGAAAGGCGGGATATAAATAAGGTACATAAATAAATAAGGCCATGTGCCTTCTCTGCGAAAGGGTGCTGGTACCTTACCAAACTACAAATCCCAGGATCCATTGAGCCTGGCAATTTAATTAGAGATGCAGTCTCTCAAAGAGAAGCTCCTGAAGCAGCTTCCCCTTTGGTTTTGGCTCAACACTAAGATCACTTTATGATGCGAATCTAATTAACATCCTGATTCTGGCAAGATCATTTTGAAATGGCAGGGGAAAGGTTTGAGGAAAAGAGACAAAGAGAGGTCCGGAGGTCTCAAAAGCACGGGTTTTATTTCCAGCTGGGACTCCGGTGAGGAGTTGTGTCCAAAAGCACCAGAGCCCCGATATAGGCGTTGACTATGGCTTTGATATCCTCCAATTGCAGTCAAACAAAGAACATGCTTCTACATACATTGACATCATTCTCTGCGTCATTTTAGCATCATAGGAATATCAAATTCTACCTTTCAACATACGAAAGGCATGTCTCTGTGTCTTTCTAAAGAGCAAGCATGCAGCTTATATTCATCAATCAAGGGGCCTACTTTGAGTTGTCAGGAGAAAGGAGATATAGGCTCTCCTTACTTAGTACCAGTCTCTCTCTCTCTGGAATGTATAGATAACATGCCCCCCTTTTCCTCCCTCCTGCCCATGCCTTGGACACAGATCTCCTTTGGCATTCTTTCTAATACAGAGAGAGAACCTGATTTTTCTATACATTTCAGTGCTTGTAAAGTACATACAATTTATGCATAAATAGATATCTATTTTTCCAATATCTCCTCATCAATTTAGCCCAACAAGGTGAGCATTAGATTTGAATAAATATGGGTAGATCATTACTGTTGGGGTCACTGATGATGATGGATGTGTTTTCCAGATCGAATCCCGCAAGAGGGTTGCCAAAACAGTCCTGGTCTTGGTCGGCTTGTTTGCTCTCTGCTGGCTCCCAAACCACATCCTCTACCTGTACCGCTCCTTCACGTACCACGCCTCCATCGACACCTCTGCTTTCCACTTGGTGGCCACCATCTTCTCCCGGGCCTTGGCCTTCAGCAACTCCTGCGTCAACCCTTTTGCGCTCTATTGGCTCAGCAAGGGCTTCCGCCAGCATTTCAAGAAGGAGGTGATGTGCTGTAAGCGCAAGGCCCCCGCCACACGCCGCCCGAGCATCACCCAGAACTATACGCCAACCAGGACGATGTCGGTGACTGGCTCTGAAATCAGCGTCACTTTCCTCACGGATTACAGCATCACAAAAGAAGAGGAGAGTGTTTAACTCCGTTGGATTTGAGAAGCAGTGACGAGTTCCGCCGCGCAAGGATGCTGAGATCCAGACCAAAACTGGAGCGACACCCGAGTCAGATCTCTGCATCTGTACACTGCCATGTAATGCCGGTTAACTGCTTTGATATGTATTACATGGCAGGGTGTAATCCACTTCAATGCAGTGAAACTAGGCATGGGCAAACTTTGTAACTTGGGGGCTGCATAGCAGGCCAGAATGGGCCAGGAAAGAGTGGGTTCTCTCCAAGTCCCCTCCCTGCCTTTTCCTCCCCTTCCTCTTCTCTTGTTGAGGCAGAAAGTCAAGGAAAGACGGGAAATGTTTGGATCCCAAAAGGGTTGGCCTTGGTCAGGATGAGATGGTGGACGGGAGAGAACACGTGTATCCATTCGACCCATATTGCCTACTCCTGATATAGAATCATAGAATCCTAGAGTTGGAAGAGACCCTCTAGGGTCATCCAGTCCAACCCCCTGCCATGCAAAAAGGCACGCTCAATAGACAGCCTCTTTGGAAAAGCCTCCATAGAAGGAGAGTCCACCACTCTCCCAGGTGGCCTATAGCACTCTCCAGGAAGTTCTTCATAATCTTTTCAGTCAACTTTATTTCCCTTCCATCTGAACCCATTCCTCCCTTGTGCCCTGGTCTCTAGAGCAGCAGAAAGTCAGGTTCCCCCCTCTTCCCTCTCCTCCTCCTCCATGGGACATCCTTTGAAATCTTGAAATATGGTTCTCATGTTCCCTCTCCAACTTCGCTTCTCCAAGATAAACATCCCCCAGGAAGAAAGGAGGAAGGAAAAAGAGAAGGAAAGAAGGAAGGTGGAAGGGAATGGAGGGAGGGAAGGTAAGGAGGGAGGGAGGCAAAAGATATGGAAGGAAAGACAAAACGGAAGGGAGGGAGGGAGGAAGAGAATGATGGATGGATGGAAGGGTGGAAGGGAATGGAGGGAGGGAAGGTAAGGAGAGAGGGAGGAAAAAGATATGGAAGGAAAGACAAAAGGGGAGGAAGGGAGGAAAAGAAGGATAGAAGGAAGGGTGGAAGGTAAACGAGAGGAGGAGGAGAAGGGAAGGGTAAGGTAAGGGAGGGAGGGAGGCAAAAGATATGGAAGGAAAGACAAAACGGAACGGAGGGAGGGCGGAAGAGAATGATGGATGGATGGATGGATGGATGGATGGATGGATGGAAGGGTGGAAGGGAATGAAGGGAGGGAGGGAAGGTAAGGAGGGAGGGAGGCAAAAGATATGGAAGGAAAGACAAAACGGAAGGGAGGGAGGGAGGAAGAGAATGATGGATGGATGGAAGGGTGGAAGGGAATGGAGGGAGGGAAGGTAAGGAGAGAGGGAGGAAAAAGATATGGAAGGAAAGACAAAAGGGGAGGAAGGGAGGAAAAGAAGGATAGAAGGAAGGGTGGAAGGTAAACGAGAGGGGAAGGCAGGGAGAAAGGGGGGACGGAGGAAAGAGAGAAGGAAGGAAAGAAAAAGGAAAGAAGGGAGGGAGGGAGAGGGGAGGAAGAGAATAATGGATGGATGAATGGATGGATGGATGGGTGGAAGGGAATGGAGGGAGGGAGGAAAGAGAGAAGGAAAAACAAACAGGAGGGAGGAAGGGAACGATGGATGGATGGAAGGAAGGAAGAGTAGAAAGGAATAGAGAGAGGGAGGTAAGGGAAGGAGGGAGGAAAGAGAGAAGGAAGGAAAGACAAAGGGGAAGGAAGTAAGGCAGGGAGGGAGGAAGAGAAGGATGGAAAGGAAGGGGGAAGGGAATGGAGAGAGAGAGAGGAAGTAGGATATATAGTGTGTGTATATATATAATTTTTTTGTAAATAATATAAATACTACTACTACTAATAGTATGGCAAGGGGCTGGACTGGATGACTTTAGCAGTCCCTTCCAACTCTATAGTTCTATGGAAAAAATGTGAAATCCGAAAGGCTGGATAAGGGATATCTAACATGTACATTCTTGTTATGCTTTGATAGATTCACATGGCAACTTGTTTGAAAATGTTCCCAAACTCAGGGTTAGCTCTCCCACTTTCTAGCCCTGCACTTCCAAGCCTTGTTCTAATTCAGTGTTTGTCAACCTTCCTAATGTCGTGACCCCTTAATAGGTTTCCTCATGTTGTGGTGACCCCCAATCATAACAATATTTTTGTTGCTACTTTATAACCGTAATTTTGCTACTGTTATGAGTCGTAATGTAAATATCTGATTTGCAGGATGTATTTTCATTCACTGGACCAAATTTGGCACAAATACCCAACACTCCCAAATTTGAATACTGGTGGGGTTGGTGATGGTGGTGGTGGGGGGGATTGATTTTGTCATTTGAGAGTTGTAGTTGCTGGAATTTATAGTTCACCTACAATCAAAGAGCATTATGAACTCCACCAATGATGGAATTGAACCAAACCTGGCACACAGAACTCCCATGACTAAGAGAAAATACTGGGAGGGTTTGAGTTTTGGAGTTGTAGTTCACCTCATCCAGAGAGCACTGTGGACTCAAACAATGATAGGTCTGGACTAAACTTGGCATGAATGGTCAATATGCCCAAATATGAACACTGGTGGAGTTTGGAGAAAATAGAGCTTGACATTTGGGAGTTGCTGGGATTTATAGTTCACCTACAATCAAAGAGCATTCTGAACCCCACCAATGATAGAATTGGGCCAAACTTACCACACAGAACCCCCATGCCTTGAAGGGACTTGCTGGCATGAGCCTCCCTCCAGCTTTGTGCGCTCTCCCTTGTGTGCACATGAGAACCACGCTGCTATGTGCTGAGCACGCCTGCTCTCCCATCCACACCTGGAGTCTCAGAAACAGCCCTCCCCTGGCTGAGAGGCCGCCTAAAAAGTTGTCCAATCACAGCAGGAGGAGGACTTTTGGTTGGAGGATTCAACTTCTGTTTTAAGAGCGAAGCCGCTCCTGTTCCAGCATCTCCATGGTTCCTCCAAATGGAAATGCTTGGATCTGGAGGTAACCCTAAAAGCAGACCGTTTAAAGCAGGGGTTCTCAAACTAAGGCCCGAGGGCTGGATACGGCCCTCCAAAATCATTTCCCTGGCCCTTGCTCAGGGTCAACCTAAGTCTGAAACAGCTTGAAAGCACACAACAACAACAATCCGATCTCATCAGCCAAAAGCAGGCCCACACTTCCCATTGAAATATTAATCTATACAAATAAAAATGTAATGACCTCACCTCTGAGGATGCTTGCCATAGATGCAGGCGAAACGTCAGGAGAAATGCCTCTAGAACATGGCCATATATCCCGAAAAGACCCACAAGAACTTAGTGATTCCGGCCATGAAAGCCTTCGACAATGTAATGTTCGTTTGTAGGATTAATATCACTCAAAAACCACTGGACAAATTGACACCAAATTTG
>NW_026844478.1:25209623-25268402 GCF_025583915.1 Anolis sagrei ordinatus
AATGAGAGGACAATGGGAGTTGTAGTTCACCCATATGAGAAGAGCGTCATGAACTCCAATGATGGTGGATCTGGACTAAAGGTGGAACACAGATTCATCATGACCAACTTTAAATTCTGGTGGGTTTGGGGAGCAATGAGAGGACAATGGGAGTTGTAGTTCACCCATATGAAAAGAGCGTAATGAACTCCAATGATGGTGCATCTGGACTAAAGGTGGAACACAGATTCATCATGACCAACTTTAAATTCTGGTGGGGTTTGGGGATCAATGACAGGGGACAATGGGAGTTGTAGTTCACCCATATGAGAAGAGCGTCGTGAACTTCAGTGATGGTGGATCTGGACTAAAGGTGGAACACAGATTCATCATGACCAACTTTAAATTCTGGTGGGATTTGGGGAGCAATGAGAGGACAATGGGAGTTGTAGTTCACCCATATGAAAAGAGCGTAATGAACTCCAATGATGGTGCATCTGGACTAAAGGTGGAACACAGATTCATCATGACTAACTTTAAATTCTGGTGGAGTTTGGGGAGCAATGAGAGGATGGGAGTTGTAGTTCACCCCTATGAACTCCAATGATGGTGCATCTGGAATAAAGGTGGAAGACAGATTCATCATGACCAACTTTAAATTCTGGTGTGGTTTAGGGAGCAATGAGAGGACAATGGGAGTTGTAGTTCACCCATATGAAAAGAGCGTAATGAACTCCAACGATGGTGCATCTGGACTAAAGGTGGAACACAGATTCATCATGACCAGCTTTAAATTCTGGTGAGGTTTGGGAGCAATGACAGAGGATGATGGGAGTTGTAGTTCACCCATATGAGAAGAGGATGATTGGAGTTGTAGTTCACCCATGTGGAAGAGCCCCAATGATGGTGAGGGGGGAAAGGAAGGGGCCTGAGGCTGTGCGGAATGGTGGGAGTTGAAGTCCAAAACACCTGGAGGGCCTGAGTTTGCCCATACTGGCTCTATCTGAAAGGACTTCCGGTCCTGCGCAGTGAGTGTGTTGAAGGCAGGCGGGGAAGCGCTGGGAGAGGCGGAATCGCGCATGCGCCGTGCGGGAGGCGAAGCGCGCATGCGCATTCGGAGGCGGCGGGCCTGCTACAGTGAGGCGCTGAGGCGTTTGTTTTCCCTTCAGGAAGAAGGAGGGACGCCATGAGCCAGGCCAACGAGGAGTTCCACCGGCAGCTGCGGCTCCAGGAGCTGTACGCCAAGAAGAAGAAGAAGAAGGAGGAGCAGGAGGAAGACGAGGACGACGACGAAGAGGACGACGAGGAGAGCGAAGACCCCTTCACCTACACGGACCCCGCCGACGGCACCGAGTACGAGTGGGACCGACAGAAGAGGGCCTGGTTCCCCAAGGTGAGCCGAGGGGGCGGGGCCTCGGGACGGAGGGGCGGGGCCAGGCCAGGGAGGGGCGGGGCTTGGCGGGGCATCACGTGACGGGGGAAAACAGGAAACCAGCCTGCCTGCCTGGAACACTTTGCCATCTATCTATCTATCTATCTATCTATCTATCTATTCTATTCTATTCTATTCTATTCTATTCTATCTATCTATTCTTTTCTATCTATTCTATCTATCTATTCTATGTATTCTATTCTATCTATCCTATCTATCTATTCTATCTATCTATTCTATCCATCTATTCTATCTATTCTTTTTTATCTATCTATTCTATTCTATCTATTCTTTTCTATCTATCTATTCTATCTATTTATTCTATCTATTTTATCTATTCTATTCTTTTTATCTATCTATTCTATCTATCTAACTATTCTATCTATCTGTTCTATCTATTCTATTCTTTTCTATATATCTATTCTATCTATTCTTTTCTATATATCTATTCTATCTATCTATTCTATTTATTCTATCTATCTATTCTGACTATCTATTCTATCTATCTATTCTTTTCTTTTCTATCTATTCTATCTATCTATTCTTTCTATTCTATTCTATCTATTCTATTCTTTTCTATCTATCTATTCTATCTATCTATCCTATCTATCTATTCTATCTATCTATTCTATCTATCTATTCTTTTTTATCTATCTATTCTATCTAATTATCTATTCTATCTATTCTATCGATCTATCTATTCTATCTATTCTATCTATCTATTCTATCGATCTATCTATTCTATTCTTTTCTATCTACCTATTCTATCTATTCTGTTCTATCTATTCTATCTACTCTATTCTATCTATCTATCTATCTATCTATTCTATTCTATCTATCTATCAATTCTATCTATCTATTCTATTCTCTATAAATACAAATGTAATGTTCATCTGTGGGATTAACAGAACTCAAAAACCACTGGGCGAATTGACACCAAATTTGGACACAAGACACCTAACAAGCCAATGTATGTCCTTCACTCAAAAAAATTATGATTTTGTCATTTGGGAGTTGTAGTTGCTGAGATTTATACTTCACCTATAATCAAAGAGCATTCTGAACTCCACCAACGATGGAATTGAACCAAACTTGGCAGACAGAACCCCCATGACCAACAGAAATGATTATTTACTAGCTGTCCCCTGCCACGCGTTGCTGTGGCCCAGTCTGGTGATATGGAAAATAAACTAATTAGAAAGTGCTGGTTTCTAATATATGTATTGTCTTTATGCTCGTGGGTAAACAGTATATTTTGCAGTTTCTTTGCCAGTGTTGATGTGGAGATTGTCTAGTTTGCCAACTCTGGAACGTGCAACATATAATTGCCCATCTTTAGGAGTCCGTTTCAAATCTATAATACTTTATCTGTGTGTGTGTGAATCATATATATCTATATCTATGGCTGGATGGCTCTCTGTCAGGAGGGCTTTGATTATGTTTTCTTGCCCTGGTGAAGAGAGTTGGACTGGATGGCCTTAAGTATTTTCTGTTGGTCATGGGGATTCTGTGTGGGAGGTTTGCCCTGATTCTGTCGTTCGTGGGGTTCAGAATGCACTTTGATTGTAGGTGAACAGTGAATCCCAGTGACTACAACTCCCAAATGTCAAGGTCTATTTCCCCCAAATGCCATCTGTGTTCATATTTGGGCATATTGAGTGCTTGTGCCAAGTTTGGTACAGATCCATCATTGTTTGAGTCCATGGTGCTCTCTGGATGTAGGTGAACTACAACTTCTAAACTCAAGGTCAATGACCACCAAATGCTACTAGTATGTTCTGTTGGTCATGGGAGGCCTGTGTGCCAAGTTTGGTTCAGTTCCATCATTGGTGGAGTTTAGAATGCTCTTTGGTGGCAGGTGAACTATACACCCCAGCAACTACAACTCCCAAATGACAAAATCATATTTTTTTGAGTGATGGTCTCTCCTTGTGTTGTGAAATGTTTTGTTGCAAAATTTGGTGTGATTTGCTGTGTTTTGTTTTATGTATTTTAACACGTTTTAATTGCCTTATTGATATATGTATTTTTAATGTTTTAAGTCTATTTTAGAGTTCATATGTGTTAGATTTAGATTAGTGCATGGTATGGTTATTACTATCATTTGCTGCTGAGTCCCTTTGAAGAGTATCAAATTTGTTACTAGCTGTCCATATATGGAGAGAAAGGTGGAATAAAAACAAAGTACCGATAAATAAATAACAAGGGTATAGTAATAATAGTCATACGGATTGAGTAAGGATTCTGGATTTTGGATTTTTGAATATTTGCGTAATAAGATGCCTCATGATCCAATTCCAAGTGGTGTCAAACTGCATTAATTCTACCATATAGGTCAGGCATGCCCAAACTTCGGCATTCCAGGTGTTTTGGACTCCAACTCTCACAATTCCTAACAGAGTTGAAGTCCAAAACACCTGGAGGGCCAAAGTTTGTCCATCCCTGATATAGACCCAGCCCAAGGTATTATGTAAATATGCAAAAATCTAAAATCCTTCTGGTACCAAGGGCTACTTTTATCTGTATGACAATTATTTCTATGGGCTTGCTGTTTATGTACTTTATTTTTAATAATGCAAACTGATTCAGTAAAAGCAGGAGCATAAATATTAAACATTATTATTATTATTATTATTATTATTATTATTATTATTATTTATATCCCGCTTTTTGGTTCAGATCCATCAAGCCACAGAGAAGCCTTTGTAGTACAAACAAACACATATACTTTGAGTTATATGTATTGTTGAAGGCTTTCATGGCCGGAATCACTGGGTTGTTGTAGGTTTTTTCGGGCTATATGGCCATGGTCTAGAGGCATTCTCTCCTGATGTTTCGCCTGCATCTATGGCAAGCATCCTCAGAGGTAGTGAGGTCTGTTGGAACTAGGAAAAAGGGTTTATATATCTGGAATGACCAGGGTGGGACAAAGGACTCTTGTCTGTTGGAGCTAGGTGTGAATGTTTCAACTGACCACCTTGATTAGCATTTGATGGCCTGGCAGTGCCTGGAGCAATCTTTTGTTGAGAGGTGATTAGATATCCTTGTTTGTTTCCTCTCTGTTGTTGTGCTGTTCTAATTTTAGAGTTTTTTTAATACTGGTAGCCAGATTTTGTTCATTTTCATGGTTTCCTCCTTTCTGTTGAAATTTCAAATTTCAGCATGTGGACAATTTCAACAGAAAGGAGGAAACCATGAAAATGAACAAAATCTGGCTACCAGTATTTAAAAAAAACTCTAAAATTATAACAGCACAACAACAGAGAGGAAACAAACAAGGACATCTAATCACCCCTCAACAAAAGTATGCTAATCAAGGTGTCAGTTGAAACATTCACACCTAGCTCCAGCAGACAAGAGTCCTTTGTCCCACCCTGGTCATTCCACAGATATAAACCCCTTTTCCTAGTTCCAACAGACCTCACTACCTCTGAGGATGCTTGCCATAGATGCAGGCGAAACGTCAGGAGAGAATGCCTCTAGAACATGGCCATATAGCCCGAAAAAACCCTCAACAACCCAGTGATTCCGGCCATGAAAGCCTTCGACAATGCATTAATTTTACCATATAGACCAGGCATGCCCAAACTTCGACCCTCCAGGTGTTCTGGACTCCAACTCTCACAATTCCTAACAGAGTGGAAGTCCAAAACACCTGGAGGGCCGAAGTTTGTCCAAGCCTGATATATACCCACCCCAAGGATTATGTAAATATTCAAAAATCCGAAATCTAAAATACTTCTGGTACCAAGGGATAATCTTATCTGTATGACAATTTTACTATGTGCTTGCTGTTTATGTACTTTATTTATAATAATGCAAACTGCATTCAGTAAAAATAGGAGCATAAATATTAAAATTATTATTATTATTATTTATATCCCACTTTTTGGTTCAGATCCATCAAGCCACGGAGAAGCCTTTGGTACAAACAAACACATGTACTTTGAGTTATATGTATTATTTTATATTATTATTATTATATGTATCATATCAGTAGTGACAAGTCTGATTGAACAATTTGGTCAAGAAGGTGTTCTCCTCGTCATTATCCTTATTAACCCCCTTTCTCTCCAGCAGTGGCTTGTCTACATAATCTGAGCCACCCAAAGACATTTCTGCCTGAAACTGGAATCCAGATCCGGTGCCAACATTGTAGCCGCATAACTGAGCTCTCAGATGCAGGTCACACTGTTCGGCGGCTGAATCATTTATAAACACATTGCTCTGGGAAACATAGAGGCTTCTTTCAGCCAGGCGCTGGGTGAAGTTTCACAATGTGTGATATACGTCGGGGCAAACTCCAAAGAATCTTGAGAGAGATAGCATTACAGGAGAAACGTCGGGGACAAATGTGTCCCACGCAGAATTGAGGATGACTTTATCTCCTAGGCATGCACAGCAGCTGCAGTTTACAAGTTGGCTAATTCTAAATCGAATATATCGAATATATCCTTACCCTGCTGTCCTTTTCTGCTGTGATGAGAGTTCTCCCGCCGTACAGCATTAAACATGGAACATGATCTACATTGGGTTATTGTGAGTATTCTGGGCTGTGCGGACATGTTCCATTCTCTCCTGATGTTTCGCCTGCATCTATGGCAGGCATCTGTTGAGATTAACTTCACAATTCAGCAGCAGATCAGTTGCACAACTTCAGCGCTTTCCAGTAGCTTCTTCCTGCACAGTATTTTCAGTCAACTGCTCCCACAGCCTGCAGTCACTCTGGAACCTTTTACAGACACTTGAGCACATGCCCGGCCATTGTCAGTTTTACCATTGTCTTTCCCCCAGTCTAGATGATATTACAGACTTACCACAGCACACAGTTATATCTTGTCTTAGCAGACAGGTTCTTTTAATTACATATAGCCTTCGATGAACAACATCACAGCACAAGGAGAAATATACACTGTACATGACTTCCTTATATACAATTCATTTACACATAGCAATCTCTGATTGGTTCCCAACTCATTGACTTAACTCAGACCCAGGATTACATCATTCACAATCACCTGGACTAGGCCAGAACACATTCCCAAATGATTCCCTATATACAGTTAATGCATGACTCAGCATTTCCAATAGAAGCCCATTAGCAGTGCATGACTCAGCTATATTACATTACAATACATTGCAAAACCTGACAGCATCATTAGAAGTTGTGAGGTCTGTTGGAAACTAGGAAAATGGGGTTATATATTTGTGGAATGGCCAGGGTATATAACCCCATTTTCCTAGTTTCCATCAGACCCCAGAACCTCTGAGGATGCCAGCCATAGATACAGGCAAAATGTCAGTAAAGAATGCTTCTGGAACATGGCCAGACAGCCCGGAAAACTCACAACAACCCAGTGATTCCGGCCATGAAAGCCTTAGGACAGCGTTTCTCAACCTGGGAGTCGGGACCTCTGGGGGTTCGCGAGGGGGGCGTCAGAGGGGCCACCAAAGACCATCAGAAAACACAGTATGTTCTGTTGGTCAAGGGGGTTCCGTGTGTCAAGTTTGGCCCAATTCTATCGTTGGTGGAGTTCAGAAAACTCTTTGATTGTACGTGAACTATAAATCCCAGTAATTACAAATCCCAAATGGCAAGGCCTATTTTCCCCAAACTCCACCAGTGTTCACATTTGGGCATATGGAGTATTTGTGCCAAGTTTGGTCCAGATCCACCATTGTTTGAGTCCACAGTGCTCTCTGGATGTAGGTGAACTACAACTCCAAAACTCAAGGTCAATGCCCACCAAACCCTACCAGTATTTTCTGTTGGTCATGGGAGTTCTGTGTGCCAAGTTTGGTTCAATTCCATCATTGATGGATTTCAGGATGCTCTTTAATTGTAGCTGAACTATAAATCCCAGAAACTACAACTCCCAAATGTCAAATGACTCCCCACAACCCCACCAGTATTCAGATTTGGGTGTATTGGGTATCTGTGCCCAGATTGATCATATATTTACATTACTATTCATAACAATAGCAAAATTACAGTTATGAAGTAGCAACGAAAGTAATGTTATGGTCGGAGGTCACCACCACACGAGGAACTGTATTAAGGGGTCACGGCATTAGAAAGGTTGAGAATCACTGCCTTAGGACAATACAATGATCTGCATTGTTTGCACCAGAGACCATAGTTTGCATTAGTTTGCTTCCAGCAGCAACTGAGGCTCCATCTTTGATTCTGCCTCTGGACTCATCTTCTGCGTTCATTCTCAGGTCACCGAAGACTTCCTGGCGAACTACCATGCCAACTATGGCTTCCCCAGTGAAACGTCAGAGGAGTCGTCTGCCTCGGGTGCAAAGGCTGGCTCCAAACCAACTCACGGTCCAAAGGCAGCGGTGGGTGTCCGGCGGCCGACGGAGCCTAAAGCCTCACAGCTGACGGATCAGAAACAAAAAGGAGAGAAGAGAAAACCCGATGCAGGCAAGAGCCCTAGTTGTGCATTGCTTAGAAATACTGTATTTCATCGCGTAATAGTCACCACCATGTGATAGTTGCACCCCTAGTTTTTGGGTCATATAATCCAGGTTTTTTTTTTTGTCGTGTCAGGAGCGACCTGAGAAACTGCAAGTCGCTTCTGGTGTGAGAGAATTGGCCGTCTGCAAGGACGTTGCCCAGGGGGCGCCTGGATGATTTGATGTTTTTATCATCCTTGTGGGAGGCTTCTCTCATGTCCCCACATGGGGAGCTGGAGCTGATAGAGGGAGCTCATCCGCCTCTCCCCGGATTCAAACCTGTGATCTGTCGGTCTTCCGTCCTGCGGGCACAGGGGTTTAACCCACTACGCCACCGGGGGCTCCTTTGGCAAAATTGGTAATTTCTGTGTTCCTCACATAATAGTCGCAGAAACATTTGAGACTGATTCTCTCTTCCTTCTTTCTCCAAAGATGGTGTAAAAACTATAAAATGGAAGTCTCTGGAGCTCCACTCTTCCCAGCTTCCTCCGAGGCCTTAAGGCAGTTTAAAAAACCTGAAATGGAGGTTTCTGGAACTCGGATCTTCCATCTTTTTACCTGACACCTCCGTTTTGTAGTTTGTAAACATTAAATACAATATAAAACCACAAGAGAAATAATAAGCAACAGCTAGGAGACAGGTGTTTTTTAAGTCTCTTCCTCAGTCCCCTTCCTCCTCTTAGCTGGCTTGGGAGGGGGGAAGCAGCAGGATTTCCTCCTCCTCCTTCTGAGGTGGCAGGCAGATGTAGTAAGCAACAGCCAGGAGACAGGTGTTTTTTAAGTCTCTTCCTCAGTCCCCTTCCTCCTCTTAGCTGGCTTGGGAGGGGAGAGTAGCAGCAGGATTTCCTCCTTCTCCTCCTGAGGTGGCAGGCAGATGTAGTAAGCAACAGCCAGGAGACAGGTGTTTTTAAAGTCTCTTCCTCAGTCCCCTTCCTCCCCTTAGCTGACTTGGGAGGGGGAGAGTAGCAGCAGGATTTCCTCCTTCTCCTCCTGAGGTGGCAGGCAGATGTAGTCATGGACTCCACTTCGTAGCCCCATTTCTTAAGTTTGGCTCTACATCTCATGGTGCCAGAGCGCAGTCTGTTCAATGTCTTAGAAAGCTATTTCTTGATTTAAGGCCTTGGCTTGCTGGTTGATATGGGTGGACCGGAGATGTCAATGCCTTTGTCCTTTCATTGCTGGCTGCTACTTCACTGTGGGTATCAGATGGTGCAGTACTGACCAAAGAGTATAATTTCCCTAGTGGTGTAGGGCGTAGACATCCTGTGATAATGCGGCATGTCTCATTAAGAGCCACATCCATGTTTTAACATGGTGAAATGTATTCCACACTGGGCATGCTTATTCAGCAGCAGAGTAGCAAAGCGCAAGGGCAGATGTCTTCTCTGTGTCTGGTTGTGATCCCCAGGTTGTGCCAGTCAGCTTTTGTATGATAGTATTTCTAGCACCCACTTTTTGCTTGATAGTCAAAGTGCTTCTTGTAAGTTAGAGTACGGTCCAGAGTGACTCCCAGGTATTTGGGTGTGCTGCAATACTCCAGTGGGATTCCTTCCAAAATCCCAGATTTGATTATGTATGGACTTGATTTAAAATGTTCTCTTTAGGGATTCTTTTTTAAAACTCTAGACATTCCTAGAGAGATTAAAAAATAGCAATTTCCATATTCTTGTACTCATTCTTTTCCACAGTATGAATGTTAAATCATCAAATTACACTTAATAATTTATAGGTTTTTTTAAAAAAAACAGCTGTTATTTTTGTTTGTCCTTGTGACGTTGATCCTCCTAATTTTCCCTTTAGGCTGGTTTCACGTGGAAGAACAGAAGAACACTAATGTATATGTAACAGGTAAAGAGCATTTCACCTTTACAAATTCATAAAATAGTGTTGTGGGATGTGATCTGCATATGGTTAGAAAGATATGGTTGAAAGATGTTGCTGTCAAGGTGATATGCCAGCAAATATGGAAAACACAAGAATGGCCATCAGACTAGAAAAAATCCACTTATATCCCCATACCAAAAAAGGGAAATGCGAAAGACTGCTCAAACTTCCGTACAGTGGCCCTTATTTCTCATGCCAGTAAGGTAATGCTCAAGATCCTGCAAGGAAGAGTCCAGCAATACATGGAGCGAGAGTTGCCAGATGTACAAGCTGGGTTTGTGAACATAACAAATTTTAAGTGATGATGGAACTTTTTGGGGTTATTGTGGCATGATGTGAGTTGTAGTTCGCCCACAACCTTATGCATTTTGCACAATTAAACAACTGACTTTTTCAAATAACCTGGGCAATGTAGGTTACCCAAGCTAGTATGTAAAAAATATATAAATATACTCGAGTATAAGCCTAGTTTTTCAGCCCCCTTTTTAGGCTGAAATAGCTCCCCTCGGCTTTTACTTGGGTCAAAGTTATTTATTCTTTTACTCTGTTATTAATATTATTACATTTATTATTTTACTCTATTATTTTTAATTTTTTGCTCTATTATTCTATTTATTATATTGCTCTATTATTATTACATATTTGTTATTGTTCTTATTACATTTATTATTTTAATCTATTTATTATTATTATTATTACATGTATTATTTTACTACATTTATTATTTTACTCTATAATTACTGTTTTTATTACATTTTCATTATTTTACTCTATTATTTTTATTATATTTACTAGCTTGGGGACCCGGCAATGCCCGGGTTTTTTGAGAAAGGAATTGTGTATCAAGGTTGGTCTTTATCCGTTAATTTATATGACTCACAGTGGTCTCAGGAAGTTAGTGAAGGTACTGCGAGTCCCATCATCTGTGGTCCATCCTCCTCCAAACTGCACCAGGATGGAGAGTGGGTCATGGGGGCTCTGTGTGCCAAGTTTGGTCTTGATCAGTCATTGGATGAGGGTCACAGCGGTCTCAGAATGTGAGTGATGGTACTGCAAGTCCCATCATCCATGGTCCACCCTCCTCCAAACTGCAGTAGGATGTAGAGTGGGTCTTGCGGGCTCTGTGTACCAAGTTTGGTCTGTATTGGTAATTTTCTGACACAGCCTTAGGCCTTTTCCTCTCCTCTGTCACCTCAGAATCTAGGAGTTTTGAAGCTGGCCCATCAGAGACCATATGCAAATAGTACCACAGTAGCAACCAATCAGAACGCTACCACATACACCTCCCTCCAATCCTTCCTCCGCATACAAACACTGACTTTTATTATATACATAGATTGTTTTTAATAATAAGTACATTTACATTGAAGTAGGTTAGCATAATGGTTTAATAAGAGTTGGACAGTCTTATCTTAAATTATAGTTTTATGTAAATATTCAGAAACATTTAGCCTGTTGATGCCTCAATTAATGTAATTTTATTGGTATCTATTTTTATTTTAAAATTGATCCATAGTGGATGCATTTCCCACCCTCGGCTTATACTCGAGTCAATACGTTTTCCAAGTTTTTTGTGATAAAATTAGTACCTCGGCTTATATTCGGGTCGGCTTATACTCGAGTATATACGGTAGTTAGTTCTGTGGCACTGATGGGTGTCCCTATTGCATTTGTGTGTATTTATTTCCCTAGGTTTGCCGCCAGACATTACAAAAGATGAGTTTGTAGAGGTCATGTCCAAATGCGGCATCATTATGCGCGATCCACAAACAGAGGAGCCCAAGATCAAACTGTACAAAGACAGAGAAGGGAACCTTAAAGGAGATGGACTCTGTTGCTATTTAAAGGTCAGTTTCATGCTTTGGTTCCTAATTTCTTCATTTGTTTGTTTACCAATACGCAAGTCTTTTTAAAAAAATATTGCTGCTTGACGTTTGTTTTTATCCTGGCCGGCCACAGGTTTCTTCTATGTAAGGGATCCTTTTTAACAAGTGTACTATCTGTTAAATTTTGTAACCATAGCTCTCTCCTCCACCCTCCTTCTTTGTTAGAGAGAATCTGTTGAACTTGCCTTAAAGCTGTTGGATGAGAATGAAATCAGAGGCTACAAACTTCATGTGGAAGTTGCCCAGTTCCAGCTCAAAGGGGAGTACGATGCCAGCAAGAAGAAAAAGAAGTGCAAAGACTACAAGAAGAAGATGTCTCTGCAGCAAAAGTGGGTATTTTTTTCTGGAATCCATGTTTTTATTTTCCTCCTCCTCCTTCTTATTGGATACATAACAAGCTGGAATGTGCCCAGAGGAGGGCGACTAAAATGATCAAGGGTCTGGAGAACAAGCCCTATGAGGAGCGGCTTAGGGAACTGGGCATGTTTAGCCTGAAGAAGAGAAGGCTGAGAGGAGATATGATAGCCATGTATAAATATGTGAGAGGAAGCACAGGGAGGAGGGAGCAAGCTTGTTTTCTCCTTCCCTGGAGACTAGGACGCGGAACAATGGCTTCAAACTACAAGAGGAGATTCCATCTGAACATGAGGAAGAACTTCCTGACTGTGAGAGCCGTTCAGCAGTGGAACTCTCTGCCCCGAAGTGTGGTGGAGGCTCCTTCTTTGGAAGCTTTTAAACAGAGGCTGGATGGCCATCTGTCAGGGGTGATTTGAATGCAATATTCCTGCTTCTTGGCAGGGGGTTGGACTGGATGGCCCATGACGTCTCTTCCAACTCTTTGATTCTATGATTCTAAGATTCTAAGATTAGTACACAGCAGATCACTATGCTGGTTTTTGTATTCAGTCACACGTCGGACACTTCCAACATGTCTTGGACTATATGATGTTTTGGTGAATAATACGTGTAGATCCACGTAGTTTGGAGCTGACAGATGGTCATTTGTTGGCGCCAATTGTTTTTAAGTGCAGGCCAAGGTCTTTAGGTACTGCACCCAGTGTGCTGATCACTGGGACCACCTTGACTGGCTTGTGCCAGAGTCTTTGCAGTTTCGTCTTTAAATCATCATCATCATCATCATTTAATAATTGCGTGACCGCATCTCCGTTTATGAACCCACGCACTCCCTTCGTTCATCTGGAGAGGCCCTGCTCGCGATCCCACCTGCGTCGCAGGCGCGTTTGGTGGGGACGAGGGACAGGGCCTTTTCTGTGGTAGCCGCCCGACTTTGGAACACCCTGTTAAATTAAAACCTATTCATGGCTACAACTGCGGCATCCTCTGATGTGATCTTAAAAACAAACTGTCAGCCATTACTGACCTTGCAATCGTAGAAGTACCGAATGCATGTTTAATTCCATGCTTTTAGAAACCAGAGAGCTCAGCTCTTTTGTCAACAACCTCTTGCTGCTGCTTCCTTTTACTAGGCTCCTGGACTGGAGGCCCGAGAAGAAAGAGGGGAGCGTCCGGATGCGGCACGAGCGGGTTATCATAATCCGGAACATGTTCCACCCTAAGGATTTCGAGGTAGGTAAAAAACACCCCCAAAACCCCAAAACCATTTATCATGTATTGCTTAGAAATTCAGAGAAGCAGAATATTAACAGCCTGTCTTTTTGCAGGAGGATCCCTTAGTCCTAAATGAGATCCGAGAAGACCTTCGGTCAGAATGCGAGAAATTTGGACAAGTGAAGAAAGTCATAATATTCGATGTAAGGATTTGTTGCCAAAGATGAATCTGATTGCAAGTGGCTAAGTACCTTTTGACCAAAAACTGACAACAGCGACAGCATCGTCTGTAGCCTGAAGCAGTTCTTCCTCTGTAATTGAGGCAGGTCGTGATGGGCAAGCATACAGATGCAGAGTTGTTTGTTCTTCTCTATAGTCGCACAAAGTGGAGGATTCGTCTGGGTCGTGCCATTTTGCCAGGTTGTCTTTTGTAAAATCGTGGTCCTGGGTAATATGGTAGACTTTTTAATCTGTACCCATTACATTTGGCCCGGCCCTAGTTTTATTGTGTTATGGTGTATTGTTTTTGTTGTTTCTGTTATTGCTTTAATGTTTTGATTTGCTTTAAGTTGTGTATTTGTTATGCTATTGTTTTATTGAGGCCTTGGCCTTTGTAAGCCGCATCGAGTCCTTCGGGAGATGCTAGCGGGGTACAAATAAAGAATAATAATAATAATAATAATAATAATAGACTTAATGCAGCATTTTCCTCTGTTGCACCATGTCATAGGCTGCAGTAAGGTCCACAAAAACTGTTTCCGTAATGCAGCCTTTCTCATATCCTTCCTCAATCGACTTAGTCAGATTAAGAATTTGGGCTATACAGTTTTCCCTGGTCTGAAACCTGTTTGTTGTACAACAACAACAACAACTTTATTCTATACTGCCTCCATCTCCCCCAAGGGACTTGGGGCACCTCACATGGGGACTAAGAATATTTTGAAGAAGATATTAAACTAGGAAATAAGAAGAGAGAGGAAAAAAGGGGGGGGGGGAACCCCTACTTTTTAACCCAAGAAAATCTTCTCAAAAGTCAGGGGTTGTCTTATACTTGGGGTCTTATATGCGGGGTCGTCTTATATGCGGGAGTAGTGTTATACACAGGAGTAGTCTTATAGAGCGGGTGCTGAAACTTCCAATCGGATTGGAGAATCTGTGGTTGCCGTATATGGTGGGGGAAGCTCAAAAATGGCAATGGCCTCATCCCTGCCATATGCAGCAACTGTATGAAAGCATTAAGGGTGACGCTGTACAAGTACGGTAGAAGAAAATCCATTCATCAGGATTCGTGGACTTAATGCGGTCCCGATGGTGAGGTGAAGGGGCGCCTCACCGGGAAGGTGTAAGTGAAGGGTGGAGCAAGCTGCAGGCGTCCGGGGTGCCCAGGGTATGGAAAAAAGAGATAGAGTGGCTCTGGGCCCAAGAAAACACAACTCTTTTACCTGTCTGGCCCACCCTTGTATCCTATTACCATACCTCCTCCTCTGCCTCTCAGATCTCGCTCCTGAAGACTGCAGTGAAGCGGTGCAGGTGTGCATGTGCGAGATCTGAGAGGCAGAGAAGGAGGTACAGTAATAGGAAAATTACCATATTGAAATCAAATCTGATGCTTTAAAATTTTTATTTGGTGTGCGTTGGAAGAGGGGTAGTCTTATACGGCGAATATATCCCAAACTCTATATTTTAACTGGAAAAGTTGGGGGTCGTCTGATACGCCCAGTCGTCTTATACGCCGGAATATACGATAATTAAAAACTTATACAGTAAAATATATTCAAACAGTAAAACCAATAAAATATAAAACATAATAAAACATAAACCAAACATCAAACAACCAGTAGCTGAGAAAAGTGGCCAACAATGTGATGTGGTGGCAAAAAAAGCCAATGGGATTTTGGCCTGCATCAATAGGAGTATAGTGTTTAGATCTAGGGAAGTAATGCTACCCCTCTATTCCGCTTTGGTTAGACCACACCTGGAATATTGTGTCCAATTCTGGGCACCACAATTCAAGAGAGATATTGACAAGCTGGAATGTGTCTAGAGGAGGGCGACTAAAATGATCAAGGGTCTGGAGAACAAGCCCTATGAGGAGCGGCTTAAGGAGCTGGGCATGTTTAGCCTGAAGAAGAGAAGGCTGAGAGGAGATATGATAGCCATGTATAAATATGTGAGGGAAGCCACAGGGAGGAGGGAGCAAGCTTGTTTTCTGCTTCCCTGGAGACTAGGACGCGGAACAATGGCTTCAAACTACAAGAAAGGAGATTCCATCTGAACATGAGGAAGAACTTCCTGACTGTGAGAGCCGTTCAGCAGTGGAACTCTCTGCCCTGCAGTGTGGTGGAGGCTCCTTCTTTGGAAGCTTTTAAACAGAGGCTGGATGGCCATCTGTCAGGGGTGATTTGAATGCAATATTCCTGCTTCTTGGCAGAATGGGGTTGGACTGGATGGCCCATGAGGTCTCTTCCAACTCTTGATTCTATGATTCTATGATTCTGTGTATGCAAACCCAAAGAGGAGTGCAATTGCTGATGGTTTCTTCTCTGTTCTGACAGAGACATCCAGATGGAGTGGCTTCGGTGTCCTTCAAAGAGGCCGAGGAAGGTGATGTCTGTAAACAGGCACTTGACGGGCGGTGGTTCGGTGGGCGCCAGCTCAGTGCGGAAACGTGGGATGGTGTCACCGATTACCAGGTACGCCTGTCCCTCCATTTTCTTCTTGCGGCTTATTGTGGGGATAAAAAGTGGCGTAGTCTGAAAGCTGGCCTTCCGTTTGATCCGGTGTCACTGTTGTTGCACTTTTAAGCCTTGGTAAAGGTTTCCCTTTGACATTAAGTCTAGTCTCCTGAGTACTCTGTGTTACACTCTCAGCATTTACAGGTTATTCATGAAGCACTTGCGGTTTTTTGCCGCTGCAAAGAGAAATTTGGCCACCTGTTCCATTACCCTTTTGTCAAGATCAGACAGTAAATAAGTGCAGTACCAACTTAGGGTTCTTCCTTGCCACTTGGTGAGTAGAGGGGATATTAACCTTAGTCTATCATCCTTGTAAATTGTGCAAATAAAAAGTATATGTATTACAGTTTCAATTTTACCCTCCCTGCAAGGGCAAACTCTGTGTTTGTATTCAGTCCCTTTGTATCTACCCTCTAGTATGGCTGATTTAAGGGCATTAAATCTGGCCCAACTGAAAGCAAGGTGAAATCTTGGGATATTTAAATTTTCCAAATATTTGGTACCTCCCAAAGAGTTAAATGTTAGGCCTAAACTCAATGGAGAGTATGTGGAGTACACCAGAGTCATTGAGGCCTGCCTGTCTATATCAATGATTCGTTCTACTAAGATCTGTGTTGTCTTTTTAAGCTCAAAACCACTCAATATGTTTTCTGAGAGGCCTTTCTGCATAAGTTTCTGATTTTATTTATCGTATCAGGGGCAGACCTAACAGTTACATTGCATTTTTTTTTAGCAAACAGACAAAACAAAAAGTTTGCAAGCTTGGTAGTTGATTAAATGTCCTTTGACCAGTATCTGGCCACTTGGAGTCCTTCTGGTGTTGCTGCAAGAAGGTCCTCCATTGTGCATGTGGCAGGGCTCAGGTTGCATTGCAGCAGGTGGTCAGTGGTTTGCTCTTCTCCACACTCACATGTGGTGGATTCCACTTTGTAGCCCCATTTCTTTAGGTTGGCTCTGCATCTCGTGGTGCCAGAGCGCAGTCTGTTCAGCGCCTTCCAAGTCGCCCAGTTTTCCATGTGCCCAGAGAGGAGTCTCTCATTTGGTATCAGCCATTTATTGAGATTCTGGGTTTGAGCCTGCCACTTTTGGACTCTTGCTTGCTGAGGTGTTCCAGCGAGTGTCTCTGTAGATCTTTTCTTCCTCCTTCCCTTTTGTGTTTCCTTCCTTCCCTTTTGTGTTTCCTTCCTTCCCTCTTTACCCCCTCCTTTCCCCTCTCCCTCTTTCTCCTTCCATCCTTCCTTTCCTCCCTTTTGTCTGTCCGTCCTTCCTTCCTTCCTTCCTTCCCTCTTTCCTCCCTCTTTCCCTTCCTCCTCCACCTCCCAAGTTAGAAAGTTTGCCCATGCCTGCCTTAGACTTTAGTTGATGTAGTCTAAGGTTGCAGGGGCACTACTTTAAGAAAAGAGCTCTCTTTCCCTCCTCTTCAGTGAAACATTGACATGACTATTTGTATACGAATGCAGGTTGAGGAAACCGCAAGAGAACGAGAAGAGCGGCTGAAAGGTTGGGAAACGTTTATCGGCAATCCTGCTACAGAAATGCCCAAAACTGCATCTGAGGCGGATTCTTCAGCAACCGGGAAGCAACTTCCGGAAGGAGTCCATCCGTCGAAAGATAATGGCGCCTCCGAAGGTGAGGCGAAAGTTGAACCGGTGGAGAAAGAAGACGCCAATGAAGACGTCACAGCATCCACAGACAGCAGTGCCGCTGGCAGTGAGGAGGAGGAGGAGGAGGCAGAGACTTAATGTTGCAAACTCCTTTGCAAAAGCATGTCTTTAGGGTAACCTTTAGGAATTCTGTTATCCTGTGCTTTGGAGCAGCTACAGGCAGCATCAACACGGATATATATATATATATATATATATATGCCCATTTTTGTCCTCAGCGTGGTTTTGGGATATTACTCACAAACCCGTATTTAATATTCATATATATATATATATATATATATATATATATATATATATATATATATATAGGCTGCTATTTCAAGCTCTGTGTGTATGTGTCCTAAGTTGCCAAGAGCCCTGCTGAACCGGCCAGCCATCGTAAGTCGTCACTGTTCAGAATCCATCAGTGCAAGTGAAGTACAAACCTGCAGCTCCATCGACTGCTCACTTTAGAGAGAGAGAGAGACAAATGCTGTTTTTTTTGGGGAGGTTTTTTTGCTCATTTGTTTTAATCCTCCTGTCCTATCCTGCTTGTATGGCATACATCCGTTATTCTGACTGTACAAGGATTGGGGGGGTATTCCTGATAATAAATCTTTTATACTAAGAGGATGCCGAAGATACAGTGCTGAGTATCATACATATCCAGGGGAGAATTCTGCCTCTGGCTCTCCTCTAAGTCTCCCCTCACAACTGTGTTTTCCTGCCCCAAATCTCCCATAGAAAGTATTGGAGTAGGAGCTGGCTATGTTCCTGCATCCAGACAGAAAACAAAGTATCTGCCTGTATCCATGTCATCAATCCATGCCTGGCTATGTTCCTGTATCCAGATGCAAATCAAAGTGTCTATCCATATCCAGTGATGTGATCCGCAGATGATGTCATCCATCTGTGCCTGGCTATGTTCCTGTATCCAGGCGCAAACCAATGTGTCTCCTGGATCCAATTATATGATTTAAAGGAGTCCGCAGATGATGTCATCCATGTGCGCCTGGCTGTGTTCCTGTATCCAGGCGCAAACCAATGTATCTGCCCTTATCCAATTATATGATTTAGAGGAGTCTGCAGATAATGTCATCCATCTGTGTCTGGCTATGTTCCTGTATCCAGACGCAAACCAATGTGTCTGCCCATATCCAATTCTGTGATTTAGAGGAGTCCGCAGATGATGTCATCCATCTGTGCCTGGCTGCGTTCCTGTATCCAGGCGCAAACCAATGTGTCTGCCCGTATCCAATTATATGATTTAGAGGAGTCCACAGATGATGTCATCCATCTGTGCCTGGCTATATTCCTGTATCTAGGCGCAAACCAATGTGTCTGCCCCTATCCAGTTATGTGATTTAGAGGAGTCTGCAGATGATGTCATCCATCTGTGCCTGGCTATGTTCCTGTATCCAGGCGCAAACTAATGTGTCTGCCCGTATCCAACTATGTGATTTAGAGGAGTCCGCAGATGATGTCATCCAACTGTGCCTGGCTATGTTCCTGTCTCCAGGCGCAAACCAATGTGTCTGCCCATATCCAATTATGTGACTTAGAGGAGTCCGCAGATGATGTCATCAGTTCCCACCTGGCTATGAGGACATAGGCAAACACTTGGATCTCCAGCAACCTTGGGATAGAGGAGGCCATTGGTGCTCCACAGTAATGAATCCTGGCTGGATTTTGGATCTTGCAGAGAAAATGGAAGGTAATCCCACAATAAAGGACATATGAACCCACAAAATGAATTAATGCCAGTGTTAGACACCAAGACATAGTCAGTCTGAATGTGCTTGTCCAATGAATGGGGAAATACAGCGATGCCACACTGCAATTAAACAAAATCAGTGAGGTGTTCTGAAGGCACCAACTGAATCGCAAAAGTCCCATGTCTTTCCCCTCCCTACTCCCATTTATGATGATGATGAGAGGCTTGGTAGGGAATGGAAAAAATGTAAATAAGATTAACCAATCTTTGTTTTCAAATTGGTTTCTATACATTTATTTGGGGAAAACATGCAGAGAGCTTGTGTGGTGGAAGTGTGAATCCCTTCTCTATTTTTTGCCCTGCTGATATTTCTTGTGTTCACATGTAATTAGGTTTCAAGCGTTCGTTAGGAATGAACTCCGTGTGGGATATGTTCTTTTATACTTGGATTGACTACAAGAGAGACTATGAATAAAATTGTTTTGAAATCCAATCTCAACAGGTATTGAATTCTTTTAAAGGTGGTTTCCAAAGTCTTCTGAATTTATTTTCCACTAGCTGTCCCCTGCCACGCGTTGCTGTGGCCCAGTCTGTTGATCTGGAAAATAAAGTAATGAGAAAGTGTTGGTTTCTAATATATGTAATTCCTTTATGCTTGTGAGTAAACAGTATTTCTTGTTGTTTCTTTGTCAGTGTTGATGTGGAGAGTGTCTGGTTTGCCTACTCTGGAATATGCAACATATCATAGTCCTTCTTTAAGGGTCTCTTTCAAATCTATGATAGTATATCTGTGTGTGTGAGAGAGAATCATATCTATCTATCTATATTTATGACTGGATGGCTCTTTGTCAGGAGGGCTCTGATTACATTTTCTTGCCCTGGTGAAGAGAGTTGGACTGGATGGCCTTAAGTATTTTCTGTTGGTCATGGAGGTTCTGTGTGGGAAGTTTGCCCCATTTCTGTCGTTTGTGGGTTTCAGAATGCTCTTTAATTGTAGTGAACTATAAATCCCAGTAACTACAAATCCCAAATGTCAAGGTCTATTTCCTCCAAACTCCATCTGTGTTCATATTTAGGCATATGGAATTTTTGTGTCAAGTTTGGTCCAGATCCATCATTGTTTGAGTCCACAGTGCTCTCTGGATGTAGGTGAACTACAACTCCCAAACTCAAGGTCAATGCCCACCAAACCCTTCTAAGTGTTTTCTGTTGGTCATGTCCTGTATGCCATGTTTGTTCAATTCCATCATTGGTGGAGTTCAGAATGCTCTTTGATTGTAGGTGAACTATAAATCCCAGTAACTAAAAACTCCCAAATGTCAAGGTCTATTTCCCCAAACTCCATCTGTGTTCATATTTGGGCATATGGAATATTTGTCAAGTTTGGTCCAGATCCATCATTGTTTGAGTCCACAGTGCTCTCTGGATGTGGGTGAACTATAATTCTCAAACTCAAGGTCAATGTCCACCAAACTCTTCCAGTTTTTCTTTTGGTCATGGGAGCCCTGTGTGCTACGTTTGGCCCAATTTCATCATTGGTGGAGTTCAGAATGCTCTTTGATTGTAGGTAAACTATAAATCCCAACAACGACAATTCCCAAATGACAAAATCATTTTTTTTTTGAGTGGAGGACATAAATTGGACTGTTAGGTGTCTTGTGTCCAAATTTGGTGTCAATTCCCCCAGTGGTTTTTGAGTTCTGATGGTAGCACGAACTAACATTACATTTTTATTTATATAGATTACCTTTAATCATTTATTTCAACTTGGGTTTATCATAATAGAAGATGGAACTGTGATTTATCTCAGAACTTGGGGAAACTTTTGTCTCATTTTGCAGCTCCCAGAACTTCCTTACCAAAATGGTGACATGGATTGGAAGAGATATACGAGGGGCATTCATTAAAGATTTCCCCTGACCCACTTCCTGTGGACTGAGAGCAATGAAACTTGGTCCAGTTCTGAGTCCTTCTCTCCATCGGGAAAAAAGGATGACCCAAACAATTACCGTCCGGTCAGCCTCACGTCGACACCAGTCAAGATTCTGGAAAAGATTGTTAAGGAAGTGGTCTGCAAACACTTAGAAACAAATGCGGTCATCGCTAATAGTCAACATGGATTTATCAAAAACAAGTCATGCCAGACTCATCTGATCTCTTTTTTCAATAGAGTTACAAGCTGGGTAGATGCGGGGAATGCCGTGGATGGAGCGTACCTGGATTTCAGTAAGGCCTTCGACAAGGTCCCCCATGGCAAGGAAACTAGTCCAATGTGGGCTAGGCAAAACTATGGTGAGGTGGATCAGTAATTGGTTAAATGGACGAACCCAGAGGGTGATTCTCCCCAAGGCTTCCTCTTCATCTTGGAAAGAAGTGGCGAGTGGAGTGCCGCAGGGTTCCATCCTGGGCCCGGTCCTGGTCAGGATCTTTATTAATGACTTAGATGAAGGGCTAGAAGGCATTATCATCAAGTTTGCAGACAACACCAAATTGGAGGGATAGCCAATACTTCAGAGGACAGGAGCAAAATTCAAAACGATCTTGACAGATTAGAGAGATGATTGGCCAAAACTAACACAATAAAGTTCAACAGGGACAAATGCAAGATACTCCACTTTGGCAGGAAAAACGAAATGCAAATATACAGAATGGGGGACAATGCCTGGTTTGAGAGCAGTACGTGCGAAAAAGATCTTGGAGTCCTCGTGGACAACAAGTTAAACATGAGCCAACAATGTGATGTGGCGGCAAAAAAACCCAATGGGATTTTGTCCTGCATCAATAGGAGCATAGTGTCTAGGTCCAGGGAAGTCATGCTACCCCTCTATTCCGCTTTGGTTAGACCACACCTGGAATATTGTGTCCAATTCTGGGCACCACAATTGAAGAGAGATATTGACAAGCTGGAATGTGTCCAGAGGAGGGCGGCTAAAATGATCAAGGGTCTGGAGAACAAGCCCTATGAGGAGCGGCTTAAAGAGCTGGGCATGTTTAGCCTGAAGAGAAGGTTGAAAGGAGATATGATGGCCATGTATAAATATGTGAGAGGAAGCCACAGGGAGGAGGGAGCAAGCTTTTTTTCTGCTTCCCTGGAGACTAGGACACGAAACAATGGCTTCAAACTACAAGAGAGGAGATTCCATCTGAACATGAGGAAGAACTTCCTGACTGTGAGAGCCGTTCAGCAGTGGAACTCTCAGCCACGGAGTGTGGTGGAGACTCCTTCTTTGGAAGCTTTTAAACAGAGGCTGGATGGCCATCTGTCAGGGGTGATTTTAATGCAATATTCCCGCTTCTTGGCAGAATGGGGTTGGACTGGATGGCCCATGAGGTCTCTTCCAACTCTTTGATTCTATGATTCTATGCTCTGGATTCCACTGGGTTCATTGCCAAACCTCACGCCACTTCAGCACCTGTAACATCAATACTGTGGTCAGTTCTGAGTTGTAAATTGGTACGTAGCCTGTAGAGACATATTGTGACACGTGCAGTTTCAGTGTCCTGTGATAAGTAGAAGTGGGTCAGGGGAAATCTTTAATGAATGACCCTCGTAATCTCATCCTGCCACCAAATTTTATTTCGGTTTCGAAAGGTCGTGGAAAGCATTAACATTATGGAGCCCCCTTTTCTCATTCCATGCAAAGAGAGGAAAAGAAAAGCTTTGATTTTCTGTTTTACTCTGGAGAGTTACAATTTTGCCCTCCAGCTTCCTGGTTTGTAAGCAAAGTTTTGTGCAAACCTTCATCAGCTGATGCCTCCAGATATAACAAAATGAGTAGAAGTTTCTCTCCTTTTGCATAAAAAGGAGTAGCTATGAACACATAAACGTTGTCTTTTATTTCGCAGCGGAGTCCGCTATCGCTGGAAAATCTGGAAATGCAAAATAGGCTGGTGAGTTGAATAGTCCTTTGTGTAATAAACTGAATAATTTAATGTATTGTTGAAGGCTTTCATGGCCGGAATCACTGGGTTGTTGTAGGTTTTTTTGGGCTATATGGCCATGTTCTAGAGGCATTCTCTCCTGACGTTTCGCCTGCATCTATGGCAAGCATCCTCAGAGGTAGTGAGGTCTGTTGGAACTAGGAAAAGGGGTTACAACAGCACAACAACAGAGAGGAAACAAACAAGGACATCTAATCACCTCTCAACAAGTTTGCTCCAGGCACTGTCTGGCCATTATATGCTAATCAAGATGGTCAGTTGAAACATTCACACCTAGCTCCAGCAGACAAGAGTCCTACTTTTCCTTTGGATGGATCTTTGTCTTGACTCTTGTGGCTTGTTCTCGGTTGTCTTGCAGCTCTTCTGATGTCTGATGTCTCAGGGACATCTAATCACCTCTTAACAAAAGATTGCTCCAGGCACTTCCAGGCTATAAAATGCTAATCAAGGTGGTCAGTTGAAACATTCACACCTAGCTCCAGCAGACAAGAGTCCTTTGTCCCACCCTGGTCCTTATACAGATATATAAACCCTTTTTCCTAGTTCCAACACTACCTCTGAGGATGCTTGCCATAGATGCAGGTGCAACGTCAGGAGAGAGAACATACATTGGGTTGTTAGGTGTCTTGTGTCCAAATTTGGTTCCAATTCCCCTAGTGGTTTTTGAGTTCTGATGGTATCACAAACGAACATTTTTATTTATATAGATTGACTGTACTATTACTGTAGTAGTAGAGCCTGTAAGTAACGTTGCAAGTGGTAGTATGGGTGCCAGAAGGGGGGAAAGGAGTGCTCGTGAGCAAGAGTTGGATGAGAAACAACAAAGGAAAAGGATCCGGGATATACTTATGGCACCTACCGATGAAGACTCATTGGAAGGGATTTCTGATAGCGAAGGGTCAATGAGTGAGGGAGAGGAAGGAGATACAGTGGATGTGAATAGGGGAACTAAGAGGGTTACTCGGGAGCAGGAATTGGATGAGGAGCGACAGAGGAAGAAGATCCGGGATATACTTACTGCTCCCACAGATGAGAAATCATTCCTGGGTTTCTCTAGGAGTGATGGGTCTGGGAGTGATGAGGAGGGGGATGACACACTGGATTGGACTAAGGTACAAGAGGTACAAGATGTATGTCTAGCCAACGTCTAGTGACACATTTGTGGGGTTTTCTGGTGGTGGGGATTGGCAGTCAGGAGATACTGCTGTGTCTTGGGGAGACCTAAGTCTTGACAGAAGATGGAGAAGTTGGAGGGATGGGCATCGGAGTGCACGTGTGGAGTCAAGGACAGCTGTAAGAGATGATGACGGGGCGGAGGTCAGCTCATCTTCGGATGATGAGGTGTAAGATAAAAGTAGGCTCTGAAACGGAGAATATTTGCAGAAGGCAAAGTGTTGGTTTCGTGCCTTGGGTTTTGTCGCTGCCGCTTTCGTGTTAAATGCTAATCAAGATGGTCGGTTGAAACATTCACACCTAGCTGCAGCAGACAAGAGTTAGTGTATTGTCGAAGGCTTTCATGGCCGGAATCACTGGGTTGTTGTAGGTTTTCCGGGCTATATGGCCCTGTTCTAGAGGCATTTTCTCCTGACGTTTTGCCCGCATCTATGGCAAGCATCCTCAGAGGTAGTGAGGTCTGTTGGAAGTAGGAAAATGGGTGGTCAGTTGAAACATTCACAGCTAGCTCCAGCAGACAAAAGTCCTTTGTCCCACCCTGGTCTTTCCACAGATATATAAACCCATTTTCCTACTTCCAACAGACCTCACTACCTCTGAGGATGCTTGCCATAGATGCAGGCGAAATGTCAGGAGAAAATGCCTCTAGAACATGGCCATATAGCCAGGGAAACCTACAACAACCCTATGATGTTATTGTTTACTGTTCACATTTTCAGTTGTGTTTTGTTTTTTCTTTATTGTAATTGTTGTTTTGGGCTTGGCCTCATGTAAGCCATGTGAGCAGAATTCAAAATGATCTTGACAGATTAGAGAGATGATTGGCCAAAACTAACAAAATGAAGTTCAACAGTGACAAATGTAAGATACTCCACTTAGGCAGAAAAAACGAAATGCAAAGATACAGAATGGCAGGGTACAGCTCGTTGGAAATATATGTTTTCTGATGGTCTTTGGCGACCCCTCTGAAAACCGCTCAGGACCCCCCCCCCCTCCCTGGATGAGTCCCGACCCCTAGGTTGAGAAATGCTAATCTGTCGCATGAATTCAGTTTGATGCCACTTTAACTGCTGCAGCTTTGTGCTATGGAATAATAGAAGTTGTAGTTCTGCAAACAGTGTTGGTGCTTCATCAAGCTACAACTCCCGGGATTGCATAGCATTGAGCCATAGCAGTTAACAGAGTACCAAACTGTATTAGCAGCAAGTTCATATCTAAAGGAGCGTGAATGTAATGCAAACCTCTCTATCTTTAAAACTTCTTGATAAGTTAATCACAAATGCCATAAGTTAAATGATTCAGTGGGTTGTTGTAGGTTTTTTCGGGCTATATGACCATGTTCTAGAGGCATTCTCTCCTGACGTTTCGCCTGCATCTGTGGCAAGCATCCTCAGAGGTAGTGAGGTCTGTTGGAAGTAGGAAAATGGGTTTATATATCTGTGGAAAGACCAGGGTGGGACAAAGGACTTTTGTCTGCTGGAGCTAGCTGTGAATGTTTCAACTGACCACCCATTTTCCTACTTCCAACAGACCTCACTACCTCTGAGGATGCTTGCCATAGATGCGGACAAAACGTCAGGAGAAAATGCCTCTAGAACAGGGCCATATAGCCCGGAAAACCTACAACAACCCAGTGATTCCGGCCATGAAAGCCTTCGACAATACACTAACATCATAATTACATAAACATATGGATACATAGCAATGTAAAAATTACAATAGATACAGTCATGGAAGTTCTGCAAAGATTGGTTCAATTCCATTGTTGGTGGACTTCAGAAGTCTCTTTGGTTGTAGGTGAACTATAAATCCCAGCAACTAGAACTCCCAAATGAGAAAATCAATCTCTCCGCCAACCCCACCAGTATCCAAATTTGGGCATATCGGGTATTTGTGCCAAATTCAGTCCAGTAAATGAAAATACATCCTGCATATCAGATATTTACATTACAATTCATAACAGCAGCAAAATTATAGTTATGAAGTAGCAACAAAAGTAATTTTATGGTTGGGGGTCACCACAACATGAGGAACTGTATTAAGGGGTTGCGGCATTAGGAAGGTTGACAAACACTGCTATAGTTTGGCGTCACATTAGCCACCATGACTCAAATGCTATGGAGTCGTGGACGTTATGGTTTCAGAAAGCCTTTGATTCCAAAGTGTGTAAACAATTCTCCTGATTGCTTAGCGTTGAGCCGTGGGCAATGGAAGTGCATGGATTCTATCAGGGAGATGCTCCCCAAATGGACTCCGCCTCTATTCTGAGGACTTGCACTGTGACCCCTGACAACACAATCGGTGCCTTGCAAGACTTGTTGCCTTTGAGAAACACACCAAACAAACCCTCTCATTTTCCTCGTTCCTGAAACCTCCAAACCCGGTGGACTTGCCGGGGTGCATTGCACGCATTCCTGCCAGCGAGGCTGACGGATACGCCTTGCTGGCTCCCTGTCGCTGGAAGCGCACCAATCGCACACCAAGAAGCCGTGGCCTTTGGACGGATGTGACACCCCGGTCTTGCAGTGCAGACGGAGGCTGGCCAGGCTGCGGCATGAACCCCACGCTCTCCAAGGCAACCGGGCAGAAGTTGGGACATTACTAGGCCTAGGAGACAGAGCTGGGCCCTTCACAGTTTGGGATAAAAGGTGGGTCAATGTATCATGTTGGGGTCAATGGGTTTAAGCCCAGGACATTTCCTCAGCTGGATGACCGCTCCCATCATCCCCCGGTTGACGATGCTGGGACACCCAGTCATCGTGCAATACTGTACAAAGGTATCTGAAAGGAAAACACTCTCCGGGGTTATGACCCGATCTGGGGAAATGATCACAAGGTCAGGAATTGGATAAGGCGGGGGGATTAACTTAAAACCATGTTATTCCCAAATTATGGAAGAAGAGGAAGAAGAAAAGAGGCAATGAAAAGGAGAGGAGGAGGAGGAGGAGGAAAAGAGGCAGGAAGGAGAAGAGAAGAGGAGCAGGAGGAGGAGGAAGAAAAGAGTCAGGAAGAAGAAGAGGATGAGGAGAAAGGAGAAAAGAGGCAAGAAGAGGAGGAGGAGGAGGAGGAAGGAGAAAAGGGGCAGGAACAAGAAGAGAAGTGGAGGAGGAAGAGGAATTAAAGAGACAGGAAGAAGAGAACAGGAGGAGGAAGAAGAAAAGAGGCAGAAAGAAGAAGAGGAGGAGAAGAAAGGAGAAAAGAGGCAGAAAGAAGAAGAGGAGGAGGATGAGGGAGAAAAGAGGCAGGAACAAGAAGTGGAGGAGGAAGAGGAAGGAAAGAGACAGGAAGAAAAAGAGAGGAGGAGGAGGAGGAAGAAAAGAGGCAGGAAGAAGGGAGGAGGAGGAGAAAGAAAAGAGGCAGGAAGAAGAGGAGGAGGAGAAAGGAGAAAAGAGGCAGGAAGAGGAGGAGGAGGAAGAAAAGAGGAAGGGAGAAGAAAAGGGGATGAGGAGGAGGAGAAGAGAGGCATGAAGAAAAGAAGAAGTGGAGGGAAAGGAAGAAGTGGAGGAAGAGAGGAAGAGGTGGATGAGGAAAAAATGAAGAAAACTTTGGCCCTACAGATGTTCTGGACTTCAACTTCCACAATTCCTAACAGCCAAAGGATGGCCCACTCAAAGCAGCCAACCTGAGGGTCATCCCACTCAAATACAGTTGATCACCCAAACTAGGCCAGCAATGGATCGTCAAACTCAATGATCATTGGACGATCCATTGATTTTTCCATTGAGTTGGATGATTGATTCAGTTGTACAATCCATTGATTTTCCATTAAATTAGATGATCCATTGGGTTGGATGATCCACTGATTTTCATTGAGGTGGATGCTCCATTGGGTTGGACAATCCATTGATTTTCTATTGAGTTGGGTCATGCATTTAGTTGGACAATGCATTGATTTTCCATTGAGTTGGGTGATTCATTCAGTTGGATGATGTGTTGATTTTCTATTGAGTGATCCATTGAGTTGGATGATGCATTGACTTTCCATTGAGTTGGACGATGCATTGATTTTCCATTGAGTTGGACGATGCATTGATTTTCCATTGAGTTGGATGATGCATTGATTTTCCATTGAGCTAGATGATACATTGGTTTTCCATTGAGTTGGACGATGCATTGATTTTCCATTGAATTAGATGATGCATTGATTTTCCATTGAGATGGGTGATCCATTCAGTTGGATGATGCGTTGATTTTCTATTGAGTTGGGTGATCCATTGAGTTGGACAATGCATTGATTTCCCATTGAGTTGGACGATGCATTGATTTTCCATTGAGTTGGACGATACATTGATTTTCCATTGAGTTGGGTGATCCATTCAGTTGGGTGATGCATTGATTTTCCATTGAGTTGAACAATGCATTGATTTTCCATTGAGTTGCGTGATCCATTCAATTGGATGATGCATTGGTTTTCCATTGAGGTGGGTGATCCATTCAGTAGGATGATGCATTGATTTTCCATTGAGTTGAGTGATCCATTCAGTAGGATGATGCATTGGTTTTCCATTGAGTTGGATGATGCATTTATTTTTGATTGAGTTGGGTGATCCATTCTGTAGGATGATGCATTGGTTTTCCATTGAGTTGGATGATGCATTGATTTTTGATTGAGTTGGGTGATCCATTCAGTAGGACAATGCATTGATTTTCCATTGAGTTGAGTGAGCCATTCTGTAGGATGATGCATTGGTTTTCCATTGAGTTGGATAATGCATTGATTTTCGATTGAGTTGGGTGATCCATTCAGTAGGACAATGCATTGGTTTTCCATTGAGTTGGACGATGCATTGATTTTCGATTGAGTTGGGTGATCCATTCAGTAGGACGATGCATTGATTTTCCATGGAGTTGGGCAAACCATTCAGTAGGGCAATGCATTGAGTTCGGAGATTCAACGAATTGGACGATCCATTGATTTTCCATTGAATTTAGGCATGGGCAAACTAAATTTGTCGATAACACAGCACTTCTTGACTCCACGCTTTGGCATCTTTTCAGGCTTCCTTTCCTCTTGATCAAACTTTTCCCAGGAATTCTGCAATCTGGGAACTTTTCTTATCTTTGTGTGGCTCCACATTCTGCAAGCATGATCTCCTCTTAGCCTTGCAGCTATTTCTGTCCCACCGAAAAGAGGAAAGAAATCCACTGGTTTGACTCTTCCTTCTCTTTTTAGGCACAGACAAGGGAAAAACAGGTCCACAGCTATGGAGGACAGGAAGGAGGATGCTGCCAAACTGGGCAAAAGCAAGCAGCCGGTGAAGACGGAGTGGGGAGCCCAATATGTCGTCTTCACTTACTTCCAGGGAGACATTAACAGCGTGGTGGATGAACACTTCTCTCGGGCCCTGAGTTCAACCAAAATTCCCCAGGATTTGAGCAGAAAAGGCAACGGAGGAGGAGACGTCATGGTCAAAACAGGTGAGCGTTTCCCTGGGAATCAGGTTCAGGTCACTTGCATAACCTCTCATTCTCATAGTCCTGATTAAATACAATAATTGCAACATTCACACCTACATCCAACAGACAAGAGTTCTTTCTCCCACCCTGGACATTGCACAGATATGTAACACCCACTTGCCTAGTTTCCAAGAGACTTCACAACATCTGAGGATGCCTGCCATACATGTGAGTGAAATGTCAGGAGAGAATGCTTCTGGAACATGGCTAGACAGCAACCCAATAATAATAATAATAATAATAATAATAATAATAATAATAATAATAATTGAGAAGCAACTGGAAAAGCTTATGAAGATTTAAAGATTCAACTGCAAAGACTCTAGCACAAGCCAGTCAAGGAGGTCCCAGTGGTGATCAGTACACTGGGTGCAGTCTCTAAAGACTTTGGCCTGCACTTAAAAACAATCGGCGCTGACAAAATTACCATCCGTCAGCTAAAAAAGGCCACCCTACTCGGATGTGCATGCATTATTCGCCGATACATCACACAGTCCTAGACATTTGGAAAGTGTCCGACGTGTGATCCAATACAAAAGCCAGCATAGTGATCTTTTTTGCTATGTATTATTAATTATTAAACTTTATTTATACCCCGCTACCATCTCCCCAAGGGACTCGGTGCAGCTTACATGAGGCCGAGCCCACAATACATCAATACAAGCAATAACAACAGTAAAACAAATTAAATAAAACTCATTAACAAAAAGCAATATGCTAATATGTACTAATCTTGTTGTGTTTCAAATAATAATAATAATAATAATAATAATTATTATTATTATTATTATTATTTGGGGTATTCATATTTCCATAAATATATATTCATTCTCTCTCTCTCTCTCTCTCTCTCTCTCTCTATATATATATATATATATATATATATATATATATATTAGCCGTCCCCTGCCACGCATTGCTGTGGCCCACATGGGGGTTCTGTGTGGGAGGTTTGGCCCAATTCTATCGTTGGTGGGGTTCAGAATGCTCTGTGATTGTAGGTGAACTATAAATCCCAGCAACTACAACTCCAAAATGTCAAGATTCTATTTCCCCCAAACTCCACCAGTGTTCACATTTGGGCATATTGAGTATTCGTGTAGAGTTTGGTCCAGATCCATCATTGTTTGAATCCACAGTCATCTTTGGATGTAGGTAAACTACAACTCCAAAACCAAAGGACGCTGCTCACCAATCTCTTCCAGTATTTTCTCTTGTTCATGGGAGAACTGTGTGCCAAGTATGGTTCATTTCCATCGTTGGTGGGGTTCAGAATGTTCTTTGATTTTAGATGAACTATAAATCCCAGCAACTACAACTCCCAATTGACAAAATCAATTTTTTTGAGTGAAGGACATACATTGGGTTGTTAGGTGTCTTGTGTCCAAATTTGGTGTCAATTCGTCCAGTGGTTTTTGAACATTACATACATACATACATACATACATACATACGTGTGTGTGTGTGTGTGTGTGTGTGTGTGTATATATATATATATGAGAGATATAAAAGGTAAAGGTTTCCCCTTGACTTTAAGTCTAGTCGTGTCCAACTCTGGGGGTTGGTGCTCATCTCCATTTCTAAGCTGAAGAGCCGGCGTTGTCCGCAGACACCTCCAAGATCATGTGTCCAGCATGACCGCATGGAGCACCGTTACCTTCCCGCTGGAGCAGTACCTATTGATCTCACATTTGAATATTTTCAAACTACTAGGTTGGTAGGAGCTAGGACTAACAGCAGGAGCTCACCCCGCTCCCTGGATTCGAACCGCTGACCTTCCAGCCAGCAAGTTCTGCAGCTCAGCTGTTTAACCCGCTTCGCCTCCGCTTCCCCGATGGGAGATATCTATAATATTTATTTATACCCCGCTTTATCTCCCTTGAAGTAGACTCAAAGCAGCTTAACATAAAAACATCAACATAACCATTTAAAATATACAAATATGTAAACATTAAAACAGGATTAAATATAAACAGTATTTTTAAAAATCCCAGTTTTTAGGTTCAAAGTGAAAAACCACAGCATCCAATATATATCCTAAAATCTATTCAAGACAATGAATTATTGAAAGTTCTACCGGAGACTAGGACGTGGAACAATGGCTTCAAACTTACAGGGAAGGAGATTCCATCTGAACATGAGGAAGAACTTCCTAACTGGGAGAGCTGTTCAGCAGTGGAACTCTCTGCCCCAGAGCTTGGTGGAGACTCCTTCTTTGGAGGCTTTTAAGCAGAGACTGGATGGCTATCTGTCGGGGGTGCTTTGAATGTGATTTTCTTGCTTCTTGGCAGACTGGGGTTGGACTGGATGGCCCAAGAGGTCTCCTCCAACTCTACACACACACATATGTGTACGCATGCACGCACACACACAAGGGTAAGGACACGGCGATGCCCAGGTTAGGGATTTTGTTAGGATAAGCATAAGCATTATTCATTGTTGGGTTTTGGATTTTAGGAATGGACCCATTGGAAAATGTTTTAGGATGTGGGTAAACTACAACTCCCATCAATCTGTGTCAATTCTACATCTCTCCAGTAATTAAAGTTGGCCATGATGGCTCTGTGTGCCAAATTTGGTTAAGATCCACTTTCAGTTTGGGCTCTTTGGATGTTGGTGACTGCAATTCCCATCATCCTCTGTCATTGCCCCCTAATTCTCCCCAGTACTTAAAGTTGGCCATGATAGATCTGTGTGCCAAGTTGGGTCAAGATCCATTTTCAGTTTGGGCTCTTTGGATGTTGGTGACTGCAATTCCCATTATCCTCTGTCATTATCCCCAGAGGCGGCGCTAGGTAATTTTCAACGGTAAGCAAACAGTATTTTGGCGCCCATCCCCAACCAATCACTGGTATATATTTTCTGTTCATCGTGGGAGTTCTGTGTGCCATATTTGGTTCAATTCCATCATTGGTGGAGTTCAGAATGCTCTTTGATTGTAGGTGAACTATACATCCCAGTAACTACAACTCGCATATGTCAAGGTCTATTTTCCCCCAAGAGCGCCTCAAGAGCGCCCCTGGGCAAAATCAACTATACTGCAAATGGGTTGAGCCACCCCTGATTGTCCCCCAAACCTCCCCAGTACTTAAAGTTGGCCATGATGGGTCTGTGTGCCAAGTTTGGTCCAGATCCGTCATATGTGGAGTTCACAGTGATCTCTGGATGTGGGTAGATTGCAGCTCCCATCATCTTGAGTCCATCCTCCACATCCCACGAGTATGGATGTGGGATGGACTATAACTCCCAAAATCCAGTATTTTCTGTTGGTCGTGGGAGGTCCATGTGCCAAGTTCGGTCCAGATCCATCATCGGTGGGAGCCACAGTGCTCTCACAAATATACATACAAACATAGATTAGGAAATGACTTTTATAGCCCAGGAACAAAAATCGTGTTACGTAGTGTAATCTATATAAATAAAAATATAATGTTCGTTTGTGGGATTAACAGAACTCAAAAACCACTAGGCGAATTGACACCAAATTTGGACACAAGACACCCATCAGGCCAATGAGTCTCCATCTATATATATATAAATGCTCTGTGCATAATGAGTACCTTAAAAACAAAAGAACCATTGAACGAAATCACACCAAATTTGGCAACAAAATGTCTCACTACACAAGGAGTGACCATCACTCAAAAATTATGATTTTGTCATTTGGGACTTGTAGTTGCTGGGATTTCAAGTTCACCTTCAATCAAAGAGCATTCTGAACTCCACCAACGACGGAATTGAACCAAACTTAGCACACAGGACTCCCCTGACCAACAGAAAATACTAGAAAGGTTTGGTGGGCATTGAACTTAGGTTTTGGAGTTGTAGTTCACCTACATCTAGAGAGCACTGTGGACTCAAACAATGATGGATCTGGACCAAACTTGGCACTCAATATGCCCAAATGTGAACACTGGTGGAATTTGGGGAAAATTGACCTTGACATTTGGGAGTTGTAGTTACTGGGATTTATAGTTCACCTTCAATCAAAGAGCATTCTGAACCCCACCAATGATAGAACTGGGCCAAACTTTCTACACAGAACCCCCATGATGGTTCTGGTGGTCTTTGGTGACCTTTCTGACCCCTCCAAGTTGAGAAATGCTGCATTATTATTATTATTATTATTATTATTATTATTATTATTATTATTATTATTTCGGGTACTTCTACCTCGCCCTTCTCAACCCCCTAAGGGGGACTCAGGGCGGCTTCCAACCGGCATACGTTTGATGCCTACAATTCAACACAATAAAATACATAGTAACAAAAATTATAAACACTTAAAACATTACATTAATACAATAAAAAGCCAGCCTGGTGGCCATCGTTTTGCCAAGTCCGTAATTAATAAATTCATTCCGCTTATCATAGTCTGTTTCCAAAGCTTTAGTCGTCATGTCCTTGTCAGTCTGCCAGATTACCCAAAGGCCTGGTCCCATATCCATGTTTTTAACTTCCTTCTGAAAGAGAGGAGGGATGACGATGATCTAATTTCCTCGGGGAGTGAATTCCACAGGCGGGGGGCCACCACCGAGAAGGCCCTGTCCCTCGTCCCTGCCAATCTCATCTGTGACAAGGGCGGGGCCGAGAGCAGGGCCCCTCCAGAAGATCTTAAATTCCTAGGCGGGACGTAGAAGGAGATACGTTCGGATGGCCTTAAAGCCATCCAGCCCAGCTCCTTTCACCAGGGCAAGAAAACATAATTAAAGCCTTCCTGAAAAAGAGGCATCCAGCCATAGATATGGATTGATAGATATGATTCACACATATATGTATATGACAGATGTAGTATCATAGATTTGAAAGGGACTCCTAAAGAAGAACAATGATATGGTGCATGTTCTGGAGTAGGCAAAACAGACAATCAACAATGACAAAGAAACAACAAGAAATGCTGTTTATCCACAAGCATAAAGAAATTACATATATTAGAAACCAACACTTTCTCATTACTTTATTTTCCAGTTCACCAGGCTGGGCCACAGTAACGCGTGGCAGGGGATAGCTAGTATATAATAGATATAAATATATAGATACTAGCTGTCCCCTGCCATGTGTTGCTGTGGCCCAGTCTGTTCATCTGGAAAATAACGAGAAAGTGTTGGTTTCTAATATATATAATTTCTTTATGCTTGTGGGTAAACAGTATTTCTTGCTGTTTCTTTGTCAGTGTTGATGTGGAGATTGTCTTGCCCACCCTGGAACATGCAACATCTTGACCTTCTTTATGGGTCCCTTTCAAATCTATGATACTATATCTCTCTGTGTGTGTATCATATCTATCTCTATCTATCTATCTATCTATCTATCTATCTATCTATCTATCTATCTATCTATCTATCTATCTATCTATCTCTATGGCTGGATGGCTCTTTGTCAGGAGGACTTTGATTATGTTTTCTTGCCCTGATGAAGGGAGTTGGATTGGATGGCCTTGAGTATTTTCTGTTGGTCAAGGGGGTTCTGTGTGGGAAGTTTGCCCCGATTCTGTCATTCGTGGGGTTCAGAATGCTCTTTGATTGTAGGTGAATTATAAATCCCAGTGACTACAACTGCCAGATGTCAAGGTCTATTTCCTCCAAACTCCATATTTGGACGTATTGAGTGCTTGTGCCAAGTTTGGTCCATCATTGTTTCAGTCCACAGTGCTCTATGTATGTAGGCGAACTACAACTCCCAAACTCAAGGTCAATGCGCACCAAACCCTTCCAGTATTTTCTGTTGGTCATGGGAGTTCTGTGTGTGCCAAGTCTGGTTCAATTCCATCGTTGATGGAGTTCAGAATGCTCTTTGATTGTAGGTGAACTATAAATCCCAGCAACTACAACTCCCAAATGTCAAGGTCTATTTCCCTTAAACTCCATCTGTGCTCTTATTTGGGCATATGGAATATTCGTGCCCAGTTTGGTTCAGATCCATCATTGTTTGAGTCCACAGTGCTCTCTGGATGTAGGTGAACTACAACTCCCAAACTCAAGGTCAATGCCCACCAAACCCTTCCAGTGTTTTCTGTTGGTCAGGGGAGTCCTATGTGCCAAGTTTGGTTCAATTCCATCGTTGATGGAGTTCAGAATGCTCTTTGATTGTAGGTGAACTATAAATCCCAGGAACTACAACTCCCAAATGTCAAGGTCTATTTCCCTTAAACTCCATCTGTGCTCATATTGGGCATATGGAATATTCGTGTAGAGTTTGGTCCAGATCCATCCTTGTTTGAGTCCACAGTACAATCTGGATGTAGGTGAACTACAACTCCAAAACCAAAGGACACTGCCCACCAAACCCTTCCAGTATTTTCTGCAGGCCATGGGAGAACTGTGTGTCAAGTTTGGCTCAATTCCATCATTGGTGAGGTTGAGAATGCTCTTTGATTGTAGGTGAACTATAAATCCCAGCAACTACAACTCCCAAATGACAAAATCCATTTTTTTAAAGTGAAGGACATACATTGGGCTGTTAGGTGTCTTGTGTCCAAATTTGGTGTCAATTCGTCCAGTGGTTTTTGAGTTCTGTTAATCCCACAAACGAACATTATATGTTTATTTATATAGATTGTATATATTGTATCTTTCACTAGATATTAGAAGGATTTCACTGTGACCATAAAATACATTGAAGACAATTGTTGAAGGCATGAATTCATCCTTAACTCTTTTTCTCGTCCTATTTTCGTTTTTCTCCATGGACAGAGAGCCACCCGCCTCAGCCCCAGCAGTGGAGTTATTCGCCCCAATGGGCCAAGCCCTACCAGGGGCCTCTGAGCGAGAGTCCATCCGCTTTGGCCAATGCTGACCCCTTCCCGTCTCCCGTCCTGCGGGGCGGCCCTCCTTCGGCCATGGAGCTGTGGCACTTGCCCTCCGGAGGGGCCCCTGCCCCAGGATACCCGCCCTCCATGCCTCTCGCACAGGGCCCCCTCCATGAAGCCAAGTACGGAGGGTCCTTGCTGGGCCTCTTGCACCAACAAGAGAGGGGCCCCTCTTCCGTCCAGGAGCCGACCGAGTCCGGATCCACCTGTCTTTCCGGCTCTGCCAGATTGCAAAACATCGGCCAGAGCTTAACTGCTGCGGGAGGTAAGTACAGACTGGTTTGCTTTGGATCCCTGGGCCTTTTGCACACATACACAGTAGAGTCTTGCTTATCCAACATAAACAGGCTGGCAGAATGTTGGATAATAAGAAGAGATTAAGGATTAAACATCAAATTACATTATGTATTGTCGAAGGCTTTCATGGCCGGAATCACTGGGTTGTTGTAGGTTTTTTCAGGCTATATGGCCATGTTCTAGAGGCATTCTCTCCTGACGTTTTGCCTGCATCTATGGCAAGCATCCTCAGAGGTATTGAAATCTGTTGGGATTAGGAAAAGGGGTTTATGTATCTGTGAAATGACCAGGGTGGGACAAAGGACTCTTGTGTGCTGGAGCGAGGTGTGAATGTTTCAACTGACCACCTTGATTAGCATATAATGGCCTGACAGTGCCTGGAGCAAACTTTTGTTGAGAGGTGATTAGATGTCCCTGAGACATCAGACATCAGAAGAGCTGCAAGACAACCGAGAACAAGCCACGAGAGTCAAGACAAAGATCCATCCAGAGGAAAAGTAGGACTCTTGTCTGCTGGAGCTAGGTGTGAATGTTTCAACTGACCACCTTGATTAGCATATAATGGCCTGACAGTGCCTGGAGTAGAAAAAGGGGTCTATATATCTGTGGAATGACCAGGGTGGGACAAAGGACTCTTGTCTGCTGGAGCTAGGTGTGAATATTTCAACTGACCACCTTGATTAGCATATAATGGCCTGACAGTGCCTGGAGTAGAAAAAGGGGTTTATATATCTGTGGAATGACCAGGGTGGGACAAAGGACTCTTGTCTGCTGGAGCTAGGTGTGAATGTTTCAACTGACCACCTTGATTAGCATTTGATAGCCTGGCAGATCTTAACAGCATCCACCCAAACATCCAATTCACCATGAAAAAGGAAAAGGAAGGAAGACTGCCTTTTCTAGATGTTCTAGTCATCTATAAACCAGATCAACAATTGGGTCACACCATTTACAGAAAACCCACACACACAGAGAGATATCTACATAAAAACTCCAACCAAAGGTCTCTTGTCTGCTGGAGCTAGGTGTGAATGTTTCAACTGACCACCTAGATTAGCATTTGATGGCCTGGCAGTACCTGGGGCAATCTTTTGTTGAGAGGTGATTAGATGTCCCAGATTGTTTCCTCTCTGTTGTTTTGCTGTTGTACTTCAAGGGAAACACTGACCACAGAGGGAAGCTGATGAGGAAACACAACATACAAACTATCTACAGACCCACCAAGAAAATCCAACAAATGCTACATTCAGCAAAGGACAAGAGGGATCCTCTCACTTCTGCAGGAGTCTACCGTATACCATGCAGCTGTGGACAAGTCTACATAGGGACAACCAAACGCAGCAGCATTGCCCAAACACGAATCAAGGAACATGAAAGGCACTGCAGACTACTTCAACCAGAGAAGTCAGCCACAGCAGAGCACCTGATGAACCAGCCTGGACACAGCATATTATTTGAGAACACAGAAATGCTGGACCACTCCAACAACCACCATGTCAGACTACACAGAGAAGCCATTGAAATCCACAAGCATGTGGACAATTTCAACAGAAAGGAGGAAACCATGAAAATGAACAAAATCTGGCTACCAGTATTAAAAAACTCTAAAATTACAACAGCAAAACAACAGAGAGGAAACAATCAAGGACATCTAATCATCTCTCAACAAAAGATTGCCCCAGGCACTGCCAGGCCATCAAATGCTAATCAAGGTGGTCAGTTGAAACATTCACACCTAGCTCCAGCAGACAAGAGTCCTTTGTCCCACCCTGGTCATTCCACAGATATATAAACCCCTTTTTCCTAGTTGGAATTTGTGTCCCTGAGTGGGAAGGGTGGAATAGAAATGTTTTAAATACATAAATAAATGGCCTGGTACAGTAGGTCTCAAAGTGTCGGAAGCAACTGAACAAATAAACAACATCAAGACTAGGGTTGGACTGGATGGTCCTTGGTGTCTCTTCCAACCTTATGATCCTATGATAACTGGAAACACAGTGTCCTTAAGAAAAACAAACTAAGCAACAAATATGCCCTTGGGGTTCATTTCTCCTCCAAAGATTGTATAGGGAGATGGTTCAAAACACAACTGGGGATTGTGTGATATTTTTGCGGGGAGTTTAACCCTGAAGGGAGGCAGCAGCACTCCTTTGAGACCAAGTTGTTTTGGGGAAATTGGGCTTGTATTCGTTGTTGTTGCTTTTATTGGGTTTCAGGGTTTCCAGCTTTTATGATGCTTGGATAACTTTTCAGCTTTAGTGTCCTGTTCATTCTGAACTAAAGCTGGATCGCTGCCCTATACTGCAGCTCGGACTGGTTTGCAAGCTAGACCCAACCAAGGTTTAACTATCACTATCTGCTTTGATTGATTGAAAAAAGCACAGCGGGTTAAACGGTCAGCTGCAGAAAATCTTGCCGATGAAAAGGTCGACAGTTCAAGCCCGGGTTGGGGTGAGCTCCCAACCATCAGCCCAGTTTCTGCCCACCTAGCAGTTCGAAAACAGCAATGTGAATAGATAAATAGGTGTCGCTTTGGTGATGATCGTGCCATCACAGCTCAAGAAGGGATCTTTGAGATGGTTGAACAGAAGCTCTCTGAAGCTCTAGGTGCCCTTACTGCTTATCGCAGAGAAAACCAGCTGACCCCTAATCCATCTAAAACACAGACATGTGCTTTTCACCTTAAGAACAGACAAATATCTTGAGCTCTGAGGATTACCTGGGAAGGAATCCCACTGCACCATTGCAGCGCACCCAAATACCTGGGAGTCACCCTGGACTGTGCTCTGACCTACAAGAAGCACTGCCTGAATATCAAGCAAAAAGTGGGTGCTAGAAACAATATCATACGAAAGCTGACTGGCACAACTTGGGGATCAAAACCAGACACAGTGAAGACATCTGCCCTTGCGCTGTGCTACTCTTCTGCTGAGTATGCATGCCCAGTGTGGAACACATCTCACCACGCTAAAACAGTGGATATGGCTCTTAATGAGGAATGCTGCATTATCACGGGGTGTCTGCGCCCTACACCACTGGAGAAACTACACTGTTTAGCCAGTATTGCACCACCTGACATCCGCCGGGAAGTAGCAGCCAATAGTGAAAGGACCAAGGCAGTGACATCTCCAGCTCATCCCTTGTTTGGGTATCAGCCAGCACGTCAATGACTTACATCAATACATAGTTTTCTTAAATCTACAGAGACACTCGCTGGAACACCTCAGCAAGCGAGAGTCCAAAAGTGGCAGGCCCAAACCCAGCACCTCAATCCGTGGGTGATAGCAGATGAGAGACTCCCCCCTGGGCACTCAGAAGACTGGGCGACTTGGAAGGCGCTGAACAGACTGCGCTCTGGCACCAGGAGATGCAGAGCCAACCTTAAGAAATGAGGCTACAAAGTGGCATCCACGACATGCTGACGGTGGGGCTGCTGAAGGTGAAACAGCAAGTCAGTTCCCAGGGGAAAGGAATGTTAGTGAGACTGATAATGAGAGTGAAATCCTACATGGCCAGGTGAAGACAAGATAATGAATTAATGAGCAGACAAGATCATCTGCAATTAAGGCTCCTGAGAAGCACTCGTTTGGCTAGCAAGCGAGAAGCCAAGGGGGCCAAAGGTCAACGCAATGCGTTCATGTCTGCAACGGGTATTTAGCCTTGTAGCTGACAAGCAGGGGCTGTCAGTCCAACATAGCTCTTTCCATGCAAACTTCTGTGGATTAATTTTGGCTTTTAGCACCACGCTTCTGGCTTCCTGAGTCTGGGATTTGGGCCTTGTTTTCAACTGTTTTCCATGGACTCTTGTTTGACCATTGCTAAAGAATTGCATGTTTTTGCCTTTGGATCTTGGGAACTTTGTCTTTGCATTTAAGCCTTTGTATTGCCTATGGAACTTTTGCATTTCTTTTACTGTGTTTTGATTTTGCCTTTTTCTCAATAAACTACAAAACCTACAGCTTTGGTGTGGTGGTGTCTGGAGCAAGGTGAAAGCTACCCTGAGTTGCAACATGTTCTGTAATCTGCCCTAAGTCCCCTCAGGGAGATAGAGTTGTCTATTTTAGATTATAATAATATATTATATTATATACTAGCTGTCCCCTGCCACGCGTTGCTGTGGCCCAGTCTGGTGATCTGGAAAATAAAGTAATGAGAAAATGTTGGTTTCTAATATATGTAATTCCTTTATGCTTGTGAGTAAACAGTATTTCTTGTTGTTTCTTTGTCAGTGTTGATGTGGAGAGTGTCTGGTTTGCCTACTCTGGAATATGCAACATATCATAGTCCTTCTTTAAGGGTCTCTTTCAAATCTATGATACTATATCTGTGTGTGTGAGAGAGAATCATATCTATCTATCTATATTTATGACTGGATGGCTCTTTGTCAGGAGGGCTCTGATTACATTTTCTTGCCCTGGTGAAGAGAGTTGGACTGGATGGCCTTAAGTATTTTCTGTTGGTCATGGGGGTTCTGTGTGGGAAGTTTGCCCCATTTCTGTCGTTTGTGGGTTTCAGAATGCTCTTTAATTGTAGTGAACTATAAATCCCAGTAACTACAAATCCCAAATGTCAAGGTCTATTTCCTCCAAACTCCATCTGTGTTCATATTTAGGCATATGGAATTTTTGTGTCAAGTTTGGTCCAGATCCATCATTGTTGGAGTCCACAGTGCTCTCTGGATGTAGGTGAACTACAACTCCCAAACTCAAGGTCAATGCCCACCAAACCCTTCCAGTGTGTTCTGTTGGTCATGGAAGTCCTGTATGCCATGTTTGGTTGAATTCCATCATGGTGGAGTTCAGAATGCTCTTTGATTGTAGGTGAACTATAAATCCTAGCAACTACAACTCCCAAATGTCAAGGTCTATTTCCCTTAAACTCCATCTGTGTTCATATTTGGGCATATGGAATATTTGTGCTTCGTTTGGTCCAGATCCATCATTGTTTGAGTCCACAGTGCTCTCTGGATGTGGGTGAACTATAATTCCCAAACTCAAGGTCAATGTCCACCAAACCTTTCCAGTTTTTTCTGATGGTCATGGGAGCCCTGTGTGCTAAGTTTGGCCCAATTCCATCATTGGTGGAGTTCAGAATGCTCTTTGATTGTAGGTAAACTATAAATCCCAGCAACGACAATTCCCAAATGACAAAATCAAGTTTTTTTGAGTGGAGGACATAAATTGGACTGTTAGGTGTCTTGTGTCCAAATTTGGTGTCAATTCCCCCAGTGGTTTTTGAGTTCTGATGGTAGCACGAACTAACATTACATTTTTATTTATATAGCTTCTTCTTCTTCTTCTTCTTCTTCTTCTTCTTCTTCTTCTTCTTCTTATCCTTTTCTACTTCATTCTTTTGTGTTTTCCAGGTCTCCCGGCTAATGACAGAAGACGAGATTTGTTCTTCTAGAAAACGGACATACGTATTCATTATTCCCACAAAAAGAACATTTAAAAAAGGAATTACAGCTGTGAATAAGAGAAACTGAAGAAGACCAAGATGCTTGGACGCTTTACCTCTCATGCTGAGTTGGGGTAATGGAAGAAAATTGGCCAGGATTTTGGCTATTTAAGGCTATTTTTTCCCAGTGGGAAGTCACCTAGTCGTCAAAATATTGGGGCACATCTCTGTTGTACATGGATAATGTGTATATAACCTAGAGTAGGGGTCCTCAAACCTTTTAAAGAGAGGGCCGGGTCACAATCCCTCAAACTGTTGGAGGGCCGGATTATAATTTGAAAAAAAACATGAATGATATGCACACTGCACATATCCTATTTGTAGTGCAAAAAAACACTAAAAAAGTGGTTCTCAACCTTTCTAATGCTGTGACCTCTAAATAAAATTCATCATGTTGTGGGGACCCCAACCATATTTTTGTTGCTTCTTCATAACTGCTACTGTTATGAATCATAATGTAAATATTGGATATGCAAGATGTATTTTCATTGTTACAAATTGAACATGCTTAAAGCATAGTGATTAATCACAAAAACAATATGTTTGGGGGAGTATGGACAACTAATAATGGGATTGCCAGTACATTCAACCTGTACAGGAGTTGATTATAAATTGTATGATTTTAACTGTATTTGTGTTTAGATTGGCTGCAGTAATGCTGGAGCGGCCTAAGTCAGAGGAGTCCTCCATGTGTGTTGCCATGGAGACCGATGCAGGAGAGAGGGAAGTGGGAGGAGCTTAGAGGGGAGAGTTTGAAAAAACGACAGTTAAAAATCAGTTAGGGTTTAGGTTTAGAGGAGTGAGCAGTCAGGAGTTAGGTTCAGAGGAGTGAGGAGTTAGGAGTTGGGAGAGAAGGAAAGGAAAGGTGGCAGAGTGACTCGTGAAGCAAAACTTTGAGGCTTTGAAAAGCTGGGTTTGGCTATTGGAAGTTTCTCAGGATAGTGCAGCCGAATGGTGAAACATAGCTGGAATTCTTTTAGTCTAAGGAGAGGCTAAAGAATAGTTTACTTAGTATTTGATCTAGGGAGGATCAACTAAGAGAAACATCCCTGTATGGAAACTTTGTCTGAAACAAGTGCTCTATGTCAGAAAGATACTGTGTTACTTGAAAGAATGAACTGTTAAAGTTACAAGTATTATTCCAAGTGCAACAAGGAAAAGTTACGTCTTGCAACCACATGCTGTGTACTTAATAACATTGTTAACTTTTATTTGAAGATAGCCTCAGCTCCATCTATTCTGTGTACCAAGTGCCATTTCTCACAATATTACAACTTACCTCCCGTGGTGGCAGAAACGTAGGGAAAAGTAACCAAATAAATCTACGTTCTTCTCTCCAGTCACGCTACAGTATATACAGTGTAATTACTACTAAGTTATTACTTTCTTAATAAAGGAGGAGGTGCAATTGAACAGCCTCCCTTCTAACTTGATGGTAAATTTGGTTCCTAATCGGCAACCTCCATTGCAAATCGGCTAAGTCTTTTTAAAATTGGGAACTGGGGTAAAATCTCCTGAATACTGGTTCCTTTTAAATTGGTGGCAACAATAAATCATCCCTCAGCTCCCTTGCTTCTTTTCACAACTGATTCAGCTCTGACTTCCACAGACCACTGAGACCCCCCACAAATTACCAACCTGGAGCAAACTTGGCACACAGAACCCCCATCACCAACATAAAATACTGGAGTAGGTTAGGAAAAACTGACAGTCATTTACCGGAGATGTAGCTCACCTACATCTGGAGAGCACTGTGAACCCAAACGACTGGATCTGGACCAAACTTGGCACAAATACTCAATATGCCCAAATTTGAACACTGATGGAGTTTGGGAAATATTGAACCTGACATTTGGGAGTTGCAGTTGTGGGATTTATAGTTCACTTGCAATAAAAGAGCATTCTGAGCTCCACCAACAATTGAACTGAACCAAACTTGGCATACACAACTCCCAGGAGCAACAGAAAATATTGGAGAGGGTTGAGGAAAAAAGACCCTGACATTTTGGAGTTGCAGTTGTGGAATTTATAGTTTACCAGCCATCAAAGGGCATTATGAGCTCCACAAAATACTGGAGGGGTTTGGGGGAGGATGTAGAACAGATGATGGGATTTGCAGTACCTTCAATGGCTTCAACTCTACATCCAAATCACTGGACTCCCTCCCACTGCCTGGAGGCACAGCTGATAGGAGAGGCATCCTTGCTGGCCCCCAGCCATGTGCAGGAAGCATATCGGTGGCGGCCTCTTTCCCCGCACATTTGCATTTGCTGGTGGAGGGGGCGTGCCCAGGGGACAGTGGAGGGAGTGCGCTCTTCCCCCACCCGCTTACGAACACAAGGAGAGGGACACTCCGGTGTTGAAAGGTGTGCAGGGGGAAGAGACCTGGAGCATGGTGCGCGTTCCCTCCACCGGCCCTTCCCCGGGAGAGGGACGCTCTCCGGCATTGGCAAGTGTAATGAACTCATACCTTTTCTTTGTAGGCTGCAGCCTGGAAGTCAGTGAGCTGGCCTCCATGTTGGGAAGGCAGCTCAGGATGGCAGACATGATGGTATAGGCAGAGAGGCATGGGGAGGAGTCAGCTAACTCCTGATTGGTTCAGACCCCAAGGGGAGGAGTTGAAGGAGAGGGTAAATAGGCTGTCATTTCTGACAGAAGAGAGAGAGAAGGATTTCATCTAGCAGAGAAAGGATTAGGATTTCAGACAGGGAGAAGAGAGTTTCTTAGTGAGCTAGGAATTAGACTGTTAGGGAATAATTAAAGAGCAAGTGCTTCTGAATAGCTTGACTAGGGCAGTCAAAGCGAAGGCTTGTTTACTTGTATTAGGACAGAATACAAGTGGGTTTATTTCCCTAAAGTTCAGAGTAGTCCAGGGGAAACCTAGATACTCTGGAAGGCAGCCAGGGGCGGCTGGTCAAAGAAACGCACTGATACATATTACAGGATAGTGTGAGGAAAGTAGCTCATGTTAAGGAAAACTTACTCCTTCTAAAGAAACCATTTGCTTAATAAGTCTGTGCTTCAGAAACAAATTACGCGTATGTACCTCTCAGTAATCAGTTGTTTGCTTCAAATACTTCAATAAACCTGTTCTCTAGTTTACTGTTAATCTGCCTCAGCCTGGTTTCATCATATAAGGTTCGATTCAGTAATCCTCCACATCTCTACAGTTAATTCACCAGAAAGATAGCCAAAAGGAAGAGCCGGTGTATAGGGACATTTTACCTCAAGTACAACAACAAGACAATTCCTCAAACTGTAATTTGGGGTGGTGGCAGCAAACCTACCATTACACACTCACGTTATAACATCAACACTCGTGTTGACGCGCTTTGGGTCTGACAGGAGGGATTAGAGACGGTGTGTGTTCTCTCCTGCCTGTAAGAATACACGATCTTCTTTACAGTGGTGGCAGTGGTGGGATTGAAAAGAAAGGTTCCCCCCTGTCACATGTAATAAAAGACCCTTATTTTCGTTACATTGGTGGCAGCAGTGGGATTGAAAAGAAAGGTTCCCCCCGTCACACATTCAAATGGGGACTCACCCTTCTCCACACCCTACGGGCCAGATAAATGCCCTCGGGGGGCCAGATCCGGCCCGCGGGCCTTAGTTTGAGGACCCCTGATCTAGAGTTTCCACTTTTGTGTCTAGAATTTATTTTTCGAATGGCAGGAAGCACTATGGCTTGTTTCCAGCTCTGTTTTTTTTGCTCGGAAAGAGAAAACCCCAAGGCCTAACAACTTGGCCGCTGTCGAGATGTTGTCATGCGTTCTGACGGTGTTTTTGCTCCGTTCATCTCTATATGTTTCCCTCTCTCTCAAGAAGGCAAAATATTGCATTATATTGAGTAGTTACCATCTGGTGTTGCCATATATAATAATTCATTCCTTTCCTCTTGATGCCAATCTGGTCCTGTTTTGCCAACTTCCGTAATGCCAACTTCTATCTGATGAGAGCTGTTCCTTTATATCCTGGATGAACTCCTGTATCCAAAAGAAGAGGGGAATTTAGACATCTTGTGTAACTTTCATGCACTAGAATAAGATAATAATAATAATTATTATCATCATCATCATCATCATCATCATCATCATCATCATCATCAACATCATTATCATCATCTACATAAATAAAAATGTAATGTTCGTTTGTGGTATTCACAGAACTCGAAAACCACTGCGGGAATTGACACCAAATTTGGACAGAAGACACCTAACAACCCAATGTATGTCCTTCACTCAATAAAATTATTTTGTCATTAGGGAGTTGTGGCTGCTGGGATTTATAGTTCACCTACAATTAAAGAACTTTCTGAACCCCACCAACGATGGAATTGAACCAAACTTGGCACACAGTTCTCCCATGACCAACTGAAAATACTGGAAGGGTTTGGTGGGCAGTGTCCTTTAGTTTTGGAGTTGTAGTTCACCCACATCCAAAGATGACTGTGGACTCAAACAATGATGGATCTGGACCAAACTTTACAAGAATACTCAATATGCCCAAATGTGATACCTCTTTAAATGCCACTTGTTCTCTATGTCTCTGTCCTGCAGAATTCCAAGATTTGTAGTTTTCTGATGTCTTTCCTCTAATGCTCTCTCTTCAATGACAGAATGGGAAATCCCTGGCAGAGAAATATAATGATTTCTATATGTTGATGACTGCTTCTTACCAAACATGTAACTGCTTCAATAAATAATGTTCACTGTCTTTGTGACTTCAATCCAACATCCTTTCGGTGTAGCATAAATAATAGGAATGGGCAATCCATGGTTCCAAATGGTTCTAAAGTACTTACAAAACTATAGTTCTGGTGGTGAGCACTAGGGGGCTCTGGTGCTTTGCTAAAGTTCTGGTGGTGAAAATTTCAGAACACTAACAGAAATTTCAAAATTTCATTATTATTTCATTATTGGCAATGTTTATGAGAGAACCAATTAGGAACTGTCATAAATTCCTACATTAGGAATTTATAACGAAATTTTGAAAAAGTTGTTAGAGTTCTGAAATTTTCACCACCAGAACTTTAGCAACACCGTAGAAGCAAAGCACTAGTGCCCCCTAGTTTTCACCACCAGAACGTTAGTTTTGTAAGTACTTTAGAACCATTTAGAACAGTGTTTCTCAACCTGAGGGTCGGGACCCCTGGAGGGGTCACGAGGGGGTGTCAGAGGGGTTACCAAAGACCATCAGAAAACACAGTATTTTCTATTAATCATGGGGGTCCTGTGTGGGAAGTCTGGCCCAATTCTATCATTGGTGAGCTTCAGAGTACTCTTTGATTGTATGTGAACTATAAATCCCAGCAACTACAGTTTCCAAATGTCAAGGTCTATTTTCCCCAAACACCACCAGTGTTTACATTTGGGCATATTGAGGATTCATGCCAAGTGCGGTCCAGATCCATCATTATTTGAGTTCACAGTACTTTGTGGATGTAGGTGAACTACAACTCCCAAACTCAAGGTCAATGCCCACCAAACCCTTCTGGTATTTTCCGTTGGCCATGGGAGTTATGTGTGCCAAGATTGGTTCAATTCCATTGTTGGTGGAGTTCAGATGCTCTTTGATTGTAGGTAAACTATAAATTCCAGCAACTACAATTCCCAAATGACAAAATCAATCCTCCCCGCAACCCCATCAGTATTCAAATTTGGGTGTATCGAGTATTTGTGTCAAATTTGGTCCAGTGTATGAAAATGCATCCTGCATATCAGATATTTATGTGACAATTCATAACAGTAGAAAAATTACAGTTACGCAGTAGCAACAAAAATAATTTTATGGTTGGGGGTCACCACAACATCAGGAACTGTATTAAGGGGTTGCGGCATTAGGAAGGTTGAGAAACACTGATTTAGAACCATGCCTAATAAATAATATTCATATGCAGAGATGCGCAATTCCCATACAGAATAGCAACGTAGCACAAGACATGCTTATGACTATAGTGTTGTATGCAATAAGCAACCGTTCTGTGTGTGAAACTCTGATTCCAAGCCTGTCAACACAATATGTCTGTTGGGTGAATAAATCCCCATACATGAATACACGCACAGCTTATGCTATCATCTGTCACTGATGGGATGCCAGTCTATAGGTTTGTGAGCTCGCTTCATGAATCTCAAGTTTGGGTCTCAAATAAATTGTATGGTTTTTTTTGCACTGTTTTTACGGCAGGCCAATTTGCTGGTGATTTCTTCCTGGCTTGCTTTTCTGTGTTTTAAAGCCAAAGTGCTATTGCAACCCAGATCAGGAAACGAATCCATAAGATTAATCCACCACACTTGACTGTAGGAAAAAACAATCCTTTTTTATTGATGAAAAATGGTTACAAAATAGAGGAAAATACAAAGTCAAAAAGCCACAGTAAAACTCAGCAGTCAGGAATATCTCAGAACTAGATCAAAATTCCAAAAGCAATACTATAAAAACCTGGAACCTGTTAGCATTTCACTAACCGTACTTGGAAACTAGAAGCCTCTAGGAATGCAGGCCATGGGGAACGGGAAATCTGCCAAGGTCTTGCCTCAGTCTAAACGATGCTTGATCTAACGAGACGGCCCGGAGAGAGACATTTAAACTAAAGAAACTGTTTCGGGACACGCCTCCAAGCTTTGAAGCCTGTGCCTCCCTTTCCTTTAATCTGCTTGACCTTTGCAGACTCTGTGATTCACTCCTGTTTTTCCAAATCTGTCCTTTTCTATCCTCATTAAAAAAGGCAGGTGCTAGCTCCTCTGGAGAGCTATCACCGCCTGAATCTGAAACATTCTCATCAGGATGTGCAGTTCCACTTTCCAAGCCACTGACCTCAGAATCAACAGTTTCCAAACCATCAGGGAAAACTATATGTTCAGTAGCCTGTTCAGTTGCATCAGGAAATACAATCAGAGAATCAGGTTCAGGTTCACACGCAGGCTGAACCCCAACAAGTGCATTAATTCTACCATGTAAATCAGGACTGGTGTGCTGTCACACGCTGGGCCTATGATAATTGTCTTTTGAACAGGGCGTGCTCTTTGTGCCCAGCGGGAAGCCGGGTTGCCTCGGCTGAGATGCCCTAAGGATTTTCCTATACAAAAGTCTTTAGATTGCTTGAAAAGTTTAACAAAGCCCTTTATTATTGCTTAGATCTTCAACAATTTCAACAAACACTTCTCAGATCTTCAACAAGTCAAACAAACGCTTCTTAACTTGCCCAAATGGACAGGTAACTGGCTTCGTGAACGGTTTCTTTTCTTTTAAGAGGAAAACCCTTTGTAACCCCTCCCAGGCAACCTACTTTCTATGCTTGCTGGTGTGGGCTCAACTCCCGGCTCCAATTGCTTCTGGTTACCCGGTTAGACCTACCAGCCAAGGCAGCAATTCTCAACCTGGGGGTCGCGACCCCCAGGGGGGTCATTTGGCCATTTTGGAGGGGTCACAAGGCCGCCTCCTTAGCCCCCCCCCCATGCCACGACCCAGCCAAGGGCCTTGTGCGAAGCCTCCCTTGGCTGGGCTGTGGTCCTGCCTTCCGGCAAGGCCGCAACCCAGCCAAGGGCTCCTAAATGCAAGGCCTGGCTTCACGCGAAGCCTCCCTCGGTTGCCAGCAGGAATGTGAACCAGGCAAGAGGCTCCATGTAAGGGCAGGCAGCGTGGTGGATCCTCTCACGCCCGGCTCTCACCACCTGCTGGGCTTGTCGGAGGCACGAGCCTCCCTGTCGGATGTGGGCCCAGACTCCTCCGTAATGCACCAAGCAACAGCAACTTCGTAATGTCAAGGTATGTATATTTTCCCCAAGGTATGTATATTTTCCCCAGTATTTTATGTTGGTCATGGGAATTCTGTACGCCAGGTTTGGATCAATTCCATAATTATTGGAGTAATAACAGTGCCAAAGCAAGCAACTGCAACTCCTAAATGTCAGAGTATATTTTCCCCAAACCTCTGCAGTATTTTCTTTTGGTCATGGGAATTCAGTATGACCAAGTTTGGTTCAATTCCATGGTTGTTGGAGTTCAGAATGCTCTTTAATGGAATGCAAACTATTCAGCCAAGCAACTACAACTCCCAAATGCCAGGGTCTATTTTCCCCAAACTCCACCAGTGTTCAGATTCGGGCATATTGCATATTCGTGCCACGTTTGTTCCAGATCCATAGTTGTTTGGGTTCACAATGCTCTCCAGATGTAGCTAAACTACATCTCCCTTACATCACTGTCAATTCCTGCCAAACCATTTTTCGTTTGACATTGGAGTTCTGTGTGGAGGTCTCACTGGTCTATGGAAGTCAGAGCTGAATTGGTTGAAGGTACTGCAAATCCCATCATCTGTTTTCCATACTCCCCCAAACATATTTTTTCTCATGATGCTTTAATTATGCTGAATTTGTAACGATGAAAACACATCCTGCATATCAGATATTTACATTACAATTCGTAACAGGAGCAAAATTAGTTATAAAGGAGCAACGAAAATAATTTTATGATTGGGGGTCACCACAACATGAGGAACCATATTTAGGGGTCACGGTGTTAGAAAGGTTGAGAACCACTGAGCCAAGGCTTTGTAGATTCTCCAGCTGGAGTTCTTTTGGATCTTTTCCATGAAAGATGTGGAGCTGTTTCCCCCGGATGCTGTGAGAAACTAAGCTTGTCTACAGACGGAGCTGATCCACATCCTGTAGCTAAGCTTTCCACTATAAGACTGAACTAAAAATGGTTCCCTTTCCCTCCCAGAGCCATGGAAAAAGGGGTGGAACCAAAACTTAACATGATAGACAGGTCATTGGCCCTATAATTGCAAACCAAGGGAAGCCACCTTACTGCAAAATGCATGGAACTTTGGAATATATGCAAACACTCAATAGAAAGAAAATGAAGCTGAAGCTCCTGGTACAGCCGTACCAGCACAACTGCTAAGAGAACTGGTCCATAGGCTGCCTCTTGCCAGCATTCCCTGCTAGGTGGGCTGCCCGCTCAGTGATGGAAGGAAGGGAAGGAGAAAGGAAAGAGAGAAGGAATGAAGAATGAAAGGGAGGAAGGGAAGGATGGATGGAGAAAGAGGGAGAGAGGAAAGAGGAAGGAAAGACAAAAGAAAAGGAAGGAAGAGTGGAAAGGAAGCGAAGGAAAAAGAAAAAAGAAAGGGAGGAAGAAAAGAAAGGGAGGGAGGGAAGGATAAAGGAAAGAGAGAAGGAATGAAGGATGAAAGGGAGGAAGGGAAGGATGGAAGGAGAAAGAGGAAGCGAGGAAAGAGGAAGGAAAGGCAAAAGAAAAGGAAGAAAGAGTGGAAGGGAAGAGAGAAGAAAAAAGGAAGGAAAGAAGAAAAGAAAGGGAGGGAAGGATAAAGGAAAGAGAGAAAGAATGAAGGATGAAAGGGAGGAAGGGAAGGATGGACGGAGAAATAGGAGAGAGGAAAGAGAAAGGAAAGACAAAAAAGAGTGGAAAGGAAGCGAAGGAAAAAGAAAAAAGAAAGGGAGGAAGAAAAGAAAGGGAGGGAGGGAAGGATAAAGGAAAGAGAGAAGGAATGAAGGATGAAAGGGAGGAAGGGAAGGATGGAAGGAGAAAAAGGAAGAGAGGTAAGAGGAAGAAAAGACAAAAGAAAAGGAAGAGTGAAAGGGAAGAGAAGGAAAAAGAAAAAAGAAAGGGAGGAAGAAAAGAAAGGGAGGGAGGGATAAAGGAAAGAGAAGGAATGAAGGATGAAAGGGAGGAAGGGAAGGATGGAAGGAGAAAGAGGGGGTGAGGAAAGAGGAAGGAAAGACAAAAGAAAAGGAAGGAAGAATGGAAGGGAAAGAAGGAAAAAAGAAAAGAAAAGGAAGAAGAAAAGAGGGAAAGGAAGGAAAGGGAAAGAGGAAGGAGGAAAGAAAAAGGGGGAAAAGGAAGGAGAAAAGGGAGAACAAGGTGTCCTCAGAGGTAGGGAGGATGCTTGCCATAGATGCAGGCGAAACGTCAGGAGAGAATGCCTCTAAAACATGGCCATATAGCCCGAAAAAACCTACAACAACCCAGTGATTCCGGCCATGAAAGCCTTTGACAATACACTCCCAGGATTCCATGGCATTCCATGGCACTCTGCCAGCATGGTATATATAGTAGTTTAAGCATTGTGTTCTGGAAACCATGATTGAATCCCTCTTTGAATCCCTTGTATTCCTTGCTTCCCTTCGGAGCCGTGAATAACTTGTCTAATAGTCAGCTCTTATCAAGGTGATAGTTATCCGCTCGAGGGAAAACTCATGATCTATGCCTTGCCTTGTGTTTGTTACACACTGGCTTGATCAGAAACTCCGTTCAAATATTGTCTTTGTTATTATGAGATTGCTTAAAACAATTTTGGCATTCATGAATGTGCCTTTGGAACATTTCTCATTCTCATGCAAGAAGAGGCTTTCCTCATATGATCTTTCCACGCCTCTTATCTTGTTGTCTGATCTTTCAAAGCTGGCCCTCAAAAGACTTGGCAGAATTCCTGTTTGGACTGTACTGCCCAGCATCCCCAGTTCAAGCTGCTGGGTCTCATTCTCTGTAGCAGCTAGAACAGTGGTTCTCAACCTTCCTAATGCGGCAACCCCTTAATACAGTTCCTTATGTTGTGGTGACCCCCTACTTACACTGAGGTATTTCTCCCACTGAGGACTTCTCACACTGAGAGCTCTCTCAGACTGATGCCTCTCATATAGTGAGGCCTACTAACACTGAGGCCCACCTCACACTGAGGCATTATCACACTGAAGGCTCTCTCAGACGGATGTCGCTCATATACTGAGGCCTACTAACACTGAGGCCTACCTCACACTGAGGCATTATCACACTGAAGGCTCTCTCAGACTGATGTCGCTCATATACTGAGGCCTACTAACACTGAGGTCCACCTCACACTGAGGCATTATCACACTGAAGGCTCTCTCAGACTGATGTCGCTCATATACTGAGGCCTACCAACACTGAGGCCTACCTCACACCGAGGCCTTTCCTTTCTGCCACTGGAGCCTTCTCACACTGAGGGCTTTCTCAGACTGATGCCTCTCATATACTGAACCCTACTAACACTGAGGCCCACCTCACACTGAGGCATTATCACACTGAAGGCTCTCTCAGGCTGATGTCGCTCATATACTGAGGCCTACTAACACTGAGGCCTACCTCACACTGAGGCATTATCACACTAAGGCTCTCTCAGACTAATGTCGCTCATATACTGAGGCCTACTAACACTGAGGCCTACCTCACACTGAGGCCTTTCCTTTCTGCCACTGAGGCCTTCTCACACTGAGGGCTTTCTCAGACTGATGCCTCTCATATAGTGAGCCCTACTAACACTGAGGCCCACCTCACACTGAGGCATTACCTCACACTGAAGGCTCTCTCAGACTGGCAGAAGGAACTAACACTGAGGCTTACCTACTAACACTGAGGCCTACCTCACACCGAGGCCTTTCCTTTCTACCACTGAGGCCTTCTCACACTGAGGGCTCTCTCAGACTGACACCAGGGTTGCTGTGATTTTTCCATGCTGTCTGGCCATGTTCAAGAAGCATTCTCTCCTGATGTTTCACCCACATCTATGGAGGGCATCCTCAAAGGTTGTGAGGTATGTTGGTAACAAGGCAAGTGAGTTTTATATATCTGGACATGTTCCAGAAGCATTCTCTCCTGATGTTTCACCCACATCTATGGCAGGCATCCTCAAAGGTTGTGAGGTATGTTGGTAACAAGACAAGTGAGTTTTATATATCTGGCCATGTTCCAGAAGCATTCTCTCCTGATGTTTCGCCCACATCTATGGCAGGCATTCTCAAAGGTTGTGAGGTATGTTGGTTACAAGGCAAGTGAGTTTTATATATCTGTGGAATGTCTAGTGTGGGAGAAAGAACTCTTGTGTCTTTGAGGCAAGGGTGAATATTGCATTTGGCCACCTTGATTAGCATTTAATGGCCTTGTAGCTTCAAGGCTTGGCTGCTTACTGCCTGGAGGAATCCTTTGTTGGGAGGACCAGCTAACACTTCCCTGGACAGTGTTATGACCTACAAGAAACACTGCTTGAATATCAAGCAAAAAGCGGGTGCTAGAAATAATGTCATACGAAAGCTGACTGGCACGACCTGGGGATCACAACCAGACATAGTGAAGACGTCTTCCCTTGCACTTTGCTACTTTGCTGCTGAATACACATGCCCAGCGTGGAACACATCTCACCACGTTAAAACAGTGGATGTTACTCTTAATGAGTCATGCCGCATTATCACAAGATATCTACATCCAACACCACTGGAGAAATTATACTGTTTAGCCAGTATTGTAACACCTGAAATCTACCAGGATTAGCAGCCAATAATGAAAGGATCAAGGCAGTGGCATCTCCGGCCTACCCCCTGTTGGATAGCAGCCAGCATGGCAATGCCTTAAATCAAGAGATAGCTTTCTAAAATCTACAAAGATACTGGCAGGAACTCCACAGCAAGCGAGAGTCCAAAAGTGGCAGACTAAAACCCGGAACCTCAATTCATGGCTGATACCAAATGAGAGACTCCCTCCTGGGCACAAAGAAGGCTGGGCGACTTGGAAGGTGCTGAACAGACTGCACTCTGGCACCACGAGATGCAGAGTCCATAACATACGAGTGTGAAGAAGTACAAACCACAGATCACACAGTGTTTCTCAACCTTCCTAATGCCATGACCCCTTAATCCAGTTCCTCATGTTGTGGCGACCCCCAACCATAACGTTATTTTCATTGCTACTTCATAACTGTCATTTTGTTACTGTTATGAATAGTAATGTAAATATCTGATATGCAGGTTGTATTTTCATTCACTGGACCAAATTTGGCACAAATACCCAATACACCCAAATTTGAATACTGGTGGGGTTGTGGGGGATTGATTTTGTAATTTGGGAGTTGTAGTTGCTGGGATTTATAGTAAACCTACAATCAAAGAGTATTCTGAACTCCACCAATGATGCAATTGAACCAAACATAGCACACAGAACTCCCATGACCAACAGAAAATACTGGGAGGGTTTGGTGGTCATTGACCTTGAGTTTGGGAGTTGTAGTTCCCCTACATCCAGAGAGCACTGTGGATTCAAAAAATGATGGATCTGGACCAAACCTGGCACAAATACTCAATATGCCCAAATGTGAAAACTGGTGGAGTTTGGGGGAAATCAACCTTGACATTTGGGAGTTGTAGTAACTGGGATTTATAGTTCACCTACAATTAAAGAGCATTCTGATCTCCACCAATGATGGAATTGAACCAAATTGGCACACAGAACCCGCATGACCAAGAGAGTCCACAGTCATCTTTGGATGTAGACAGGGGCGGCTCAACGATTACGCGTAGTAAGCATTTGCAGTATAGTTGATTTTGCCCAGGGGTGCTCTTGAGGCGCTCTTGGGGGAAAATAGACCTTGACATATGCGAGTTGTAGTTACTGGGATGTATAGTTCACCTACAATCAAAGAGCATTCTGAACTCCACTAATGATGGAATTGAACCAAATATGGCACACAGAACTCCCACGACAAACAGAAAATATATATCAGTGATTGGTTTGGGGGGGGGGAGCAAAATACTGTTTGCTTACCGTTAAAAATTACCTAGGGCCACCTCTGGATGTAGGTGAACTACAACTCCAAAACCAAAGGACACTGCCCACCAAACCCTTCCTGTATTTTCTGTTGGTCATGGGAGTTCTGTGTGCCAAGTTTGATTCAATTCCGCCACTGGTGGAATTAAGAATTCAGTTCCATCGTTGGTGGGGTTCAGAATGTTCTTTGATTGTAGGTGAAATATAAATCCCAGGAACTACAACTCCCAAATGACAAAATATTTTTTTTTGAATGAAGGAGATACATTGGACTGTTAGGTGTATTGTGTCCAAATTTGGTGTCAATTCTTCCAGTGGCTTTTGAGTTCTGTTAATCCCACAAAGGAACATTACATTTTTATTTATATAGATTCAAGGAAATCTATTTATATGATGCCATCCCAAAGCCAATTCCCACACCCATCAGAAACAGTGTGGGGCAGGCGAAAATCCCTACAATGCAAACTTGGGAGGGGGAAAAATGGCACGGCCAGTTTATACTCACACTGTCCATAGGGCGAGAGGGTGGGTCAGGAAGCAGCCTCCTCCTACTTGTTGCTCTGCACCCTCACATGCATGGGCCAGCAAACCAGCCGGCTCCTTCATGGGGTCATTCAAACTGCCCCCCCCCCCCAACAGTAAGTTTTGCTTGGCTGCGGGTGGGGCTTGGGACTGAGGGCAGAAAGGAGGCCAAAGCTGCTCAGTGCTCAACTCGAGGAACAGAAGGCAGGGAGAGATGCAGTGCGTCAAAGTAGACTTTCCTTTCCAGCTGCAAACTTTTTGACTCGGGATACACGTCGAAGGATGCTGGTTCCATTGCGTTCATTGGGGTGCAGTTGATAAGTCCCTCAAGAAGAAAGGGAATGAAGGATTGACTACCATCTCCAGATCTGACCAAAGCCAAGGAGAAAGAGAGCGCAAAGAGAAAGAGAGAGCGCGCATAGTTGCGCCTCCAACGCGTCCTGGACTTTTCTTTGTTTCTGATCGTTGAAACGGGTTGGAAAAAGCGATTCCTTTCCGGATTGGGGAGGATTGGATCCACCCAGACTTGGTGCAGAGGGAAGGCATCCCTTTCTGGATTGGATCTACCAAAAATCGGTGCTGGAAGTCTCCTTTCAAAGCTGGTTTCGGATCAGAAAGGCGCACTTGGAGATCCTTCCCCTATCCAAGAAGGGGACTGACTAAAGGGTGAAGTTTGGGGGGGAAAAAAACTCAATTCAGGGGAAAAGAAGCCCACGGGGGAGAGGCAAGAGACAGTGCCAAGAAGGGGTTGTTTTGGGGATAGATTTGCTGAGAAAGGAAAGCGCAAAAAGTCGTGCGTAAAAGTGCAAAAAAGTCGTGCGTAAAAGCGCACAGCGAGGTCATTTCGCCTCCAAGGAAGCTCGCAGGGATGCGTTTGGAGCTGGGCATCCAACCCCACAAGCTCTCCAACCAGAGCCAGGACCCCGGGGCCAAAGAGGGCCACTTGGAAGCCCTGCTGGACTGCTCCCTCTTGGCTTGTGTGGCCGGCAGTTTGGGTCGTGTGGGGCACTTGGCGGTGGCGGTGTGCCTGGGCGGGATCCTGCTCCTGGGAGGCCTCAACAACCTGCTGGTGCTGCTGCTCTTCGCCAAGTTCCCGGCCATCCGGACCCCTCTCAACCTCCTCCTGCTCAACCTCAGCCTCAGCGACCTCCTGGCCTGCCTCTGCGGGACCTCCTTCGGATTCGCCTCCAGCCTCGAGGGCCGGTGGCTCTTTGGGCAAGCAGGCTGCCGCTGGTATGGCTTCGCCAATGCCCTCTTCGGTAAGCCCTGGGCTTGGGGAATCTCACTGCAGCTGGAGGAGACCCGGAAGGGGCCCAGGGGTCCTTTAGCAGGCCCCAAGCTCTTGCTTTTTTGGTTAATTCAAATGAGAGAGGCTTCAAGCCTGCTCTTGGGAGGGTCCCTAATAATAATAATAATAATAATAATAATAATAATAATAATAATAATAACAACTTTATTTGTACCCAGAGACGGCCCTAGGTAATTTTCGACTGTAAGCAAACAGTATTTTGCCCCCCCCCCCCCACAACCAATCATTGATATATATTTTCTGTTCCTCGTGGGAGTTCTGTGTGCCATATTTGGCTCAATTCCATCATTCGTGGAGTTCAGAATGCTCTATACATCCCAGTAACTACAACTCGCATATGTCAAGGTCTATTTTCCCCCAAGAGTGCCTCAAGAGCATCCCTGGGCAAATTCAACTATACTCAGGGGCGGCTCATCCATTACGCAAAGTAAGCGGTCGCAGTACACTTTTTTTTGCCAGGGGTGCAGAGGCGCCTCTGTAAATGCCCCTCAACCACCACTTGAGGAGCGCCCCCTCGGCTCACAACAGCCCTAGCAGTCCGGGGGAAGCCTCAGCAACCTATTACGCAAAGTAAGCATTTGCAGTATAGTTGATTTTGCCCAGAGGGGCTCTTGAGGCGCTCTTGGGGGAAAATAGACCTTGACATATGCGAGTTGTAGTTACTGGGATGTATAGTTCACCTACAATCAAAGAGCATTCTGAACTCCACCAATGATGGAATTGAACCAAATATGGCACACGGAACTCCCACGATGAACAGAAAATATATATCAGTGATTGGTTGGGGGGGGCCAAAATACTGTTTGCTTACCATTGAAAATTACCTAGGGCCGCCTCTGACTATACTCAGAGGTGGTCCTAGGTAATTTTCAATGGTAAGCAAACAGTATTTTGGCACCCCCCCCCCCACCCAATCATTGATATATATTTTC
>NW_026844478.1:25268833-25287107 GCF_025583915.1 Anolis sagrei ordinatus
CCCCCCTCCCACCCAATCATTGATATATATTTCCTGTTCGTCATGGGAGTTCTGTGTGCCATAATTGGCTCAATTCCATCATTGAGTAATAGTAGCAAATTTACAGTTATGAAGCAACAACAAAAATAATATTATGGTTGGGGGTCACCACAACATGAGGATCTGTATTAAGGGGTCACGGCATTAGGAAGTTTGAGAAACACTGAGATAGGTAAATATTCAATGCCTGTAATACAGTGAGATAAAAATAACACATAAATACACAGAACAAAGGTAAAGGCTTCCCGTTTTGTCTCCGGCTTTCTGGCCATGGGGAGATGCTCTTGTTCCATTTCCAAGCCAAGGAGCCTGTTGTCCATAGATACTTCCGGGTCATGTTTTGCTGGCATGTCTACCATTCTATACTTTCCTGCGGTGCATATTGATCTACTCACATTTGCATGTTTTTGAACTGAATAAAACAACCAAGTTCAGACTAAAACTCGGAGCGAATTCTCCGAGACAGGAACTGCTTCCTGCTGCTCCCCCAAAGTGACCCTGTCACCTCTGACCCGCTCTCTCTCTTTCCAAGGCATTGTTTCCATGCTTTCCCTTTCCATCCTCTCCTACGGACGTTACATGATGGTCCTGAGGAAGCCCTCCAAGAGCATGACCGCTAGCTACTCCAGGTCCTTCCTCTGCATCGGGGGCACCTGGCTCTACTCCTTGTTCTGGACTCTGCCCCCGCTTTTCGGCTGGAGCAACTTGACCCATCAAGAATCCAGGGAAAGCTGCTCCACTACTTGGTTCCCCAAGACGGCCATCAACTTTTCCTACGTCATTTGCCTCTTCGTCTTCTGCCTCATCTTACCGCTGGTGGCCATGACCTATTGCTATGGCCGGATCCTGCAAATCATCCGAAAGGTAAGTGGAATGGTGGCATGTGAAAATCAGTTGGTAAGCATGTTAACTGAAAAATATATATCTGTGGAATGACCAGGGTGGGACAAAGGACTCTTGTCTGCTGGAGCTAGGTGTGAATGTTTCAACCGACCACCTTGATTAGCATTTAACACGAAAGCGGCAGCGACAAAACCCAAGGCACGAAACCAACACTTTGCCTTCTGCAAATATTCTCCATTTCAGAGCCTACTTTTATCTTACACCTCATCATCCGAAGATGAGCTGACCTCCGCCCCGTCATAATCTCTTACAGCTGTCCTTGACTCCATACGTGAACTCCGACGCCCATCCCTCCAACTTCTCCATCTTCTGTCAAGACTTAGATTCCCTCCAAGACCCAGAAGTGTCTCCCGACTGCCAATCCCCACCACCAGAAAACCCCACAAATGTGTCACTAGACATTGGCTCTGCACATACATCTTGTACCTCTTGTACCTTAGTCCAATCCAGTGTGTCATCCCCATCCTCATCACTCCCAGACCCATCACTCCTAGAGAAACCCATGAATGATTCCTCATCTGTAGGAGCAGTAAGTATATCCTGGATCTTCTTCCTTTGTTGCTCCTCATCCGATTACTGCTCCCGAGTAACCCTCTTAGTTTCCCTATTCACACCCACTGTATCTCCTTCTTCGCCCTCACTCATTGACCCTTTGCTATCAGAAAACCCTTCAAATGAGTCTTCATTGGTAGGTGCCATAAGTATATCCCGGATCCTTTTCCTTTGTTGTTCCTCATCCAACTCTTGTTCACGAGCACTCCTTTTACCCCTTCTGACACCCATACTACCACTTGCAACGTTACTTACAGGCTCTACTACAACAGTAGTACTACTACAACAGTAGTACTACTACAACAGTAGTAGTACAGTAAATTAATAAATAAATAAGTTGTCGTGTTTTCCAAAGTGAATCCTGCAATTGTCCGAGGCAGTGTCGTGTCCTGAAATCAAATCAATCTCAAATCTCTCCTTGTAGCAGGTCTCTCGGTTTCCGGTGACGGCTGTCCAAAGACGGGAGCAACGTATTTTGTGTATGGTGGTCACCATGGTCACCTGCTACTTCTTCTGCTGGGTGCCTTACGGAATTGTGGCGTTAATCGCAGCCTTCGGAAAGCCTGGGACCATCACCCCAGTGGTCAGCACCGTCCCATCCATTCTGGCCAAGGCCAGCACCGTTGTGAATCCCATCCTCTATGTCCTTCTGAACAAGCAGGTGAGCATCTTCACTTGTTGCCGTCACGGGCCCTTAAGTCGATTCCAACTTGTGGTGACCTTCCTCCAGACCAGTGTTTCTCAACCTGGGGGTCGGGACCCCTGGGGGGGTCATGAGGGGGTTTCAGAGGGGTCACCAAAGACTGTCAGAAAACTCAGTATTTCCTGTTGGTCATGGAGTTCTGTGTCCACAGTGCTCTCTGGATGTAGATGAACTACAACTCCAAAACTCAAGGTCAACGCCCACCAAACGCTTCCAATATTTTCTCTTGGTCATGCGAGTTCTGTGTGCCTATTTGGTTCAATTCCATTGTTGGTGGAGATCAGAATGCTCTTTGATTGTAGGTGAACTATAAATCCCAGGTGCTACAACTCCCAAATGTCAAAGTCGATTTTCCCCAAACTCCACCAGTGTTCACAATATTGAGTATTTGTGCCAAGTTTGGTCCAGATCCATCATTTTTGAGTCCACAGTGCTCTCTGGATGTAGGTGAACTACAACTCCCAAACTCAAGGTCAGTGCCCATCAAACTCTTCCAGTATTTTCTGTTGGTCATGGGAGTTCTGTGTGCTACGTTTGATTCCATTGTATTATTGGTGGAGTTCAGAATGCTCTTTGATTGTAGGTGAACTACAAATCCCAGCAACTACAATTTCCAAATTACAAAATCAATTCCCCACAACCCCATCAGTATTCAAATTTGGGTGTATTGGGTATTTGTGCCAAATTTGGTCCAGTGAATAAAATGGCAGTTATGAAGTAGCAACGAAAATAACGTTATGGTTGGGGGTCAGCACAACATGAGGAACTGGATTAAGGGGTTGTGGCATTAGGAAGGTTGAGAAACACTGATATATGGGTTTATTTATTTCCATAATTCTATGAAAAATAAGTCTCTCCAGAACTTTGTATAGACGGCACACAAGGAGACTGGTCTATAGCTTTTTGGATCATTACGGTCTTTGCCTGCTTTCCAGATAGCTAGGATTCTATAAAGAGGTGAGGAGAAGTCATAGGGAGGAGGGAGCAAGCTTATTTTCTGCTGCCCCGGAGACTAGGACATGGAACAATGGCTTCAAACTACAGGAAAGGAGATTCCTGATCGTGAGAGCTGTTCAGCAGTGGAACTCTCTGCCCCGAAGTGTGGTGGAGGCTTCTTCTTTGGAGGCTTTTAAACAGAGACTGGATGGCAATCTGTCGGGGCATTTTGAATGTGATTTTCCTGCTTCTTGGCAGAATGGGTTTGGACTGGATGGCCCACGAGGTCTCTTCCAACTCTATGATTCTATGATTCTATAAGTCCTACCTTTCTTTCTTTTCTTCTTTCCCTCCTTCCCTCCTTCTTTCCCTCCTTCTTTCTCTCGTTCTCTACCTCATTCTCTCCTTCCTTCTCTACCTTTCTTTCTTTCTTTCTTTCTTTCTTTCTTTCTTTCTTTCTTTCTTTCTCTCCTTTCCTCTTTCTTTCCCTCTTTCTCTCCATCCTTCTCTCCCTCCTTCTCTCCCTCCTTCCTTCTCTACCCTTCTTTCTTTTCTTCTTTATCTCCTTCCCTCCTTCTTTCCCTCCTTCTCTCTCCTAGGCCGTCACTCCATATCACCGCACCAGTGGTGATCCTATATTTTCCAATTTGGCAGGGGAAAAATCCTGATTGGACTCCTGTCATCCCACTTTTTGGACTGCTTTGAAAACATCCCATTTTTAGAGGTAGGAAATATGAAATTTTAGAACCAAAATGTCATCAGGGACAATGCCATTGGTGGCCACAAGGAGACAGTCAGACGCAGCTTATGGGATCTGTACACCTTGTTCTATGTCTATGATTTGGTAGTTTATTTATTTAGTGTACTAGCTGTACCCGCCACTCGTTGCTGTGGCCCAAAAAAACTTCCATCCTCTTCCTCTCTTTCTTTCTCTCTTCATTCCTCCCTCTTTTTCTTGTTTTCTTTCTTTCTTCTAACTTGTTGCTTTTTTGGCCTTCCTTTGCTCTTGGTTCCAGACTTCCTTGTCTTTTCGTTCCTCCTCACTCTTCTCTCTTGAGTTCCTTACTCCTCTTTCCTGCTTTCAATCTTTAGTTTATGAAGTATCGTCTCATGCTCTCTTCCTTCCTCTATACCTTCTTTCTTCTTGCGTGTCTTTATTTTTCTTTCTTTTCTCTTTCAATCTTTCTATTAAAACAAAAAATTCCCTCAAATCCTCTTCATCGAATTTCTTCTTTCCTTCTCTCTCACATCCTCTTTCATCCATTTCTCTCTCTCCTTCTCTACTGTCCTTCCTATCTAAACCTTACTTTACTTTGCTCGTTATAAGTTACTACTTATTAACCATTCTTTATTCTCCCTTCATCCCTTCCTTTTCTTCCTTCTCCTCTTCCTCCTTCCTTCTTCTCCCCTCTTCTTTTCCTCTTTACTTCTCCCCTGCCTTTCTCTTATATCATTACTCATTATTTCCTCTCTTACCTTACTTCCTTCTCTACCTTCTTTCTTTCCTTCCCTCTCTACCTTTCCTCTCTTTCTTCCTCCTTTTCCCTCTTTCTCCCCCCTCCTTCCTTCTCTACCCTTCATTTTTCCTTCTTTATCTCCTTCTTTCTCCCCTTCTTTCCCTCCTTGCTTCCTTCTTTCCTTCTCTACCCTTTTTCCTTTCCTTCCTTCTCTCCCTCTTTCTCTCCTTTCCCTTCTTCTCTCCTTCCTTCCTTCTCTACCTTTCTTTCTTTCCTTCTTCTCTCCTCTTCCCTTCCTCTTTCTCTAACTTTATTATTCCTGCTATGCAATTTCGCGGTGACACTTTTTCTCAACGCCCTCTAATCTTTCCTCCTCTCTACTTTTCTCTTTCTTTCCTTCATTCCCTTCGTCTTTCCTCTCTCTCTAACCTTCTTTCCTTTCCCTTCCTTTCCTTTTCCTCCCTTTCCTTCCTTCCCTCCCTCCCACTCCTTTCTTCCTTCCTTCCTTCCTTTTCATCCTTCCTTTCTCCCTTCTCTTTCCTTCCTTCCTCCCTTTCCTTCTTTCTTTCCTTTCTTCCTTCCCTTTCCTTCTTTTCTTCCCCTCTCCTTCCTTCCTTCTATAATTCCTTTCCCTTCCTTTCTTTTCCCTGCCCTTCCTTCCTTCCCTTCCTCTACCATCTCTTTCATTCCACTCCTTTCCCTTTCTTTCCATCCTTCTTTCCGTCCGTCCTTCTTTCCGTCCTTCTCGCCTTCCTTCCCCTTTCCGTGTATGTGTTTTGTGTGTGTATATGCATATATGTGTGTGTATATATGTGGTTTTGCACATACGTGGTAATGTATTGGGGGGGTTGGCTTTTAAGTCCCTTCTGCTGTGTTTTTCAGTGTTTTTATGAGTGATGGTCACTTGTTGGCCTGAGAGGTGTATTGTGTCCAAATTGTTTTTGTTATTGCTTTTGTTTATGATGTACTGCGGGCTAGGCCTCATGTAAGCCGCACCTAGTCCCTTGGGGAGATGCTAGTGGGGTATAAATAAAGTATTATTATTATTATTGAAGTCAAACTAGACTTTAGGGGGGTCAGCTCCAAGGAGAGATGACCCTTAGTTCGCACCAAAGAGGGAACGCTACCTTGGCAAGCCTTCAGAGAAGCCTGATTCCAGCAATTTTATTAATATTAAAAATTGAAATGAGACTCTTGCCAAAGCGAAGAAGGGGCATCAAGGTTTAATGAGCGATTCAGCTGAGACGGATGCAATGTGGTGATAGATAGCACACAAAGCATGCCAGTACATTGATCAGAGGCATATTTATAGCAAAATACAGGTTTGAAAGTTTCAAAACTCCCTCCCTCTTCCCTCCAATGGGAGAACTTTCCCTGCTTCAGCACCTTGAGAGAGGCGGGATGAAAACAGAAACAATGAGCCGGCAAATGAATCAATGGATGCGATGCCCAGTCTATTGTCCTTGAGTGGAGTTGCAATGATCCTTGATTACTTTCATCCTGGACTTCCTGCCACAATCAGATAAGGCACAAAAGGGGAGGCTGGGGAAATGTCCAGTTTTGAATGAAGTAAACAAAATTGGGAATGTGGCCCCCTGAAGGGCGTCTCGCTCCTATTGTGAAATGGCCAAAAGTCTGCAGAAGGAAATCCCCAGCCCAATGGCCTTAATCCTGGAGCCTCATAGAGTTTCCAGGTTTCATTGTCCTCGCCAGAGTTCTGGGATATGAGTTTCTTTTGTTGCCTCTGATTGCCCCTTCAACAGCTGGCCACATCCTGGATTGATTTACTCAAAGAGAGGGGGAAGGAGTGATAGGCAAGAAGAAGGAGAATACATGGAGGTATACAGAAATCCACAGAAATTTATATCAAATATCTCCTTCCCCATCCCACCCTGCCAAAGAAATTTAATAAAGAAATTATTTTCAAGCAATATGAGTCCATAGTTCATTTTGAGGGAAGTTCATGAGCGGGAAAGATGTCCTTGTGAGCCCCAAAAGGAAACTCTGTTGATTTCCCACTGAGCCATTGGGTGGAATTCTACCACGCTGGGATCGAAGCTGGTCCTTGGGAAACTGCAACTCTCATGAAGGGCAGAAGTCCCAAGATCCAGCCGTTCCCCAAAAGTCTCATGGGGTCCTTGTTGTTGTTAGTGCCTTGGCAATGTGACCAAGACTGAACCCCTACATTCCCCAAAAGTCTCATGGGGTCCTTGTTGTTGTTAGTGCCTTGGCAATGTGACCAAGACTTAACCCCCTACTGTGCAGTCTGGTGCCCTTGCCCTTTGCAGAACTATAAGTCACTATCCCTTATTTTTTTTTGGGGGGGGGGTGCTCAACATTATTATTATTATTATTATTATTATTATTATTATTATTATTATTATTATTATTTGCTCGGCTGAGGGAACATGCTTCTCAGATCTTCCAGCCCTAAAACAAACCAGGGGAGAAGCTTGGGGAGGTTGAATTCAGTGATTAATGCCTTGGCAAAAGGGAGAGAAAGCACAAGATGTTTCCAAAGCGATGCTCACGAAATCAATGTCCGGGCTTCTCTGTCTCACCTTTGCGTTTTTCGGTGCTGAAAATCCAGATGTGTCTCACTGATAAGCCTTCACCTGACTTTCCAGGGTGAGTCAAGAGGCAAAAGGCTCTCCCCTGAGTCAGGGATATACAATAATCAGGCAAGGGGTTACCAGAAATCCTCTGTGAGCAAACCAGAAGCTCTTTCATCAGGTGGCGTCACGAGGCCGTGCCGTGCCTCATGGGTTGCTCTGCTTCAAGGTGTCAAACCTCAGCTCCTTTGTGTAAAAAACCCTTCAGTTGTGGTTGTGCACCTTTTGGGTGCCATTAGCCTTGACTCGGCTGGCACTTTGGCTTCCCACCCTTGAGGCTGTCGATTGGTAAGAAGGGTGCCCTCCAAGCCAAAGACGCAGTTCAGATACTGTAGTGTTTCTCAACCTGGGGGTCGCGACCTCTGAGTGGGTCGCAAAGGGGTGTCAGAGGGGTCGCCAAGACCATCAGAAAACACAGCATTTTCTGATGGTCATGGGGATTCCATGTGGGAAGTTTGAGCCAATTCTATCGTTGGTGGAGTTCAGAATGTTCTTTGATTGTAGTGAACTATAAATTCCAGCAACTACAACTCCCCAAAGTCAAGGTCTATTTTCCCCAAGCTCCACCAGTGTTCAGATTTGGGCATATTGAGTATTCGTGCCAAGTTTGGTCCAGATCCACCATTGCGTGAGTCCACAGTGCTCTCTGGATATAGGTGAACTACAACTCCCAAACTCAAGGTCAATACCCACCAAACCCTTCCAGTGTTTTCCGTTAGTCATGGGAGTTCTGTGTGGCAAATTAGATTCAATCCATCGCTGGTGGAGTTCAGAACGCTCTTAGATTATAGCTGAACTATAAATCCCAGCAACTACAACTCCCAAATGACAAAATCAATCCTCCCCCAACCCCACTAGCATTTACATGTGGTTGCATTGGGTATTTGTGCCCAGTTTGGTCCAGTGAATGAAAATGCATCCTGCATATCAGACATTTACATTATGATTTATAATAGTAGCAAAATTTCAGTTATGAAGTAGCAACGAAAACAATATTATGGTTGGGGGTCACCACAACATGGGGGACTGTATTAAGGGGTCATGGCATTAGGAAGGTTGAGAACCACTGATATACTGTGATCAGGGCCACCTTTGAAGACCTTTGGAGAACTTCTACTTACCCCAGTGTTTCTCAGCCTTCCTAATGCCGCGACCCCTTAATGCAGTTCCTCATGTTATGGTGACCCCGAATCATAACATTATTTTAGTTGTGAATCGTAAAATGTAAATATCCGATGTGGAGGATGTACTTCATTCACTGGGCCAAATTTGACATAAATACCCAAATTTAAATACTGGTGGGGTTGGGAGGGGTTGACTTTGTCATTTGAGAGTTGTAGTTGCTGGGAGTTGTAGTTCACATACAATCAAAGAGCATTCTGAATGCTACCAACAATGGAATTGAACTAAACTTGGCACAAAGAACTCCCACGACCAACAGAAAATACTGGAAGGGGGTTGATGGTAATTGACCTTGAGTTTTGGAGTTGTAGTTCACCTACATCCAGACAGCACTGTAAACTCAAACAGTTATGAATCTGGACCAAATTTGGCACGAATGCTCAATATGCCCAAATGTGAACACTGGTGGAGTTTGGAGGAAATAGATCTTGACATTTGGGAGTCGTAGTTGCTTGAATTTATAGTTCACCTACAATCAAGAGCATTCTGAATGCTACCAACAATGGAATTGAACTAAACTTGGCACAAAGAACTCCCATGACCAACAGAAAATACTGGAAAGAGTTTGATGGGCATTGACCTTGAGTTTTGGAGTTGTAGTTCACCTACATCCAGTCAGTACTGTGAACTCAAACAGTTATGAATCTGGACCAAATTTGGCACGAATACTCAATATGCCCAAATGTGAACACTGGTGGAGTTTGGGGGAAATAGACCTTGATATTTGGGAGTTGTAGTTGCTTGAATTTGTACAATCTACAATCAAAGAGCATTCTGAACCCCACCAAGGATGGACTCGACCCAAACTTGGCACACAGAACTCCCTTGACCAACAGAAAATACTGGAAAGGTTTCAATCTTGCTGCATCACACTCTTGTTCAATTTGTTGTCTACTAGGACTCCAAACCAGTGTTTCTCAATTGGGGGGTTGGGACCCCGGAGGGGGGGGGAGCAGGGGTTGGAAAGGGGTTTCAGAGGTGTCGCCAAAGACTATCAGGAAATATTCAATATGCCCAAATGTGAACATTGCTGGAGTTTGGGGAAAATAGACCTTGATATTTGGGAGCGGTAGTTGCTGGGATTTATAGTTCACCTACAATCAGCGAGCACTCTGAACCCAGGACACAATGGATGTGCACCAAACTTGGCACACTACCAACATTGAATACTGGTGGGGTGCGACGGGCTGCTTTGAATTCTGATGAGCTGTAGTTCACTAATACCTATTGTGGTTGTTATTGCTTGTATTGATATATTGTGGGCTCGGCCTCATGTAAGCCGCATCGAGTCCCTTGGGAGATGGTAGCGGGGTATAAATAAAGGATTATTATTGTTATTATTGTTATTATTATTATTATTATTATTATTATTATTATTATTGACAAGTGGAGAGATTTTCAGCCTTCTCTGACAAAGAGATTCCTAAGACCATCAGAAATATGTCTTTGTGCCAAGTTAGGTCCAGATCCGTCATTGTTTGAGTTCACAGTGTCCTCTGGAGGTAGGTGAACTACAACTCCAAAACTCAAGGTCAATGCCCACCAAACCCTTCTTGGATCTTCTGTTGGTCATGGGAGTTCTGTGTGCCAAATTTGGTTCAGTTCCATTGTTGGTGGAGTTCAGAATGCTCTTTGATTGTATGTCTCAATCCCAGCAACTACAACTCCCAAATGACAAAATCAATCCTCCCCCAACCCCACCAGTATTCGAATTTGGACAGTTAGGGCATTTGCACCACATTTGGTCTAGTGAATAAAAATACATCCTACATATCAGATATTTACATGATGATTGATAACAGTAGCAAAATTCCAGTTATGAAGTAGCAACGAAAATAATTTCATGGTTGGGGTCACCACAACATGGGGAACTGTATTAAGGGGTCGCGGCATTAGGAAGGTTGAGAAACGCAGCTCCAAACTAACATAATGGTGCTTGTATTGTCGAAGGCTTTCATGGCCGGAATCACTGGGTCGTTGTAGGGTTTTCGGGCTGTATGGCCATGGTTTAGAGCAGGGGTCCTCAAACTTTTTAAACCGGGGGGCCAGTTGTCCCTCAGACCATTGGAGGGCTGGACTATAGTTTTTTTAAAAAAAAATCAATAAAAAAATTCCTATGCACATTGCACCTATCTTATTTTGCTGTGTGGAAGGGCCCTTAGAGGGAGGGGGTTCTTTCTAGCCCTCTTTAGGCAGTAATTCCAGGAGCAGAGAATGGGAAATCTTCCTATTTCTAGTCTGAACAAAATCTGGCTACCAGTATTAAAAAAAAAAACTCTAAAATTATAACTGTAAATAAAGAACAACACTCAAACACAGGGGAACTCCAGACAAGAAACAATCAGGGCCAGCTAATCACCTCTCCCTAAAAACTGTCAGGCTATGAAATGGTAATCAAGGTGGCCAATTGAAACATTCATAACCTACCTCCAACAGACAAGAGTTCTTTCTCCCACCCTGGATCTTCCACAATTTTCCTAGTTAAAGGTTTTCCTCTGACATGAAGTCCAGTCGTGTCTGACTCTGGGGTGTGGTGCTCATCTGCATTTCTAAGTCGAAGAGCCGGCGTTGTCCGTAGACACCCCCAAGGTCATGTGGCTGGCATGACTGCATGGAGCGCCGGGGCAGCCTCCCTTGGCTGGCTCACGCTGCCCATCGGGCGCGATGGGCAGCGTGAGCCTGCCAAGGGAGGAGCAGCCCCGCGTGGCCTACTCGCGCATAAAGCACCTTGTGAGGTGCTTTACGCGCGAGTAGGCCATGCGGAGCAGCTGCCCTTGGCTGGCTCACGCTGCCCATTGGGTGCGATGGGCAGCGTGAGCCAGCCGAGGGAGGGGCATGTGGGGGGGGGTGCTCCTCCTCCGCGGGCCGGATAAGTGCCCTTGGTGGGCCGGAAGTGGCCCGCGGGACGTAGTTTGGGGACCCCTGGTCTAGAGGCATTCTCTCCTGATGATTTGCCTGCATCTATGGCAAGCATCCTCACTACCTCTGAGGATGCTTGCCATAGATGCAGGCGAAACGTCAGGAGATAATGCCTCTAGACCACGGCCATATAGCCTGAAAAACCCTACAACAACCCATAATGGTGCTTGTTTGTTCCAAAAACTGTTTCTAATGGGGAATTACTGTCTTGGATTTCTTTCCTTCTCAGTTTTACCGATGTTTCACTGTCCTCATGAACTGTGACCCGCTTCCGAAGCACCTGGAGATGACTTTGCATTCAAAATGGAGCCGAAATCCCAACATAGAGAGCCGGGAGGTCCCCGTTCGCTTGATAGGCATACAGAGAAGACTAGGGAGCACCAAAGTGAGGCCGAATCCTTCGGGAAGAAGCCCAAAAGACTTGCCATTTGCAACAGCTAGCACTTCGCCAAAGACCCTTTCAGTGTCTTCCTCCAAGAACGAACGACCGCCTCACCATTCTGCAAACCAAATCCTCAAAAGTTGACAGACTGAAATGGGAACCATCTTTCGAATGTATGTGACAAAGACACAAATGCATTTGGATAGAGAGCCGCTTATTGACATTGAGACGGCATTTCCTTGGAGGCAGGAAAGTGTGGTGCTTTTATGGCAGCCGTCTTCCAGTTTAACCATCATGGATTCTTGAAATGGCAGGGAGAAGGTTTCAGGAAAAGAGACAAAGAGAGGTCCGGAGGTCTCAAAAGCATGGATTTTATTTTCAGTTGGGGCCCTGGATTGTGTTGCAATCCAGAGCAGGAAATAAGGCCCTAAGATAACTATCCACCACACTTGACTGTGAAAAACAATCCTTTTTAATTGAAGAAAAATGGTTACAAAATAAAGGAAAAATGCAAAGTCAAAAGCCACAGCAAAAATCAGCCAACATGAATTTCCCTGAACAAGATCAAAACCCAAAGCCACACTGTAAAATACTGGAACCTGTTAGTAATCCACTAACCGTACTTGATGTCCTAGGAATCTTTCAAGACGATGGCCAGGGAAACCGGGAGAACTACTAAAGTCTTCATCAATCTAAAACGATGCCTGAACTGAGAAAGTCAGCCCGGCGGGAGGCACTTAAAGCCGAGGAATTGGTTTCATGAAACGCCTCCCCGCTTTGAAGCCGGTGTTTGTATTTCTTTTAATCTGGAAGACCTTCGCAAGCTGAGTGATTTACTTCTGTCCTGCCAGATCTGGCCCCTTCTATTCTCATTAAGGTTCCCAGGTGCAGAAGGGAGTGAAAGGTCATGGCTTCCCTCTGAAACATTCTCATGAACACTGGTAATTTCATTTTCCAAATCTACAGAAGTTTCTTCCTCACTAATTTCAGGAGCATTGACATCAAGAAGTACATTTTCATTAGCATCAGGAAGTACATTTTCATTAGCATCAGTAAATATATTTTCATTAGCATCAGGAGGAACAAACAGAGAATCAGGTTCAAGTTCAAACTCAGTCTGAACCCCAACAGAGTGGACTTGCATCCAAAAGCAAACCAGAGCAGTGATAGAGGCGTTTGACTGTGCCGTTATACCTTTCAGATTCAAGGAAACAAAGAACATGCTTCTACATACATTAACGTCACTCACTGCATCACCTTAGCATCATAAGAATATCAAATTCTACCTTCCAACATGCAAAAGGCATATGTATGTGTATTTCTTTCTAGCAGCGTCTTACATTCATCAATTAAGGGGCCCACTTTGATCTATCATTAGGGAGAGGGGCGCTCCTTCCCTAGAAGGAAGACACTGGGCTTTTTGTACCAGCCTCTGTGGCTTATCTCTCTCTTGGAATGTATAGATAACATGCCTCCCTCTTCAGCCCCCCTCTTGCTGTGCCTGGACGCAGCTTGCTTGTCCTGTTAGCATTCTTATACAGAGAGAACTTGATTTTTCTTTACATTTCAGTGCTTGTAAAGTACATACAATTTATAAATCAATAAATCAATATCTATTTTTCCAATATCTCCTCATCAACCTGTTTCCCCTGTAGAAAGAACAAGATTCTCTGGATCATAATTTCCATTCCTGTGTCAAAATAAATGGAGAAACATGTGGCCAAGCAATATCAGAGGGGAAAGTTATGAATGAATAAAAATATATGGACTTGGAGATGCTGCCGTGGTTTGCTTTTGCCTGAGCCGACTGGGAAGGACACCGTTTGCCGTTTGCCTTTGCCATTTGGACTCCGTTTGTGGCTACCGGAGCAAGACAAAAATGAAGGAGGAAAACAATAAGGAGAAACAAAGCAGATTATCATTGATCGTGTCAGAAGCAAATTGAGAATACAATTATAATGTATAGAAAAACCACAAACAAGGTTTATTTATTTATTTATCGTGTCAGGCAATCGGACAGTTGTATTACATTTTTGACAGAACAAATAAACAAACATACAAAAGACACAGAGTTTGCAAGCTTGGTAGTTGGTTAAATGTCCTTTGACCAGTATCTGGCCACTTGGAGTGCTTCTGGTGTTGCTGCAAGAAGGTCCTCCATTGTGCATGTGGCAGGGCTCAGGTTGCATTGCAGCAGGTGGTCAGTGGTTTGCTCCTCTCCACACTCGCATGTCGTGGATTCCACTTTGTGGCCCCATTTCTGAAGGTTGGCTCTGCATCTCGTGGTGCCAAAGCGCAGTCTGTTCAGCGCCTTCCAAGTCGCCCAGTCTTCTGTGTGCCCAGGGGGGAGTCTCTCATCTGCTATCACCCACGGATTGAGGTGCTGGGTTTGGGGCTGCCACTTTTGGACTCTCGCTTGCTGAGGTGTTCCAGCGAGTGTCTCTGTAGATTTAAGAAAACTATGTATTGATTTAAGTCGTTGACGTGCTGTCTGATACCCAAACAGGGGGTGAGCTGGAGATGTCTCTGCCTTGGTCCTTTCACTATTGGCTGCTACTTCCCGGCGGATGTCAGGTGGTGCAATACCGGCTAAACAGTGTAATTTCTCCAGTGGTGTAGGGCGCAGACACCCCGTGATAATGCGGAATGTCTCATTAAGAGCCACATCCACTGTTTTAGCGTGGTGAGATGTGTTCCACACTGGGCATGCATACTCAGCAGCAGAGTAGCATAACGCAAGGGCAGATGTCTTCACTGTGTCTGGTTGTGATCCCCAGGTTGTGCCAGTCAGCTTTCGTATGATGTTGTTTCTAGCGCCCACTTTTTGCTTGATGTTCAGGCAGTGCTTCTTGTAGGTCAGAGCACGGTCCAAAGTGACTCCCAGGTATTTGTGTGTGTTATTAGCCTTGACAATGAGAGCTTTCTTTGTGTGCCTTCAAGTTATTTCTGACTTGCCCAAGCACAGCAATACTACAATCTGCAGAAAACACCCAAAATGTTGTCTCATCCAGAGAAGCCCCATGAGGGATCCAAACCATATTTGCACTGCAGACTTATCATGGTTAAGGTGGTTATCCAACATCTTTATTAATGACTTAGATGAAGGGTTAGAAGGCAGGATCATCAAGTTTGCAGATGACACCAAATTGGGAGGGATAGCCAATACTCCAGAGGACAGGAGCAGGATTCAAAACGATCTTGACAGATTAGAGAGATGATGGGCCAAAACTAACAAAATGAAGTTCAACAGTGACAAATGCAAGATACTCCACTTTGGCAGGAAAAAACGAAATGCAAAGATACAGAATGGGGGAGGCCTGGCTCGAGAGCAGTACGTGTGAAAAAGATCTTGGAGTCCTCGTGGACAACAAGTTAAACATGAGCCAACAATGTGATGTGGCGGCAAAAAAAGCCAATGGCATTTTGGCCTGCATCAATAGGGCATAGTGTCTAGATCTAGGGAAGTAATGCTACCCCTCTATTCTGCTTTGGTTAGACCACACCTGGAATATTGTGTCCAATTCTGGGCACCACAATTCAAGAGAGATATTGACAAGCTGGAATGTGTCCAGAGGAGAGCGACTAAAATGATAAAATGTCTGGAGAACAAGCCCTATGAGGAGTGACTTGAGGAGCTGGGCATGATTAGCCTGAAGAAGAGAAGGCTGAGAGGAGATATGATAGCCATGTATAAATATGTGAGAGGAAGCCACAGGGAGGAGGGAGCAAGCTTGTTTTCTGCTTCCCTGGAGACTAGGACGCGGAACAATGGCTTCAAACTGCAAGAGAGGAGATTCCATCTGAACATGAGGAAGAACTTCCTGACTGTGAGAGCCGTTCAGCAGTGGAACTCTCTGCCCCGGAGTGTGGTGGAGGCTCCTTCTTTGGAGGCTTTGAAGCAGAGGGTGGATGACCATCTGTCAGGGGTGATGTGAATGCAATATTCCTGCTTCTTGGCAGAATGGGGTTGGACTGGATGGCCCATGAGGTCTCTTCCAACTCTATGATTCTATGATTCTAAGGTGGTATGAAACGGTCACTTGAAGTCTTGCCGCATGCTCCGGGTTGGGGAGGGACAAAACCAATGCCACTTCCGACGCAACGCGTTTGAGCTCGCTTTTCCGTGGGCGGCAAAGCCTCCGTGGGATCAGCAACTCTGGCTTGAAGTAGCCAACCAAACAAAGTAAAGAAGAGTAAGTTTGCCTCTACCCAACAACCACATCCTTTGCTCAGCCTTCACTCTCCTGCGAGCGGCACAGAAACCTACAAAACATTGTCATAAACACATGGGATGCTGATCAGTATTTCCATAGAAGTATTTCCATAGAAGTCCACGGGTCCCGAGCGTATCGATTTTCACAATCTGCTTATCAGCAGGAAAAAGCAAAAACAAAATCCCACAATTAGGTCAAGTGAGCATCCGAGTTGACAAGTCCTATTCATTTCCAAAGTAAAGTTGTGAGGATGCACTGATTTCCCCAAATGGAGGGTGCTGGTGTGGGTCATAAGGAGTTTTATGGTCGTTTGGATAAAGGATTGGGGTCTTTGCCTGGCATCTGGTTAGGAACATGCACGCATGCAAGTGTGGTTGATATGGGCATGTATCCTTTTCCAGATGGGGAACAGGGGCACCTCCTTTTGCTTTCTTCTCTTCATCTGCAAAGGTCCCATGGGCACTTTAAAGCCTGCCATTGCTTATCAATGGAGATGGAAACATGGGACCCAGTTCAGCTGGTCTGGGCTTCAAAGGGAAGAGAAACAAGAGTTGGATGAATCATAGAATCAAAGAGTTGGAAGAGACCTCATGGGCCATCCAGTCCAACCCCCTGCCAAGAAGAAGGAATATTGCATTCTAATCACCCCTGACAGATGGCCATCCAGCCTCTGTATAAAAGCTTCCAAAGAAGGAACCTCTACCACACTCCGGGGCAGAGAGTTCCACTGCTGAACGGCTCTCACAGTCAGGAAGTTCTTCCTCAAGTTCAGATGGAATCTCCTCTCTTGTAGTTTGAAGCCATTGTTCCGTGTCCTAATTGATAACATTAAAACAATGCAACATAGAAAGTTCAGTATACAGTGAACTCTCAAGCAAGTGGCAAAAAAGCACATGAAGTTGGACAAGGTAAGGCTGAACTCAGCGGATGGAGTTGCCAGGACAGGCTGCAAGAGAACCACATTTTCATGGGTGGGCACCATCTTTGGCTTACCATCCAAGGACAAAAGGAGATCTTTAGAGGTCCTAGAATCATAGAATCAAAGAGTTGGAAGAGACCTCATGGGCCATCCAGTCCAACCCCCTGCCAAGAAGCAGGAATATTGCATTCAAATCACCCCTGACAGATGGCCATCCAGCCTCCGGTTAAAAGCTTCCAAAGAAGGAGCCACCACCACACCAGCAGAGAGTTCCACTGCTGAACGGCTCTCACAGTCAGGAAGTTCTTCCTTAAGTTCAGATGGAATCTCCTTTTTTGAAGTTTGAAGCCATTGTTCCACGTCCTAGTCTCCAGGGAAGCAGAAAACAAGCTTGCTCCCTCCTCCCTGTGGCTTCCTCTCACATATTTATACATGGCTATCATATCTCCTCTCAGCCTTCTCTTCTTCAGGCTAAACATGCCCAGCTCCTTAAGCCGCTCCTCATAGGGCTTGTTCTCCAGACCCTTGATCATTTTAGTCACCCTCCTCTGGACACATTCCAGCTTGTCAACATCTCTCTTCTTCAACTGTGGTGCCCAGAATTGGACACAATATTCCAGGTGTGGTCTAACCAAAGCGGAATAGAGGGGTAGCATTACTTCCCTAGATCTAGACACTATGCTCCCATTGATGCAAGCCAAAATCCCATTGACTTTTTTTGCTTTGCATTGTTGGCTCATGTTTGACTTGCTTTCCACAAGGACTCCAAGATCTTTTTCACACGTACTGCTCTCGAGCCAGGCATTGTCCCTCATTCTGTATCTTTGCATTTCGTTTTTCCTGCCAAAGTGGAGTATCTTGCATTTGTTCCTGTTGAACTTCATCTCTCTAATCTGTCAAGATCATTTTGAAACCTGCTCCTGTCCTCTGGAGTATTGGCTCTCCCTCCCAATTTGGTGTCATCTGCAAACTTGATGATCATGCCTTCTAACCCAGCTGCTAGGAATTGTGGGAGTTGAAGTCAAAAACACCTGGAGGGCCAAAATTTGCCCATTCCTGATCTACACCCTAGAAAGAATCCAGTTTGACACCACTTTGCCTGCTGAGAGGAGACATGATAGCTATGGATAAATATGTGAGAGGAAGCCACAGGGAGGAGCGAGCAAGCATGTTTTCTGCTTCCTTGGAGACTAGGACACGAAACAATGGCTTCAAACTACAAGAGAGGAGATTCCATCTGAACATGAGAAAGAACTTCCTGACTGTGAGAGCCATTCAGCAGTGGAACTCTCTGCCCCGGAGTGTGGTGGAGGCTCCTGCTTTGGAGGCTTTGAAACAGAGGCTGGACGGCCATCTGTCAGGGGTGATTTGAATGGGTTTATATATCTATTCCGCTTTGGTTAGACCACACCTGGAATATTGTGTCCAATTCTGGGCACCACAATTGAAGAGAGAT
>NW_026844478.1:25287207-25489940 GCF_025583915.1 Anolis sagrei ordinatus
TATTCCTGCTTTTTGGCAGGGGGTTGGACTGGATGGCCCATGAGGTCTCTTCCTACTCTATGATTCTATGATGAAAAAGCTTCTCAGATTCTCTTCTGATTGGGAAAATGGGAATTGAGCATCATTTTAAAAAGCTTAATTCAATGGTTAAGTACATTTCTACAATTTCAGGATCATAGGCTCTGTCAGTATCTAAAATTGTGGGTTTGATTTCATAACACAAGAGAAGGTTTGTTTGGCTGAAGGAACAACCCATCCTTCTCAGATGTTCCAGCCCTAAAATAATCCAGGGGAGAAGCTTGGGGAGACCGAATTCAGCGATCAGAGAGAGAAAGCACCATATATTTCCAAAGCGATGGTCATGGAATCAAGGTTTGGCTTCCCCAGGCTTCTCTATCTCACCTTTGCGTTTTTCAGTGCTGAAAATCCAGATGTGTCTCACTGATAAGCCTTCACCTGACTTTCCAGGGTGAGTCAAGAGGGAAAAGGCTCTCCCCTGAGTCAGGGATATACAATAATCAGGCAAGGGGTTACCAGAAATCCTCTGTGAGCAAACCAGAAGCTCTTTCATCAGATGGCATCACGAGGCCGCGCCGTGCCTCATGGGTTGCTCTGCTTCAAGGTGTCAAACCTCAGCTCCTTTACGTAGAAAAGCCTTCAGTTGTGGCTGCGTACCATTTGGACGCCATCAAGCTTGACTCAGCAGGAGCCAGTTCAAAGCTGGCACGTTGGCTTCCCGCCCTTGAGGCTGTCGGTTGATAAGAAGAACGTTCTCCAAGCCAAAGACCCATTTCACACACTGTGATCGAGGCCACCTTTGTAGACCTCTGGGCAACTTCTACTTACCGGCTCTTCCATTCTCCAGCCCAGACCACTAAATTACTGTAAGGGAGGCTTTCAGTTGGAAAGGAATGAGTTAATATTCAGTGGGGAGCGAAAAGGCTGTGCCCAGAGGCAGCCCTAGGTAATTTTCAATGGTAAGCAAACAGTATTTGCCCCCCCCCCCCAACAATCGCTGATCTATACTTTCTATTCGTCGTGGGAGTTCTGTGTGCCATCATTGGTGGAGTTCCGAATGCTCTTTGAGTGTATGTTAACTATAAATCCCAGCAACTACAACTCCCAAATGACAAAATCAATCCCCGCAACCCCACCAGTATTCAAATTTGGGCAAATATCGGGGTTTTGTGCCAAGTTTGGTCCAATGAATGAAAATACATCCTGCATATCAGATATTTACATTAGCAAAATTACCGCTCTGCATCGCCTCTGGGCTGAGAAGGGCGGTATATAGCAATGAAAATAATTTTACGGTTGGGGGTCACCACGACATGGGGGACTGTATTAAGGAGTCACAGCATTAGGAAGGTTGAGAACCACTGTGCTAAGGAAACAATGTGTGATATTGAACGTTCCCAGTTTGATACACATTCATTACCTACACCAGTGTTTCTCAACCTGGGGGTCAGGACCCCTGTGGGGGTCGCGAGGGGGTGTCAGAGGGGTCGGCAAAGACCATCAGAAAATACAGTATTTTCTGTTGGTCATGGGGGTTCTGTGTGGGAAGTTTGGTCCAATTCTATCGTTGGTGGGGTTTAGAATTTCATTGTGGGCAAACTATAAATCTCAGCAATTACAACTCCCAAATGTCAAGGTCTATTTTCCTCAAAGTCCTCCAGTGTTCACATTTGGGCATACTGAGTATTCGTGCCAAGTTTGGTCTAGATCCATCATTGTTTGAGTCCACAGTGCTCTCTGGATGGAGGTGAACTACAACTCCAAAAACTCAAGGTCAATATCCATCAGACCCTCCCAGTATTTTCTCTTGGTCATGGGAGTTCTGTGTGCCAGAGTTGGTTCAATTCCATCATTGGTGGAGTTCAGAATGCTCGTTGATTGTAGATGAACTATAAATCCCAGCAACTACAACTCCCAAATGACAAAATAACCCCCCCCCCCAACCCCATCCGTATTCAAATTTGGGCATATCGGGTATTTGGGATTTGAAAATACATCCTGCATATCAGATATTTACATTACCTCACCTGCTTCATAGAATATCTGCTACAAAACAGGAGCTTTTTTGTTGAATTCCTGGGCCACAAAAGCAGATGGTGAAAACAGAAGAATGGCCTGCTTTAAGAGAGTGTGTTTACTCCATCAATGTTTAACATCTACACCAGTGTTTCTCAACCTGGGGGTCGGGACCCCTGGAGGGGCCGCGAGGGGGTGTCAGAGGGGTCATCAAAGACCACCAAAAAACACAGTATTTTCTGTTGGTCATGGAGGTTCTGTGTGGGAAGTTTGGCCCAAGTTAATCGTTGCTAGGGTTCAGAATGCTCTTTGATTGTAGGTGAACTATAAATCCCAGTAACTACAACTCCCAAATGTCAAGGTCTATTTTCCCCAAACTCCACCAGTGTTTACATTTGGATATATTGAGTATCTGTGCCAAGTTTGGTCCAGATCCATCATTGTTTGAGTCCACAGTGCTCTCTGGATGCAGGTAAACAACAACTCCCCAAACTCAAGGTCAGTGCCCACCAAACCCTTGCAGCAATAAGCAAGAGTCCAAAAGTGGCAGGCTAAAGCCCAGCACCTTAACCCATGGGTGATACTGGATGAGGGTTCATGGGAGTTCTGTGTGCCAAGTTTGATTCAATTCCATCTCTGGTGGAGTTCAGAATGCTCTTTGATTGTAGGTGAACTATAAATCCCAGCAACTACAACTCCTACAGGACAAAATCAATACCCTCCCCCAATCCAAACAGTATTCAAATTTGGGTGTATTGGGTATTTGTGCCAAATTTGGTCCAGTGTATGAAAATATATCCTGCATATCAGATATTTACTATACGATTCATAACAGTAGCAAAATTACAGTTATGAAGTAGCAACGAAAATAATGTTATGGTTGGGGGTCACCACAACATGAGGAACTGTACTAAGGGGTCGCGGAATTAGGAAGGTTGAGAACCACTGATCTACACTAACACGACTGTCGCAACATAGTAGGTTAGCCCACGGGTGCTTCTGCCGCTGACTTCATTCTCACAGTCGGGTTGCATCAAGCTTCACTTAGCCGGGGTCTCCATCCGATCTTACTCTCTTTTCTTACGATCACAGATGGAGACCATGGGAAAAGAGATTAAGAAGAGGAAAGAATGGTAGTAGACAAGATGGGATGAGCTAATGAAAGAGCAGCACACACACTTTTTTTGGGTCGCAACTGACGTGAGCCTCAAATGCCGAGTTGAAATAGCTATTTGTTTTTGCTGTTGTTGTGGGAGAAGACTGTGAACAAATCTCCCCACAATGGAAGATGCGATTGTTCCCCAGGAAGTTGTGGGCAGGCACAATGATGTGCTACCTTTCTCATTGCCTTGCGCAGTGCCTAAGAACCAAGGCAGCCTTGATGTTCCTCACACAGCCAAGGGTTTGGAAGGCACCAGACGTATGGAAGCTGGAGACGCGTACTCCCCTCCTAGCCCCAGGTCCTCCGGCTCAACCGTCACCATGAAGGCCTTCCTGGGCCTCATCACCGCATTTGTGATCGCGCAGCTGGTCGGGACCGCCATGTTTGGCTTGTATCTGCACATGAAGTTGGACAAGGTAAGGCTGAACTCAGCAGATGGAGTTGCTAGGACAGGCTGCAAGAGTAACCACATTTTCATGAGTGGGCGCCATCTTTGGCTTACCATCCAAGGACAAAAGGAGATCTTTAGAGGTCCTAGAATCATAGAATCAAAGAGTTGGAAGAGACCTCATGGGCCATCCAGTCCAACCCCCTGCCAAGAAGCAGGAATATTGCACTCAAAGCACCCCTGACAAATGGCCATCCAGCCTCTGTTGAAAAACTTCCAAAGAAGGAGCCTCCACCATACTCCGGGGCAGAGAGTTCCACTGCTGAACGGTCAGGAAGTTCTTCCTCATGTTCAGATGGAATCTCCTTTCTTGTAGTTTGAAGCCATTGTTCCATTGCGTCCTAGTCTCCAAGGCAGCAGAAAACAAGCTTGCTCTCTCCTCCCTGTGACTTCCCCTCACATATTTATACATGGCTATCATATCTCCTCCCAGCCTTCTCTTCTTCAGGCTAAACATGCCCAGCTCCTTAAGCCGCTCCTCATAGGGCTTGTTCTCCAGACCCTTGATCATTTTAGTCGCCCTCCTCTGGACACATTCCAGCTTGTCAATATCTCTCTTCAATTGTGGTGCCCAGAATTGGACACAATATTCCAGATGTGGTCTCACCAAAGCGGAATAGAGGGGTAGCATTACTTCCCTAGATCTAGACACTATGCTCCTATTGATCCAGGCCAAAATCCCATTGGCTTTTTTTGCCACCACGTCACATTGTTGGCTCATGTTTAACTTGTTGTCCACGAGGACTCCAAGATCTTTTTCACACGTACTGCTCTCGAGCCAGGGATCGTCCCCCATTCAGTATCTTTGCATTTCGTTTTTTCTGCCTAAGTGGAGTATCTTGCATTTGTCCCTGTTGAACTTCATTTTGTTAGTTTTGGCCAATCATCTCTCTAATCTGTCAAGATTGTTTTGAATCCTGCTCCTGTCCTCTGGAGTATTGGCTCTCCCTCCCAATTTGGTGTCATCTGCAAACTTGATGATCCTGTCTTCTAACCCTTCATCTAAGTCATTAATAAAGATGTTGAACAGGACCGGGCCCAGGACGGAACCCTGCTTGTGGCACTCCGCTCGTCACTTCTTTCCAGGATGAAGAGGAAGCATTAGTGAGCACCCTCTGGGTTCGTCCATTTAACCAGTTAACGATCCACCTCACTGTAGTTTTGCCTAGCCCACATTGGACTAGTTTCCTTGCCAGAAGGTCATGAGGGACCTTGTCGAAGGCCTTCCTGAAATCCAGGTTCGCTCCATCCACGGCATTCCCCGCATCTGTCCAGCTTGTAACTCTATCGAAAAAAGAGATCAGATTAGTCTGGCATGACTAGTTTTTGATAAATCCATGTTGACCATTAGCGATGACCGCATTTGTTTCTAAGTGTTTGCAGACCACTTCCTTAACAATCTTTTCCAGGATCTTGCCTGGTATCGACGTGAGGCTGACCGGACAGTAATTGTTTGGTTATCCTTTTTTCCCATCTTGAAGATTGGGACCACATTGGCCCTCCTCCAATCTGCTGGAACTTCTCCCGTTCTCAAGAACTCACAAAGATGATTGCCAATGGTTCGGAAATGACTTCCGCTAGTTCCTTCAATACTCTTGGATGTAGTTGACCTGGCCCTGGGGACTTGAACTCATTTAGAGTGGCCAGAGCTTAAAATGTTTCAATTGCGTTGGTTGTTCTATCAGGACAGGATCCAAAAGGAACCAAATTCTGATCAAAAGGAGGTCATTTTTAGTTAACCATCCAAGCTCAGATAAAGACCTTTAGAGAACCTAAACTCTTCAAACATTTGAGTGGCATTGGTTGTTTGGTCAGGAGAGGATCCAAAAGGAACCACATTTGCATGGGTTGGATGCCATTTTCAGCTTACCATCTGAAGCTGGATGGAGACCTTTGGAGGCTCTAATCACCACTTAGATTCTCTTGATCTTGTGTTCTTCTTTCTTAATAACTTTCCCTAACTTGGCCACTTTCTGATCTTGCTTTGTCTGTTTTTCCATCTGTGAAATATTGAAAGCTATGGGTCTTTCCCTTAGCTATTCCCTAGCTCATGTTTGAGTGCCAACTCACTGGGTTTGGTTGCCTCAGCCAAGGCCGTTCTAGATACGGAAGCTTAAATTGCTAATGGAACAGCATCTTCCATGACGCGATGTCATCGTAAACGCGCCAACTTTGCCCAATTTTGGATGTTAACCAATGGATGGCAGACCATCAGGGAACTTTCCAGAGTCTTGGGAACTATTCTTTCCTAGAGGTTGGTGGAGCTGAAGCTTCAGAGATAGATGGGCCAAGGGTCTGACTCAGTTTGAGACAATGCGACTAAAGTGATCAAGGGTCTGGAGAACAAGTCCTATGAGGAGCGGCTTAAGGAGCTGGGCATGTTTAGCCTGAAGAAGAGAAGGCTGAGAGGAGATATGATAGCCATGTATAAATATGTGAGAGGAAGCCACAGGGAGGAGGGAGCAAGCTTGTTTTCTGCTGCCCTGGAGACTAAGACACGAAACAATGGCTTCAAACTACAAGAAAGGAGATTCCATCTGAACATGAGGAAGAACTTCCTGACGGTGAGAGCCGTTCAGCAGTGGAACTCTCTGCCCCGGAGTGTGGTGGAGGCTCCTTCTTTGGAAGCTTTTAAACAGAGGCTGGATGGCCATCTGTCAGGGGTGGTTTGAATGCAATATTCCTACTTCTTGGCAGAATGGGGTTGGACTGGATGGCCCATGAGGTCTCTTCCAACTCTGATTCTCTGATTCTAATGCCCTTTGCTTCTTGGGGCAGATAAAGTGAGCCCTTGTTCTCCGCTGGATTTGTTTCCATAACGTATCCATGTCTATAGATGGTTAAGTTCCATGATATAGCAACATTGTGTCCCTTGTATAAAAGGGCACAGTCAAGGTTAGCATTTTGGGATATTTTCAATTCATGGATGGTTGAATCCCTGGATGCAAAATTTGTGAATCTGGAGGGTCAACTGCACAATTTTGACCTTCTAGGACAGGGGTCCTCAAACTACGGTCCGCGGGCCACTTCCGGCCCGCCAAGGACACTTATCCAGCCCATGGAGGAGGAGCCCCCCCCACACACAGTTGGGCGCTCCCTGTACCCAGCTCCTGTCAGTTGTGCGCTCCCTGTATCCAGCACCCGTCAGTTGTACGCTTCCTGTACCCAGCTTCCGTCAGTTGTGCGCTCCCTGTACCCAGCTCCCGTCAATTGTGCGCTCCCTGTACTCAGCTCCCGTCAGTTGTGCGCTCCCTGTACCCAGCTCCTGTCAGTTGTGTGCTCCCTGTACCCAGCTCCCATCAGTTGTGCGCTCGCTGTACCCAGCTCCCATCCGTAGCCTAACTACCAAGTGCTGGACTAATTGCAGCTTCTGGGCAGTCTTCAGAGGCAACCCCATGTAGAGAGTTTTGCAGTAATCTATATGGGATGTAACCGCTCTGAGTCCCCTCGGGGAGATATAGCAGAATATAAATGAATATAAATGTTATTATTATTATTACGCCTCCCAGGATCCCATAGGTTTGGCAATTTGAGTGGAATCAAACTGCATTCATTCTGCAGTGTAGATGGACGTCTTGCTCATCTATAGATGTCTCAGGCTGAACCTTCTCTTTCCTCAGGTGGGAGAGGAAATGAGTTTAGGAGAAGACGTTCTGTTTCTCCGAAGATTGCAGAAGTGCCGGAAACCGCAAGATGGTGGAGCAACCCTCCTGGATTGTGCAAAGGTTTTGAAAAGCTTCCAGGATCTGCAGGATCTAGCGAGCAAGGTAAGGACACAGCCTTGTGAAGGCTTTTGAGCAGAAAGGGAGCCCTCCAAGATGTATTTCCGAGAGGAAGAGACTCAATGCAACTATTCCACGATGACATGTTCATACTATTTGTACTACTGTGGCTCCAGCCAATGGAATTTATAGTTTGTGGAGGGAATTGGGATTCTCTGCTGGAAAGCTCCACTTCACTTCTCGGGGCACAGAAATTCCAAGCAGCTCACGCAACTGCAAATCCCAGAATTAAAGGGAGCAGAGTTATAAAAGTGGAATGGAATCATCTTCTAGAGGCATTTTCTCCTGACATTTCACCTGCATCTATGGCAAGCATCCTCAGAGGTAGTGAGGTCTGTTGGAAGTAGGAAAATGGGTTTATATATCCCAGGGTGGGACAAAGGACTTTTGTCTGCTGGAGCTAGGTGTGAATGTTTCAACTGACCACCTTGATTAGCATTTAATGGCTTGGAAGTGCCTGGGGGGAATCTTTTGTTGAGAGTATTTTGATGTGCCTGATTGTTTCCTCTCTGTTATTTTGCTGTTGTAATTTTAGAGTTTTTTTTTTAATACTGGTAGCCAGATTTTGTTCATTTTCATGGTTTCTTCCTTTCTGTTGAAATTGTCCACATGTTTGTGGATTTCAGTGGCTTCTCTATGTAGTCTGACATGGTGGTTGTGAGAGTGGTCCACCATTTCTGTGTTCTCAGATAATATGCTGTGTCCAGGTTTGTTCATCAGGCGCTCTGCTATGGCTGACTTCTCTGGTTGAAGTAGTCTGCAGTGCCTTTCATTTTCCTTGATTCGTGTTTGGGTGCTGCTGCGTTTGAAACATTCTCACCTAGCTCCAGCAGACAAAAGTCCTTTGTCCCACCCTGGTCATTCCACAGATATATAAACCCATTTTCCTACTTCCAACAGACCTCACTACCTCTGAGGATGCTTGCCATAGATGCAGGCGAAACGTCAGGAGAAAATGCCTCTAGAACATGGCCATATAGTCCGGAAAAACCTACAACAACCCAGTGATTCCGGCCATGAAAGCCTTTGACAAAAGTTTTTATTGTTGCTTAAATCTTCAATAAATCAAACAAATACTTCAAGGCTTTGGATCAACTGGTGGCTTGCTTAAATCTTGTCCACAAGGGACAGGCAACTTTCTTCATAAACTGTGTCTTCCTTCTACAAGGGAAATCCTTGTCCCCTCCCTGGGCAATCTGACTTAAGCTCTGTTGACGTGGGCCCCTACACCCGGTCCCAATTGCATTATGGCTGCCGCGAGTGGTCCTTACCAAACAGAGTCCTTTAGTAGATTTCCAAGAGGAAAGAAAGCTTTCAATTCCCAGCGAAGGCTGGCTGTAGAGTTGTGGAACTACATTCCCCAACAAAGGCTATGCTGTAGTTCTCTGTAGAGCTGTGGAACTGGATCCCTCCAGCAAAGATGAAGCTTTCTACAGGTGGAACTGATTCACGTCCTGTACGAAAGGCTTCTCTGTGTGAACTGAACTAGAGGTCCCCTTTTTCCCTCCTTAACCCAGAAAAAGGGGCGGAACTAAAGAACATAATGATAATTGATGGGTCATTGGCCCTATGAATGCAAACCAAGGGAAGCCACCTTATTGCAAAATGCATGGAACTCTGGAATAAATGCAAACACTCAATAGAAAGGGAAAGAAGTTGGAGCTCCTGGTACAGCCGTACCAACACATATTCAATTCCTTGTTATAATGACAATACAGCGAGACACAAATACACAAACAAAGGCAGAGGCTCCTCCTTTCATTTCCGGCTTCTGGAGGAGGTGCTCATCTCCAGCTCTGTGGGAGGTGCTGTTCTCAATTTCCAAGCCGAAGAGATTCTGATTGTCCGTAGACACCTCCTGGTCGTGTGGCCGGCATGAGTGCATGGAGCATCCTTATTGCCTTTCGCAGTCATTGATCTACTCACATTTGTATTTTTTTTTAACTGCTAGGTTGGCAGGAGCTAGGGCTAACAGTGGGAGCTCACCATTTCCCGCAGATTCGAACTGCCAAGCTTCAGCTCAACAGTTCAGCAGCACAAGGGTTTAACCCAGTGTTTCTCAACCTTCCTAATGCCGCAACCCCTTAATACAGTTCCTCATGTTGTGGTGATCCCGCCAATCATAAAATTATTTTCGTTGCGACTTCATAACTGTAATTCATAACTGTTATGAATTGTAATGTAAATATCTGCTATGCAGAATGTATTTTCATTCACTGAACCAAATAGGCCACAAATACCCAATAAGACCAAATTTGAATACTGGTGGGGTTGGAGGGGGATTGATTTTGTTATTTGAGAGTTGTAGTTGCCGGGATTTATAGTTCACCTCCAATCAAAGAGCATTCTGAACTCCACCAATGATAGAATTGAACCAAACTTGGCACACAGAACTCCCATGACCAACTGAAAATACTGGAAGGGTTTGGTGGGCATTGACCTTGATTTTTGGAGTTGTAGTTCACTTTTTTTTTAATTTTATTATTATTATTGTATAATACATAGAAACATACCATCTTTGAAAATAACATTCAAAATACCAGTTTTTTCCCCAATCCCGCCACCACCACAATCCCCCCCCCCCCCGGGAACAAATAAATACTTTAGCTGTGTTTATTACAATTGTTCAATCATGAGAATAGTTTTGTTCAACACCGTATATTTATCTTTCCCCTTTATTCTATATATGAGACCCTTCCATTTTGCTTTCCATGTCTTTTTGCTTTGACCCGTCATATAGTAACTTTTCCTTTCGCTAATATAATCTTGAAGAAGGTAATCTGCTAAATATTTGTACCAGGTTTTTGTATCCCATTTCACTTACATCCAGAGAGCACTGTGGCCACAAAAAATGATGGATCTGGACCAAACTTGGCATGAATACTCAATATGCCCAAATGTGAGCACTGGTGGAGTTTGGGGGGGAAAATAGACCTTGACATTTGGGTGTTGTAGTTGCTGGGATTTATAGTTCACCTACAATCAAAGAGCATTCTGAATCCCACCAATGATAGAATTGGGCCAAACTTCCCACACAGAAGCCCCATCACCAACTGAAAATACTGTGTTTTCTGATGATATTTGGTGACCCCTCTGGCACTCCCTCAAGACCCCCAGGTTGAGAAACGCTGGTTTAACACATTGTGTCAACCTTGGCCCCATATACTCTGTTTTTCTCTCTTTATTGAGACCTAAAATCATAGAATCATAGAGTTGGAAGAGACCTCATGGGCCATCCAGTCCAACCCCATTCTGCCAAGAAGCAGGAATATTCCATTCAAAGCACCCCTGACAGATGGCCATCCAGCCTCTGTTTAAATGTCTCCAAAGAAGGAGCCTCCACCACACTCCAGGGCAGAGAGTTCCACTGCTGAACGGCTCTCACAGTCAGGAAGTTCTTCCTCATGTTCAGATGGAATCTCCTTTCTTGTAGTTTGAAGCCATTGTTCCGTGTCCTAATTGACAACATTAAAACAATGTAATATAAAAACTTCAGTGTACAGTGAACTCTCAAGCAACTGGCAAAAAAAGAGAGTGAAATAATTATTTAAATGAAAATTAAAATATTTTTTTTAGCAGAAATGTTACATGAAGTTAGGTCTTCATTTGGTTTCAATATTAATATCAATACAAAGTTTATGATACGTTATAGTATTAATTATGCCTATTTGTAATACCAAAGCTCAAGCAAACAGCATCCAGCAATCCCCATGGGTGCTGGTTAATTGAGAGTTCATCCATAGGATTTTTTTCCCCCCTCATGTCAGGAGCGACTTGAGAAACTGCAAGTTGCTTCTGGTCTGAGAGCATTGGCCGTCTGCAAGGACATACCCCAGGGGACCCCCGAATGTTTTGATGTTTTCCCATCCTTGTGGGAGGCTTATCTCATGTCCCCATATGGGGAGCTGGAGCTGACAGAGGGAGCTCATCCACGTTCTCCCCAGATTCAAACCTCCAACCTGTTGGTCTTCAGTCCTGCCGTCACAAGGGTTTAATCCATTGTGCCACCAGGGGCTCCATTTCCATAGATGAAGGCCTGGAAGTGGTGCAAATCTGCTCCAGTGATGCGGTGCGGATGCATCTCTGCATTTGCATCCTTTGCAGAAGTCTCCTTGAACTCAAAGGAGCGTGCACTTCCCCACATTAAATGAATGGTGACGGGTGAGATGCCGTTTGCAACCGTTTATGCTTACCAGGCATTAAAAGCTTGCAACTCAAGAAAAGGGGTTCGAATTGGGAATGAAGGAGGAAACCAGAAAGGCAATGCTTGCCACTTGCCCTTTGCGTTTTCACACCCTACTTTGACTCACACACAACAAGTCATTCTTGTAGTTGGGTTGCTAAATGTAGACTTTCAGGTCCCAGCGTTTTCATGATGCAAAACCCAGCAGGGAAGTGGGACTTTCTTTTTGAATGCTTTGCAAGCAATCACTTCTTCTGTAGAGAACCTTTCTAGCAAAATAGCACTCAGAGCCGATGAGGAGGTGAAGTCGATAGGAATTTTAGGAGGGTCGTCCCCAGGAGGAGGGACCTTGAGACCCCACCAAAGAGGGATCGCTACTTTGGCGAGCTAGAGAAGCCTGATTTCAGCAATTTTATTGAATTAAAATATTCAAAATAAATCTCACCAAAGTTGAAGAAGCAGCACCGAGGTGTTTTTATTAGCGATTCAGCTCAAAAGGATGCAATGTAGCAATGTAGCAATGTAGAAATTTCAACAGAAAGGAAGAAACCATGAAAATGAACAAAATCTGGCTACCAGTATTAAAAAACTCAAAAATTACAGCAGCAAAACAACAGAGGGGAAACAAACAGGCACATGAAATCACTCTCAACAAAAGATTCCCCCCAGGCGCTTCCAAGCCATTGAATGCAAATCAAGGTGATCAGCTGAAACATTCACAGCTAGCCCCAGCAGACAAAAGTCCTTTGTCTCACCCTGGTCATTCCACAGATATATAAACCCATTTTTCCTACTTCCAACAGACCTCACTACCTCTGAGGATGCTTGCCATAGATGCAGGCGAAACGTCAGGAGAAAAATTGCCTCCAGAATATGGCCATATAGCCCGGAAAAACCTACAACAACCCAATGTAGCAATCATTAGAGCCAAAAATAACTTGAAGAAAGTCCAACGGTCACAAAAGGGTGCTTGATGATTTCCCACTGAGCCAAAGAATGGATTCCTTCAGTGCCAGGTTTGATCTGGTCCTTGATCCTTGGGAAACTACAACTCCTTCCAAGGACTGGGACCGTAAGGCCAGGCTCTTCCCTGAAAGCCTCATGGGGTAGCCGCACCTAGTCTCCAGGTCAGGGGCTTGGCAGAGGCGATGGAATGGCGAAGTGCAGAGCAACGGAGCTGGCTTTTTGACAATCAGCTGTTTCTTGTAAAATATATTCTTAAAACTTACATCATTATTCCCCGGGTGTAGATGCCCGAAATACAAAAAGCGAGATAGCAGATAGTGTTAGAATTAAGCTAGGAAAAATATGCCATCAAAATGGAGGCGATCCGCCATCTCACGGATACGGGGCCCCCTGGGGGTTTCCGTATCCGCGGTTTGGGGGAGCGCAGATTTGGCCTCCCCAAAACGCCAGGAAGGCATTCTGGGCAGGCCTGCAGTCTCCCGCGGCCTGGAAAAGGTTCGTTTCATGCATTGAGATAGTTTCAGGCAAGAAGAGACACAAAGTATCAAGCTAGAGAGTTAAAAGTTGCAATCTTTATTTGGAGATTTGTTACAAAGTTGGGGCTTGGTAGGGAAGTGAAAGGAAAGAGCCTACGGCTGTGCAGAGTCCCTGATTGAGCTTGCTGTTGGGGCACATTTCATCAGCTTGGCCCAATCTTTGCATCCAGGAACTGTGGAACTCCCTGCTGCTTGAAGGCAGGGGCCTGGGATGCCCTCGGTGACAAAGGGGCGCATTGACACTGAAGAACGAATGCGGGTTGATGCCACTTTAATAGCCATGGCTCAATGCTAAGCCTGGGAGTTGTAGTTTTGCAAGGTCTGCAGCCTTCTCTGCCAAAGAGCGTTTCCAGATTGTATCTAACCATATGCACACGTGCAATGAAATTGCCAGTCTAGTCCAGCGGGTTTAGGCAAGTGGGTTACACTGTTGAGCTGTTGGATTTGCTGACTGAAAGGTTGGCGGTTCAAATCTGGGGAGTGGGGTGAGCTCCCGCTGTCAGCCCCCGCTTCTGCCAACCTAGCAGTTCGAAAACATGCAAATATGAGTAGATCAATAGGTTCCACTTTGGGGGGAAGATAACAGCACTCTTGCAGTCATGCTGGTCATATGACCTTGGAGGTGTCTATGGACAACGCCAGCTCTTCAGCACCAACCTCCAGAGTCAGACACAACTAGACTTACTGCCAGAGAAAAACCTTTACCTTTACCTTTACCTTATATATTGAACTGATGTTATTCTGTATTTAATAATATATATTTTTCTCTCTCTCTCTTTCCCAAAATGAATTTGTCTAGGTTCCCCAAGAAAGTGCTCTTGCCATGCAAAAAGGTAAGTGGTTGCCTTTATTTTGGAAAGTTTCAGAGGAAGGAACTGGCAAAAACACCTCTGAATGTATTGTTGAAGGCTTTCATGGCCGGAATCACTGGATTGTTGTAGGTTTTTTCGGGCTGTATGGCCATGGTCTAGAGGCATTCTCTCCTGACGTTTCGCCTGCATCTATGGCAAGCATCCTCAGAGGTAGTGAGGTCTGTTGGAACTAGGAAAAGGGGTTTATATATCTGTGGAATGACCAGGGTGAGACAAAGGACTCTTGTCTGCTGGAGCTAGGTGTGAATGTTTCAACTGACCACCTTGATTAGCATACAATGGGCTGACTGTGCCTGGAGCAAACTTTTGTTGAGAGGTAATTAGATGTCCCTGCCTGCTTCCCCTCTGTTGTTGTGCTGTTGCAATTTTAGAGTTTTTTAATACTGGTAGCCAGATTTTGTTCATCTTAATGGTTTCCTCCTTTCTGTTGAAATTGTCCACATGTTTGTGTATTTCAATGGCTTCTCTGTGTAGTCTGACATGGTGGTTGTTGGAGTGGTCCAGCATTTCTGTGTTCTCAAATAAAATGCTGTGTCCAGGTTGGTTCAACAGAGAGGAAGCAGGCGGGGACATCTGATTTCCTCTCCACAAAAGTTTGCTCCAGGCACAGTCAGCCCATTGTATGCTAATCAAGGTGGTCAGTTGAAACATTCACACCTAGCTCCAGCAGACAAGAGTCCTTTGTCTCACCCTGGTCATTCCACAGATATATAAACCCCTTTTCCTAGTTCCAACAGACCTCACTACCTCTGAGGATGCTTGCCATAGATGCAGGAGAAACGTCAGGAGAGAATGCCTCTAGACCATGGCCATATAGCCCGAAAAAACCTACAACACCTCTGAATATTCATTATCCTGGGTGGGGGGAATCCTGAAGTTAATGGGGTCACTATGGTTGGATTTCTATTGCCATATAATGCCATTTGGAATGGCATTATACAGTGAGTGTAAACCAGTGGTTCTCAACCTTTCTAATGCTGCACCCCCTTCATACAGTTCCTCATGTTATGGTTTTGTTTTGTTTTTTTGCCGTGTCAGGAGCGACTTGAAAAACTGCATGTCGCTTCTGGTGTGAGAGAATTGGTCATATGCAAGGACGTTGTCCATGGGACGCCAGGATGATTTGATGTTTTTATCATCCTTTTATCATGTTATGGTGACCCCCAGCCATAAAATTATTTGCCCGCCAAACCGGAAGGGTTTGGTGGGCATTGACCTTGAGTTTGGGAGTTGTAGTTCACCTACATCCAGAGAGCACTGTGGACTTGAACAATGATGGATCTGGACCCAACTTGGCATGAAAATTCAACATGCCCAAATGTGAACACTGGTGGAGTTGCGGGAAAATAGACCTTGACCTTTGAGAGTTGTATTTGCTGGGGTTTATAGTTCACCTACCACAGTGTTTCTCAACCTACGGGTTGGGATCCCTGGGGGGTTGCAAGAGGGCTTTCAGAGGGGTCACCAAAGACCATCAGAAAGGGAATCTTTGATTGTAGATGAACTATAAATCCCAGCAACCACAACTCAAGGTCTATTTTCCCCAAACTCCATCAGTGTTCACATTTCGGCATATTGAGTATTTGTGCCAAGTTTGGTCCAGATCCATCATTGTTTGAGTCCAGAGTGCACTCAGGATGCAGGTGAGCTACAACTCCAAAACTCAAGGTCAATGCCCACCAAACCCTTCCAGTGTTTTCTGTTGGTCATTGAAGTTCAGTATGTCAAGTTTGGTTCAATTCCATCGTTGGTGGAGTTCAGAATGCTCTTTGATTGTAGGTGAATTATAAATCCCAGCAACTACAACTCCCAAATGACAAAATCAACATCACCCCCACCCCACAAGCATTCAAATTTGGGCATATTGGGTATTTGTGTACAAATTTGGTCCAGCGAATGCAAACACATCCTGCATATCAGATATTTACATTACGATTCAGTAGCAAAATTACTTATGAAGTAGCAACGAAAATAATTTTATGGTTGGGGTCACCATAACATGAAGAAGTGTATTAAAGGGTCACGGCATTAGGAAGATTGAGAACCACTGACCTACAATCAAAGAGCATTCTGAGCCCCACCAACGATAGAATTGGGCCAAACTTCCCACACAGAACCCCCATGACCAACAGAAAATACTGTGTTTTCTGGTGGTCTGACAGCACCTCATGACCCCCACCCAGGGGTCCCAACCCCCAGTTTGACAAACACTGGTGTAAACCCATGCAGTGCAGTTCAGCAATGCAGCATGGGTTTGCACATAGGACTCAGGGTGCATGTAAGCTGATAGGATTAATGCAGCTTGACATCATTTAAGTTGATTTCTAGATGTGTCTATGAGAGTTTGGTGAAGAAATGAACACAGGAAAATGAACGCTTTCTAAAAAAAATCATTTCAGGTGACAAGAGGCCCTCCGCAACCATTCACCTGGCAGGTTGGAAGGACAGCAACAAAGGTGAGCATCAAGGGTGAATACAAATCGAAAAAGGGTCAAAATGTTCCTCTTTTCTATCTTTCAATCCTGCCAAAACCAAGCACAGCACTTAGTGCAAAGAGCAAACATTCAGGAAGAATTTTTAATACTGGCAGCCAGATTTTGTTCATTTTCAGGGTTTCCTCCTTTCTTTTGAAATTGTCCACATGCTTGTGGATTTCAGTGGCTTCTCTGTGTAGTCTGACATGGTGGTTGTGAGAGTGGTCCAGCATTTCTGTGTTCTCAAATAATATGCTGTGTCCAGGTGTTATAGAGCTAAAATTTAGGGGTCTTTGCCAGGAGGCAGAGACCAATTAGACTCCTCAAAGAGTTCTTTTTTTCCTGGTGAGACAGAGAAGCATCCCATGTTTTTCCCTGATTTCCCAATGAAAAGTCTCACCAGTTGAAGAAAGGCCATCGAAGTTTAATGCGATTCAGCTGAAACCGGATGCAAAGCTGCAATCATTCGCCAAGCTAAGCATGAGGGGAATACACCAATACAGTCATATTTATAGCATATTCAAAGTTGTAGAGTTCAAACTCCCCGCCCCAGCTTCCCTGTTGTTCCCTGCCATGATTGGGCGATGGGCTCCAGTGGTCTGTAGGAACCAATGGGGAGAGCTCTGCCACCTGGTGGCGACAGCCAATCAGGAGATATGGAGGTGGGATGAGGGAGCACAAAGGAATCTGGGAAAGGGGTCCTTAAACAAAGGAATGCCATGTGCTCTTGTGAGACAAAGGGTCAACATGTGTCCTGATCCTTCCTGGCTGTGAGACAGGAGAACAATGATGGCAGCCTGAAGTTAATGCGAACTAAACAAAAGCAGAAGGGGAAGGTTTCCCCTTATCTTACAGAAACTTTTGTCAAACAATGCTTTACTCTAGTGGGCCATCTTCCGAGGCTAGAGATAAGAATCTCCTTCTTTTATCCATGCAAGTGTGTCTTTGGCAGGAGGTTTCAGTCTTTTGTTTCTGAAGGCCAGGGGGTTCCCTTACATATTTCTTTGGAGGGAGAAGGGGCAAAGGGGCAAAAATACAAGGAAACATAAAAACCATATAGAAATTATACACAGGGAAATCATATGCAGGTATCTTCCCATCCAGGACCCCAGAGAGAGATTAATAATACCAATTATAAAAAGCAGACGATATCAGGACACAGCATGAATTCATAAGTTGTCTTGAAGAAAGTTCATGGGTAGGGAGCGAGTCCTTGAAGAGAGTGAAGTCCAGGAATGTAGCAGAATTCAAAAAGCCACCAAAGGGAGTCTATGGAGTTCCACTGGGCCAAGATGCAAAGCCCTGCAGAGCTGGGATGGAAACCGGTCCCATGGTCCTTGGAAAACTACAGCTCTCTCTCTCGAGAGAGAGGCAGAGACCCCAAGGTCTAGCCATTCCCAAAGTTTCATGGGGTCCTCATTGTTTGTTAAGGCCATGACAAATTGACCAAGACTTAACCCCTATTGTGCAGTCTGGTACCTTTGTCCTTTGCAGAACTATAAGTCACCATCCCTTGTTAGGAGGGGGGAGTCATGCTTGGCTTCACAGGTTGGTTCATCAGGCGCTCTGCTATGGCTGACCTCTGGTTGAAATCATCTGCAGTGCCTTTCATGTTCCTTGATTCGTGTTTGGGCACTGCAGACTACTTCAACCAGAGAAGTCAGCCATAGCAGAGGACCTGATGAACCAACCTGGACACAGCATATCAGTTCAAATCTCGCCTTCCTTCCTTCCTTCGCTCCCTCTTTCCTTCGTTCCTTCCTTTTTTCCTTTCCTTCTCTCTTTCCTCCCTCCCTCCCCCCTTTTCTTTTATTTTCCTTCTTTCTCTCCTTTCTTCCTTCTCTCTTACCTTCCCTTGCTCTTCGCTTCCATCCCTCCTTCTCTCTTTCCTGCTTTCTTTCCCTCCCTCTTTCTCTCTCTCCTTTCTTCTCTGCCGCTTCCCTTCCTTCCCTTCTTTACCTCTTGCCTGGGCGCTGGAAGGAAGGATCCTCGGAGCCAGGCGCTTTGGAGGCAGGCTTCGCTCACCCAATGCCGCCCCTTTTCTCTGCCATGGCTGCGGGCACCTTCTCGCCTGTTTGCCGGTTGGGCATGCCGTTGGTGCCTCTTGCGCTGGCTATGCTCGCACGACGGGGGTGAAGGGAAAAGAATGGGTTTGAACGCATGCGCAGTGTTCTCTTTTAAAATTTAAGGTCTTACTGTATTTTGGGAGGAATTTTTTTGAGTGCAGGACATAGATTGCTCTGAATGTTGTGTTGTGTCCAAATTTGATATCAATTCCCCCAGTGGTTTTTGAGTTCTGTTAATATTACAAACGAACATTACATTTTTATTTATATAGATTACTAGCTGTACCCGCCACGCGTTGCTGTGGCAAACCTTCCCTCCCCCTTTCTCCTCCTTCTTTTTCTCTCTCCTTCCTTCCCTCCCTCTTTCCTTCTTCCCCTCTTTTTCTTTCTCTTCTTCTTTCTTCCTTCTCTGTTTCTTTTCTTGCTTCCTTTGCTGTTTGGTTTCATCCTTCCTTGTCTCTTTCCTTCCTTCCTTCTCACTTTTGTTCCTTCTCTCCTTCCTTCCTTCTTTCACTTTTTTATTTCCTTCTCTCTTTCCTTCCTTCTCTACCTTTCTTTCTTTCCTTCTCTCCTTCTTTCCCTCTTCCTCTCTTTTCTTCCTTCTCTATCTTCCTTCCTTCCTTCCTTCCTTCCTTCCTTCTCCATCTTCCTTTCTTTCTTTCTTTCCTTCTCTCCTTCTTTCCCTCCTCTCCCCTTCCTTCCTTCTCTACCCTGCTTTCTTTCTTTCCTTCCCTCCTTCTTTCCCTCTTTCTCTCCCTCCTTTCTTCTCTATCTTTCTTTCTTTCCCTCTTTCTCTCCTTCCCTCCTTCTTTCCCTCTTTCTCTCCCTCCTTTCTTCTCTATCTTTCTTTCTTTCCTTCTTTCTCTCCTTCCCTCCTTCTTTCCCTCTTTCTCTCCCTCCCGTTTCGTGTCGTTTTAGTTGCCCTCGGCGGCCCCCCGCAGCTCCCATGCCCTCCCCGAGCGTGAGTGCTTACATCGGTCTGGTGGGCTTTCTCAGGCTGGGCTCGTGTAGAGGGAGGCAGGCAGACGGCAGTGCGCATGCGGAGGGAGATTTGGGCGCGGGGGAAGCTGGGAAATGGAGTCCTTCCTCATCATATTCCTCCCGCGGCAGTGCGCATGCAGAGGGAGATTTGGGCGAGAGGGAAGCTGGGAAATGGAGTCTTTCCTCATCGTTTTCCTCCCGAGGCCTCTGCACATGCTCCGTGTTTTTTGGGTATTGTGCATTTGTGTTGTTGCATATTGGTGTTTTGAGGGTTGTTGGTCATACCTTGGGGGAAGAGGTATTAGCAGGGCAAATGTGGTGAGATTTCATCCAGTGGTTTAGCCGTTTTTGACCGCCTAATTACGACCTTAAGGTTCTTATATATATAGATGCAGAATACAACCTCTACTTATTCTTTCCCATAGTTTTGCAATGGAAGAAGACCATCTACGCCCCAACGGATGACACATTTTCTTACCAAGATGGAAAACTTACCATAATCCGAGGAGGGCGATACTATATCTACTCCCAGGTGGCCTTTTGCGCCAACCCGGTGCCCCATGTGCCGTTCAGTGTCAACCTGTACCTTCACTTGCCGTCTGAACGTGATAAGCTCCTACTGAAAGGCGTGGGGACTCAAGGCGGAACGAACGACATTTGCGGCTTGCAGTCCATTCACCTCGGGAGAGCCGTCGAACTCCAGCCGGGACACGCCATCTTTGTGAATGTGACGGACTCTTCTAGAGTGAACTACAACCACGAAAACACGTACTTTGGCATGTTCGAACTCTCCTAGGAGGAGTGGCCTCGCTTTGCTGAGCAAAGCCATGTCCCCTACCCCAAATAATATTTATAACTTCCTCCCTTCTTCTTCATTGTATATTTTATTTTATTTATTCATGTTAATCCTGGGAGCTAAAATGTAATGCCGCGACACCATACCACTCCAAAAAGTGTGTGGTAGTTGCTAGTTGCGTAACATTGTGTGAGGGTTAACATGCTCTCTCCCTAAGAGCTTGTGTGCGGGCATAACAAGTCTTAGGGTTGCTGTCCCTGTTGTTTATATCCCATTATCTATCTATCTATCTATCTATCTATCTATCTATCTATCTATCTACCCATCCTTTCATCCACCCACCCACCTAGCCACCCACCCACCCATCCATCCATCCATCCATCCATCCATCCATCCATCCATCCATCCACCTACCTACCTACCTACCCATCCATCCATCCATCCATCCATCCATCCATCCATCCATCCATCCATGTTTGTGGCTATTGCGAAGGAAAATGTAATACCTCCTTGCGCAATATCCATAGCCAGAGTAGGCTTAGCAAAACAACTCTTCAGTTTGCTTCCCCTGTTGCTTATATCCCATAATACAAATCGAAATGCAACTTCTATTTGGAGGTATGACACATCAGAATATGTGGTGCATGTGTAACAGAAGTGTACGCTCTTTTGGGGGGGGGGGGAGGGAATTGGCAAAGGAAGATATAATATCTCCTTGTGCAATATCCAGAGCCAGTTTAGGCCAATGTGAGAAATCCTGTTGACTCCAGAGTCAAATGTGTGTGTGTGTGTGTGTGTGTGTGTGTATACACACACACATGCATTTGACCCTTGGATTCCCCACATTAGCCTAGACTGGCTGTGAATATGTGTGTGTGTGTGTGTGTACACTCTCACACACATACATATGACCTTTGAATCAGCAGGATTCCCCACATTGGCCTAGACTGGCTCTGGATATTGCACAAGGAGGTATTATATGAAATCTTGAGTAATAGTATTAATAAGAATACCTACAATTTACCGAGCTGGTATGCGTAACACGGGTGTACATTACTTTTTTGGGGGGAATATTGCGAAGGAAGGTTTAGTATCCACAGCAAAAGCAGGTGATATTGCTGATCCCGATGTGTATATATATTATATATATTTTCAAACTTCTTGAATAATATTATTAATAAAAAATATATTTTTAAATTCATGCTGCTGTTTGGTATAAAAGGGGAGATAATGTATAATGTATTATCTAAGTTGAACTGAAGGCCATAATATCTTAATTTTATAAAAGAAATGAATAATATCGTTATCGTTATCGTTGTTATTAAAATAAAGATAAAGGTTTGACATTAAGTCTAGTCGTGTCCGACTCTGGTGGGTGGTGTCCATTTCCATTTCTAAGCCAAAGAGCTGGCGTTGTCCATAGACGCCTCCAAGGTCCATGACTGCATGGAGTGCCGTTACCTTCTGGAGCAGTACCTATTGATCTACTCACATTTCTATGTTTTCTAACTCCTTGTTGGAGTTCAGCCTGTGATTGTGTCTAATGATAAGGGTACTCTGGATATTGGGAGTGTCAATGAGGTTCATGTGTCTAATGATGAGGTTGCTCTAGTTGCAGAGAATGACGATGGGGTTCCTGTTCAAAGGGACTTTTCTGATGGGAATGTTCCTGAAGGGTTCGGGGATGATGGGCTTGAATTGTTACCAGAGAATTCCCAAGGCTTTGAGCCTGAGAAAGTCTCAGCACCTGGGCCAACTGCAGAAAATAATGAGCCAGTAGATAGGAGAAATGCTTTCAGTCAGCAAAGACAAGCAAACCAGGCTCTCAGGCCCCTGCCAGATTGCGGGAGAGACTGATAACGAATTCAAGGCTGAAAATAAACCCATTCCTGGCTGCTTGTGATATATGGTAGATTAGGGGATAAAAGTGCCAAGTACAGAATCTGTAGCCAGACGAAGCAACGTTGGAATTGAGTCAAGACTTTGTCTCAGGTCTCTGGAACCTTGTCTTGGATAGATTCCTGTGTTAAGTGAATCAAAACTTTGGGAAAAGGTTTCAGGATGTATACTACGTATGGGTAAACTTTGGTCCTCCAGGTGTTTTGGACTGCAACTCCCACAATTCCTAACAGCCTACCGGCTGTTAGGAATTGTGGGAGTTGCAATCCAAAACACCTGGAGGACCAAAGTTTGCCCATGCCTAAACAAACCACACATGTCGTTCTATTTCTTTAAAACCCTTCTTTATTGTGTCGAAAACCACAATTTAAAAATTGCTCAAAATAAAAACAGGTTTAGAAAAAAGTGTAACTTGCATCAGTCATCCTGACGGCCAATGAAAACAATAACATGACAAGAGGGGAAAAAATGGAAGGCAAAGGGGAGAATAAGAGCTTATTTACAAAGAGCTTGTAAACACATTACGCGTCGGGAACACTGCAATCAGATCGACATGGCTTTTCTTCCTTTCTGGGATCGCCTTGGCTTTCACAACGCAACCTTCAAGAGGCCTGTATGGAAGTTATGTCTCTTCCTTTTGGAAGGGTGTGTCTGCACTATAGAACTAATGCAATTTGACACCACTTTGACTACTCTTGGCTCAGTGCTATGAAATCATTGGGAGTTGTAGCTTGCTCTCTTTGGCAGAGGAGACTTTGTCAAACGACAGCTCCCATTGTCCTATCATGCTGAGTCACGGCAGTGAAAGTGTTGCCAAACTGAATTAATTCTACAGTGTAGATCAGGCATGGGCAAACTTAGGCCCTCCAGGTGTTTTGGACTCCAACTCCCACCAATAACTTCAGAGCAAAAACCAGAGTACAATGTCTTTTAGCAGTGTTGCCTCCTCCAAAGGGCCTGAAAACAACCCACTAATTTAAGTCCTCCAAGCCACCCATAACATTATGCCTCACGCACCTGGATCTCTTAGCCTTGTCTCTGAGCTTCTGTGAAAATCTTATTTGCTGACTTTTAACACATGGAAATCTCAGATCTAGTTTAATTTACCTTCAAACCACCCCCCCCCCCCACCTTAGCCCAAGGCCATGTCTTTCATTTTCCCCTTTTGCCGGTGAATGAGTTACCTGGAGGGCCCAAGTTTGCTCATGCCTGATGTAGATGCACCCTTGGAGAGCATTTGTGACTCCAAAGTCTTTAGAATTGCAGCCTTAACATTTCCTTATCATACATACATAGTCATACATATATATTTTAACATTTGGTGCATACAGTGCAAGTAAGTATCGGGGTTTGATAGTGAGACGATCAGCATTTTCCAACTATTTAATTCCAAGGAGAGACATTAGACTGTGAATGGAGAGCATAGCAAAGTGGTATCGTCCCATCTCCTCCCTCGCTGGCAGCTGGGGACGATGGGAGATGTAGTCCAGCCACATCTATACAAGGCTGAGGCAGCTTGCATGAAGGTTTGAGCCGGAGAAGGAGGAAGGAGTTGGATGGCGACTCCCAGCCGAAATGACCCTCCCTAAGATTCTGGGACTTGTTGTCCCCACTTTACTTTAAGGTTTCTTCATTGTTTACTCTTCCTGATATATTGGGATCATTTCCACCAGGAATTATTCCACTCCAACTATCGAGGAAATATAACTCTGCCAGCCAAACCAGTGAAATGTAATAGAGGGAAGACACAACGCCATGCGAAGAACCAGGTGTCAATGCAGCGTGCGGGTTGGAATTATTATAGACAGGGCTGGTTCATTTGCATATTGTGTCGTCAAAGGCTATCATGGCCGGAATCACTGGGTTGCTGTGAGATTTCAGGGTTGTCTGGCTATGTTCCAGAAGCATTCTCTCCTGACATTTCGCCCACTTCTATGGCAGGCATCCTCAGTGGTTGTTAGGTTTGTTGGAAACTAGGCAAGTGGGGTTTATATATCTGTGGAATGATGCCCAGGGTGGGAGGAAGAGCCAGAAAGCAGCCAGGCTTTGAAGCTGCAAGGCTATTCTGTCCTAATGCTGTTGTTTTATTGATGTGTTGGGCCTCGGCCTTTTGTAAGTCCTTCGGGAGATGTTAGCGGGCTATAAATAAATTATTATTATTATTATTATTATTATTATTATTATTATTATTATTATTATTATCAAGGTGGCCAATTGCAACATTTACACCTGCTTCCAACATACAAGACTTTTTTCTCCCATCCTGGATATTATTCCACAGTTATAATAATATAATAATAATTTTATTTTTATACCCCGCCAACCATCTCTCTTAGGGGACTCAGGGCGGCTTACAAGGGACACGGCCAAGATTACAATTAAAACACACATGTAAAACACTTTAACCATTTTTTTGTCGTGTCAGGAGCGACTTGAGAAACTGCAAGTCGCTTCTGGTGTGAGAGAATTGGCTGTCTGCAAAAATGTTGCCCAGGGGACGCCCAGATGTTTTGATGTTTTATCCTTGTGGGAGGCTTCTCTCATGTCCCCGCCTGGGGAGCTGGAGCTGATAGAGGGAGCTCATCCGCGCTCTCCCTGGATTCGAACCTGCGACCTGTCGGTCTTCAGTCCTGCCGGCACAGGGGTTTAACCCACTGCGCCATCGGGGGCTCCTTTAACCAATTAAAACATCAGATAAAACAAATAACAATACAATTGAAAGCAAAAAAAAATTGTCGTGTCAGGAGCGACTTGAGAAACTTCAAGTCGCTTCTGGTGTGAGAGAATTGGCCGTCTGCAAGGACGTTGCCCAGGAGACGCCTGGATGTTTTGATGTTTTATCATCCTCATGGGAGGCTTCTCTCATGTCTACGCATGAGGAGCTGGAGCTGATAGAGGGAGCTCATCCGCCTCTCCCCAGATTCGAACCTGCGACCTGTCGGTCTTCAGTCCTGCCGGCACAAGGGTTTAACCCACTGCCACTGGGGGCTCATTTAACCAATTAAAACATCATATAAAACAAATAACAACACAATTGAAAGCAATATAAAAACAATACGGTGTCATAGCTGAGGTACAGTTCAATGTTTCTCAACCTGGGGGTCAACACCCCGGGGGGGGGGTCACGAGATGGTGTCAGAAGGCAAAGACATCAGAAAACACAGTATTTTCTGGGAGTTGGAGTGGGGGTTCTGTGTGGGAAGTTTGGCCCAATTCTATCGGTGGTGGGGATCAGAATGCTCTTTGATTGTTGGAAGAAAGGAGATTCCATCTGAACATAAGGATGAACTTCCTGACTGTGAGAGCCGTTCAGCAGTGGAACTCTCTGCCCCAGAGTTTGGTGGAGGCTCCTTCTTTGGAAGCTTTTAAACAGAGACTGGATGGCCATCTGTCAGGGGTTATTTGAATGCAATATTCCTGCTTCTTGGCAGGGGGTTGGATTGCATGGCCCATGAGGTCTCTTCCAACTCTTTGATTCTATGATTCTATGATTGTAGGCGAACTATTAATCCCAGCAATTACAACTCCCAAATGTCAAGGGCTATTTCCCCCAAACTCCACCAGTGTTCACATTTGGGCATATTGAGTATTCATGCCAAGTTTAGTCCAGATCCGTCATTGTTAAACACAGTGCTCTCGGATGTAGGTGAACTACAACGCCAAAATTCAAGGTCAATGACCACCAAACCCTTCCAGTATTTTTTGTTGGTCATGGGAGTTCTGTGTACCATGTTTGGTTCAATTCCATTGTTGGTAGAGTTCAGAATGCTCCACCAACAATGGAATTGACTATAAACCCCAGCAACTACAACTCCCAAATGACAAAATCAGCCCTCTCCCCTCAACGCCACCAGTATTCAAATGTGGGCGTATCAGGTATTTTTGCCAAATTTGGTCCAGTGAATGAAAATACATCCTGGATATCAGATATTTACATTACGATTCATAACAGTAGCAAAATTACAGTTATGAAGTAGCAACAAAAATAATTTTATGGCTGGGGGTCACCACAACATGAGGAACTGTATTAAGGGGTCGCGGCAATAGGAAGGTTGAGAACCTTTGCCACAGATATATCAACCTCACTTGCCTACTTTCCAACAGACGTCACAAGCTCTGAGGATGCTTGCCATAGATGTGGGCAAAACGTCAGGAGAAAAAGCTTCTGGAACATGGTCAGACAGGCTGGAAAACTCACAGCAAACTAGGTTCTTGTGGGTTTTTTCGAGCTATAGGGCCAGGTTCTAGAGGCATTTCTCCTGACGTTTCACCTGCATCTATGGCAAGCATCCTCAGAGGTAGTGAGGTCTGTTGGAATTAGGACAATGGGTTTATATCTCTGTGGAATGGCTGGGGTGGGGCAAGAGCTCTTCTCTGCTGGAGCTAGGTGTGAATGTTTCAACTGACCACCTTCATTAGCATTTGAAGGCCTGCTGAGCCTGGGAAAATCTTTTGTTGAGAGGTGTTAAGATGTGCCTGGTTGTTTCCTTTCTGCTGTTTTGCTGTTGTAATTTTAGAGTTTTTTAATACTGGTAGCCAGATTTTGTTCATTTTCATGGTGTCCTCCTTTCTGTTGAAATTGTCCACATGCTTGTGGATTTCAATGGCTTCTCTGTGTAGTCTGACATGGTGGTTGTTGGTGGTCCAGCATTTCTGTGTTCTCAAATAATATGTTGTGTCCAGGCTGGTTCATCAGGTGCTCTGCTATGGCTGACTTCTCTGGTTGAAGTAGTCTGCAGTGTCTTTCATGTTCCTTGATTCGTGTTTGGGCGCTACGTTTGGTGATGCTAATGAAGGTGGTCAGTTGAAACATTCACACCTAGCTCCAGCAGAGAAGAGCTCCTTGCCCCACCCCAGCCATTCCACAGATATATAAACCCATTGTCCTAATTCCAACAGACCTCACTACCTCTGAGGATGCTTGCCATAGATGCAGGCGAAACGTCAGGAGAAATGCCTCTAGAACATGGCCCTATAGCCCGAAAAAAACCCACAAGAACCTAGTGATTCCAGCCATGAAAGCCTTCGACAACTCACAGCAAACTATTTGCATATTGCTCAGTTTAACGAATATGTCCTTTTCGACTACAGAATGCAAACGAGGGCCCTCTGTACACAATGAAACAGCTATAATTTCTTTCTCATTCGAAGGGGAGATGAGTGAACATTCATCCGGTTCGCTTGTGCAAAATTCAGCACGCAAATGAAAACATCTGAAATATTTCACACTTTCTACCATAACAGAATCTCTTCTAAGAGTATTTAATTTAATCTCTTGAAAACCAATTCTGGGCACTAAACATGGAGGTTGTTTGTTTGTGATTCTTTCCAAAATAGTCTTCAAATACTTTGTTGAAAGAGTGACACAAACAAGGACTTAATCTTAACAGTCTGGATGAGTTCTTATCGATGGATGGATGATGAGGGGTGTTCATTAAAGATAGAGTTACAAGCTGGGTAGATGCGGGGAATGCCGTGGATGGAGCATATCTGGATTTCAGTAAGGCCTTCGACAAGGTCCCCCATGACCTTCTGGCAAGGAAACTAGCGCAATGTGGGCTAGGCAAAGCTATGGTGAGGTGGATCTGGAATTGGGTAAATGGACGAACCCAGAGGGTGGTTCTCCCCAAGGCTTCCTCTTCATCCTGGAAAGAAGTGACAAGTGGAGTGCCGCAGGGTTCCGTCCTGGGCCCGGTCGTGTTCAACATCTTTATTAATGACTTAGATGAAGGGCTAGAAGGCAGGATCATCAAGTTTGCAGACGACACCAAATTGGGAGGGAGAGCCAATACTCCAGAGGACAGGAGCAGAATTCAAAACGATCTTGACAGATTAGAGAGATGATTGGCCAAAACTAACAAAATGAAGTTCAATGAGGAAAAATGCGAGATACTCCACTTTGGCAGGAAAACGAAATGCAAAGATACAGAATGGGGGACAATGCCTGGCTCGAGAGCAGTACGTGTGAAAAAGATCTTTGAGTCCTCGTGGACAACAAGTTAAACATGAGCCAACAATGTGATGTGGCAGCAAAAAAAGCCAATGGGATTTTGGCCTGCATCAATAGGAGCATAGTGTCTAGACCTAGGGAAGTCATGCTACCCCTCTATTAGACCACACCTGGAATATTGTGTCCAATTCTGGGCACCACAATTCAAGAGAGATATTGACAAGCTGGAATGTGTCCAGAGGAGGGTGACTCAAATGATCAAGGGTCTGGAGAACAAGCCCTATGAGGAGCGGCTTAAGGAGCTGGGCATGTTTAGCCTGAAGAAGAGAAGGCTGAGAGATGATAGCCATGTATAAATATGTGAGAGGAAGCCACAGGAAGGAGGGAGCAAGCTTGTTTTCTGCTGCCCTGGAGACTAGGATATGAAACAATGGCTTCAAACTAAAAGAAGGGAGATTCCATCTGAACATGAGGAAGAACTTCCTGACTGTGAGAACCGTTCAGCAGTGGAACTCTCTGCCCCGGAGTGTGGTGGAGGCTCCTTCTTTGGAAGCTTTTAAACAGAGGCTGGATGGCCATCTGTCAGGGGTGATTTGAATGCAATATTCCTGCTTCTTGGCAGAATGGGGTTGGACTGGATGACCCATGAGGTCTCTTCCAACTCTTTGATTCTATGATTCTATGAAGTGGGTCTGCGGAAATCTTTAATGAACGCCCCTCGTAATTCGGATCCAACCTGCCAAAGTCTACCAATGAATAAAAATGAATGATTCTAAGGAAAAAGCATCCCTTGATTTCAAGAGGATAGAAATAGATATTGCAGCAGGTCTATTATTATTATTATTATTATTATTATTATTATTATTACTATTAAGGATGGGAGAAACTGAACTCATTTTCCTGATTATCTGAGAAACGAAGTGCAAATTACCTTTGGTTTTTTACCTGATTGCGATTCAAGAAACCATTCCTTCCCACACGCCCTCCCCATCAATAAATAAAGTCAAAGGCATCGAAAAGAATCAAGAAAAGGAAAAAGGAAAGGCAGAGAAAAGCTTTCTTTTTCTTTTTTTGCATTTCCTGTGAAGTTTCCACTCTGCAATCTTCACCCAGAACAGCAAAAGTCCATATTCCTAGAAGAAGGTGCACTGAAGTCACGGAAGTTTGAATGACTCAAAGGGGCATAAGTGGAATATTTTTATCAAGCAACCATCACTGGTTTCCACTGGCGTGGAAAACGGACTTCTTGAATGGGGCAAACGAAAGAGTAGCGCAGCCGTTGTCCTTCCTTTCTTGCTGGCAAACGAATGGAAACCAAACTCAGGAGCAAATAAAATGCACACACAGAGGCACACAAAAATATAAAGAGCGAGAGGCATCCAACGCTATGATCCGACTTCCTAGGAATACCTGCTTTCATGTCCAACCCGGCTTTAAGAAATCAAGCCAGGACCGAAGATCTCCGGACGGTTTCATCCCGAACGCATTCGTCTGTCTGCTTCAGCAACCGCCGAACCAACTTCTCCAATTCTTTCCTCGACTTCAGTTCTTCTTCCAAGCATTGCCTCATCCGTTTATTCTCCTACAGCACAGCAAAGAGAAAGGAACAAAACTAATCAAGGTGGTCAGTTGAAACATTCACACCTAGCTCCAGCAGACAAGAGTCCTTTGTCCCACCCTGGTCATTCCACAGAAATATAAACCCATTTTCCTACTTCCAACAGACCTCACTACCTCTGAGGATGCTTGCCATAAATGCAGGCGAAACGTCAGGAGAAAATGCCTCTATAACAGTGGTTCTCAACCTTACTAATTCCGCGACCCCTTAGTACAGTTCCTCATGTGGTGGTGACCCCCAACCATAACATTATTTTCGTTGCTACTTCATAACTAATTTTGCTACGGTTATGAATCGTAATGTAAATATCTGATATGCAGGATGCACAAATGCCCAATACCCCAAAATTTGGTTACTGGTGGGGTTGGGGGGATTGATTTTGTCATTTGGGAGTGTTGGAGTTGCTGGGATTTATAGTTCACCTAAAATAAAAGAGGCTTCTGAACTCCACCAGTGATGGAATTGAATCAAACTTGGCACTCAGAATTCCCATGACCAACAGAAAATACTGGAAGGATTTGGTGGGCATTGACCTTGGGTTTTGGAGTTGTAGTTCACCTACATCCAGAGAACACTGTGGATTGAAACAATGATGGATCTGGACCAAACTTGGCATGAATACTCAATTTGCCCAAATGTGAACAATGGAGGAGTTTGAGGAAAATAGACCTTGACATTTGGGAGTTGCAGTTGTTGGCACCTATAGTTCACCCACAATGAAATAACATTCTGAACCCCATCAACGATAGAATTGGACCAAACTTCCCACACAGAACCCCCATGACCAACAGAAAACACTGTGTTTTCTGATGGTCCTTGGCGACCCCTCTGACACCACCTCGCGACCCCCACAGGGGTCCCGACCCCCAGGTTGAGAAACACTGCTCTAGAACATAGCCATATAGCCCGGAAAATCCTACAACAACCCAGGAACAAAACTGTTGCAACTCAGGGTAGTTTTCACCTTGCTCAAGACATCAACTCTCACCAGGGCTGTAGGTTTTGTAGTTTATTGAGAAAAAGCAAAATCAAAACAGAGAAATAGAAATGCAAAGTTCCATAGGCAAAACAGAGTCTTAAATGTAAAGGCAAAGTTCCCAAGATTCAAAAGCAAAACCATGAAGCATAATCCCTAAGCAACGGTCAAACAGGAGTTCATGGTAAACAGGTACAAACAGGAACAAGATCCAAGTCTCAAGAAGCCAGAGGCATGCTGCCAAAAGCCAAGGTAAATCCACAGAAGTTAACATGTGAAGAGTAACGTTGGACTGACAGGGATTGCCTGTCGGCTGCATCATTAAATAGTTTTCGCAAACATAAAAGCATTGCGTTGACCTTTGGCTTCATGCTTGCTGGCCAGACATGAACTTCTATGGACTCTTAATTGTAAACGATCTTGTCTAGTCATTAATTCAGTCTTATCATCAAGGCTAAGCAACTCATTATCTCCGGCCAGCTGGGTCTCATCAGTCTGGGAACCGAAAGGATCCACCTGAACTTGTGGAGTTGTTTCACTAACTTTATCTAAAGGCACATTCCATTCCCCGGGGAACAGGCTTGCTGTTTCTCCTTCAGAAGCCTCACTATCAGCCCCGTCTATAGCATGTACAGAAATCTGTAACCCATCAGCCTCCTCGTCATCCTGCAAAAAGACAGGTTCAGAAGACCCAGCAGGCCCAGAAAGTTTAGACTCAGGCTCAGTGTGAGTCACAACAAAAGCCTAGCATATAAGTTAGGCCTGGTCAAGGAACGGAGACCGCTTTGGCCACCTTGATTAATGACTTCCACAGATAATTAGACAGGGGGAGTGTGTCCCTGCTGGTTCTTCTAGATCTCTCAGCAGCTTTCAACACCATTGACCATGGTTTCCTCCTGGGTCGGCTCTCCGGAATGGGTCTTGGGGGTGGCTCTGCTCCTTTCTGAAGGGGACATCTGCTTGGACCCCTGGCCATTGACCTGTGGTATCCCACAAGGTTTGATTCTACCCTCCATGCTTTCCAGTATCTACATGAAACTGCTGAGTGAAGTCATCCAGAGTTTTGGAGTTCAGTATCTACGCCGATGACATACTCTACTACTCTTTTCAACTCCATCTCCCATTCAGAACTGATGCAGTTTGACACTGTAATGGCTATGGTTCAATGCTAGGAAACAATGAGAATTTTAGTTTGACGAGGCCTTGAACCTTCTCTGCCAAAGAGTTCCCCATCAAACTATAGACACTATGATTCCACAGGATTGAGCCATGGGAATTAAAGTGGTTTCAAACTGCCTTAATTCTACAGTGTAGATACATCATTGACTGATCCAAAGTCATCTAATGAATGCTATAGTTCAGTGTTTCTCAACTGGGGGTCAGGACCCCTGGAGTGGTCCCGAGGGGGTGTCAGAGGGGTCACCAAAGACGACCAGAAAACACAGTATTTTCTATTGATAATGGGGGTCCTTAGTGGGAAGTCTGGCCCAATTCTATCATTGGTGAGGTTCAGAGTACTCTTTGATTCTATGTGACCTATAAATCCCAGCAACTACAGTTCCCAAATGTCAAGGTCTATTTTCCCCAAACACCACCAGTGTTTACATTTGGGCATATTGAGGATTCGTGCCAAGTGTGGTCCAGATCCATCATTATTTGAGTTCACAGTGCTCTGTGGATGTAGGTGAACTACAACTCCAAAACTCTAGGCCAATGGCCACCAAACCCTTCTGGTATTTTGTGTTGGTCATGGGAGTACTGTGTTCCAAGATTGGTTCAATTCCATTGTTGGTGGAGTTCAGATGCTCTTTGATTGTAGGTAAACTATAAATTCCAGCAACTACAATTCCCAAATGACGAAATCAATCCTCCCCGCAACCCCATCAGTATTCAAATTTGGGTGTATCGAGTATTTGTGTCAAATTTGGTCCAGTGTATGAAAATACATCCTGCATATCAGATATTTATGTGACAATTCATAACAGTAGAAAAATTAGCAGTTATGCAGAAGCAACAAAAATAATTTTATGGTTGGGGGGGTCACCACAACATCAAGAACTGTATTAAGGGGTCGCGGCATTAGGAAGGTTGAGAAACACTACTATAGTTGAACATGGATTTGCACCCAAGTCTTCTCAATCCTGTTGCAGTACTTTAACTATTAGGGCTGGGCGGTTTCGTTCGTTAATTTCGTAATTCGTTACTGATTCGTATTTAAATTAGCTTACGATCCGATATTGAGCCATGCAGGAGCAACTAAAAATTGAAACGAATTTTTCAATTTATTTCGTAATCGTTTCGAAATCGTTTTGAAATCGTTTCGAAATCGTTTCGAAATCGTTTCGAAATTGTTTCGTTATTATTTCCATATCTCTGGTGCAAGTTTTATAGTTGTTGTTTGTTTTATCAGTGATAAAAAAATAAATTATCACACCAACAGTCAACAACAGAGGGAGAGGGAAGCTTCAGAAGTTCCCCCTGTCCCATTTGGAGGCTTTTTTAGCATATTGCGCAATTGCGTCCACCATTAACGAATCAATTCGAAATTTACAAAATTTCGTAAATAACGAATTTTTTTTAAAGAAAAATTTGGAATTCTTTTAAAAAACGAAACACAATGGACCCCCTAAAAATGAAACGAGTTTAGAAACAAATTTTTGCGTTGTTACCCAGGCCTACTAACTATACTGAATGGCTCATTTAGAAACAAACCAAATCTGGGTATCCTGTCATTTGGTGCCCATTATAATATTCTGGTTTGTGCATAATGGTTTTGTTGGGTATATTGCGGATACTTTCGATTACCTGCTTCAGTTCCTTGACCTCATCTTTCAGTGCATAGACAGTGTCCACGAGGCTCCTAAAAAAAAAAGCAGATGGTACAAATATAATAAACATACAGTGGAAACAAATCCTTGCACTTCAAAAACTGTGAACTAAAATCTCATCCCTTTGATCTTTGGCTCTATCTAGCCTAGAAATCTGGTCCTTGAGTCTCCCATTCTTGATTTGAAGACCATCCTGTGCCTTAGACCAAATGTGGTGAGTCTGAAGGGCTGTTTGGGGTAAGCTTTGTAGAAAGCTCTCCCTAAAGAGGCTCACTTGGCAACTTCATCGAGGTCTTCCTGGCACCAGCTAAATGTTGTAGTTCAGCCTGTGACTGTGTCTGATGTTCATCATGGTAATGGTTTTTCAGGCACTGGGAATGCGGGTTTTCCTGGTCCCGAGTTAAGCTCAGGCAAGAGACCTGAGGTGTCTTATGAATGGAGCGTTTCTCCTGCAGATTCACAAGGTCACATTCCTAAGAGGGCCCCCCTTGAATGTGGGGTCCCTCAGGGGGCTATCCTTTCCCCCTGTTGTTTAACATCTCTATGCGACCACTTGCCCAACTGGTGCGAGGCTTTGGACTTGAGTGCTATGAGTATGCTGATGACACTCAACTCATTCTGAGGATGGATGGCCGACCAGACTCCATACCCGATAATTTCCATCAATGCCTTGAGGCCGTTACTGGATGGTTGCGTGCCAGCAGGATAGGCAACCGCCAGGGCAGGCAACCGCCATCCAGGGTAGGCAACCGGATCACTCCTCTGTCTGGGTGACCCAATCAAAGGATCTCCATCTTGCTGGATTCACCAATCCAGCAAGATGGAGATCCTTTGGTTGGGTCACCTGGACGGAGGAGTGATCCGGTTGCCTGCCCTGGATGGCGTGACATTATGCCCGTCATCTTTGGTAAAGAGTCTGGGAGTCCTTTTAGACCCTCTGCTGACGATGGAGGCCCAGGCCTCCGCTGCGAGCAGAGTCGTATTTTTCCATCTGCGTCAGGCTAGGTGTCTGGCTCCCTATCTGTCCAGGGATGACCTGGCCACAGTGATCCAGACTATGGTCATCTCAAGGTTGGACTACTGTAATGCCGTCTACATAGGCTTGCCTTTATCGGTGATCCGGAAACTTAAACTAGTGCAAAATGCTGCTGCCTGGTTTCTCGCAGGGGTCCCAGCGAGGTGTCATATCACTCCAATCTTGCAGCAACTGCACTGGTTGCCGATCGAGCACCAGATTACCTTCATGAGGAAGAACTTCCTGACTGTGAGAGCCATTCAGCAGTGGAACTCTCTGCCTCGGAGTGTGGTGGAGGCTCCTTCTTTGGAAGCTTTTAAACAGAGGCTGGATGGCCATCTGTCAGGGGTGATTTGAATGCAATATTCCTGCTTCTTGGCAGAATGGGGTTGGACTGGATGGCCCATGAGGTCTCTTCCAACTCTTTGATTCTATGATTCTATGATTCAAAGTGCTGATTCTTACCTTTAAGGCAGTGGTTCTCAACCTGGGGTCCCCAGATGTTTTGGCCTACAACTCCTAGAAATCCCAGCCAGTTTACCAGCTGTTAGGATTTCTGGGAGTTGAAGGCCAAAAACATCTGGGGACCCCAGGTTGAGAACCACTACTTTAAGGTCTTATATGGCCTGGAGCCGGAGTACCTGAGGGACCGCCTCACCCCCTACCAACTCCCAAGATCACTCCACTCAGACAATCAGAATCTCCTTGAACTTCCCAATTTTAGGACCTTTCACCTGATGTCTACTAGGCGCAGAGCTTTCACAGTGGTGGCTCCTTACCTGTGGAATGCCTTTCCAGCGGAAACACGACCTCTCCAAGACTTACTATCTTTTCGTAGAGCTTCTAAAACTTATTTATTTAGGCTGGCATTTGAATCTTGCTGGTTGAAAATTTTCTTTGATTTTAAATGTAATGTATCACATATGTATATTGTAAACTGCTCCGAGCCTTCAGGGAGTGGCGGTATATAAATTTGATAAATAAATAAATATATTGGAAACCAGAAGAACTTTTACCACAACTCAACTCACTTTTCTTCTGTGACGGTTTGCCCATTGCTTCGTGTTTCCTCAATGATGATTTTCTCTTCTTCTGGAAGCAGGACTTGGGCGACAGAGTCTTTACGGGAACCTGAGCGGAAGGAGAATATGTTTTCACAATAAGAATGTAAAGACATCTCAGTCCTTCCCTTGGGTACAGCATGCATTTTCCTACGTCTTGGCCTTCAATTCAAGAGTCAAGGACAAATGGACTCATTATCCCAAAGGCTAGACAACACCAGAAGAAAGACGAATTGGTCAGGACTCAACGATTACTGCAAAGAAAAGAAAATCCCACTGATGCTAGATCTATCCGACGTATAAACAGAGACAATATAAGAAGAGACATCAGAGAAACAGGAAAATCTGAAGAAACAAGTAAATCAGTGACTAGAGGGTGCTTGGGAAGTTGTTTTTAACCACTTTTTGTCTATTCTTTTCCCCTTCTCCTCTTTCCCTCCCCCCTTCCCGTATCCCTTCCCTCCCCTTTCATCCCTTTACCCCTCCTCTATAAAACCCATACCCCTCACCCCCCTACCTCTCCGACCCTTTTTCTGCCCCCCCTCCTTCAGTTCTCTCTTTTATATATGCAATGTAAAATATTTGAAAAACATTAATAAAAAAAAATTCAAGAGTCAAGGACTAGCAATAAAAGAGACGTCATTTGACAAAACCCCCACATATCTTCCTCTATCTGGGTGCAATTTTTTTAATGTACCATCTCAACATCTCCAACAAATGCTTGTCTCTCTGTTTCCATCTCTTCAGAAGATGTTTACGCCTCACCCAGGAAGCTGCTTTTCTGAAAGGTACGGCAGATGAATTGATAGCATATTTTGGGCTTCCTATCCAAAGCTCAAATCACATCCTGAGATTACTATCAGTTTTACTCTCAGTGAGTTGAGAGGCAACTGAGTAAGAAGGTTCTGTTTTCACTCCTCCACTTCCTCCATCTCTTTTGTGGCCATTTGGCCTGCTCTTTCTAAGACCGTTTTCATTGGACCCTTTCAAAAGCCTGGGCTTTGTCCCACCAGAGTCCAAGGACAGTTGGCTAAATATCTGAATAAAACAAACTACCGTATATACTTGAAGATAAGCCGGGTTTTTCCAGCCCTTTTTATTATTGGAGCCCCTGGTGGCACAATGGATTAAACCCTTGTGCTAGCAGGACTGAAGACCAATGGAATACAGAACCAGAAGGAGAAAAAAAAACTATATGAGAAGATGGTCAGAAAATATGGGGAAAACAATTAAAAAAGAAAAATGGAAAGAAATATGGAAAACAAAAATCAAATACACACAAGCAACTGATCTCAAAGAAAATTGGATTAAAGTCGCACATAGATGGTACACGACACCCCAGAAACTTGGAAAATGTTATAAAAATATAAATACTAAATGTTGGAAATGCGGATAGAAGGGACGTACTTCCATATGTGGTGGTCGTGTACCAAGGCTAAGATATATTGGAGAAAAATACAGAAGACACTACAGGAAATATTAAATATAAGAATTCCATTTGAACCAGAAATATTCCTATTAGGAATATGTAAAAGTAACCCACTTTGCTGACAACAATTTGTAACAGGATGACCGTTCTAATGCCACCGAATGCCACCAATTTGTAATAGTGTGTTCCACTTCGCCAATTTGCAACGGGATGTGTTTTACTGTGGTTAGCAACACTGGCCAATCTGCGAAGGTATTCCACCTACTACTGTTTAAATCTCATAAGGTTTGCTAATTTATAAAAGGTGTGGATAATTATAGATGTAATTCAGGTAACTACCACCAACGGGAGGTAATGCCGATGAGAACTGGTTCCCCAGACGCAGAGATATGGAGATGACACTGTCTTCAAACAAAAGTTAATAAGTTTATTTTGAACAAAGCGTATGGTTGCAGGCTGTTGGTTTACTTGGAATAACTTAGAGAACTTGTAGAACTTTAAATGTAACTTGGTTTGCAATACAGATCACACTTCTGTATAACACAACTTGTATTTGACTTTTACTGTAGTGAAGCACTTTCTTAAAAAATGTTTCCTGAGGTGAATAGCCTTCCTGTTTGATCCTTTCTTGATCAAACCTTAGATCTAGGGCTGGGCGGTTTCGTTCGTTAATTTCGTAATTCGTTACTGATTCGTATTTAAATTAGGTTACGATCCGATATTGAGCCATGCAGGAGCAACTAAAAATCGAAACGAATTTTTCAATTTATTTCGTAATTGTTTCGTAATCGTTTCGTAATCGTTTCGTAATTGTTTCCGTATGTCTGGTGCAAGTTTTAGGGTTGTTGTTTGTTTTATCAGTGATAAAAAATAAATTATCACACCAACAGTCAACAACAGAGGGAGAGGGAAGCTTCAGAAGTTCCCCCTGTCCCATTTGGAGGGTTTTTTAGCATATTGCGCAATCGCGTCCGCCATTAACGAATCGATTCGTTAATTGTTTTGTAATTTCCGAAATTTTGAATATCGAACTTTTTTAAAGAAAAATTTTGGAATTCTTTTAAAAAACGAAACGCAAAAACCCCCTAAAAACGAATCGAGTTTAGAAACAAATTTTTCTGTGGTTACCCAGCCCTACTTAGATCTCTAGTTCTTTCCTAACTAGGGATCTAAACAAGCTTCCCTTAGTCTTCTCTGACTAATGAAACTAATCAGGTTTCCCCCTTCAACCTTCCCAGATTGAAGAAACCTCTGGCTGTTCACACACACTGCTTCTCCACTTCCCTCTCTCCTCTCTCAACTGCTCACTCCAAACTCCAAACCCTAACTAACTGCTTCTTTTCAAAATGCAGATAGATTTCTCTTGCTAGGCTCCGCCCACTTTCCACTCTCTCCTGCCTGGTCTCCTTGGCAACGCCACAATGGATACAACCAGTTATCTCTAGTTTTCAGCTACTGTTGCCAACCAAATAGTTAAACAGTTCAAATACATATACCTAGTTTCAATAACTTCCTTACAGAATAATAGACCAAGAAATAGAGAAGAATACAGATAAAATCCTCTTTCTGCTAAATACAGCAGCGAGAATTTGCTATGCGAAACTATGGAAAAAAGAAGACATACCAGAAATTAGCGATGGGATAGAAAAAGTGGTAGATATCAAAAACATGGACAGGTTAACATATTTAATAACAAAAAAATAAGGGACCCCAATAAAAGAGACCGACTGGACAAAGGTAACAAACTACCTAAAACAGAGAAATGGATACACAATACTATGAAGGGAAGAGAAAACAAGACCGAAGAATGAGAGGAGAAGAAAGAAAGAAGAGGAAAAACCACCAGAAAGATATTCAGGAAGTCAACAAAGAAGGCATAACATTCTGCTCCTATTTTTAGCTCTACTTTCTTTTCTTTTTCTTTTTTCTTTTTTTTGTCGTTTTTTTTAGTATTTGTCTATTTGTCTTTTTCCTATTTTCATTTCTTATTTATTTGTTTGTTTTTGCACTATTTTTTTTGCACTATTTTTTCTCTGCACAAAATGGAAAAAATTCTGTTTTTCAATAAAGATGATTATATATATATATATATATACATACATACCAACAGGTCGGAGGTTTGAATCTGGGGAGAGCGCGAATGTCATTATCTCCTGTCTAGATCTTCCCTAGATCTAGACAGGAGATAATGCTTCTGGAACATAGCTATACAGCCCAGAAAATAAACAACAACTCACCCCATGTTCAGTTTCTACCATACCCAGTTGATGCATTTAAGCCACCAACCTGAACTCAAAGTCTGCTGAAAGCTTGCGCCGGTGCAATAAGCCTCAATCACTTTGAGAATTTGCGCATCTTCCTCCAAGGCAGCAGTACCTGGAAAAAAACATTAACTTTTGAATAGCGAAAAGGTTGGAAAGTACTTCAAAAATCCATATTGCTCAAGTGAAAATTTCACAATCCAGGACTGATTCTATGCAAAATTCACACAGGATTATTTTGCACCGAAAATAGCATTTTCTGCACAGGAAAGTTTTGCACACAAAAAGTGAGGATACGTAGGTTTCTTGGGATGGAAGACATACTTTTCCTAATGACGAATTCCTCATCGGACGGTTTCCTCTCCGTTTTCCTCTTGGGAAGAAATTTCTTCATCGTTTTTGGGCTCTTGCTGGAATCCTACATAAACAAAGAGAACTAACTAAAGTCCCATTGGTAATTGAAGGGATTTTCAAAGAAGCAAAGATAGGAATGTGTTGTTAAACAAAATCTGAACTGAACTTAGGAAAATATTATTTGTGGGATGGGGTGGAATTTCCACCTCTTCTTTATTTAAGAAAGGAAGATAATGTTGCAAGCTGAGGCTTACCTTCAAGATGTAAGACATCCGCTAGGAGGGAATATGAAAAGAAAAAGGAGACAAGTATGAGGGGAGGCGGTCAATGTTTACCAAAGAACTCTACTATAGGTTGCAGATTGCTTATGTAATGTTTCTGAAATACTCCAACCCTGTTTAAGAGAGTGACGCCATTGCTTTCTGGTGGTTCAGTGTGTACAAACGTTGATGCAAAATGTGTAAAACATTTACCTTTAGGCTATGCAGTATATCTATATAAATAAAAATGTAATGTTCGTTTGTGGGATTAACATAACTCAAAAACCACTGGACGAAATGACACAAAATTTGGACACAACACCCCTAACAGACCAATGAGTGACCATCACTCATAACCCCCCCCCCCCAAAAAAAAAACAGTGGAAAGGACTTAAAAACCCCAAAAGCTAAATGAAAAGATAAATGACAATACAGGGAAAAAAGGAAGGAAGAGGGAGGGAGGGAGGGAGGGAGGGAAGGAAGGAAGGAAGGAAGGAAGGAAGGAAGGAAGGAAAGAGGTAGAGAAGGAAGGAGAGAAAGAGGAAAAGAAAAAGGGGGAAGGAAAGAAAGGGGTAGAGAAGGAAGGAAGGAGAGAAGGAAAAAAAAGGAAAGGAAGGAAAGAGGGAGCGAATGAAGAAGGGAAAGAAAGAAGGAGGGAAGGAAAGACAGAAGGAAGGGTGGAAGCAAAAAGCAAATGAAGGAAGGAAAGAGGTAGAAAAGGAAGAAAAGAGAAAGAGGAAAAGAAAAAAGGGGAAGGAAAGAAAGGGGTAGAGAAGAAAGGAAGGAAAGAAGGAAAGGAAGGAAAGGGAACGATGGAAGGAGGGAAAGAGGTAGAGAAGGAAGAAAGGAGAGAAAGAGGGAGGGCAGGAAAGACAGAAGGAAGGATAGAGGCAAAAAGGAAAAGGAAGGAAAGAGGAAGAGAAGGAAGAAAGGAGAGAAAGGGAAGGAAAAGAAAAAGGGAAGAAGGAAAGAGGAAGGAGAGAGAGAAAGAAAAAAAGGGAAGGAAGGAAGGAAGGAAGGAAGGAAGGAAGGAAGGAAGGAAGGAAGGAAGGAAGGAAGAAAAGAGGGAGCGAAGGAAGGAGGGAAAGAAGGAGAGAAAGAGGGAGGGAAAGTTGGCTACAGCAACGCGTGGCAGGTACAGCTAGTCTATATAAATAAAATTGTAATGTTCGTTTGTGGGATTAACAGAACTCAAAAACCACTGGACGAATTGACACCAAATTTGGACACAAGACACCTAACAACCCAATGTATGTCCTTCACTCCAAAAATTGAGTTTGTAATTTGGGAGATGTAGTTGCTGGCATTTATAGTTAACTTACAATCAGAGAGCATTCTGAACTCCACCAATGATGGAACTGAACCAAACTTGGCACACAGAACTCCAATGACCAACAGGAAATACTGAAAGGGTTTGGTGGGCCTTGACATTGAGTATGGGAGTTGTAGTACACCTATATCCAGAGAGCACTGTGGACTCAAACAATGATGGATCTGGACCAAATTTGGCACAAATATTCCATATGCCCAACTAGGAACACAGATGGAGCTTGGGAAAAATAGACTGTGATATTTGGGAGTTGTAGTTACTGGGATTTATAGTTCACCTACAATCACAGGGCATTCTGAAGTCCACGAACGATAGAATTGGAGCAAACTTCTCACACAGAACCCTGATGACCAATAGAAAATACTTAAGGCCATCCAGTCCAACCCCCTTCCCCAGGGCAAGAAAACATAATCAAATACTGTTTACACACAATCATAAAGAAATTACTAGTAAGTGAATAAAAGTTTTTGGAGAGACAGAGCACCCAGCAGTGTTGCCTTTCAAACATGGGCTTTAAATAGGACAGGCGTGCCCGTGACACAATTTAAAGAGAAAGGAGAAGGCACAAAGAGTGTGTGCAAGCTGTTTTTGTGATGCTTCCTGAAAGCGGTCAGTGGCAGGAAGAGAAACGCCTCCTTCACAAAGCGTTGGATGGCCTCCCAAGTTGCTACAACCAGAGGAGGACCTTAAATAAGTGTTTCCTACTAGAAGCAAATCTTCTGAAAGGATCAAAAGGTTGATTTTGTTGGTTGTTGCATTGCTCTAGCGTTGCAATGCCAGCTTCCTGTATGATGCAAACCCAATTTCCTGTGGGTTATGATTTGAATAATGGTGCATTTTGAGATTGATGTGAGTAAAGCAGTTAAACTATCTCTACCATAAACACGGCTTATAGAAGAACTAAGAAAAACCTAACAACCCCGAAGATAAAAGGTTTCAAGTTGGCAATTTGCTGATGAGTGGATTTTTTTTTTTTAGAAGTGTGGCTTTCATGGGTTGTTGTAGGTTTTTTCGGGCTATATGGCCATGTTCTAGAGGCATTCTCTCCTGACATTTCGCCTGCATCTATGGCAAGCATTGTGCTGGTACAGCTGTACCAGAATCTCCATCTTTATTTGCTTTGTATTAAGTCAGTGGTTCTCAACCTTCCTAATGCCGTGACCCCTTAATACAGTTCCTCATGTTGTGGTGACCCCCAACCATAAAATTTTGCTCCTGTTATGAATCATAATGTAAATATCTGATATGCAGGATGTATTTTCATTCACCAAACTTGGCACGAATACCCAATATGCCCGTATTTAAATACTGGTGTGGTTGGGGAGGATTTATTTTGTCATTTGAGAGTTGGAATTGCTGGGATTTATAGTTCACCTACAATCAAAGAGCATTCTGAACTCCACCAATGATGGAATTGAACCAAACTTGGTACACAGAATTCGCATGACCAATAGAAAATACTGGAAGGGTTTGGTGGGCATTGACCTTGAGTTTTGGAGTTGTAGTTCACCTACATCCAGAGAGCACTGTGGGCTCAAACAACGATAGATCTGGACCAGAATTAGCACAAATAATATACCCAAATGTGGTGGTTTGGGGAAAATAGACCTCGATATTTGAGAGTTGTAGTTGCTGGGATTATAATTCACCTAAAATCAAAGAGCATTCTGAACTCCACCAACAATGGAGTGGAACAAACCTTGGCACACAGAACTCCTATGATTAACTCCTCGCGAGGAGAGCCCTCGGTTGGGTGTGGCATTGGGGGCGGGGCCTAAGGAGGCGGCCTCGCGACCCCTCCAAAATGCCCAAATGACCCCCCTGGGGGTTGCGACCCCCAGGTTGAGAACCGCTGTATTAAGTGTTTGCTTGCAGCCCAAGGCTTGGGATTCTGCAGAAGGCTGGCTTCCTGTTAAAGTTTGCAGTTATAGGGCAGGCCCCCTGTCCATCATCGTTAAGTTTCGTTCCGCCCCCTGTTCAGGACTATTGAGAAGGGAAGGGAGCCATTTTCAGTCAGTCTCAGCGAGGAAAGTCAATGTACAGGACTATACAGACTTCTCCTGTATAAAGGCTTCAACCCTTAAGATTTCCCAGGGGAGAACAGTCTTAAGAGCATCTAAAGATTCCCAACGGTTCCCAGGGAAACAGCCTTACAGCCCCGAGGAATTTCGGAGGGAATAACAACTTTAAACATCAAGAACTCCAGCTAAGGGACTACAGGCCTACTGGTAGGTCCACTCGGTTTTGAGACGCAGTTCAGCCCGGTAGTGGATCCACATCAGTTAGTTTTAGGATCACAGTTAGCCTGGGAGAAGTTTGGAAAGTGATTTTCCTTGAGTAAAAGTAACAGTTAGAAGCCACCAGTTGCACAAAAGCCTGGAAGCATTGGTTTAACCTTTTGAAGACAAAAGAAGTTTCTGTTGCTTGTTCATCAATAAAAGACTTTGTTATATTTTACAAGCCCTCTAGAGACTGTTTATGGTGAAAATCCTTAAGAATTTCTCTTCGGGCCCCCTGGCTTCCCGCTGGGCTAAAGTTGCACGTCCTGTTTTAAAAGCAATTCATTTCAAGCCCAGCGCGCGACAGAACAAGCATCCTCAGAGGTAGTGAGGAGGCTTGCCATAGATGCAGGCGAAACGTCAGGAGAGAATGCCTCTAGACCATGGCCATATAGCCTGAAAAAACCTACAACAACCCAGTGATTCCAGCCATGAAAGCCTTCGACAATACATTGTGGCTTTCATGTTCATAAGAAGCTAACATTAGCCAATGCTTGTTTATGTGGTGGCACAATGGGTTAAACCATTGAGCTGTTGAATCTGCCTACCTAAAGGTTGGCAGTTCAAAGCCATTGGTCATGGTGAGCTCCCGTTGTTAGTCCCTGCTTCTGCCAAGCTAGCAGTTCCAAAACATGCGAATGTGAGTAGATCAATAGGTACCCCCAGTGGCGCAGTGGGTTGAACCCCTGTGCTGGCAGGACTGAAGACCGACAGGTCGCAGGCTCGAATCCGGGGAGAGGCGGATGAGCTCCCTCTATCAGCTCCAGCTCCTCATGCGGGGACATGAGAGAAGCCTCCCACAAGGACGATAAATAAGGTTTGAATCCAGGGAGAGAACGGATGAGATTCATCTATCAGCTCCAGCTCCTCATGCGGGGACATGAGAGAAGCCTCCTACAAGGATGATAAAACATTTGGGTATCCCCTGGGCAACGTCCTTGCAGACGGCCAATTCTCTCACACCAGGTAAATAGGACCAGAGCCGTTTAGGGATTTATAGGTCAACACCAGCACTCTGAATTGTGCTCGGGAGCTGATTGGCAGCCAGTGGAGCTGGCGCAACAGAGGAGTAGTATGCTCCCTGTACTCCGCTCCATTAATAATCTGGCTGCCGCTCATTGTACTAGTTGTAGCTTCCGGGCAGTCTTCAGAGGCAGCCCCACGTAGAGAGCATTGCAGTAGTCTATACGGGATGTAACCAGAGCATGTACCACCGTGACCACTGTGCCTTGGTCCTTTCACTAGTGGCTGCGACTTCCCGGCGGATGTCAGGTGGTGCAATACCGGCTAGACAGGTAATGCAACCTGAGCCCTGCCACATACACAATGGAGGACCTCCTTGCGGCAACACCCGAGGCACTCCAAGTGGCCAGATACTGGTCAAAGGACATTTAATCAACTACCAAACTTGCAAACTTTGTGTTTTGTCTGTTTGTGCTGTGGATGTAGCGTACCTGGATTTCAATAAGGCCTTTGACAAGGTCCCCCATGACCTTCTGGCAAGGAAACTAGTCCAATGTGGGCTAGGCAAAACTACGGTGAGGTGGATCTGTAATTGGTTAAGTGGACGAACACAGAGAGTGCTCACTAATGCTTCCTCTTCATCTTGGAAAGAAGTGAAAAGTGGAGTGCCTCAGGGTTCCGTCCTGGGCCCGGTCCTGTTCAACATCTTTATTAATGACTTAGATGAAGGGCTAGAAGGCATGATCATCAAGTTTGCAGACGACACCAAATTGGGAGGGATAGCCAATAGTCCAGAGGACAGGAGCAGAATTCAAAATGATCTTAACAGATTAGAGAGATGGGCCAAAACTAACAAAATGAAGTTCAACAGTGACAAATGCAAAATACTCCACTTTGGCAGAAAAAATGAAATGCAAAGATACAGAATGGGTGACGCCTGGCTCGAGAGCAGTACGTGTGAAAAAGATCTTGGAGTCCTCGTGGACAACAAGTTAAACATGAGCCAACAGTGATGTGGCGGCAAAAAAAGCCAATGGATTTTGGCCTGCATCAATAGGAGCATAGTGTCTAGATCTAAGGAAGTAATGCTACCCCTCTATTCTGCTTTGGTTAGACACATCTGGAATATTGTGTCCAATTCTGGGCACCACAATTCAAGAGAGATATTGACAAGCTGGAATGTGTCCAGAGGAGGGCGACTAAAATGATCAAAGGGTCGGAGAACAAGCCCTATGAGGAGCGGCTTAAGGAGCTGGGCATGTTTAGCCTGAAGAAGAGAAGGCTGAGAGGAGATATGATAGCCATGTATAAATATGTGAGCGGAAGCCACAGGGAGGAGGGAGCAAGCTTGTTTTCTGCTTCCTTGGAGACTAGGACGCGGAACAATGGCTTCAAACTACAAGAGAGGAGATTCCATCTGAACATTAGGAAGAACTTCCTGACTGTGAGAGCCGTTCAGCAGTGGAACTCTCTGCCCCGGAGTGTGGTGGAGGCTCCTTCTTGGAAGCTTTTAAGCAGAGGCTGGATGGCCATCTGTCAGGGGTGATTTGAATGCAATATTCCTGCTTCTTGGCAGGGGGTTGGACTGGATGGCCCATGAGGTCTCTTCCAACTCTTTGATTCTATGATTCTATGATTCTAATACAAATGTCTGGTTGCTCCTGACACGATAAATAAATAAATAACCTCCCCATGGCCAGAGTTGAGCACCATCTCTAAAAAGCTGGAGATGAAAAGAAAAGCCTTGACCTTTGTTCTGTGTATTTGTGTGTCATTGTTATTCCACTGTATTAAAAGGCATTGAATGTTTGCCTATCTGTGTATGTTGTAATCCGCTCTGAGTCCCCTCAGGAAGATAGAGCGGAATATAAATAAACTGTTGTTGTTGTTATTATTATTATTTACACAAAAGCACAGTATGTCACAGCAAACAAGATCTATATGCTGGATTTCGTATCACAAAATCACAAGTTGAATACTTCCCAAGGACTAATAATAATAATAATAATAATAATAATAATATACTGATTATTATTATTATTATTACTAGCTGTCCCCTGGCAGGCATTGCTATGGCTCAGTCTGGTGATCTGGAAAATAAAGTAACGAGAAAGTGTTGGTTTGTAATATATGTAATGTCTTGATGCTTGTGGGTAAACAGTATTTCTTGCTGTTTCTTTGTCAGTGTTGATGTGGAGATTGCCTGGTTTGCCTAGGCAACATAGAATTGTCCTTCTTTAGGGGTCCCTTTCCAATCTATGATACTATATCTCTCTGTGTGTGTGTGTGTATCATATCTTTCTATTTATGACTGGATGGCTCTATGCCAGGAGGGCTATGATACTGTAAACCACCGCCTCCTCCTGAGAAAAATGTATAATATCACAAAGGACTACCACCTCACCCGCCTCATAGGAAACCTGCTACAAAACAGGAGCTTTTTGTTGAGTTCCAGGGCCAGAGAAACAGATGGCGGAAACAGAAGAACGGCCTGCCTCAGGGGAGTGTACTTGCTCCATCCATGTTCAACATCTACACAAATGACCAGCCACTGCCAGAAGGGACAGAGAGTTTCATCTATGCTGATGATCGTGCCATTACCGCTCAAGCAGGGAGCTTTGAGATGGTTGAACAGAAGCTCTCCGAAGCTCTAGGTGCTCTTACTGCCTATTACAGGGAAAACCAACTGATCCCTAATCCATCTAAAACACAGACATGTGCTTTCACCTTAAGAACAGACAAGCATCCCGAGCTCTGAGGATTACCTGGGAAGGAATCCCACTGGAGCATTGCAGCGCACCCAAATACCTGGGAGTCACTCTGGACCATGCTCTGACCTACAAGAAGCACTGCCTGAACATCAAGCAAAAAGTGGGCGCTAGAAACAATATCATACAAAGCTGACTGGCACAACCTGGGGATCACAACCAGACACAGTGAAGACATCTGCCCTTGCGCTATGCTACTCTGCTGCTGAGTATGCATGCCCAGTGTGGAACACATCTCACCACGCTAAAACAGTGGATGTGGCTCTTAATGAGACATGCCGCATTATCACAAGGTGTCTGCGCCCTACACCACTGGAGAAATTACACTGCTTAGCCGGTATTGCACCACCTGACATCCGCCGGGAAGTAGCAGCCAATAGTGAAAGGACCAAGGCAGAGACATCTCCAGCTCATCCCCTGTTTGGGTATCAGCCAGCACGTCAACGACTTAAATCAAGAAATAGTTTTCTAAGATCTACAGAAACACTTGCTGGAACACCTCAGCAAGCGAGAGTCCAAAAGTGGCAGGCTCAAACCCAGAACCTCAACCAATGGCTGATACCAAATGAGAGACTCCCCCCTGGGCACACAGAAGACTGGGTGACTTGGAAGGCGGTGAACAGACTGCGCTCTGGCACCACGAGATGCAGAGCCAATCTTAAGAAATGGGGCTACAAAGTGGAATCCACAACATGCGAGTGTGGAGAAGAGCAAACCACTGACCACCTGCTGCAATGCAACCTGAGCCCTGTCACATGCACAATGGAGGATCTTCTTGCAGCAACACCAGAAGCACCAAGTAGCCAGATACTGGTCAAAGGACATTTAACCAACTACCAAGTTTGCAAAATTTGTTTTTGTGTGTTTGTTTTGTTCTGTTAGAAATGTAATACAATGGTATGGTTGCTGATGACACGATAAATAAATATCTACATCTATGGCTGGATGTTTCTTTGTCAGAAAGGCTTTGATTATGTTTTCTTGCCCTGGTGAAGCGAGTTGGACTGGATGGCCTTAAGTATTTTCTGCTGGACATGGGGATTCTGTGTGGGAAATTTGGCCCAATTCTATTGTTGGTGGAGTTCGGAATGCTCTATGATTGTAGGTGAACTATAAATCCCAGCAACGACAACTCCCAAATGTCAAGGTCTATTTTCCCTAAACTCCATCTGTGTTCACATTTGGGTACATTGAGTATTCGTGCCAAACTTGGTCCAGATACTCATTGTTTGAGTCCACAGTTGTAGGTGAACTATAACTCCCAAACTCAAGGTCAATGCCCACCAAACCCTTCTAGTGTTTTCTATTGGCCATGGGAGTCCTGTGAACCACATTTGGTTCAATTCCATAATTGGTAGAGTTCAGAATGCTCTTTGATTGTAGGTGAACTATAAATCCCAGCAACTACAACTCCCAAATGACAAAATCAGTTTTTTTGAGTGAAGGACATACATTGGATTGTTAGGTATCTTGTGCCCAAATTTGGTGTCCATTTGCCCAGTGGTTTTTGAGTTCTGTTAATCCCACAAACGAAAGCTACATTTTTATTTATATAGATTATTATTATTATTATTTGCCTTGTGATCCTTACCTCCTTGTAGCTGAGTGCCACCGAAGGCCGGAGCGGCGGTGCAGGTCGGAGGCAGCTTAAGGTCCAGGGCTTGAGGATTTTGGGGGGCTCCAGCGGGCCTCGAGATTGTCCAAGGGAGCTGAAAGTCTGATAAAAATGACACATTTGTTTATCATTGGGTCCTTTCATTTCAGTTCTGCTCTAGTAAGCCAAAGGCATTCAAAGTGGCCAAGAAACACATTAAAACAGTGACACCTTTGTATCCGAATTTTCAGTTTTGGTTGTCTCTCTGGAAAACTTTTAGGCTGGAATGAAATACAAATATAATAAATAAATAAATGGATCTATCTATCTACCTAAGCTTGAAGAAGTACCGTATATACTCGAGTATAAGCCGACCCAAATATAGAATAATAGAATCATAGAATCAAAGAGTTGGAAGAGACCTCATGGGCCATCCAGTCCAACCCCATGCCAAGAAGCAGGAATATTGCATTCAAAGCACCCCTGACAGATGGCCATCCAGCCTCTGTTTAAAAGCCTCCAAAGAAGGAGCCTCCACCACACTCCAGGGCAGAGAGTTCCACTGCTGAACGGCTCTCACAGTCAGGAAGTTCTTCCTCATGTTCAGATGGAATCTCCTCTCTTGTAGTTTGAAGCCATTGTTCCATTGCGTCCTAGTCTCCAGGAAGCAGAAAACAAGCTTGCTCCCTCCTCCCTGTGGCTTCCTCTCACATATTTATACATGGCTATCATATCTCCTCTCAGCCTTCTCTTCTTCAGGCTAAACATGCCCAGCTCCTTAAGCCGCTCCTCATGGGGCTTGTTCTCCAGACCCTTTATCATTTTAGTCACCCTCCTCTGGACACATTCCAGCTTGTCAATATCTCTCTTGAATTGTGGTGCCCAGAATTGGACACAATATTCCAGGTGTGGTCTAACCAAGGCGGAATAGAGGGGTAGCATTACTTCCCTAGACACTATGCTCCTATTGATATAGGCCAAAATCTCATTGGCTTTTTTTGCCGCCACATCACATTGTTGGCTCATGTTTAACTTGTTGTCCACGAGGACTCCAAGATCTTTTTCACATGTACTGCTCTCGAGCCAGGCATTTTCCCCCATTCTGTATCTTTGCATTTCGTTTTTCCTGCCAAAGTGGAGTATCTTGCATTTGTCCCTGTTGAACTTCATTTTGTTAGTATAAGCCGAGTATAAGCCGAGTATAAGCCGAGGGGAGATTTTTCAGCCTAAAAAATGGGCTGAAAAACTAGGCTTATACTAGAGTATATACAGTGAACCTTTTTGATATCCAAATCTCTCTTGTTCAAAACAGGCAGGCAAAAACTGCCCTTCAAATCATCAGGTTTTTTGGGTTTTTTTGTTGTGTCAGGAGCAACTTGAGAAACTGCAAGTCGCTTCTGGTGTGAGAGAATTGGTCGTCTGCAAGGACGTCGCCCAGGGGATGCCCGGATGTTTTTGATATTTTATCATCCTTGTAGGAGGCTTCTCTCATGTCCCCACATGAGGAGCTGGAGCTGATAGAGGGAGCTCATCCACGCTCTCCCGGATTCGAACCTGTGACCTGTTGGTCTTCAGTCCTATAAATAAAAAAGCTTTATTTATACCCCGCTACCATCTCCTCAAGGGACTCGGTGCGGCTTACATGAGGCCGAGCCCGCAATACAACAATAAAAAAGCAATAGCAAACAAACAATACAAAACAATTAAAATATAACTCATAAACCAAAATAATAATAGGCAAAATAACCCACTGCGCCACCGGGTGAGAGATCAGCATTGCTAGCATCTTGATCCTTTTTGAAGGATCTCTGAGGATAAGGTCAATATCATCAGCGATTAGATTAGATTTTGGTAATCCTTCTAGAGAACTTTTGTGGTTGAATGAATTACAAATATCTCTACACATAATAAAAGTCAAAATACGTATGTATGTGGCTGTTAGGAATTGTAAGAGTTTGCCCATATCTGCCCTAAGAGATACTGAGGACTCATTGTAACAGGAGAAAGAAAGAAAGAAGAGGAAGAGGAAGGAAAGGATGGTCAAAACGAATGGATGGTTGGGCCGGATCTTTAGAAGATTAGGGTCATAGTGAAAAGCTGAGAGAGAGAGAAGGGTGCCTTCCTAAGAGGCTGCAGACTTACAGAATGGGGGCTCCAAGAGTGCGTCTTGGAGAGAGTGCTGCTCGGAGTCGCTCCTCGCGTAAACCTTTGCAAATGGTCAAGCCACTCGTGCAAGTCATGGCTGTTGTTGCAATATACCGTGATCCGGTCTATCATGCCTCCTGGAAGAAGAGAAAGAAGCACAGCAATCAATTGAGAAATCGCGTCCCAGCAACCCAGCGAGATTCTTCAAGGGTGATGAAAAGATGTATTTTGGGTGTTGGTGGCTAGAATATCAACTCCAGTGAGCCCTAGCCAAGATGCCTGATGTCCAGCTTTTGGGAACTGAAGTCCAAAATTTCTGGAAGATGGAAAGATAACCATTGGATATGAGGAAATTGGAGACTAGTGGGACCTTGAAATTTTCAGAGGGCCACATTCTGTTATAAATATAAATAAGGGACAGAGAGTTTCATCTATGCTGATGATCGTGCAATTACTGCTCTTAGCACTTAGCACTTTGTCCTCCAAAAGCACTTTATACTGATTTAGGCCTGCTTGTATCTCTCCACTAACGCCCCACTTCCTTATCTTGTCCATGTCCAGCATTATTTTTAAATTTCGATGACATTTGGCCTAGCCACAGATTTTAAAGGTGTATTGTGCTATTGTTAATGTTTATGCTATCTGTGTATGTGATTTATTTTAATTGCTTGTATTGTTGTTGTTATTGCTTGTATTGATGTATTGTGGGCTCGGCCAAATGTAAGCTGCACCGAGTCCCTTGGGGAGATGGTAGTGGGGTATAAATAAAGTTTTATTTTATTATTATTATTATTATTATTATTATTATTATTATTATTATTATTGAGGAGGAGGAGGAGGAGGAGGAGGAGGAGAAGGAGAAGGAGAAGGAGAAGGAGAAGGAGAAGGAGAAGGAGAAGGAGAAGGAGAAGGAGAAGAAGATGATCCACTGACCTGAAATCTCAAAGAGGTGCTCAGTCCCGTCCGCATCTTCTAATTTAGTCACCACCATCCCCATTAAAGGGAGTTTTCCCTATTCTCCGAAAAGGAAAACATAATAATACAGCCATGACATCAACAATACTACGATCAACACCGACTGATGTTTGTCTGAATTTTCCAATGAATCACTTCATTGACTGAAAATGCATCTACACCAGGCATGGGCAAACTTTGGCCCTCCAGGCGTTTTGGCCCTCCTACTGGCTGTTAGGAACTGTGAAAGTTGAAGTCAAAACACCTGGAGGGCCAAAGTTTGCCCATGCCCAATCTACACTGTTGAATCAATGCAATTCGACACCACTTTAACTCCTTGGCTTAATGCTATGGATTTCTGGGAATGACAGTTCGGTGAGACACCAGTACATTTTAGCAGAGAAGGTCTTGCAAAACTACAGCTCCCATGATTTTAGCATTGAGTCATGGTACAAAACTGCATTAATCCCATAGTAGAAAAAGACGGAAGAAAGGAAATTAAATTCATAGAATCATAGACTCAAAGAGTTGGAAGAGACCTCATGGGTCATCCAGTCCAACCCCATTCTGCCAAGAAGCAGGAATATTGCATTCAAATCACCCCTGACAGATGGCCATCCAGCCTCTGTTTAAAAGCTTCCAAAGAAGGAGCCTCCACCACACTCCGGGGCAGAGAGTTCCACTGCTGAACGGCTCTCACAGTCAGGAAGTTCTTCCTCATGTTCAGTGGAATCTCCTTTCTTGTAGTTTGAAGCCATTGTTCCATTGCATCCTAGTCTCCAGGGAAGCAGAAACAAGCTTGCTCCCTCCTCCCTGTGGCTTCCTCTCACATATTTATACATGGCTATCATATCTCCTTTCAGCCTTCTCTTCTTCAGGATAAACATGCCCAGCTCCTTAAGCCGCTCCTCATAGGGCTTGTTCTCCAGACCCTTGATCATTTTAGTCGCCCTCCTCTGGACACATTCCAGCTTGTCAATATCTCTCTTGAATTGTGGTGCCCAGAATTGGACACAATATTCCAGGTGTGGTCTAACCAAAGCAGAACAGGGCATGGGAGCATGACTTCCCTAGATCTAGACACTATGCTCCTATTGATGCAGGCCAAAATCCCATTGGCTTTTTTTGCCGCCACATCACATTGTTGGCTCATGTTTAATTTCTTGTCCACGAGGACCCCAAGATCTTTTTCCTGCTCTTGAGCCCGGCATCGTCCCCCATTCTGTATCTTTGCATTTCATTTTTCTGCCTAAGTGGAGTATCTTGCATTTGTCACTGTTGAACTTCACATCACATTGTTGGCTAAATTATGCAATAGTATATCTGATTTAGTGACCAATAAATGGAAGAATCTTTATTGGAAGCATTTCAAAAAAGCCAGATTCCTGTTCATTTTAAGTGGGATCTACTCACCTGATACAGAAACCCACTCATTCGTGGACTTGCTGAAAGCATCAGCAGAACGTTTGAAAACAACATGAAATATCTTTCTTCCTTCTCCTAAAAGAAAAAAACAAAACAAAAATTCTTATGCCGGCCAACAACAACAACAACAACAGCATTTATTTATACCCCACTTTTCTCTCTTAATTGAGACCCAAGTCTAGAAAGGAAGCAAATAGTCATTTCACAAATGAATATCGAAACATCAATGTAAATGTATAGTTGGATTGATTGGTTATTTATAGCTGTCAATCAATGTTGTTTGCACCAGTTAAATTGCTCCTCCTGTTCCATTGTTTGACCCCACCTCTTCCTAGAGAGCAGGACAGTGTTTCCTTTTACATTCCACCATCAAACTTTCTATCAGATGGACGTGAGAGAGAGACTTGGCTCTGAAGCCCTTGATTAAGTTACCTCTCAGCACCAATTCTGGGGTTGTTACCCTTGAGACTTATGCTTCATGGACGGCATTGAGAAGTCTCAAGCATCTTCAAACCAGTTCTTTGGCACCAGAGGAAGGCTTTGTGCCTTCAAAATATAGGTCATTGGAATTGGGGTTGTGATTATTCCAATATTCACAGCCATTGAGAAAGAGGCACCTGGAAAAGCTTCTCAGCTGCAAAACTCCTTTACCCCTTTGAAACTTACAGTTTCTTTGTGAACAATTAAACCTATTTTGAGTTATCTACAGTGTTTTGGTCCCTGGGAATTCCATTTTTCCTAAAGGAGGGCAAGAAGCAATCCCCTGGGGGAAAGATGTCATGTCCATGCCTCTTTCACTAAGAGTTATAGCCCCCAGGCATGACGGCACAGTGCAGCTGTTTGAGAGTCAGCTGCATTAAGATTACTATTGACCAAAAGGTCATTAGTTGGAAGCCCGCCCGGGTCATTGTGAGCTTCCCGCCAATTTGTGTAGCTTGCTGTCAACCTTTGCAGCCCGAAAGACAGTTGCATCTGTCAAGTAGGAAATTTAGCTACCGCTTATGCGGGGAGGCTAATTTATGGTGCCATAAAAATCTCCAGCAAGCATGCAAAGAATGAGGAAGTACTTTATCAATGTCACAAATGGACGGTGAAGTGACAGCTCCCCTGGTGGCCAGAATACCCTCATGAAAAGCTGGAATGTTAAATAGCCGCTGTGTGTCAGTCTATATATGTTGTGTGTCTATGGCATTGAATGTTTGCCATGTATATGTACATTGTAATCCGCTGCTGAGAGATCCAAGAGAGCCAGCAGATGAAATCCCATCTTCCTTACCTCACTTCCTCCATATTGGACCATGACTTGGGACATGTAAAGTACGCTGCCCAGGGACTTTATATCGTCACCTTCCCATCCTTGAATGGATTCGGAAAGGATCTGGAGCTCGAGCTGTTTTCGCTTCCTCATCTCTTGACATTGGGACTGTCAAAAAGGAGACAACGCTTTGGTTAAATTAGATCACCTGATCACAAACATTTAATGAAAACAAAAATAAAGTCACCAAAATCTAGGGATTCAGCCAAAAACATTGAATCCAGGTATCAAGTGGACTGATTTGGATGGACACAGAAGACATTCAAAGAGCAGCAAGAGTCTGGGTCCTACTCAGGGGTGCATTTACACTGTTAGCAGTTGAATGCCAATTGAGCTGCCATGGCTCAATGGTATGGAATAATGAGAATTGTAGTTTTACAAGGTCTTTAGCCTTCTCTGGCTGGATCTATGCTGCCAAATAACACTGTGGCCAGGACAGAGCACTCCACTCATTACTTTTTGGATGGAAGAATGGGTGAGCACCCTTTGGGTTCGTTCACTTAACCAATTGCAGATCCAGCTAACTATACTTTTGCCTAGCCCACATGGGACTAGTTTCCTTGACAGAAGGAATTGTTGTTTGGGCTTGGCATCATGTAAACCGCTCCAAGTCCCCATTGGGGAGATGGTGGTGAGATATAAATAAAGATTATTATTGTTGTTGTTGTTGTTGTTGTTGTATTGTTGAAGGCTTTCATGGCCGGAATCATTGGGTTGTTGTAGATTTTTTCGGGCTATATGGACATGTTCTAGAGGCATTCTCTCCTGACGTTTCGCCTGCATCTATGGCAAGCATCCTCAGAGGTAGTGAGGTCTGTTGGAACTAGGAAAAGGGGTTTATATATCTGTGGAATGACTAGGGTGGGACAAAGGACTCTTGTCTGCTGGAGCTAGGTGTGAATGTTTCAACTGACCACCTTGATTAGCATTTGATGGCCTGGCAGTGCCTGGGGCAATCTTTTGTTGAGAGGTGTTTGGATGTGCCAGAATGTTTCCTCTCTGTTGTTATGCTGTTGTAATTTTAGAGTTTTTTTTAATATTGGTAGCCAGATTTTGTTCATTTTCATGGTTTCCATCTCCAACCATCACCCAAGTCAAAAAAGAAGCACCATTAAAGCCTTGGCAGACCGTGCAAAAAGAATCTGCGAAGCCCACCTCCTCCAAGATGAACTTAACCACCTCAACTGGGCTCTACAGGCCAATGGAGACTCCAGACATCAGAAGAGCTGCAAGACCGAGAACAAGCCACGAGAGTCAAGACGAAGATCCACCCAGAGGAAAAGTGTTCCTGCCATACATCAAGGGAACCACTGACCACAGAGGGAAGCTGATGAGGAAACACAACATACAAACTATCTACAGACCCGCCAAGAAAATCCAACAAATGCTACATTCAGCAAAGGACAAGAGGGATCCTCTCACTTCTGCAGGAGTCTACCATGTACCATGCAGCTGTGGACAAGTCTACAGAGGGACCACCAAACGCAGCAGCATTGCCCCGACACGCATCAAGGAACATGAAAGGCACTGCAGACTACTTCAACCAGAGAAGTCAGCCATAGCAGAGCACCTGATGAACCAGCCTGGACACAGCATATGATCTGAGAACACAGAAATGCTGGACCACACCAACAACCACCATGTCAGACTACACAGAGAAGCCGTTGAAATCCACAAGCATGTTGTGGACAATTTCAACAGAAAGGAGGAAACCATGAAAACGAAACCATGAATACTGGCTACCAGTATTTTTTTTAAAAAAAACTCTAAAATTACAACAGCATAACAGAGAGGAAACATTCTGGGACATCTAATCACCTCTCAACAAAAGATTGCCTCAGGCACTGCCAGGCCATCAAATGCTAATCAAGGTGGTCAGTTGAAACATTCACACCTAGCTCCAGTAGACAAGAGTCCTTTGTCCCACCCTGGTCCTTCCACAGATATATAAACCCCTTTTCCTAGTCCCAACAGATCTCACTACCTCTGAGGATGCTTGCCATAGATGCAGACGAAACGTCAGGAGATAATGCCTCAAGAACATGGCCATATAGCCCGAAAAAACCTACAACAACCCTATTATTATTATTATTATTATTATTATTATTATTATTATTATTATTATTAGGTCATGGGAGACCTTGTCAAAGGAATGCCTTCCTGAAATCCAGAAATGCTCCATCCGTGGCATTCCCTGCATCGACCCAGCTTGTAACTCTATCCAAAAAAGAGATCAGATGAGTCTGGCATGACTTCTTTTTGATCAATCCATGTTGACTATTATCAATGACTGCTTGCAGACCATTTCCTTAAATATATTTTCCAGAATCTTGCCTGGTATCAACATGAGGCTGACCAGACCGTAACTGTTTCCTTTTTTCATCCTTTTTTCCCCTTCTTGAAAAGAGCTAGGCACCCCATTGGCCCTCCTCCATTCTTCTGGAACTTCTCCCGTTCTCCAAGAGCTCTCAAAGATGGTTCCGAAATGACTTCCGCTAGTTCCTTCAATACTCTTGGGTGTAGTTGATCTGGTCCTGGGGACTTGAATTGGAGGGCATGAAATAGCAGGACAAGATCTAATGGAGCTACATTTCAGAGAAAGGCCTTTCAATTGAACGTGGTAGCAAGAGGAGTTTAAGAAGAATTGGCCAAAGGCTCTTTCTCCCACCAGAGGCCTTTTAGAAGAAATTGGAGAACCATCTGCTTAGCAACGGATTTGCAGTGACAGGAAGAGATAGTCTTCAAGCCTCCTGCCAAGTCCATGATTCTAATAATTATCCCATATGTCTTGGCCGCAGGAAGGAAGGAGACAATTAGACAAATTCAAAGCGAGACAGAAAGATGGAGAGGCAGAAAGAACGCTTAGGGACAAAATCTCAGCAAGATCTTAAAACAGCCTCAAAGTTGCCAACACAGTAGTTTTAAAAAGCCCTCTGGGGAAGTCACTTTGAAGGAACGCAGTAGATCTGCGTTCCTTCATCCTCATGGACAACAAGTTAAACATGAGCCAACAATGTGATGTGGCAGCAAAAAAAGCCAATGGGATTTTGGCCTGCATCAATAGGAGCAGGCCTATTAGATCTAGGGAAGTCATGCTACCCATGCTCTATTCCGCTTTGGTTAGACCACACCTGGAATATTGTGTCCAATTCTGGGCACCACAATTCAAGAGAGATATTGACAAGCTGGAATGTGTCCAGAGGAGGGCGACTAAAATGATAAAGGGTCTGGAGAACAAGCCCTATGAGGAGCGGCTTAAGGAGCTGGGCATGTTTAGCCTGAAGAAGAGAAGGCTGACAGGAGATATGATAGCCATGTATAAATATGTGAAAGGAAGCCACAGGGAGGAGGGAGCAAGCTTGTTTCCTGCTTCCCTGGAGAGTAGGATGCGGAACAATGGCTTCAAACTACAAGAGAGGAGAGTCCATCTGAACATGAGGAAGAACTTCCTGACTGTGAGAGCCGTTCAGCAGTGGAACTCACTGCCCCAGAGTGTGGTGGAGGCCCTTCTTTGGAAGCTTTTAAACAGAGGCTGGATGGCCATCTGTCAGGGGTGCATTGAATGCAATATTCCTGCTTCTTGGCAGGGGGTTGGACTGGATGGCTCATGAGGTCTCTTCCAACTCTTTGATTCTATGATTCTATGATTCTATGATCCATTGCAACCTTAAATAAAGATGCAGAAGGATGGTAGGCTATCAAGAAAGAAGTTTGGGAAGAAAAAAAAAGAGGAGAGAAAGGAAAAAAATTGGAAGAAAAAGAAATACATAATGCTATTTGGACAAGCTGGAATGTTACAAAATTAGAAATAAGTGATTCCTGAAAAGGTTAAATATGATGGAATAGTCGCACCATTGGAGCGGATTTGCACCACTTCCAGGCCTTCATCCTATGGGTATGGCGCCCCCGGTGGTGCAATGGGTTAAACCAGTGGTCCTCAAACTACGGTCCGCGGGCCGGCCCCGGCCCTCCGAGGGCATCTTTCTGGCCCGTGGGGTGTGGAGAAGGGTGAGAGGCAGTGGGCAAAGTGGCCCAAGCCACTTTGCCCGCCGCCTCCCTGGGCCCAGCCTGCTCTTCTCCTGCCTTCGGGACGCGGCCTCACCACATCCCGAAGGCAGGAGAAAGGGGAGAAGCAGTGGGCAAAGCGGTTTTGGGGCCGCTTCACCCGCCGCCTCCCTGGGCCCAGCCTGCTCTTCTCCTGCCTTCGGGACGCAGCCCTCACCACATCCTGAAGGCAGGAGAAAGGGGAGAAGCAGTGGGCAAAGCGGCTTTGGGGCCGCTTCGCCCGCCACCTCCCTGGGCCCAGCCTGCTCTTCTCCTGCCTTCGGGACGCGGCCTCACCACATCCCGAAGGCAGGAGAAGGGGGGAGCGGTGGGCGAAGCAGTTTTGGGGGTGCTTTGCCCGCCGCCTCCCTGGGCCCAGCCTGCTCTTCTCCTGCCTTCGGGACGCGGCCTCACCACATCCCGAAGGCAGGAGAAGGGGGAGAAGTGGTGGGCGAAGTAATTTTGGGGCCGCTTCACCCACCGCCTCCCTGGGCCCAGCCTGGTCTTCTCCTGCCTTCGGGACGCAGCCTCACCACATCCCGAAGGCAGGAGAAGGAGGGAGGTGGTGTGCGAAGCAGTTTTGGGGCCACTTCACCCACCACCTTCCTGGGCCCAGCCTGGTCTTCTCCTGCCTTCGGGACACGGCCTCACCACATCCCGAAGGCAGGAGAAGGGGGGAGCGGTGGGCGAAGCAGTTTTGGGGGTGCTTTGCCCGCCGCCTCCCTGGGCCCAGCCTGCTCTTCTCCTGCCTTCGGGACGCGGCCTCACCACATCCCGAAGGCAGGAGAAGGGGGAGAAGTGGTGGGCGAAGTAATTTTGGGGCCGCTTCACCCACCGCCTCCCTGGGCCCAGCCTGGTCTTCTCCTGCCTTCGGGACGCAGCCTCACCACATCCCGAAGGCAGGAGAAGGAGGGAGGTGGTGTGCGAAGCAGTTTTGGGGCCACTTCACCCACCACCTTCCTGGGCCCAGCCTGGTCTTCTCCTGCCTTCGGGACACGGCCTCACCACATCCCGAAGGCAGGAGAAGGGGGAGAAGTGGTGGGCGAAGTAATTTTGGGGCCGCTTCACCCACCGCCTCCCTGGGCCCAGCCTGGTCTTCTCCTGCCTTCGGGACACGGCCTCACCACATCCCGAAGGCAGGAGAAGGGGGAGAAGTGGTGGGCGAAGTAATTTTGGGGCCGCTTCACCCACCGCCTCCCTGGGCCCAGCCTGGTCTTCTCCTGCCTTCGGGACACGGCCTCACCACATCCCGAAGGCAGGAGAAGGGGGAGAAGTGGTGGGCGAAGTAATTTTGGGGCCGCTTCACCCACCGCCTCCCTGGGCCCAGCCTGGTCTTCTCCTGCCTTCGGGACACGGCCTCACCACATCCCGAAGGCAGGAGAAGGGGGAGAAGTGGTGGGCGAAGTAATTTTGGGGCCGCTTCACCCACCGCCTCCCTGGGCCCAGCCTGGTCTTCTCCTGCCTTCGGGATGCAGCCTCACCACATCCCGAAGGCAGGAGAAGGAGGGAGGTGGTGTGTGAAGCAGTTTTGGGGCCACTTCACCCACCACCTTCCTGGTCCCAGCCTGCTCTTCTCCTGCCTTCGGGACGCGGCCTCACCACATCCCGAAAGCAGGAGAAGGGAGGAGGTGGCGGGCGAAGCAGCTTTGGGGCTGCTTTACCCGCTGCCTCCCTGGGTCCAGCCTGCTCTTCTCCTGCCTTCGGGACGTGGCCTCACCACATTCCGAAGGCAGGAGAAGGGGGCGAGGTGGTGGGCGAAGCGGTTTTGGGGCCGCTTCGCCCGCCACCTCTCTGGGCCCAGCCTGGTCTTCTCCTGCCTTCGGGACACGGCCTCACCACATCCCGAAGGCAGGAGAAGGGGGAGAAGTGGTGGGCGAAGTAATTTTGGGGCCGCTTCACCCACCGCCTCCCTGGGCCCAGCCTGGTCTTCTCCTGCCTTCGGGACACGGCCTCACCACATCCCGAAAGCAGGAGAAGGGAGGAGGTGGCGGGCGAAGCAGCTTTGGGGCTGCTTTACCCACCGCCTCCCTGGGCCCAGCCTGGTCTTCTCCTGCCTTCGGGACACGGCCTCACCACATCCCGAAGGCAGGAGAAGGGGGAGAAGTGGTGGGCGAAGTAATTTTGGGGCCGCTTCACCCACCGCCTCCCTGGGCCCAGCCTGGTCTTCTCCTGCCTTCGGGATGCAGCCTCACCACATCCCGAAGGCAGGAGAAGGAGGGAGGTGGTGTGTGAAGCAGTTTTGGGGCCACTTCACCCACCACCTTCCTGGTCCCAGCCTGCTCTTCTCCTGCCTTCGGGACGCGGCCTCACCACATCCCGAAAGCAGGAGAAGGGAGGAGGTGGCGGGCGAAGCAGCTTTGGGGCTGCTTTACCCGCTGCCTCCCTGGGTCCAGCCTGCTCTTCTCCTGCCTTCGGGACGTGGCCTCACCACATTCCGAAGGCAGGAGAAGGGGGCGAGGTGGTGGGCGAAGCGGTTTTGGGGCCGCTTCGCCCGCCACCTCTCTGGGCCCAGCCTGGTCTTCTCCTGCCTTCGGGACATGGTCTCGCCACATCCCTAAGGCAGGAGAAAGGGGGAGGCGGCTGGCAAAGCAGCTTTGGGGCCGCTTCGCCCGCCACCTCCCCAAGTTTATATTTGTTAAAATTGTTCTTCATTTTAATTATTGTATTGTTTTGAAGTAATTTTTGGACTATAAATAAGATAGGTGCAGTGTGCATAGGAATTCATTCATTTTTTTTTTTCAAATTATAATCCGGCCCTCCAACAGTTTGAGGGACTGTGACCAGGCCCTCTGTTTAAAAAATTTGATGACCCCTGGGTTAAACCCTAGTGCTGGCAGGACTGAAGACCGACAGGTTGGAGGTTCAAATCCGGGGAGAGCGCAGATGAGCTCCCTCTGTCAGTTCCAGCTCCCCATGTGGGGACATGAGAGAAGCCTCCTACAAGGATGGTAAAATATCAAAACATCCGTGCGTCCCCTGGGCAACGTCCTTGCAGACGGCCAATTCTCTCACTCCAGAAGCGACTTGCAGCTTCTCAAGTTGCTCCTGACTCGGAAAAAAAAATTGTATATTCTTTGTTGTTGTTCGCTGTGTAGAAGGCATTGAATGTTTGCCTTATATGTGTACTGTAATTTCCTCTGAGTCCTTCTGCGGAGATATATACAGTGTACTATAATTATTATTTATATTATTCACCACCTCAGCCCTGTTGACTTGTAAATGCCTTTTTACTTTTAATGTTTTGAGTGTTTCCTATCATTAGATCTAGTAGTAAACATGTTCCAAATCAGGGGTTTTCAAAGTTCCTAATGCCGCGACCCCTTAATTCAGTTCCTCATGTTGCGGTGACCCCCAGCCATTAAATTATTTTCATTGCTACTTCATAATTGTAATTTTGCTTCTGCTATGAATTGTTATGTAAATATCTGATATGCAGGATGCATTCCTATTCACTGGAGCAATTTGGCACAAATACTCAATATGCCCAAATTTGAATAGTAGTGGGGTTGGGATGGGAGGATTGATTTTGTCATTTGGGAGTTGCACTTGCTGGGATTTATAGTTCACCTACATTCAAAGAGCATTGTGAACTCTACCAAATATGGAATTGGACCAAACTTGGCACACAGAACTCCCATGACCAACGGAAAATACTGGAAGGGTTTGGTGGGCATTGACCTTGAGTTTTGGAGTTGTAGTTTGCCTACATCCAGAGAGCACTGTGGACTCAAACAATGATGGATCTGGATCAAACTTGGCACGAATATTCAATATGCACAAATGTGAACACTGGTGAAGTTCGAGGAAAATAGATGTTGACATTTGGGAGTTGTAGTTGCTGGGATTTATAGTTCACCTACAACCGAAGAGCATTCTGAAGCCCACCAACGATAGAATTAGGCCAAACTTCCCACACAGAACTCCCATGACCAACAGAAAATACTGTTTGTGGTGGTCTTTGGAGACCCCTCTGACCTCCAGGGGTCCCGACCCCTAAGTTGAGAACCACTGTTCTAAATGTTTGATTTATATATTTAAATGTCTACGTTTGTTATTTTTGAGTTGTTCTATAAGTACACCTGATGTTGTTTATTTTATTGTTTATGATTTGATTTGTTTGTTATGTTATGCCAGCATTGAATGTTTGACAATTTTCTGTTGTAAACCGCCCTGAGTCCCCTCGGGAAGATAGGGCGGTATAGAAATAAAGATTATTATTATTATTATTATTATTATTATTATTATTATTATTACTCTATCTGGGTCAAAGGATATATCTACACTGTAGAATTAATGCAGTTTGCCACCCCTTGACCTGCCATGGCTCAGTGCTGTGGAAACACTGGAGTTGTAGTTTGGTGAGGACAAAACTCTCCTTGGTAGGGAAGGCTAAACGCCTCACAAAACAACAACTGCTGAGATTCCATAGCATTGAGCCATGGCATTTAAAGTGGTGTCCAACAGCATTCATTCTATCATGTAGACTCACCCCAGATTCCCCGGTGGTGCAGTGGGTTAAAACCCTGTGCCGGCAGGAATGAAGACCGTCGCAGGTTCAAATCCGGAGAGAGGCAGACGAGCTCCCTCTATCAGCTCCAGCTCCTCATGTGGGGACATGAGAGAAGCCTCCCACAAGGATGATAAAAACATCAAATCATCCGGGCGTCCCCTGGGCAACGTCCTTGCAGACGGCCAATTCTCTCACACCAGAAGTGTACAGAAGTTACTGAAACTATGTATATGTTTAACTGTAAGAATATATTTGTTTTGGTAACAGTAGCTGAAAGCTAGAGTTAACTGGTTGTCTCCACAGGAGGTTGCCAAGGAGACCAGGCAGGAGAGAGAGAGAAGTGGGCGGAGCCTAGCAAGAAAGTGTTATCTGCGTTTTAAAAAGAAGCAGTCAGTTGGGGGGTTGGAGTCGGAGTTAGCAGTTGAGAGAGAGAGAGTGGGAAGTAGAGAAACAGTGTTTGTGAATAGTCAGAAGTTTCTTCAGTCTAGGAAGGCTGAAGGGGGAAACCTAATTAGTTTCATTAGTCAGAGAGGACTAAGGGAAGCTTGTTTAGATCACTAGTTAGAAAAGAACTAGAGATCTGGGGTTTGATCACGAAGAGATCAAACCAGAAGGCTATTCAGCTCAGGAAACATTGTTTAAGAAAGTGCTTCACCACAGTAAAAGTCAATTACAAGTTGTATCATCCAGAAGTGTGAACTGTATTGCAAACCAAGTTACATTTAAAGTTCTACAAGTTCTCTAAGTTATTCCAAGTAAACAACAGCCTGCAACCATACGCTTTGTACAAAATAAACTTATTAACTGTTGTTTGAAGACCGTGTCATCTCCATCTATCTGCGTCTGGGGAACTAGTTCTCATGGGCAAGACCTCACGTTGGTAGCAGTTACCTGAATTAAATCTATAATCATCCACACCTATTTAACTGGTAGCAGAATTTAAGAACAGTCTTTACATTTGGTGACAGAGGGTGGGTACTTTAAAGTTAAAAACCCTATACCCTGGTTGTTGTTGGAATTGCAGCACCTTCGCAATTAGCAAAATTGTACAACTGGTGCGTGCAGACTTCGCAAACTGGTGGTAGCCCTGTACAACTGGTGAACAACCTTTACAATAGGGCTAGCATCTCTGCAAGAAGCGACTTTCAGTTTCTCAAGTCGCTCCTGACACGACAAAAAAACAAAAACAAAAACCAAACCCCCAGATTCCAATGAAATCCCCTTGCCCCCTTTGCTTCAACCGCTCCACTTTCCCACTCCAAGTTTGGCATCTTTCTTCAGCTGAGGAAGGAAGCACTCTTTTCTGGTCACAAACAAAAGCGAGAGGAGAAATGGAGAAAAATAAACCCTGAGGAAGCTTGCCATAGATGCAGGCGAAACGTCAGGAGAAATGCCTCTAGAACATGGCCATATAGCCCGAAAAAACCCACAAGAACTGAGTGATTCCGGCCATGAAAGCCTTCGACAATACAATAAACCCTTTCATTTCTGAAACCGTTTGCTGGAGGAACAGCCCCTCCTGGTGGACACTTACTTTCCCACCTCTGAAACCTACCACAAGCGTCTTGAAGGATGTGACTGCTTTCAAGACATCTTCATGGTCCGGATGTGCCTCCTGGAAATAGGAGGAGACTGGAATCAGTTTGGAAGAGAAGTGGAAAGGGATCAGAATTGCAGAAACTCACCCATCTCTAGAGGGCCCCAACAACATGGCATGTAACATAGGCAGTAAGATCACCTAAAGCAGTGGTTCTCAACCTTGCTAATGCCGTGACCCCTTAATGCAGTTCCATATGTTGTGGTGACCCCCAACCATAATATTGTTTTTGTTGCTACTTGATACCTGTCATTTTACTACTGTTATAAATCGTAATGTAAATATCCGATATGCAGGATGGATTTTCATTCACTGGACTAAATTGAGCACAAATACCCAATATGCCCAAATGTGAATGCTAGTGGGGTTGGGGGGAGGATTGATTTTGTAATTTGGGAGTTGTAGTTGCTGGGATTTATAGTTCACCTGCAATCAAAGAGCATTCTGAACTCCACCAGTGCTGGATTTAAACCGAACTCCCATGACCAACAGAAAACACTGGAAGGGTTTGGTGGGCATTGACCTTGAGTTTGGGAGTTATAGTTCACCTATATCCAGAGGAGTGCTGTGGATTCATGCAATGATGGATGTGGACCAAACTTGGAACAAATACTCAATATGCCCAAATGTGAACACTGGTGGCGTCTGGGGAAAATAGACCTTGACATTTGGGAGTTGTATTTGTTGGGATTTATAGTTCACCTACAATCAAAGAGCATTCTGAACTCGACCAACAATAGAATTGGGTCAAACTTCTCACACAGAATCCTAATGACCAACAGAAAATACTATGAGAGGTTGCGAGGGGACTTCAGAGGGGTCACCAAAGACCACCAAAAAGCATGTATTTCTGATGGTCTTTGGGAGCCCCCGGTGGCACAGTGGCTGCTGAGCTTGTTGATTGAAAGGTCGCAGGTTCAATTCCGGGGAGCGGTGTGAGCTTCCGCTGTCAGCCCTAGCTTCTGCCAACCTAGCAGTTCGAAAACATGCAAATGTGAGTAGATCAATAGGTACCGCTCCGGTGGGAAGGTAACGGCGCTTCATGCAGTCATGCCGGCCACATGACCTTGGAGGTGTCTACAGACAACGCTGGCTCTTCGGCTTAGAAATGGAGATGAGCACCACACCCCAGATCAGACATGACTGGACTTACTGTCAGGGGACTACCTTTACCTTTACCTGATGGTCTTTGGCGACCCCTTTGACACCCCTTCACGACCACCAGGTTGAGAAACACTGACCTAAAGCTTTAGAGAATTCAACTATTTCAAAGCTCTCTGCTTGAGCAGTGATGGCACGATCGTCAGCATAGATCAAACTCCCTTTCCCTTCTGGTAGTGCCTAATCGTTTGTGTAAATGTTGAACACTGATGGAGTAAGTTCGCTCCCCTGAGGCAGGCCATTCTTTTGTTTTAGCCATCTGCTTTTCTGGCCCTGGAACTCAACAAAAAAGCTCCTGTTTTGTAGCAGATTTTCTATGAAGTGGGTGAGGTGGTAATCCTTTGTGATATTATACATTTTTTTCAAGAGGAGGCAATGATATACAGTATCATAAGTCAGGTATGTAGCAGTAATAAATGCCACTCAATCACAATACTTTGCATACACTCCAATATACACAGCCAGCCCTCCATATCAGCTAGCATTGGGAGCAGAGGACCCCCGTGAAAATGAAAAGCCACAAATAAAGACATTGTTATTTATTTTTTTCCTGTGGGAACAAAACTCTAGGAAGGAGTAGCGACATCAGGATGGTTGAGAAACACTGTTCTAGAGAGAAACATGCAAAAATAAATTAGACACCTTCCTTAAAATTTGGACATCTGCTTCTAATAATCAGAATTGTCAACAGTGGTCTACCTTTATCAAGGTCTGATTGAGTATAACACATTTTCCTATTTCATTATAGATATTGTTCTTAAAAGTAAGGACAAGGGAGATACGTTTATCAGAAGATTTTCCAACTGAAGAAAGACCAGAAGATATGGCTGAATTATTCTATTTACTAAAGATGTTGGTGAAGTGGAACCATCTGAGACCCAAAATGTATTGGGCCTTAGCATATTCAGAGACAAAGGGTTAAATTCATCGAAACAAAGTGAAGAACATCAACATGTCAAGATGGGACCAATCTGGGACTTCTTTTTGCTAATAGAACAGACCTCCTTACCTCCATGTGTCGCTCGAGTTCTTGCAGAAGGGAAGTGTATTTATCCAGGCGGGTGAAGGGTTTGCTGAGGCTCATGGTTAAGGTCAAGATCCCTGAGCAGGTGGCCCCTTGAAGCTCCATGAACTTCTCCAGTTCATCACTGGAAGAGGAATGAACATTCCATTTCAATCACTGACCAGCACTATGATGGAAGGCAAAGACACAGCAAGATATGGACTTGGACAGGACAATAGAGTCACCTTTGCGTGGTCTCATGGTGGACATTTTGGACATCAGAGCTACATTATGGATCTAACACAAGAAGGTCAAAAACAAGACTACAGCAGTCCCTGACAGATGGCCATTCAGCCTCTGCTTAAAAGCCTCCAAAGAAGGAGCTTCCACCAGACTTCCAGGCAGAGTTCTACTGCTGAACAGCTCTTCTTATGGTCAGGAAGTTCTTCCTAATGTTCAGGTGGAATCTCCTTCCCGGTTGTAGCGAATGTGTTGATCTATGTTAAATTTTTGATGTAAAGCTCTATGTTGCAATGTGGCAGAATTGGCAGAAATAGGGTAGCAACAGTAGAGGCAAGATAAATTCGCATATGTGCAGCCAATTGGTCGTATGCAGATGAGTGTAGGCCAGGATGTGAAAGGGCCGCTGAGCCAGAATGGCAGTTGGGGGGAGAGAGCTGAACATTCCAAAGGGGTGGAGTTAAGTTTAAAAATAGGCAGTTAAAGAGTCAGAAGGAATTAGTTAGGGATTCCTGTTTGTGAAGGACAGTTAGGAACTTCTGTGAGAGGAAAGCAGTTAGGAAAATGGAGCTTAAGTTTTAAGGAAAATAAAGAAGTGCCAGTGTGGTTTAAGGCGGGATATAGTTCTGTCAAGAGTGCATGAAAAAGTAACATAGTTGTTGATGTGAAACAGTGGAAGTTTGATAGGAAAGTTAACTAAGTGAATGATACTGAATGTAAGACTCAAGACTGTAACAGAACAAATGTAACCATAAGCGTTGGAGCCAGAAGCTATAAATAAACTTTGTTACTTCGTTTACTACAAGAGTGTCTCAAGCCTGTAACGTAAAAGCTCACAAGACAGCCCCAGCCAATTTAAAAAGGGGAAAATATATCAATACAAGACAGTAAAAAGATTTTAAAGAAAATATTTTTCCTCTCACATCGTCACACATAAAAAGACACCTGTAAAAGGACTGAAGTAGTGAAAAGTCGTCCCACCGGTCATTTGAACCCATGGCTCCATTGAGTCCTAGTCTTCAGGACAGAGGAACAGAAGCTTTGCTCCTCTTCCTTTCAGATATTTGAACATGGCTCTCATGTCCTCTTCTCTCCACCTTCTCTCCTGAGGCTAAAAAGGCCCAGCTCCTCTTTACGCCACTTCTCAGAGGGTTTCATTCATGGTCTCCATTTGATCTTTTTAGTTGCCCTTCTTTAGAGTCAATATCCCCCTTGACTTGCTTTGTCCAGAACTGGCCACAGGGCTATTATTCCAGGTGAAAAGGTCTAACCAAAGCAAAATAAAGGGGCACTATGACTTCCCTTGGTCTGGACACTACACTCCTTTGGATGCAGCCCAGAATCCCATGGGCCCTTTTAGTTGCTGCATTCCATTGTTGGCTCATGTTCAGCTTGTGGCCTACTAAGACTCCAAGGTCCCTTTCCCATGTAACACTGTTGTGGAGTCTAGCGTCACCCATCCTGTATTGAGGCATTTCATTTTTCTGCCCCAAAAAAGTATCTCACATTTCTCCTTGTTGACATTGGCCAATCAGCTCTCTCATCCATGAAGGTCATTTTGGATCCTGACTCTGTTTCCTGGCGTTGTAGCTCTCCCTCCTAATTTGGTCCCATCAGCAAACCTGATAAGAAGCATCCCCTCAAGATCTTCCTCCATGTGTTTAATAAAGACCCAGGACAGGACCCTGTTTATGGCTCCCAAAAAGTCCCTTCTTTCCAGGATGGAGAGGAGGAACCATTGGGGAGAGCACCTTTGGGTTTGGTTGCTCAACCCATTGCAAATCCACCTCATGGGAGTATTGTCCAGCCCAGATTTTACTCCTTCGTGAGCTTTCTCTGCCAAAGTGGGCTGGTGCCTCTCCAAACTACAACTCCCAGGATTCCATACCATGGAGCCATGGCAGTTTAAAGTGGTGTCAAACTGCATTGATCCTACAGTATAGATGCGCCCAGAGATGACACTACAAGTAGAATAAGTCAATCAAGGAAGGCACTGTGTTTGCAAGACTTGAGCAGACCAGTTGAGGATCTGCTTGCTGTAAGTTGAGGACAAACCGATGCCAGGTAACAAAAAAAAGTGTTGTTTCTACCTGTGTTGGGTCAAGACATTGACAGCGGAAGGGTGGTTTGCACAGTAGGCAAGGTACAACATTCGGAACTGCGGCATCAGGTTCATGAAGCAACCTCCGACTTTTTGCAAATGCTCTGGAAGCCTATGGAAGGAGAGAGAAAATTCCAGTTTAAGTCATAGAGAACATATTGCATAGGGTTTCAGAGCAATGTCTCTCAACATTTAAGTCTCCCAGTGTTGTGGCTCAGTCTGAGCCTGAATCTGAACTGTCTGGGCCTTTTGCTGGGCCTTCTGGGCCTGCTGGGCCTTCTGAGCCTGACTTTCTGCAGGATGACTAGGAGGCTGATGGGTTACAGATTTCTGTACATGTTCCAGACGGGGCTGATAGTGGAGGAAGAAAGTCTGTTCCCCAGAGAAAGGAATGTGACTCCTTTTGGTTCCCAGGGTGATCAGGCCCAGCTGGGCCAAGATAATGAGTGAATTAATGAGCCTTGAAGATAATAGTGAATTAATGAGTATACAGGACTGTTTACAATTAAAAGTTCGTAGAAGCACATGCCTTGCTAACAAGCGTGAAGCCAAAGGTCAACGCAATGCTTTCATGTCAGGGAAACTTATTTAGTGATGAAGCCGACAGACATTTCCTGTCAGTTCAATGTTGCTCTTTCCCTGTTAACTTCTGTTGAATTACCTTGGCTTTTGCGGAACGCTTCTGGCTTCTTTGAGACTTGGATTTTGATCCTGATTTTACCTGTCTACCATGGGCTCTTGTTTGACCATTGCTAGGGGATTATGCTTCATGTCATTTGCCTTTGGATCTTGGGAACTTTGCCTTTGCATTTAAGACTCTGTTTTGCCTATTGAACTTTTGCATCTTTATTTCTCTGTTTTGATTTTGCTTTTTCTCAATAAACTACAAAAAATACAGCTTTGGTGTGTGGTGGTGTCTTGAGCAAGGTGAAAACTACCCTAAATTGCGACACCCATATGCTTTGAACTTCCAAATGGATTTTAATATGGTAAAGGATATCCCAGGGTGTGTCTACAATGCAGAATTAATGCAGTTTGACCCCAATGGCTCAGTGTTATGGAACCATGGGAGTCTGACAAGCTCTTTAGCCTTTTCGGCCAAAGAGTGCCAAACTACAACTCCTATGTTTCCATAGCATTGAGTCGTTGCAGTTAAAGTGGTATTAAACTGTTCTGTCGCCGCTGGGTCTGTAGTTAGTTAACTTTAGTACAGAATGTGTAACCTTTGCCCAGCGAGAAGCCAGGGGGCCTAAGGAGAAGTTCTCAGAGGTTTCCAATACAAAAAAAATATTCAGATGGCTATAGAAGTACAACAAAGTCTTTTATTAATGAAATCAAACAGGAACTTCAAGGCTTTCTAGATAAAGTATTGGTTCTCTCAATCTTGTCCACAGGGGACAGGCACTATCTTCAATAACGTTTTCTTTAAAGGAAAATTCCCCTTTTTAACTTCTGGATTTCAGTTAACTTCTTAACTGAAATCCAACCCCAACTGATGTGTGCTCCGCTACCGGGCCGAACTGCTTCTCGGACACCGAGTGGACCTACCAGCAAGGCAGTGGATATTCTCCAGCTGGAGTTCTTTAGTCTTTGAAGCTGTTTTCCTGGAAATTCCCAAAGCTGTGGGAATGCTTCCCTCGAGTTTTTTAGGAGACTCTTAAAGCTGTTCTCCCCTGGGAATTCTTTCCCTTCTGTTGGAATTTCTGTAACCCTGGAAATTCTTAAAGGTTGAAGGCTTTGTACAGGGGAAGTTACACACATCCTATACAAAAGAGGTCTGGAGAACAAGCCCTATGAGGAGCGGCTTAAGGAGCTGGGCATGTTTAGCCTGAAGAAGAAAAAGCTGAGAGGGGATATGATAGCCATGTATAAATATGTGAGAGGAAGCCACAGGGAGGAGGGAGCAAGCTTGTTTTCTGCTTCCCTGGAGACTAGGACGTGGAACAATGGCTTCAAACTACAAGAGAGGAAGAACTTCCTGATTGTGAGAGCTGTTCAGCAATGGAACTCTCTGCCCCGGAGTGTGGTGGAGGCTCCTTCTTTGGAAGCTTTTAAGCAGAGGCTGGATGGCCATCTGTCAGGGGTGATTTGAATGCAATATTCCTGCTTCTTGGCAGGGGGTTGGACTGGATGGCCCATGAGGTCTCTTCCAATTCTTTGATTCTATGAAAAGCTAACCTGGCTGAGACTAACTAAGAAATGGTTCCCTTCCCTCCAAAACCCAAAAGGGGGGCGGAGCTAGGAAACCCAATGATAATTGACAGGTGGCTTGCCCTATGACTGCAGCCAAAGAAGCCACCTATCTGCAGATTCCCTGAAACTTAGGACTACAAACAAACATTCAATGCAAAGCAAACAAAATTGGAGCTCCTGGTACAGCTGTTCCAGAACAAAACTGCATTCATTCGTCAGTGTAGATGCACCCCAACACTTTGCTAATTTTCTAGATCCTCCATGGTAAAAGTATAGTTTCTCCTGGTTTTCATTCAAATGCAATAGAAGACTGTCTCGACTTACTTAGCAATTTCTTCCAGAGCTTGGTTGAGATTTTGTTGAAAGGTACAGATCTCATCCACATTTCCAAGTAACAAGGCGATGTCCCCAGCATTCAGCCTGGAGGGATTAAAACAAAAATCATGAAGATCTCTCTGAGCGACACTACAATCCATGAGATGGCCAATATCATAGCAATAGCCGGGCTTTAGCACAACAGGAAACCTGATACAAAACAGGAGCTTTTTTGTTGAGTTCCAGGGCCAGAGAAGCAGATGGCGGAAACAGAAGAACGGCCTGCCTCAGGGGAACGTGCTTGCTCCATCCATGTTCAACATTTACACAAATGACCAGCCACTGCCAGAAGGGACAGAGAGTTTCATCTATGCTGATGATCATGCCATTACCGCTCAAGCAGGGAGCTTTGAGATGGTTGAACAGAAGCTCTCCGAAGCTCTAGGTGCTCTTACTGCCTATTACAGGGAAAACCAGCTGATCCCTAATCCATCTAAAACACAGACATGTGCCTTTCACCTTAAGAACAGACAAGCATCCCAAGCTCTGAGGATCACCTGGGAAGGAAACCCACTGGAGCATTGCAGCAGCGCACCCAAATACCTGGGAGTCACTCTGGACCGTGCTCTGACTTACAAGAAGCACTGCCTGGATATCAAGCAAAAAGTGGGTGCTAGAAACAATATCATACGAAAGCTGACTGGCACAACCTAGGGATCACAACCAGACACAGTGAAGACATCTGCCCTTGCGCTGTGCTACTCTGCTGCTGAGTATGCATGCCCAGTGTGGAACACATCTCACCACTAAAACAGTGGATGTGGCTCTTAATGAGACATGCCACATTATCACGGGGTGTCTGCGCCCTACACCACTGGAGAAATTACACTGCTTAGCCGGTATTGCACCACCTGACATCCGCCGGGAAGTAGCAGCCAATAGTGAAAGGACCAAGGCAGAGACATCTCCAGCTCATCCCCTGTTTGGGTAGCAGCCAGCACGTCAACGACTTAAATCTAGAAATAGTTTTCTAAGATCTACAGAGACACTCGCTGGAACACCTCAGCAAGCGAGAGTCCAAAAGTGGCAGCCTCAAACCCAGAACCTCAACCAATGGCTGATACCAAATGAGAGACTCCCCCCTGGGCACACAGAAGACTGGGCGACTTGGAAGGCGCTGAACAGACTGCGCTCTGGCACCACGAGATGCAGAGCCAACCTTCAAGAAATGGGGCCACAAAGTGGAATCCACGACATGCGAGTGCGGAGAAGAGCAAACCACTGACCACCTACTGCAATGAAACCTGAGCCTTGCTACATGCACAATGGAGGACCTCCTTGCGGCAACACCAGAGGCACTCCAAGTGGCCAGATACTGGTCAAAGGACATTTAATCAACTACCAAGCTTGCAAACTTTGTGGGTTTTTAAAATCTGTTTGTTTGTTTTGTTCTGTTAGAAATGTAATACAATGGTCTGGTTGCCCCTGACACGATAAATAAAAATAATAACAGGTTAACCACCAGCTGCAATAAATCTTGCCAATCAAAAGGTTGGCAGTTCAAGCCTGGGTTGGGGGTTAGTGCCCAAACTTCAGCCCAGATCATTGCCCACCTAGCAGATCGAAAATAGCAGTGAGTAGATGAATAAGTACCATTTAAGTGGGAAGGTCAACATCCCCCTGCCTTTGGCCGGAATCAAGCACAACCTCCAAGATGCCAAAGATGGGAAAAGCCTATATACCTCTATCTGTGTACTGTATCTGTCCTGTCAGTGTATAACAGCACTTAATATTTGCCGTGTATGTGTTCTGTGATCCACCCTGAGTCTCCTTTGGGGTGAGAAAGGCGGAATCTATATAAATAAAAATGTAATGTTTGTTTGTGGGATTAACAGAACTCCAAAACCACTGGACGAATTCACACCAAATTTGGACACAAGACACCTAACAACCCAATGTATGTCCTTCACTCAAAAAAATTGATTTTGTCATTTGGGAGTTGTAGTTGCTGGGATTTATAGTTCACCTACAATCAAAGAGCATTCTGAACCCACCAATGATGGAATTGACACCAAATTTGGACACAAGACACCTAACAACCCAATGTATGTCCTTCACTCAAAAAAATTGATTTTGTCATTTGGGAGTTGTAGTTGCTGGGATTTATAGTTCACCTACAATCAAAGAGCTTTCTGAACCCCACCAACGATGGAATTGAACCAAATTTGGACACAAGATAACTAACAACCCAATGTATGTCCTTCACTCAAAAAAATTGATTTTGTCATTTGGGAGTTGTAGTTGCTGGGATTTATAGTTCACCTACAATCAAAGAGCCTTCTGAACCCCATCAACAATGGCAATTGACACCAAATTTGGACACAAGACACCTAACAACCCAATGTATGTCCTTCACAAAAAAAAATGATTTTGTCATTTGGGAGTTGTAAAAAGGAGGAAAGGAAAGGAAAGGAGGAAAGAGGAAAGGAAGGAAAGAGGGAGCGAATGAAGAAGGGAAAGAAATAGGGAGGGAAGGAAAGACAGAAGGAAGGGTGGAAGCAAAAAGCAAATGAAGGGAAAGAGGTAGAGAAGGAAGAAAAGAGAAAGAGGAAAAGAAAAGGGGGAAGAAGAAAGGGGTAGAGAAGAAAGAAAGAGAGAAAGAAGCATGGAAGCAAAAAGTGAAGGAAGGAAAGAGGTAGAGAAGGAAGAAAGGAGAGAAAGGGAAGGAAAAGAAAAAGGGAGGAAGGAAAGAGGTAGAGAAGGAAGGAAGGAGAGAAAGAAAGAAAAAAGGGAAGGAAGGAAGGAAAGGGAGCGAAAGAAGGAGGGAAAGAAGGAGAGAAAGAGGGAGGGAAAGTTGGCCACAGCAATGCGTGGCAGGTACAGCTAGTCTATATAAATTAAGATGTAATGTTCATTTGTGGTATTAACATAACTAAAAAACCACTGGATAAATTGACACCAAATTTCGACACAAGACATCTAACAACCCAATGTATGTCCCTCACTCAAAAAAATTGAGTTTGTAATTTGGGAGTTGTAGTTGCTGGGATTTATAATTCACCTACAATCAGAGAGCATTCTGAACTCCACCAATGATGGAACTGAACCAAACTTGGCGCACAGAACTCCCACGCCCAACAGAAAATACTGGAAGGGTTTGGTGGGCATTGACCTTGAGTTTGGGAGTTGTAGTTCACCTACATCCAGAGAGCATTGTGGACTCAAACAATGATGGATCTGGACCAAACTCTACACAAATACTCAGTATGCCCAAATGTGAACACTGGTGGAGTTTGGGGAAACTAGAATCTTGACTGGGATTTTTAGTTCACCTACAATCACAGACCAATGATAGAATTGGGCCAAACCTCCCACACAGAACCCCCATGACCACCAGAGTGGGCCAAAGCAACCGTTCAATCTTTTTAAACTCCTGCCTACACTGCCATATAAAATCCAGATTATCTGCTTTGAACCGGATTATATGGCAGTGTAGGCTCATATACTGTATATACTCAAGCATAAGCCTAGTTTTTCAGCCATTTTTTAAAGCTGAACAAGTCCCCCTTGGCTTATACTCGAGTGAAGGTTATTTATTATTTTACTCTATTATTATTATTGATTTCTATCTACGGAATTACTTTCCATCCAGAATTACTTTCTAATCCAAGAAAATGGAGGAACTTTTAGAAATGTTGCTCTTACCTGTCATAGGACTGGAGCGGCCTCAGGTAGGTACTTAAAAGAGAGTGCAGTTCCTTGGCGTAATCCCGCTCTGTTTCCAAAATATTCTGAAGTACCTGAAACAGATGAGGAAGAGACACCAACTCAGCTCATGGTGTATTATGGACTGAAATGGGTGCATCTCCACTGCAGAATTGATGCAGCGGTTCAATGCGATGGAACCCTGGGAGCAATAGCCTGACATCCGTAGGGATACTTAGGCGATCCCTCGTTTTCCGAGGAGGATTGTCTTCCAGTATTCTTGTGGGTCCTCCATTCGTGCCTCTTCAAATTCTGCAGCACTGCTGGTCACAGCTGACCTCCAGCTGGAGCACTCAAGGGCCAGGGCTTCCCAGTTCTCAGTGACTATGCCAGAGTTTTTAAGGTTGGCTTTGAGCTGGTCTTTCAATCTCTTTTCCAGTCCTCCAACATTCTGTTTTCCATTCTTGAGTTCGGAGTAGAGCAACTGCTTAGGGAGACGGTGGTTGGGCATCCGGACAACGTGGCCGGTCCAGCGGAGTTGGTGGCGGAGGACCATCGCTTCAATGCTGGTGGTCTTTGCTTCTTCCAGCATGCTGACATTTGTCCGCTTGTCTTCCCAAGTGATTTGCATGATTTTCCGGAGGCAGCACTGATGGAATCATTCCAGGAGTTGCATGTGACGTTTGTAGACAGTCCACGTCTCAAAGGCATATAGCAGGTTTGGGAGGACAATAGCTTTATAGACAAGCACCTTGGTATCCCTACGGATGTCCCGGTCCTCAAACACTCTCTGCTTCATTCGGAAGAATGCTGTGCTCGCAGAGCTCAGGCGGTGTTGTATTTCGGTGTCGATGTTGACTTTGGTGGAGAGGTGGCTGCCATGGTAGCGGAAATGATCAATATTTTCTAATGTTACACCATTAAGCTGTATCACTGGCATTGGAGAGGGAAAGGCTGGTGTCTGCTGGAACAGAACCTTGATTTTTTCAATGTTCAATGATAGGCCGAACTTCTCGTATGCTTCTGCAAATGTGTTTAGAGTGGCTTGTGGATCTTCTTCTGAATGTGCACAGACGATGTTGTCATCAGCATACTGGAGTTCTATAACAGATGTTGTTGTAACCTTGGTTTTGGCTTTCAGTCTGCTGAGGTTGAATAGCTTGCCATTTGTCCCATAGATGATTTCTACTCCTGTGGGAAGCTTCCCATCAACAAGGTGAAGTATCATAGTGATGAAGATGGAGAATAAAGTTGGGGCAATAACACATCCCTGTTTGACAACTGATTCGAAAGACTGCCCAAACTTCCGTACAGTGGCCCTTATTTCTCATGCCAGTAAGGTAATGCTCAAGATCCTGCAAGGAAGACTCCAGCAATACATGGAGCGAGAGTTGCCAGATGTACAAGCTGGGTTTAGAAAAGGCAGAGGAACGAGAGACCAAATTGCCAATATCCGCTGGATAATGGAGAAAGGCAGGGAGTTTCAGAAAAACATCTACTTCTGCTTCATTGACTATTCTAAAGCCTTTTACTGTGTGGATCATAATAAATTGTGGCAAGTTCTTGGTGGGATGGGCATACCAAGCCACCTTGTCTCTCTCCTGAGGAATCTGTATAAGGACCAAGTAGCAACAGTCAGAACTGACCACGGAACAACAGACTGGTTCAAGATTGGGAAAGGCGTACGGCAAGGCTGCATCCTCTCACCCAACCTATTCAACTTGTATGCAGGACACACCATGCGATGTGCGGGGCTTGCCAAATGCAAGGCTGGGGTAAAAATGGCTGGAAGAAACATTAACAACCTTAGATATGCAGATGACACCACTTGATGGCCGAAAGCGAGGAGGAGCTGAGGAGCCTTCTAATCAAGGTGAAAGAAGAAAGCGCAAAAGCTGGGTTGCAGCTAAACATCAAAAAAACCAAGATTATGGCTACAAGAATGATTGACAACTGGAAAATAGAGGGAGAAACCGTGGAGGCCGTGACAGACTTTGTATTTCTAGGTGCAAAGATTACTGCAGATGCAGACTGTAGCCAGGAAATCAGAAGACGCTGACTTCTTGGGAGGAGAGCAATGTCCAGTCTCGATAAAATAGTAAAGAGTAGAGACATCAGACTGGCAACAAAGATCCGCCTAGTCAAAGCCATGGTATTCCCTGTAGTAACCTACGGATGTGAGAGCTGGACCTTAGGGAAGGCTGAGCGAAGGAAGATCGATGCTTTTGAGCTGTGGTGTTGGAGGAAAGTTCTGAGCGTGCCTTGGACTGCGAGAAGATCCAACCAGTCCATCCTCCAGGAAATAAAGCCCGACTGCTCACTGGAGGGAAAGATACTAGAGACAAAGTTGAAGTACTTTGGTCACATCATGAGGAGACAGGAAAGCCTAGAGAAGACAATTATGCTGGGGAAAGTGGAAGGCAAAAGGAAGAGGGGCCGACCAAGGGCAAGATGGATGGATGGCATCCTTGAAGTAACTGGACTGACCTTGAAGGAGCTGGGGGTGGTGACGGCCGACAGGGAGCTCTGGCGTGGGCTGGTCCATGAGGTCACGAAGAGTCGGAGACGACTGAACGAATGAACAACAACAGATACCAAGGTGCTTGTTTATAAAACTATTGTCCTCCCAACCCTGCTATATGCCTGCAAGATGTGGACTGTCTACAGATGTCACATGCAACTCCTGGAACGATTCCATCAGCGCTGCCTCCGGAAAATCCTGCAAATCTCTTGGGAAGACAGCGGACAAACGTCAGCGTGCTGGAAGAAGCAAAGACCACCAGCATCGAAGTGATGGTCCTCCGCCATCAACTCCGCTGGACCGGCCACGTTGTCCGGATGCCTGACCACCGTCTCCCAAAGCAGTTGCTCTACTACGAACTCAAGAATGGAAAACGGAATGTTGTTGGGAAGAAAAGAGATTTAAAGATGGGCTCAAAGCCAACCTTAAAAACTCTGGCATAGACACTGAGAACTGGGAAGCCCTGGCCATAATTACAATGATTCATAAAGAAAACTCAGATGGAACTGATGTCAGGAACTACCGTCCAATTTCCCTGCTGAACGTCAATTACAAGATCTATGCATGTATATTGGCAGAAAGATTAAAACAACTAATAAAAGATTGGATCAAAGAGGAACAATCAGGATTTCTCCCCCAGCGCCAAATTAAGGATAACGTAAGAACTATAGTAAATGTTGGGGTTCAGCCTGAGTTTGAACTTGAACCTGATTCTCTGTTTGTTCCTCCTGATGCTAATGAAAATATATTTACTGATGCTAATGAAAATGTACTTCCTGATGCTAATAAAAATATACCTCTTGATGCCAATGCTCCTGAAATTAGTGAGGAAGAAATTTCTGCAGGTTTGGAAAATGCCAATGTTCCTGAAATTAGTGAGGAAGGAACTTCTGTAGATTTGGAAAATGAAAGTACCAGTGTTCATGAGAATGTTTCAGAGGGAAGCCATGACCTTTCATTCCCTTCTGCACCTGGTAACTTTAATGAGAACAGAAAGGGCCAAATTTGGCAAGGCAGGAGTAAATCACTCAGCTTGCGAAGGTCTTCCCGATTAAAAGAAATACAAACAATGGCTTAAAAGCAGAGGGGCGGTTCACGGAACCAATTCTTCGGCTTTAAGTGCCTTCCGTCGGGCTGACTTTCTCAGTTCAGGCATCGTTTCAGATTGATGAAGGCCTTGGCAGTTCTCCCGGTTTCCCTGGCCATGGTCTTGAAAGATATCTAGGATACCAAGCACGGTTAGTGGATTGCTAACAGGTTCCAGTATTTTACAGTGTGGCTTTGGGATTTGTTTTGTCCATTTATATTCATGTTTGCTGATTTTGCTGTGGCTTTTGACTTGCATTTTTCCTTTATTTTGTAACCATTTTTCTTCAATAAAAAAGGATTGTTTTTCACAGTCAAGTGTGGTGGATAGTTATCTTAGGGCCTCGTTCCCTGCTCTGGATTGCAACAGTAAACATCATCGAATACTATGAAAAAAACAACGATAAAGAATGTGCCTTACTAGCATTAGATGCCGAAAAGGCATTCGATATGGCAAACTGGGATTTTTTCCTCGCACTTATGCAGGTGAAGGGCTCCACAGCCACCTACAGACCAACCGCCAGGACACCGAACTTGGAGGACCATCATCCTCGGACTACGAGGGATCACCTAAGTACGTAAGTAAGCCTGACAAGGCCGTTACTCTTTCCCCCCAAACTGCAGCTCCTGGGATTGCATAGCACTGAGCCACAGCAGTGTCAAACTGGGTTAGTTCCAAAGTGTAGATGCGTCCTGTAACCGATCCCATCTAATCTTGGATGCTTCTCCATGTTGTGCAATCTGTCCATTGAAAGTGGAGGAAAAGTTGACTCATTCTCCTCCGCCAAACTGGGAAGGATCCCAGCTGCAGAGTCACAAAGGAAGGAGGGATTCTGTCAGTCAAGGCACGGACCCTTTCATCTCAGCTGCTAATAATAAAACCTTCTCCCCCCCCCAAAAAAAAAACTCAGAAGAAAGGCATTTAATCCTCAACATCCCAATACAGTGAACCCTCTTCTGCTGCCAGCATTTTGGCTTCGGAAATGAAGGACACACTATTTAGGTCTTTTATCCTTTTTTTGGCATTGTTTCATGCAGTTTTTCCTTCATTCTGATTCAGAAGGGTGATGATTATACCGGAAATGCCAAGAAGCGGAAATCAAGATTTGCAGATTTCAGACATCCAAATGTTTGCAAGGTTTGCTCCATTCTCCAGCTGGAGTAGTTCTTGACCCCAGGATTAGCATTCCATTCTGTAATATATGTTGCTGTTGTTGCTGCTGCTGCTGCTATTATTATTATTATTATTATTATTATTATTATTATTATTATTATTATTATTATTTCTATCCCCTTTCCTCTCCCAAAGGAAACTCTTCTTCCTCCCCTTCCTCCCCTTCCTTTTCTTCTTTCTCCTCTTCTTCTTCCTCTTTCTCTTCTTCTTCCTCCCCTCCTCTTTTTCTTCTTCAGCTCATCTTCTTCATCATTTCTTCTTCCTCTCCTCCTTTTCTTCTTCAGTTCACCTTCTTCATCATTTCTTCTTCCTCTCCTCCTCTTTTTCTTCTTCAGCTTGTCTTCGTCATCATTTCTTCCTCCTCTGCATCTCCTCTTTTTCTTCCTCAGCTCTTCTTCTCCTTCCTCTTCCTCCTCCTCCTCTTCCTCCTCCTCCTCTTCGTCTTTTTTCTCCTGCTCCTCCTTTTCTTCTTCTTTCTCTCCTCTTTTTGTTTTTCATCTCTTCCTCATATTCTTTTCTTCTTCCTCTCCTCTTTTTCTTTTTCAGCTCTACCCTTCCTCTTTTTCTTCATCTTCTTCCTCCCCTTCCTCTTCTTCCACTTCCTTTTTTCCTCCTGCTCTTCTTCTTCTTCTTCAGCTCCTTTCTTTTCTTTCACTTCCTGTTCCTTTTCTTCTTCATCCTCTTCCTCCTCTTCTTCACCTCTTTCTTCTTCAGCTCCTCCTCTTCTTCCTCTTTCTCTTCTTCTTCTTCCTTTTCTTCCTCCTCCCCTTTTTCATCCTCTTCCTCTTCTTCCTCCTCTTCTTCTTTTAATTCTTCTTCTTCTTTTCTTCTTCCTCTTCCTCTTCTTCCACTTCCTGTTCCTTTTCTTCTTCCTCCTCCTCTTCTTCCTCTTCTTCCCGTCTTTCTTCTTCAGCTCTTCTTCTTCCTTTTCTTCTTCCTTCTCTTCCTCCTCCTTTATGTTTCTCTTCCTCTTCTTCCTCCTACTCCTCCTTTTTTTCCTTCTTCTTCTTCCTTTTCCTCTTCTTCTTTCTCCTTTCTCTTTTTCCTCTTCATTTTCTTCTTCTTCCTCCTGCTCTCCCTTTTCTTCCTTCTTCCTCTTTCTCCTTCTCCTTACTATTCCACTTCCCTCTCCTAAAGGAAATTCAAAGCCGCTTCAAAGAGACTCCAAGTGGCTGTTTTAATGGTCCGATGTTTCATCTATGTATTTTAACTCCTGTGTTGATTGTCATCGCTGTTATAATCTGCCTTCAAGTCAGTTTCAGCTTATGTCTTTTCTATTGTGGGATTTTCGTAGTGAAATTGAAATTGAAGTTTTGCTATCGGCTTCCCTCCAAGGCTGAGAGAGTGCGACCTTCAATGGCTAAACAGGGATTTGGACCCTGGTCTCCGGGAAAAGCAACACTTCTGCCACAAAACTACATTGGATTTCCCAGGAGCTTTGGCATTGCCTTCCTCTGAGGCTGTGAGAGTGTGACTTACCCACTGGCTGAGTGAGAATTTGAACTTTGTTTTCTATGGGCCTCTACACTGTGGAATTAATGCAGTTTCAACACCACTTTACCTGCCATGGCACAATGCTTTGGAAGCCTGAGAGTTGTCGTTTCACTAGATTTGTATCCTTCTTGGCCAAAGAGAGCTGGGGCCTCACCGAACTACAACTCCCAGGGTCCCAGAACATTGAGGTTGTGAGGTCTGTTGGAAATCAGGCAAGTGAGGTTTATATATCTGTGCAATGATGTCCTATTTGAGGTTAGTGCTTGATTAACATTGAATAGCCTTGTAGCTTCAAAGCCTGGCTGCTTCCTGCGTGGGGGAATTCTATGCTAATTAAGCTGGCCAGTTGAAACATTCACACTTGCCTCCAACAATTTTAATTTTACATTTGGCCTTCCCACAGTTTTAATCGTGTGGTTTTATTGTTAATGTGGCATTATTTTATTGTCCATGTTTTTATTTTAATTGCTTGTATTGTTTTTATTATTGCTTGTATTGTTGTATTTGGGCTCGGCCTCATGTAAAACGCACTGAGTCCCTTGGGGAGATGATAGCGGGGTACAAATAAAGTGTTATTATTATTATTATTATTATTATTATTATTACTACTACTACTACTACTACTACTACTACTACTCTGTTGCGCCAGCTCCACTGGCTGCCAGTCAGCTTCCGAGCACAATTCAAAGTGCTGGTCTTAACCTATAAAGCCCTAAACGACTCCGGCCCAATTTACCTGTCCAAACGTATCCTCCCCTATGAACCATCAAGATTGCTAAGATCGTCTGGAGGGGCCCTGCTCTCGATCCCACCGGTCTCACAGGCGTGGCTGGTGGGGACGAGAGACAGGGCCTTCTCGGTGGTGGCCCCTCGACTCTGGAACTCCCTTCCACTGGAGATCAGAACTGCCGCTTCTATCTTAACGTTCAGGAAACAGGTGAAAACTTGGCTTTGGGGATTGGCATTTGACGAATGAACCATGATCCTGTGATATGGATGGATGACAACAAATAATGATTTTTGATGACGACTGACCACTGTAATTATAGGATTGTATTTTGCTATTTTAATGTTTTAGTGTGATTTAGAATATGATGTTTTAATGACTGTCTGTAATATTGATGTTGGAAACCGGCCTGAGTCCCTCGAATGGAGGTGAGAAGACCTGTATACAAAACTGCTAAATAAATAAACAAATATATTATTAACAGACAAGAGTTCTGGGTTGTTGTGTGTATTCTGGGCTGTATGGTTACATTCCAGAAGCATTCTCTCCTGACATTTCGTCTGCATCTATGACAGGCATCCTCAGAGGTTGTGAGGTCTCTTTCTCCCACCCTGGGCATTCCACAGATATATTAACTCAATTTGCCTAGTTTCCAACCGACCTCCCAACCTCTGAGGATGGCTGCCATAGATGTGGGCGAAACATCAGGAGAGAATGCTTCTGGACAGAGGCGGCCCTAGGTAATTTTCAATGGTAAGCAAACAGTATTTTGGTGCCCCCCCCAACCAATCACTGATATATATTTTCTGTTTGTTGTGGGAGTTCTGTGTGCCATATTTGGTTCAATTCCATCATTGGTGGAGTTCAGAATGCTCTTTGATTGTAGGTGAACTATACATCCCAGTAACCCGCATATGTCAAGGCAGAGGTGGCCCTAGGTAATTTTCAACTGTAAGCAAACAGTATTTTGGTGCCCCCCCCCCCCCAACCAATCACGGATATATATTTTCCGTTCATCGTGGGAGTTCTGTGTGCCATATTTGGTTCAATTCCATCATTGGGGGAGTTCAGAATGCTCTTTGATTGTAGGTGAACTATACATCCCAGTAACTACAATTCGCATATGTCAAGGTGTATTTTCCTTTAAGAGTGCCCCTGGGCAAAATCAACTATACCGCAAATGCTTACTTTGCGTAATGGGTTTACCGCCCCTGCTTCTGGAACATGGCCATACAGCCTGGAAAACTCACAGCAACCTAGTGATTCCGCCATGAAAGCCTTCGACAACACAATAATAATACTAGTCAACAAAACCAGGTAATAAACCAAGCGCATCCCACGTACCACTGCATAGTAATTCTTGGTAAGTTGGGGGCTTTCCGCATTTTTCAAAGCTTTCGGAGAGAGAGGTTTATCTGGAGGAGAAAAAGAAGAAGCGGTTATACAAAACTGCCCTTATTCTGTCAAGGGAGGGAAAGAAGACATGTTGGCATCTTGGGTAAAATGTAAACAATCGCGGCGACAAGAAATGCATCTCAATTGCAAAGCAGAAGAGACGTTCTGGTTGCTTCTAAGAAAGGTGTTAAACAACCTTTGTAAGCTGCTCTGGGAATGCTGGGGTATAAAAAATAGTAAATGAATGAATAAATAAATAAATAAAACACTGGAAGTTGTCAGGCGCATCTATATTCTCTTCTTCAGGCAAGAGGGAGCCTCCACCACACTCCGGGGCAGAGAGTTCCACTGCTGAACGGCTCTCACAGTCAAGAAGTTCTTCCTAATATTCAGATGGAATCTCCTTTCTTGTAGTTTGAAGCCATTGTTCCGTGTCCTAGTCTCCAGGGAAGCAGAAAAAAAGCTTGCTCCCTCCTCCCTGTGGCTTCCTTTCATATATTTATGCATGGCTATCATATCTCCTCTCATCCTTCTCTTCTTCAGGCTAAACATGACCAGCTCCTTAAGCCGCTCCTCATAGAGCTTGTGCTCCAGAGCCTTGATCATTTTAGTCGCCCTCCTCTGGAAACATTCCAGCTTGTCAATATCTTTCTTCAATTGTGGTGCCCATGATTGGACACAATATTCCAGGTGTGGTCTAACCAAAGCGGAATAGAGGGGTAGCATGACTTCCCTGGATCTAGACACTATGCTCCTATTGATGCAGGCCAAAATCCCCTTTTTTGCCGCCACATGACATTGTTGGCTCATGTTTAACTTGTTGTCCACGAGGACTCCAAGATCTTTTTCGCACGTACTTCTTTCTAGCCAGGCGTCCCCCATTTTGTATCTTTGTCTTTCCTTTTTCCTGCCTAAGTGGAGTATCTTGCATTTGTCACTGCTGAACTCCATTTTGTTAGATTTGGCCCATCTCTCTAATCTGTCAAGATTGTTTTGAATCCTGCTCCTGTCCTCTGGAGTATTGGCTATCCCTCCCAATTTGGTATCATCTGCAAACTTGATGATCCTGCCTTCTAACCCTTAATCTAAGTCATGAATGAATATCCTGAACAGGACCAGGCCCAGGACGGAACCCTCCTGATGGCACTCCGCTAGTCACTTCTTTCTTAGTCACTTCTTTCTTTCTTCCTCTTGATGCAGGCCAAAATCCCATTGGCTTTTTTTGCTGCCACATGACATTGTTGGCTCATGTTTAACTTGCTGTCCATGAGGACTCCAAGATCTTTTTCACACGTACTGCTCTCGAGCCAGGCATCGTCCCCCATTTTGTATCTTTGCATTTCGTTTTTTCTGTCTAAGTGGAGTATCTTGCATTTATCCCTGTTGAACTTCATTTTGTTAGTTTTGGCCCATCTCTCTAATCTGTGAAGATCATTTTGAATCCTGCTCCTGGAGAAGGGCCAATGTGGTCCCAATCTTCAAGAAGGGAAAAAAGGATGGCCCAAACAATTACCGTCCGGTCAGCCTCACGTCGATACCAGGCAAGATTCTGGAAAAGATTGTTAAGGAAGTGGTCTGCAAACACTTAGAAACAAATGCGGTCATCACTAATAGTCAACATGGATTCATCAAAAACAAGTCATGCCAGACTAATCTGATCTCTTTTTCGATAGAGTTACAAGCTGGATAGATGCGGGGAATGCCGTGGATGTAGCGTACCTGGATTTCAGAAAGGCCTTCGACAAGGTTCCCCATGACCTTCTGGCAAGGAAACTAGTCCAATGTGGGCTAGGCAAAACTACGGTGAGGTGGATCTGGAATTGGTCAAATGGATGAACCCAGAGGGTGATTCTCCCCAAGGCTTCCTCTTCATCCTGGAAAGAAGTGACGAGCAAAGTGTTGCAGGGTTCCGTCCTGGGCCCGGTCCTGTTCAGGATCTTTATTAACGACTTAGACGAAGGACTAGAAGGCATGATCATCAAGTTTGCAGACGACACCAAATTGGGAGGGAGAGCCAATACTCCAGAGGACGGGAGCAGAATTCAAGACGATCTTGACAGATTAGAGAGATGATGGGCCAAAACTAATAAAATGAAGTTCACCAGGGAGAAATGCAAGATACTCCACTTTGGCAGAAAAAACGAAATGCAAAGATACAGAATGGGGGGACGATGCCTGGCTCGAGAGCAGTATGTGTGAAAAAGATCTTGGAGTCCTCATGGACAGCAAGTTAAACATGAGCCAACAATGTGATGCGGCGGCAAAAAAAAAGCCAATGGGATTTTGGCCTGCATCAATAGGAGCATAGTGTCTAGATCTAGGGAAGTCATGCTACCCCTCTATTCTGCCTTGGTTAGACTAGTCCTGGAATATTGTGTCCAATTCTGGGCACCACAACTGAAGGGAGATGTTGACAAGCTGGAATGTGTCCAGAGGAGGGCGACTAAAATGATCAGGGGTCTGGAGAACAAGCCCTATGAGGAGCGGCTTAAAGAGCTGGTCATGTTTAGCCTGAAGAGGAGAAGGCTGAGAGGAGACATAATAGCCATGTATAAATATGTGAGAGGAAGCCACAGGGAGGAGGGAGCAAGCTTGTTTTCTGCTTCCCTGGAGACTAGGACATGGAACAATGGCTTCAAACTACAAGAGAGGAGATTCCATCTGAACATGAGGAAGAACTTCCTGACTGTGAGAGCCGTTCAGCAGTGGAACTCTCTGCCCCGGAGTGTGGTGGAGGCTCCCTCTTTGGAAGCTTTTAAGCAGAGGCTGGATGGCCATCTGTCAGGGGTGATTTGAATGCAATATTCCTGCTTCTTGGCAGAATGGGGTTGGACTGGATGGCCCATGAGGTCTCTTCCAACTCTTTGATTCTATGATTCTATGTTTCGAAGACTAAAGACCCTGTCAAACTACATAGGTATTAAATGAGGAAGCACAGACAAGCGAAGAGTGTGTGCAGCAGTATGCTTTTGCCTGAGCTGACTGGAGAGGGCAAGGTTGTGCTTTCTGCTTCCCTCTCCTTGCTAAGCAAACTAGTCTTGCAGTCAGAATTATAGAAGAGGAGCGTGGAAATCACAGATGGAAGCAGGGAAGACGCTTCCGCTTCCGGTCCTGCCTCTTTTTCCCCTTTCGTCCCTCCTCCTTGTCTTGCCGTTTTCCCTTCTTGGGAATGGAGAGAGGGTTGGAGAGCACTCCTTTAATTGAAGGGGAAATGCTGGAGGAAAAGGGGGGCATCAGATAAGATGGAATGACGGATAAGCGAAGGTCGGATAAGCGAGACTATGCTCTACAGGAAGATGGTGCAGCTGGCTGTGAGTCGGCTGCATTAAGATCACTACTGACCGAAAGGTCATGAGTTTGAAGCCAGCCTGGGTCGGAGTGAGCTTCCGACCAAATTTGTGTAGCTTGTTGTCGAACTTTGTAGCCTGAAAGACAGTTGCATCTGTTTTGTTTTTTATTTTGTTTCTTTGTCGTGTCAGGAGCGACTTGAGAAACTGCAAGTCGCTTCTGCAAGGACGTTGCCCAGGGGACGCCTGGATGATTTGATGTTTTTATCATCCTTGTGGGAGGCTTCTCTCATGTCCCCGCATGAGGAGCTGGAGCTGATAGAGGAAGCTCATCCGCCTCTCCCCGGATTCGAACCTGCGACTTGTCGGTCTCCAGTCCTGCCGGCACAGGGGTTTAACCCACTGCGCCACTGGGGGCTCCAGTTGCATCTGTCAAGTAGGAAATTTAGGTACCACTTTGTGGGGAGGCTAATTTAACTAATTTACGAGGCCATAAAAATCTCCAGCAAGCATGCAGGGAATGAGGAAGTATTTCATCAGTGTTGCAGATGGATGGTGAAGCAACGGATGGATGGTGAAGCAACAGCAACCCCTGGTGGCCAGAAACAGTTGGAATGTTGAATACCCTCTGACTGTCTGTCTATATATGTTGTGTGTTTATGGCATTGAATGTTTGCCATGTATATGTACATTGTAATCTGCCCTAAGTCCCCTGCGGGGTTTTTTATTTGTTGTTGTTGTTGTGTCAGGAGCGACTTGAGAAACTACAAGTTGTTTCCGGTGTGAGAGAATTGGCCGTCTGCAAGGTCGTTGCCCAGGAGACGCCTGGATGAATTGATGTTTTATCATTCTTGTGGGAGGCTTCTCTCATGTGCCCACATGAGGAGCTGGAGCTGATAGAGGGAGCTCATCCGCCTCTCCCCGGATTCGAACCTGCGACCTGTCGGTCTTCAGTCCTGCCGGCACAGGGGTTTAACCCACTGCGCCACTGGGGGCTCCAGTTGCATCTGTCAAGTAGGAAATTTAGGTACCACTTTGTGGGGAGACTTATTTAACTAATTTACGAGGCCATAAAAATCTCCAGCAAGCATGCAGGGAATGAGGAAGTATTTAATCAGTGTTGCGGGTTGAGAAGGGTGGAATATAAATACTGTAAATAAATAAATAAGATAAGATAAGATAAAGTGGGATATAAATAAAGTGTATTATTTGGGTTGTCCGGTGTGACACAACGGAAGCCAAGAGGGCTCTACATCAAGCTGTCGGACACTCACCGGTGGGTTTGATCTCCCTGACGTAGTTGCTGGGGAACCAACCAGTCTTGCCGTTGAGGGTCCCTTCCCACCAGCCGCCTTCCTCGACGCGGGTGACACAAATGACGTCCCCTTTGTTGATGGACAGCTCGTCCTCATTGGTCTGCTTGAAGTTGAACCGGGCCCGGACCACCAGCTGGTGACCGCCGTTCTCTGTCATGTCCTGAGAAAGAAAGGAACGGGAGAGGAACAAAGGACCATATAGAACCCTGAAAGAGAACCCAAGGGTTATCCAGTCCAACCTCCTTCTTGCAGGAAAAGCACAATTAAAGCATCCTCAACAGATGGCCATCCAGCCTCCAAAGAACGAGCGTTTACTGGACTCAGAGGCAGTGAGTTCCACTGTTGAACAGAGATCAACAGATGCTTCTAGAGATAATCTAATCAAACTTCAGCCTTCCAGGTAATCAACTCCCACAATTCCTAACAGCCTCAGGCCCCCCTTTTTCCCCCCTCAGCCACTTAAGCCTGATCTAGACTATAGACTTAATGCACTTGGATACCGTATTGTCGAAGGATTTCATGGCCAGAATCACTGGGTTGTTGTAGGTTTTTTTCGGGCTATATGGCTATGTTCTAGAGGCATTCTCTCCTGATGTTTCGCCTGCATCTGTGGCAGTGTTTCTCAACCTGGGGGTCGGGACCCCTGTAGGAGTTGCGAGGGGGTGTCAGAGGGGTCGCCAAAGACCATCAGAAAACATAGTATTTTCTGTTAGTCATGAGGGTTCTGTGTGGGAAGTTTGGTCCAATTCTATCGTTGGTGAGGTTCAGAATGCTATTTCATTGTGGGTGAACTACAAATCCCAGCAACTACAACTCCCAAATGCTGAGGTCTATTTTCCCCAAACTCCACCAGTATTCATATTTGGGGATATTGAGTATTTGTGCCAAGTTTAGTCCAGATTCATCATTGTTTGAATCCACAGTGCTCTCTGGATGTAGGTGAACTACAACTCCAAAAATTCAAGGTCAATGTCCACCAGACCCTCCCAGTATTTCCTCTTGGTCATGGGAGTTCTGTGTGCCAAGTTTGGTTCAATTCCATTGTTGGTGAACTTCAGAATACTCTTTGATTGTAGGTGAACTATAAATCCCAGCAACTACAACTCCCAAATGACAAAATCAATCCCCCCAACCCCACCAGTATTCAAATTTGGTCGTATTGGTTATTTGTGCCCAATGTAGCCCAGTGAATGAAATACATCCTGCATATCAGATATTTACAATTCATAACAGGAGCAAAATTACAGTTATGAAGTAGCAACGAAAATAATGTTATGGTTGGGGGTCACCACAACATGAGGAACTGTACTGAGGGGTTGTGGCATTAGGTCTCCTGACATTTCGCCTGCATCTATGGCAAGCATCCTCAGAGGTAGTGAGGTCTGTTGGAACTAGGAAAATGGGTTTATATATCTGTGGAATGACCAGGGTGGGACAAAGAACCCTTGTCTGCTGGAGCTAGGTGTGAATGTTTCAACTGACCACCTTGATTAGCATTTGATGGCCTGGCAGTGCCTGGGGCAATCTTTTGTTGAGAGGTGATTAGATGTCCCTGATTGTTTCCCTCTGCTGTTTTGCTGTTGTAATTTTAGAGTTTTTTTTTAATACTGGTAGCCAGATTTTGTTCATTTTCATGGTTTCCTCCTTTCTGTTGAAATTGTCCACATGCTTGTGGATTTCAATGGCTTCTCTGTGTAGTCTGACATGGTGGTTGTGAGAGTGGTCCAGCATTTCTGTGTTCTCAATATGCTGTGTCCAGGTTGGTTCATCAGGTGCTCTGCTATGGAGACTACACAGAGAAGCCATTGAAATCCACAAGCATGTGGACAATGTCAACAGAAAGGAGGAAACCATGAAAATGAACAAAATCTGGCTACCAGTATTAAAAACTCTAAAATTACAACAGCAAAACAACAGAGGGGAAACAATCAGGGACATCTAATCACCTCTCAACAAAAGATTGCTCCAGGCACTTCCAGGCTATAAAATGCTAATCAAGGTGGTCAGTTGAAACATTCACACCTAGCTCCAGCAGACAAGAGTCCTTTCCACAGATATATAAACCCACTTTCCTAGTTCCAACAGACCTCACTACCTCTGAGGATGCTTGCCATAAATGCAGGCGAAATGTCAGGAGAGAATGCCTCTAGAACATGGCCATATAGCCCAAAAAAACCTACAAGAACCCACTTTGATACCACTTTCCTTGTCATGGCTCAAGGCAACTGAATCCTGGTAGGTAGATGTAGCTTCACCAGGTGGTATGCCATCTAATGCTGTGTCTCCCCGAAACTATGACTCCTAAGGTTACCCTAACATTGACCCTATGGTCAACTTACACTAGGGAGTTGTACTGAACGAACTAGAAATTTCGCAGTTTTCAAAAGAGCATACCACTGCTTTGGACTGCCTGCGCAAGGCTCTGGGCGACTTGGGAGACGTAGTTTGCCTGGAAGGAGGGCAGTCCTCCGACGGGGATCTAGCAGGCGACAGGCGGGAACATGGCCTGGCGGCCGGTTGATCTGTTTGGAGACAAAACGAAAACACGTTGCTTCAGAACAAAGAACATCAGAGCAGTTCAACTAGCCAGCAAGGCAGTCTGCTTTCCTATATCTTCCAAAGGAAACTCACTGCACTTGAAGTCAACATATTGTTGGACTACAATTTCCACAATCCCCCCGCCACAGGTCAAGCTATGGTCCAGGAGTCACCCCTTGACTTGCCATGGCGGAATGAGAGTGAGAAGGGCAGAATATTAGTACTGTATGTGACATTGCGAGTGGTGCCACCTATATGTATAACTGTTAGTTGCAAGTTTTAAACTGTTGTATCATGCTTAATCCTGTCTTTTTACCCTGGCTATGTATAGTTGGATTGATTGGTTATTTATAGCTGTCAATCAATGTTGTTTGCACCAGTTGAATTGCTTTCTCAGCTCAATTGTTTGGCTCCACCTCTTCCTGGAGGAGGGGAGTGCTTCCCTTTTTCATTCCACCATTAGATTTTCTACCAGATGGACGTGAGTAAGAGACTTGGCTCTAAAAGCCCCTGATTAAGTTACCTCTCAGCACCAATTCTGAGGTTCTTACCCTTGAGATTTATGCTTCATGTTTAGATCAACCTGAATGACATTGGGAAGTCTCAAGCACCTTCAAACCAGTTCTTTTGGCACCAGAGGAAGACTTTGTGTCTTCAAACATAGGCCATTGGGACTGGGGTTGTGGATTGCTCCGGCATTCACAGCCATTGAGAAAGAGGGACCTGGGAAAGCTTTTCAGCTGCAAAACTCCTTGGACCCAAGACAACCAGAGACTGTAATGTATGTTTTCCTTCACCCTTTTGAAACTTCCAGCTTATTGCCTTAAGGAGATAACTCTTTGCGAACAATAAAACCTATTTTGAGTTATCTATAGTGTTTGGGTCTTTGAGAGTTCCAGTTTCCCTAAAGGAGGGCAAGAAGCAATCCCCTTGGGAAAGATGTCACGTCCATGCCTCTTTCACTAAGAGTTATAGCCCCCAGGCGTGATGGCACACTGTAAATAAATAGATAAATAAATAATCTGGATTATACAGCAGCGTATCTCCAACATCTCCAACGTTTGACTCCCTTTATGGCCATAGCTTTTCTCCTCCGGCTGTCTTCCCTTACATCAGAATTTCTCAACCTGAGTGTTGGGAGGGGTCACCAAAGACCATTAGAAAACACAGTATTTTCTATTGGTCATGAGAGTTCTGTGTGGAACGTTCGGCCCAATTCTATCATTGGTGGGGTTCAGAATGCTCTTTGATTGTAGGAGAACTATAAATTCCAGCAACTACAACTCCCAAATATCAAGATCTAATTTCCCCAAATTCAAACAGTGTTCACATTTGGGCATATTGAGTCTCCGTGCCAAGTTTGGTCCAGATCCATCATTGTTTGAGTCCACAGTGCTTCCTGGATGTAGGTGAACTGCAACTCCAAAACTCAAGGTTAATGCCCGTCAAACCCTTCCAGTATTTTCTGTTCGTTGTGGGAATTCTGTGTGCCAAGTTTGGTTCAATTCCATCGTTGGTGGGGTTCATAATGCTCTTTGATTGTAGGTGAACTATAAATCCCAGCAACTACAACTCCCAAATGACAAAATCAATCCTCCCCTAACACCACCAATATTCACATTTGAGTGTATTGGGTAATGGGTAATAATAATAATAATAATAATAATAATAATAATAATAACAACAACAACACTTTATTTATACCTCGCTACCATCTCCCCAAGGGACTCGGTGTGGCTTACATGAGGCCGAGCCCAAAATACAACAATACAAGCAATAGCAACAACAATACAAGCAATTTAAAACAACAAAACAATAAAACAACAACATAAGCATTGTATTGTCGAAGGCTTTCATGGCTGGAATCACTAGGTTCTTGTGGGTTTTTTCGGGCTATAGGGCCATGTTCTAGAGGCATTTCTCCTGACGTTTCGCCTGCATCTATGGCAAGCATCCTCAGAGGTAGTGAGGTCTGTTGGAATTAGGACAATGGGTTTATATATCTGTGGAATGGCTGGGGTGGGGCAAAGAGCTCTTCTCTGCTAGAGCTCGGTGTGAATGTTTCAATTGACCACCTTCATTAGCATTTGAAGGCCTGCCTGAGCCTGGGAAAATCTCCTGTTGAGAGGTGTTAAGATGTGCCTGGTTTTTCCTCTCTGCTGTTTTGCTGTTGTAATTTTAGAGTTTTTTTTAATACTGGTAGCCAGATTTTGTTCATTTTCATGGTCTCTTCCTTTCTGTTGAAATTGTCCACATGCTTGTGTATTTCAATGGCTTCTCTGTGTAGTCTGACATGGTGGTTGTTGGTGTGGTCCAGCAATTTCTGTGTTCTCAAATAATATTTCTGTGTTCTCAAACATAAGCATTATCAAATAGGACAACACACTTTAAAATCTGTAGGTAGGCCAAACGTAATTAAAATTAAAAATAATTGTGGACATGGGCGAAAAAGTGATGGGGTGGTTTGTGGAAACATACAAGCAGACCTAAAACAATATCAAGTGCTTTGGAGGACAAAGTGCTATGGGATCATTATTCTGGGAAGGCACACTGGAACAACCATGTCTTCAAGCTCCTCTTAAAGATTGCCAAGGTTGGGGCATGCCTGATGTCCTTAGGGAGTGAGTTCCAGAGTCGAGGGGCCACCACCGAAAAGGCACGCTCTCTCGTCCCCACCAATGCAGGTAGGAGCGTGAGCAGGGCCTCTCCAGATGATCGAAGAGATCATGTGGGTTCATATACAGAGATGCAGTCACGAAGATAGGCGGGTCCCATGAGGAACTCCCAGTAACATGAGGAACTCCCAGCAATATATCCCTAAATGCACTTTATTAGTGATCTAGGTTTGTTTGCACATTTCATCCCTCTCCAAAACTTCTATCCTAGTTATATGTCACCTTGTCATGCCCAGCATTTTTTTTTAAAATTAAATTATTACATTTGGCCCAGCCATAGGTTTTTAAACGCGTCGTGCTATTGTTAATGTTTATTGCTTATTTTCTGCTTATGAGTTTATTTATTGCTTTGAATTACTGTTGCTATTGTTTATTGTTGTTTTGTGGGCTCGGCCTCATGTAAGCCGCACCGAGTCCCTTGGGGAGAAGGTAGCGGGGTACAAATAAAGTTTTATTATTATTATTATATTTATTATTTGTGCCAAATTTATTCCAGTGAATGAAAATACATCCTGTATATTGGATATTTACATGATGGGTTCATAACAGTAGCAAAATTACAGTTATGAAGTAGCAACAAAAACAAGGTTATGGTTTGGGATCACCACAACATGAGGAATTGTATTAAGGGGTCGTGACATTAGGAAGATTGAGAAACACTGTCTTATATCATAGAATCATAGAATCAAAGAGTTGGAAGAGACCATCCAGTCCAACCCCCTGCCAAGAAGCAGGAATATTGCATTCAAATCACCCCTGACAGATGGCCATCCAGCCTCTGTTTAAAAGCTTCCAAAGAAGGAGCCTCCACCACACTCCGGGGCAGAGAGTTCCACTGCTGAACGGCTCTCACAGTCAGGAAGTTCTTCCTAATGTTCAGATGGAATCTCCTCTCTTGTAGTTTGAAGCCATTGTTCCGCGTCCTAGTCTCCAAGGAAGCAGAAAACAAGCTTGCTCCCTCCTCCCTGTGCTTCCTCTCACATATTTATACATGGCTATCATATCTCCTCTCAGCCTTCTCTTCTTCAGGCTAAACATGCCCAGTTCCCTAAGCCGCTCCTCATAGGGCTTGTTCTCCAGACCCTTGATCATTTTAGTCGCCCTCCTCTGGACACATTCCAGCTTGTCAATATCTCTCTTGAATTGTGGTGCCCAGAATTGGACACAATATTCCAGATGTGGTCTAACCAAAGCAGAATAGAGGGGTAGCATGACTTCTTTAGATCTAGACACTATGTTCCTATTGATGCAGGCCAAAATCCCATTGGCTTTTTTTGCCGCCACATCACATTGTTGGCTCATGTTTAACTTGCTGTCTACGAGGACTCCAAGATCTTTTTCACACGTACTGCTCTCGAGCCAGGCGTCCCCCATTCTGTAACTTTGCATTTCATTTTTTCTGCCAAAGTGGAGTATCTTGCATTTGTCACTGTTGAACTTCATTTTGTTAGTTTTGGCCCATCTCTCTAATCTGTCAAGATCGTTTTGAATTCTGCTCCTGTCCTCTGGAGTATTGGCTATCCCTCCCAATTTGGTGTCGTCTGCAAACTTGATGATCATGCCTTCTAACCCTTCATCTAAGTCATTAATAAAGATGTTGAACAGGACCGGGCCCAGGACGGAACCCTGCGGCACTCCACTTGTCACTTCTTTCCAAGATGAAGAGGAAGCATTAGTGAGCACTCTCTGTGTTCGTCCACTTAACCAATTACAGATCCACCTCACCGTAGTTTTGCCTAGCCCACATTGGACTAGTTTCCTTGCCAGAAGGTCATGGAGGACCTTGTCGAAGGCCTTACTGAAATCCAGGTACGCTACATCCGGAGCTTCACCAGCAAGACCTTTGTAACCAATCCATAATGTGTTTTGAGAAGAAACTGGAGGTTCGGCTTGCTCACCCGCATGTCTATGTATCTGCTTCCCCCCCCCCCCCCCCCCCCCCCAAACTCCCAATCAAAAAGGACCCTTCGCTTTCTGGCAGTACAACGGGTGCCACCGAAAACCCACACAAAGAGCTCAAAAACAGGCTGACATTTGATGCATGTTGTTGCCACAGCTGTTTTCGCTTTGTGGGCATCGAGGGAGGGATCGCAGCTTGGCACAGATGGAGTTTGGGTTTTTTTCCTCCCCTCCCTCCCTGACTTGATCAAGCATAACACGTCAGCAAGGGAGACCCAGAGAGATTTTGACAGCACAACATCAAAAAGCCTAACCTTTTGCAGATTCGGGGGGAACGGGATCCGAAAAGGCCGAGCGCAACGCTTTCCCTGGCGCCTTGACGGAAAGAGTCGGACTCTGGCAAGACGTGGCTCACAGCCGCCCACAGCCTCCTCCTTGCTGCCAAAAAGGCAAGCTCGCCATACGATGCAGAAAGATGCACTAGCGAGCACAGTGCTTTCTGTTCCAAACACTGGTTTTGAAAATTTTTATTTTAGGAGCTCAGGCTGTTTATTGTTTACCTGCGTCTTGGGAACAAGGCCCAGGTGGCAGGCAGTTCCTCCGTTCATTCGTGAATGTGCAAAAGAGTCATAGACTGTATTGACTCAAGTCTAATGCGCCATCGAATCTAATGTGCACCCCAATTTTCAAAACCCTGAACCCAAATAATAATATATAAATTTGTTAGGGGCATCCAACGGAGCCACAAAACTCAAAAAAAAACCCCAACGAAACTTAACCAAAATTCCCATGCTCATAACACAACCCACAAGGTACAAACATATCTACTCAAAATGAAAAACAACACAACAACACACTCACAAAACGGCAAAACAACTGAGCATGCGCATTGGCGCCCAGCCTCAACAAGGCCCAGGTGCCAGGCAGTTCCTCCGCTCTTTCGTGAATGTGCAAAAGAGTCATAGACTATATTGACTCAAGTCTAATGCGCCATCGAATCTAATGCGCACCCCAATTTTGAAAACCCTGAACCCAAATAATAATCTATATATATAAATTTGTTAGGGGCATCCAACGGAGCCACAAAACTAAAAAAAACCCCAACGAAACTTAACCAAAATTCCCATGCCATAACACAACCCACAAGGTACAAACATATATACTCAAAAAAAACCCAACGAAACTTAACCAAAATTCCCATGCCCATAACACAACCCACAAGGTACAAACATATCTACTAAAAATGAAAAACAACACAACAACACACTCACAAAACGGCAAAACAACTGAGCATGCGCATTGGCGCCCAGCCGCAAGTTCCCTGGCGCGCGCACACGGCCTTCCGGCCAACATTCCCTCTGCGGAAGCCATGCCCACTCCAAGCCGTGCCATGCCGCTTCCCGCACACACACACCCCCGCCGCACACACACACACACACAATCCAACGCTCCTTCACTCCCCCCTGCCGCACACACACACACCCCACCGGTAAGACACGCCCCCTTCCTTCGCCCCCCCACCCCTTCCCTCCCTGAGTCACTCCTTCCCTCCTCCCACTCCCCACCGGTAAGACACGCCCCCTCCCTTCCCCCCCACCCCTTCCGTCCCTGTCTCACTCCTTCCCTCCTCCCACCCTCCGCCGGTAAGACACGCCCCCTCCCTTCACTGTGGTGGGCCCAATCACACTCACGCCGGTAAGACACACCCCCTTCCTTCCCCCCCACCCCTTAGAAAGGAAAGGCAGGAAAGAGGTAAAGAAGGAAGGAGAAAAGGAAATAAAAAATGAAAGAAGGAAGGAAACATGGAGGGAAGAAAGGAGGCAAAGGAAGAAAGGGGGAGGGAATGAAGGAAAGAGAGAAGGATGAAACCAAGGAGCAAAAGAAGGAAAGAAAGAAAGAAAGAAAGAAAGAAAGAAAGAAAGAAAGAAAGAGGTAGAGAAGGAAGAAAGGAGAGAAAGGGGGAGAAAAACGGGGAAGGAATAGGTAGGTACTAGGGCTGGGCAACCACGGAAAAATTTGTTTCTAAACTCGATACGTTTTTTGGGGTTTTTTGCGTTTCGATATTTAAAAGAATTCCGAAATTTTTCTTTAAAAAAGTTCGATATTTACGAAATTTCGTAAAATTACGAAACAATACGAAACGAATACGAAATGAATACGAATCGATTCGTTAATGGCGGACGCGACCGCGCAATACGCTAAAAAACCTCCATATGGGACAGGGGGAACTTCTGAAGCTTCCCTCTCCCTCTGTTGTTGACTGTTGGTGTGATATTTATATTTTTTTTTCACTGATTAAACAAACAACAGCTATAAAACTTGCCCCAGACATGCGGAAATAATAACGAAACGATTTCGAAACGATTTCGAAACGAATACGAAACGAATACGAAGCAATTACGAAACGAATTGAGAAATTCATTTCGTTTTTTAGATGCTCCTGAATGGTTCGTTATCGCTTCGTAACAAAAAAAAATTACGAATTTTTAACGAATTACAAAATTACGAAACGAAACCACCCAGCCCTAGTAGGTACCTCTCTTTCATAATACACCAGATATCTACCTCTACTTTGAAAAGATTTCCTATAGGCCACAGCAACGCGTGGCATGGTACAGCTAGTAATAATAATGATGATGATGATGATGTTCCGTCTTCCAGATGCGTTTATGGTCAAGCTAGGCAGCTCGGACAAGCCATTGTGAGTACTTACCCTCTTGCCTTTGAAACTGGTGCTGAGCTCAGATAGGGGAAGACCTACTCTTTCTAATTTCTATTCTCAGCGCTGGGGCAGAGAATATCTCAGGATTTCTCTGCCATTGGGAGAGGCTCTATTACTTCACCCCCAAACTAACCTTGAGCTTAGATAGAGAAAGACCTGCAGCTCAGGGTTAGGGTAAAGAATCCCAGGATTTTTCTACCGCTGGGGGAAGTTAACTCAGCAGCTGAAGAAAGAAGGAAGGAACATCTATATAATTTCACAACTTGACTGTTTGTGTTTGTAACTTCATCAAGCTGTGCCAAGTCTGTCAAGGACTTTGAGAAATAAATGTTCTGTTTGATGATCAAATCTGGACTGGCCTCAGTTGCTGAGAATCCTAAGCTTCTAAGTAAGGCACCCGCAGTTCACCCAGATAAAGAGAGAAGCACATCTTAGTTTTAACTTTATAGTGTCTGGATATGACGGCACAAATAATAATAATAATTGCTGCTGTACGTGTGCCACAAATACCATCCGCCTGCGACAAAGAACTGGTGAGATCACAAGCCGGAAAAAGTTACAGAAAATGAACACGCCAAACTCCTCTGGGACTTCCGGATTCAGACAGACAGAGTTTTGGAGCATAATACTCCTCACCTCACGATCGTGTTAAAAAGCAAAGTGTGGATTGTCGATGTCGCAATCCCAGGTGACAGCAGAATTGCAGAGAAATAACTGGAAAAGCTGACACAATATGAGGATTTAAAGATCAATTGTGTTTAAGTGCAGGTCAAGGTCTTTAGGCACTGCGCCCAGTGTGCCCATCACCACTGGGACCACCTTTATTGTCTTTGCAGTTCGATCTTTAAATCCTCGTATCATGTCAGCTTTTCCAATTGTTTCTCTTCAATCCTGCTGTCATCTGGGACTGCAACATTGACGATCCATACTTGGTTTTTTAACACGATTGTGAAGTCAGGAGTATTATTATTATCGTCGTCGTCATCATCATCATCATTATGCTTTTCCTGCATGGCAGAATGGATTTGGATTGGATTGTCCCTGGAGTTGTTCCTGTTATTATTACTATATATGCTCAATGGCCATCTGCTGGGGGTTCTTTGATTGTGCCTTTCCTGCAGTGGCTCCATTGGAATCCTGGTAAGTTGATGTAGAGTGAACTCATTTTTCTGGACCATATTGCTTCAGAGAGGCTTCCCCTGAGGCTGAGAGAGTGAGACTTCCCCAAGGTCAACCCTAGGATTTGGGTGGCTCAGCAGGGATGATTCAAAGCCAGGTCTCTCGGTAGTTTCAATCTCTGTTCCATGTTAAATTTGCTATGGAAATATTACTGTTCAAAATGCATACACAAACACAGCACTTTTTGCCTTACCTTCAGTGGCTTTGCAGATGGCTGCAAGGGTATTCAGCACCTGGGGGAAGTTGTCTCCGGCGTAGAGATCATGTGCATCAAACAGCTGCGCAAAGAGACAAGGAAAAGCCCTGCGTCAGTCTTCACAGTGCACGGAAAAAGAGATCGGGAGAGAAGGACAAAGATAAGGCAAGCGGAGAGCCCAGATCAATGTATAGAAGAGGGTGAGTGCATTGACTGATTGGATATCTTAAGATTCAAAGCAGCTTACAATATAAATTCAAGTACAACATCCAAAGCAATACATTCAGCCAAGTCCTGGGCCTTCTCTGCCAAAGAATGCTTGTGCTTTACTGTACTAAATATCCCAGCTACCTTGGCAGCCACCTCTCCACCAAAGTCAACATCAACACCGAAATACAACACCGCCTGATCTCTGTGAGTGCAGCATTTTCCTGAATGAAGCAGAGAGTGTTTGAGGACCGGGACATCCGTAGGGAGACCAAGGTGCTTGTTTATAAAGCTATTGTCCTCCCAACCCTGCTATACGCCTGCGAAACGTGGACTGTCTACAGACGTCACATGCAACTCCTGGAACGATTCCATCAGCACTGCCTCTGGAAAATCCTGCAAATCTCTTGGGAAGACAGGTGGACAAACGTCAGCGTGCTGGAAGAAGCAAAGACCACCAGCATTGAAGCAATGGTCCTCCGCCATCAACTCTGCTGGACCGGCCACGTTGTCCGGATGCCTGACCACCATCTCCCAAAGCAGTTGCTCTACTCTGAACTTAAGAACGGAAAACGGAACGTTCGTGGACAGGAAAAGAGATTTAAAGATGGGCTCAAAGCCAACCTTTAAAACTCTGGCAGAGACACTGAGAATTGGGAAGCCCTGGCCCTTGACCGCTCCTGCTGGAGGTCAGCTGTGACCAGCAGTGCTGTAGAATTTGAAGAGGCACAAATAGAGGGCGAAAGGGAGAAGCGTGCCAAGAGGAAGGCGCGTCAAGCCAACCCTGACCGAGACCGCCTTCCACCTGGAAACCGATGCCCTCATTGCCGAAGAAGATGCAGAGCAAGAATAGGGTTCCACAGCCACATACGGACCACAAGAACACTGGAAGACAATCATCCTCAGAAAGCAAGGGATCGCCTAAGTAAGTAAGTAAGTAACCAAGGTATTGTCCTCCCAACCCTGCTATATGCCTGCGAAACGTGGACTGTCTACAGACGTCACATGCAACTCCTGGAACGATTCCATCAGCGCTGCCTCCAGAAAATCCTGCAAATCTCTTGGGAAGACAAGCGGACAAATCAGCGTGCTGGAAGAAGCAAAGACCACCAGCATTGAAGCAATGGTCCTCTGCCATCAACTCCGCTGGACCGGCCACATTGTCCGATGCCTGACCACCGTCTCCCAAAGCAGTTGCTCTACTCCAAACTCAAGAACGGAAAATGGAATGTTAGTGGGCAGGAAAAGAGATTTAAAGATGGGCTCAAAGCCAACCTTAAAAACTCTGGCATAGACACTGAGAACTGGGAAGCCCTGGCCCTTGAGCGCTCCAGCTGGAGGTCAGCTGTGACCAGCAGTGCTGCAGAATTTGAAGAGGCAGAATGGAGGGCGAAAGAGAGAAACGTGCCAAGAGGAAGGCGCATCAAGCCAACCCCGACCGGGACCGCCTTCCACCTGGAAACCAATGCCCTCACTGTGGGGTCAAGAATAGGGCTCCACAGCCACCTACGAATCCACAAGGAAACCCATCATGGAAGACCATCTTACTCGTCCAACGAGGGATCGCCTAAGTAAGAATCCCAGGATTCCATAGCATTGAGCCATGGCAGTTAAAGAGGCATCAAACTGGATTCATTCAACAGTATAGATCAGCATTTCTCAACCTGAGGGTCGGGACCCCTGGGGGAGTCACGAAGGAATTTCAGGGGGGTCACCAAAGACCATTAGACAACATATATTTCTGTTGGTCTTAGGAGTCCCTTTGGCAGAGAAGGCTGAAGATCTCTTCTCCTGTCCTTCTCTTCCTTTTTGGAAACTGACAGCAAATCCTCCTACTGAAAGCCCTCCTCTGCTGTGATTGGCCAGCCCCTCAGCCAAGGGGAGGGCTGTTTCTGAGACTCCAAGCAAGGAGAGGAGAGCAAGCATGCTCTGCGCATGGCAGCATGGTACGCATGTGCGCATGAGGGAGAGCATGCAAGGCTGGAGGGAGGTTCATGCCAGCGAGTCCCTTCAAGGTATGAGGGTTCTGTGTGGGAAGTCTGGCCCAATTCTATTGTTGGTGGGATTCAGAATGCTCTTTGATAGTAGGTGAATCCCAGAAACTACTCAAGGCGCAATTGCAAACAGTGCCGACAAAGAGAAAAAAATAGGACAAGTGCAAAGAAGCGAGAATGGATGTCCAAAGAACTTCTAACTGTGCTATAAGATTCAAAAGAGACATGCACAAGAAGTGGAAAAAGGGAGAAATCACCAAAGAAGAATTCAAATAAATAGCCAACTCCTGTAGGGAAAAGGTTCGCAAGGCTAAAACATAAAATGAGCTCAGGCTTGCGCTACTGAGGTCCAGATTCAGTCCCTGGGGCTTGAGATGTCCCACTTTGGTTGCAAAAAAAAAGTCATGAAAGCAAGAAGCTGGCCCAGAAGTCTCTTGATTTGCAAAACAAAACTTGTGGGACAGAAACTTTCTCTCTCGAGTCAGCAGTTGTGCAGCCGAACCCATGAACTGCCAAACATCTCTTTGTGGTTTCTCTTGCAAAGAGCAAACGCCACATGGAGGCCTTTCAGCAGCCACGCACATCCTGCAGAATGTGTCCCGATGCACATTCTCTCTGTCACTCTTTAGCAACAACAGAGCTATAATTTAGACCGAAAAGGCAAGGGAGTCGTTTCCAGGGCCCTCCATCCGCTGCAGGGTCAGCCGTAAACTCATCCATGAATCACACAGCATGCGAACTGGGTAATTTGTGCTCTGCCTTCCCCTTGTCAGAAAAGGTTTGTTTCATTTAGAGCATCTGCCGAATCCACGCAGGCAATTTACAGTCCCGGACTTACCAGCTCAGGCACTCTGCGCATGCCTAATGCCCTGCAGTCTTTAGCTGGGAGGGAGCAATGCAATGCGACTGGCTGCAGTTATGAAAGTAATTTATCTCCCTTCCTCTTTTCCATGCTTTCAAGGATATACGACACAGGCGGCGACACATAAACACGGTCGTAAATATGAGTAACACCAATGAAGTCAAATTGGGGAAGTGATTAATTGAAAACCAAGGGAAGAGATGAACAGAAAGAAAGCCAGGTTGATGTGAGTTTTCCAGGCTGTATGGCCATGTTTCAGAAGCATTCTCTCCTGACATTTCACCCACATCTATGGCAGGCATCTTCAGAGCAGGAGCCCCCGGTGGCGCAGTGGGTTAAACCGGGGCTGTTTAGGGCTTTATACGCCAAAGCCAGCACTTTGAATTGTTGCGCCAACTCCACTGGCTACCGATTTGCTACCGGGCTCTATTCAAAGTGCTGGCGTTGGCCTTTAAAGCCCTAAACGGTTCCGGCCCAAGCTACCTATCCGACCGCATTTCTGCCTATGAACCCACCAGGACTTTGGAATCTTCCGGGGAGGCCCTGCTCTCGATCCCGCCTGCTTCTCAAGCACGGCTGGCGGGGATGAGAGATAGGGCCTTCTTGGTGGTGGCTCCTCGGCTGTGGAACGCCCTTCCTACGGACATTAGACTAGCACCATCTCTAATGGTATTCCGCAGGAAAATGAAGACCTGGCTGTTTGAGCAGGCGTTCGAATAATTAGTGCAATGATTGGTTAATGAACATTGGAACGGAATAATGGATGACGAATCTGGATCATGCTTTTGATGATGAGACGATAGTGAATGGTGAATGGTTATTGTAGTTATTGTTTATCAATTATGTAATATGTTAGGTTGTTAAGTGTTTTTACACTGTAGCATTGATTTTTTGGCTGTTCTTATTTGTTGTGAACCGCTGTGAGTCGCCTTCGGGCTGAGAACAGCGGTATATAAGTAAAGTAAATAAATAAATAAATTGTGCCCGGTAGCAAACTGGCAGCCAGTGGAGCTGGCGTAACATGGGAGTTGTATGCTCCCTGAATGCCGCCCCAATTATTAACCTGGCTGCCTCTCGTTGGACTACTTGAAGCTTCCGAGCAGTCTTCAAAGGCAACCCCACGTAGAGTGCGCTGCAGTAGTCTATCCTAGATGTAACAAGAGCATGGACCACCGTGGCCAAGTTTGACTTCCCAAGGTACGGGTGCAACTGGAGCACAAGTTTTAATTGTGTGAACGCTCCCCTGGCCACCGCTGCAACCTGGGATTCCTGGCTCAGTGATGAATCAACTCCCAAGCTGCGAATCTGGGCCTTCAAGGGGAGTGTGACATGCTGCATTATCACGGGGTGCCTGCGCTCTACACCACTGGAGAAATTACACTGCTTAGCCGGTATTGCACCACCTGACATCCACCGGGAAGTAGCAGCCAATAGTGAAAGGACCAAGCAGTCACATCTCCAGCTCATCCCTTGTTTGGGTATCAGCCAGCACATCAATGACTTAAATCTAGACATAGTTTTCTAAGATCTACAGAGACACTTGCTGGAACACCTCAGCAAGCAAGAGTCCAAAAGTGGCAGGCTCAAACCCAGAACTTCAATCAATGGCTGATACCCAATGAGAGACTTCCCCCTGGGCACACAGAAGACTGGGCGACTTGGAAGGCACTGAACAGACAGCGCTCTGGCACCACGAGATGCAGAGCCAACCTCAAGAAATGGGGCTACAAAGTTGAATCCACGACATGCGAGTGTGGAGAAGAGCAAACCACTGACCACCTGCTGCAATGCAACCTGAGCCCTGCCACATGCACAATGGAGGATCTTCTTGCAGCAGCACCAGAAGCACTCCAAGTGGCCAGATACTGGTCAAAGGACATTTAATCAACTACCAAACTCACAAATTTTGTATTTTGTCTGTTTGTTTGCATTGTTCCGTTAGAAATGTAATATAATTGACTGGTTGCCCTGACACGACAAACAAACAAAGGGGAGTGTGACCTCGTCCAGCACAGGTTGCGACCCTATATCCTGTTCGGCCTTGCGACTGACCAGGAGGACCTCTGTCTTGTCTGGATTCAACTCGCCCTCATCCAGACCATCACAGTAGTCAGGCACCGGTTCAGGACTTGGACAGCCTCCTTCTAGTGGAAATGAGTGATAGAGTTGGACGTCATCTGCATACAGATGGCATTGAACTCCAAAGCTCCGGATGATCTCACCCAGCGGCTTCATGTAGATGTTAAACAACATGAGGGACAATACCGAGCCCTGCAGGATCCCACAGGACAATGGCTATGGGGCCGAAGAGGAGTCCCCCAGCAACACCTCCTGGGTACGACCCTCCAGGAAGGAATGGAGCCACTGAAGAACAGTCCCTCCAAGACTCATCCCTGTGAGGCACCCCAGAAGAATACCGTGGTCTACGGCATCGAAGGTCGCTGAAAGGTCCAGGAGAACCAACAGGGACACACTCCCCCTGCGGAGCTCTCTGCGGAGATCATCCACTAAGGTGACCATGGCTGTCTCAGTTCCATGTCCCGGTCTGAAACCCGACTGCGACGGATCTAGATAATCAGTTTCATCCAAGAATCCCTGGAGCTGTGAGCAGAGGTAATTTTCAATGGTAAGCAAACAGTATTTTGGTGCCCCCCCCCCCCAGCCAATCATTGATATATATTTTCTGTTCGTCATGGGAGTTCTGTGTACCATATTTGGTTCAATTCCATCATTGGTGGAGTTTAGAATGCTCTTTGATTTTAGGTGAACTACACATCCCAGTAACTACAACTCGCATATGTCAAGGGCTATTTTCCCCCAAGAGAGCCTCAAGAGCGCTCCTGGGCAAAATCAACTATATTGCGAGTGCTTACTTTGTGTAATGGTTGAACCGCCCCTGGCTGTGAGGCAACCACACATTCCAAGACTTTGCCCAAAAAGGGGAGATTCAAAAACAATCACCACTCCAAAGGCCCTGCTTCCAATATTATTTCAAACTTCATTTCCAGGAATCTATGAATCAGACTGGATGCTGGCCAAGCTGCTACGGCGATGATGGGAGATGCAGTACAAAAAGTAATGAGTATTTTCCCCTGATACCAATGAGCGGGAAGATGCCCCGTGAGGAAGGTATGTCTTTAAAATCCTCCACATCGAGGCTGGTTTGGGCTTGAAAGGTTAAATCGTGCCCTGAGCGATTGCTCCACGCTGCTATAAAAATATCTCGTGGTTTTTTTCATCTCTCTTCCAGGTTTTCCAGCCAGAAATTTGCCACGGGGAGGTTTCTGGAACGTTTCCTACAGAGCGAGGATGGGCACGAGCCAGCTCACATGGCAGCATTTTCCCAGCCCTTTTCAAAAACTATTTTTACCCAACAGCTCCAGCCAACTTGGTCCTGGATGTGCCAGTTGAGGGATTCTGGGCACTGTCATCCTAGGAGAGCAGGTATTTTGAACAGGAGAAACTTTGGGTTCCTGATATCTCCAAAACAGATTGGAAACACTTTCTGAAACACTGCCAAGGAGACCAATTTCCCATGGCAGTGGCTCTGGAGGAGGCTTCACGTTGTAGTCTGAACTTCAAAGGAACTATCCAAGGTACTGAACCCAACAAGAAGGTCCAAACGCCTAGATCAGTGTTTCTCAGCCTAGGGGTTGGGACCCCGGAGGGGGGTCGTGAGGGGGTTTCAGAGGGGTCACCAAACACCATTAGAAAACATATACTGTATATACTCGAGTATAAGCCTAGTTTTTCAGCCCCTTTTTTAATAATAATAATAATAAAACTTTATTTGTACCCTGCTACCATCTCCCCGAAGGGACTTACATGAGGCCAAACCCACAGCACATCAATAAACAAAGGTGATAACAAATAGTCAATAGTCAATACAAAACAGTTAAAATAAACTCAAAAACAGAAAAATACACAATAAACAATAACAATAACATACAGTATTTAAAACCTATGGCCAGGCCAAATGTAATAATTAAAATTTAGAATTTAAAATGCTGGGCATGAACAAGGTAGGATAAACTAGGATAGGGTTTTCAGAGAAAGATGAGGGCACGCAAACAATCCTAAATCAATATTAAAGTGCATTTGAGGACGTATTGCTAAGGGTTTTCCTTATTCTGGGAAGGCACACTGGAACAACCACGTTTTCAGGCTCCTCCTAAAGATTGCCAGCGTTGGGGCATGTCTGATGTCCTTAGGGAGTGAATTCCAGAGTCGGGGGGCCACCACCGAGAAGGCCCTCTCCCTCGTCCCCACCAATCGCGCCTGCGAAGGAGGTGGGAGCGTGAGAGGGCCTCTCCCGATGATCGAAGAGATTGTGTGGATTCGTACACAGAAATGTGGTCACGCAGGTAGGTGGGTCCCAAACCATTCAGGGCTTTGTAGGTAAGAACCTGCACCTTGAATTGGGACCAGAAAATGAATGGCAACCAATGGAGCTCCTTAAACAGGAGGGTTGACCACTCCCTGTAAGAAGCACCAGTTAGTAACCTCGCTGCCACCCGTTGTACCAGTTGAAATTTCCGGGCCGATTTCAAGGGCAGCCCCACATAGAGTGCATTACAGTAGTCCAATCTGGAGGTGACTAAGGCATGGACCACCCTGGCCAGATCCGACTTCATGAGGTACGGTCACAGCTAGCACACGAGTTTTAACTGTGCGAAGGCCCTCCCGGACACCGCCGACGTCTGAGCTTCAAGCGTAAGTGATGAGTCCAGGAGGACACCCAAACTGCGGACCTGTGACTTCAGGGGGAGTGCAACCCCGTCCAGCACAGGTTGCCAACCTATACCCCGATCCAGCTTACGATCGGCCAGGAGGACCTCTGTCTTGTCGGGATTGATCCTCTGAGACTCCAAGCCAGGGTGGGAGAGCAGGCGTGCTCGGCACATGGCACCATGGTGTGCATGTGCTGGCAAGGGAGAGCATGTGAGGCTGGAGTGAGGCATGCGCCTGCAAGTCCATTCAAAGCATGGGGGTTCTGTGTGGGAAGTTTGAACTATGAATCACAGCAACTAGAACTCCCAAATGTCAAGGTGTATTTCCCCCAAACTCCACTAGTGTTCACATTTTGCCCTATGTTTGTTTGTTTATTTATTTACGACATTTATATGCCGCCCTTCTCACCCCGAAGGGGACTCAGAGCAGCTTACAAGGTATATAAACATACAATATATTATATTATTAGCATGGTACAATTTCAGTTTTACATATTACTATATTGCACTATATTAATTATATTGTAATATTATTAGTAATATTACATGTAAATAAATCTATATATATAAAAATGCTCATGTCGTAATGAGTGGCTTAAAAACAAAAGAACCAATGAACGAAATCACACCAAATTTGGCAACAAAACATCTCACAACACAAGGAGTGACCATCACTCAAAAAATTATGATTTTGTCATTTGGGAGTTGTAGTTGCTGGGATTTATAGTTCACCTACAATCAAATAGCATTCTGAGCTCCACCAACAATGGAATTGAACCAAACTAGACACACAGAACTCGCATGACCAACAGAAAATGCTGGAAGGGTTTGGTGGGCATTGACCTTGAGTTTGGGAGTTGTAGTTCACCTTTATCCAGAGAGCACTGTGGACTCAAACAATGATGGATCTGGACCAAACTTGGCACAAGCACTCAATACAACCAAATATGAATACAGATGGAGTTTGGGGGAAATTGACCTTGACATTTGGGAGTTGTAGTTACTGGGATTTAAAGTTCACCTACAATCAAGGAGCATTCTGAACCCTACCAATGATAGAATTGGGACAAGCCTCCCACACAGAACCCCCATGTGGGCCACAGCAACGCGTGGCAGGGGGCGGCTAGTATATATATATATATATATATATAGAGAGAGAGAGAGAGAGAGAGAGAGAGAGAGTATTCATGCCAAGTTTGGTCCAGATCAATCATTGTTTGAGTCCACAGTGCTATCTGGATTATTATTATTATTATTATTATTATTATTATTATTATTATTATTATTATTTTGTGTCAGGAGCGACTTGAGAAACTGCAAGTCGCTTCTGGTGTGAGAGAATTGGCCATCTGCAAGGACGTTGCCCAGGAGACACCCGGATGAGTTGATGTTTTATCACCCTTGTGGGTGGCTTCTCTCATGTCCCCACATGAAGAGCTGGAGCTGATAGAGGGAGCTCATCTGCCTCTCTCCGGATTCGAACCTGCGACCTATCAGTCTTCAGTCCTGCCGGCACAGGGGTTTAACCCACTTCGGGGGCTCCTGCTCTCTGGATGTAGGTGAACTACAGCTCCAAAACTCAAGGTCAATGCACACCAAACCCTTCCAGTATTTTCCGTTTGTCATGGGAGTTTTGTGTACCAAGTTTATTTCAATTCCATCGTTGGTGGAGTTCAGAATGCACTTTGATTGTAGGTGAACTATAAATACCAGCAACTATAAACTCCCAAATGACAAAATCAATCCTCCCCCTCGCCCAATCCAACCAGTATTCAAATGTGGGTGTAATGGGAATTTGTGCCAAATTTAGTCCAGTGAATGAAAATACATCCTGCATATCAGATATTTACGTGACAATTCACCCACTTCTATGGCAGGCATCCTCGGAGGTTGAGGTGTCTGTTGGAAACTAGGCAAGTGAGGTTTATATGTCTATGGAATGTCCAAGGTGGAAGAAAGAACTCTTGTGTGAATGTTGCAACTGACCACCTTGAGTAGCATTGAATGGCCTTGCAACTTCAAATCCTGGGGGAATCATTTGTTGGGAGATGTTAGCTGGCCCTGGTTGATTTTTCTGTAACAAGGCCATACAGCTTGGAAAACTCACAGCAACCCAGTGATTCGGGCCACGAAAGCCTTTGACAACACATTGAATCACACATCCTCCATATGTCAGAAATGGCCTGAAGGCACACGACAACACAGCTGCTCAAAACTGATCTGGTTTCATTGGCAGGAAGAAGCGAGGTTGATAGGACTTTGGCCAGCAAGCCATCACTGCTCTTGGATGCTCTGGAGCTTTGCCCACTTCTGTGGCTACATTGGAATCATAGAATCATAGAGTTGGAAGAGACCTCATGGGCCATCTAGTCCAACCCCCTGCCAAGAAGTAGGAATATTGCATTCAAATCACCCCTGTACACCCCATAGTACAATTGATGCAGTTTGTCACCACTTGCACTACCATGGCTCAGTGCTATGGCATCCCAGGAGTTGTAGTTCCAGGCTGAAGACCTTGCAAAACTGCAGCTGACCTGGACCAAACTTGGCACACAGACACAACATACCCAACTTTAATCGTTGGCAGTGTTTGGGGGGACAAATCTGGGATGATGGGAGCAGGGGCGGCTCAATCCATTACGCAAAGTAAGTATTGGACTCTGGAGACCTGGGCTCATTGTCCTACTTGGACATGGCAACCCATGACTAAATCACACATCGGGTTGCTATGAGTTTTCCAGGCTTTCTGGCCATGTTCCAGAAGCATTTTCTCCTGATGTTTCACCCACATCTATGGCAGACATCCTCGGAGGTTGAGGTGTCTGTAATGCAAAGTAAGCATTCGCTATATAGTTGATTTTGCCCAGGGGCGCTCTTGAGGCACTCTTGGGGGAAAATAGACCTTGACATATGCGAGTTGTAGTTACTGGGATGTATAGTTCACCTACAATCAAAGAGCATTCTGAACTCCACCAATGATGGAATTGAACCAAATAGGGCACACAGAACTCCCACGACGAACAGAAAATATACATCAGAGATTGGTTGGGGGGGGGCACCAAAATACTGTTTGCTTACCGTTGAAAATTACCTAGAGCCGCCTCTGCAAGGATTTTGTCATTTGGGAGTTGTAGTTACTGGGATGTATAGTTCACCTACAATCAAAGAGCGTTCTGAACTCCACCAATGATGGAATTGAACCAAATATGGCACACAGAACTCCCACGACGAACGGAAAATATCTATCAGTGATTGGTGGGGGGGGGGGGGCGCGTCAAAATACTGTTTGCTTACCGTTGAAAACTACCTAGGGCCGCCTCTGGATGGGAGTGGTAGTGAACCACTCATCAAATCCAAAAACAAGCAGTGGTTTTTCCTAATAATTAGTATCACAAATGACTTAACCCAGGCATTGCTCGATATCTAAGTTAGTAAACAATGTCGTGTACAACAGAGAATGCCTCTTTGAAAACAGTGTTTGATTTGATTCAGGCACAACGGCACACATATAGGCACCAGATCTCATCTGGTGCCTATATGTGTGCCGTTGTGCCTGAATCAAATCAAACACTGATTTTGGGAGCTAAGCAGAGTCAGTTCTAGTTGTGCTTGGATGGCAGAACGTCAATGAACACTGGGCGTTCTAGCCTCCATTTCAGAGGAAGGAACTGGCCAAACCACCTCTTGAGGATCCCTTGCCTAAGAAAACCCTACGAAATCCATGAAGTTGCCATAACACAACAGAAAGGCGTGCACTGACACTGGCATACATGATTCCTTGATTAAGCGAGATGCCTTTTTATCTAAGTTGGGATCATTATTTATTTATATTTATTTATAATTCAAATTTATATGCCGCCACTCCCCTGGGGTTCGGAGCGCCTTACAAGAACAGTCTAAAATTGAACACAATTTAAAAACTATTTACGATTTAAAAACAACAATATCAAAAATCAAAGGCCTGTCGAAACAGGTATGTCTTACATGCCCTGTGGAAAGCTGATAAGTCCCGCAAGGCACGGACTTCAGGTGGCAGAGTATTCCAGAGTGATGGTGCCACTGCTGTAAAGGCTCTGCGTCTGGTTGCTGTTAGACGCAAGGTCTTGACACTGGGAATTTCCAACAAATCTTGGTCCTCAGAACGGAGGGATCTCTGGGGTTGGTAGGGGGTGAGGCGGTCCCTCAGGTACATCGGCCCCAGACCATGCAAGGCCTTAAAGGTGAGTACCATCACTTTGAAAGTGATCCGGTGCTCAATTGGTAACCAGTACAGCTGTAGTAAGATTGGTGTTACGTGGCATCTCATCGGAATTCCCGCAAGAAGCCGAGCAGCTGCATTTTGTACCAACTTGAGCTTCCGGATCACCGACAGAGGAAGGCCAATGTAGAGGGCGTTACAGTAGTCCAGTCTTGAGATGACCGTGGCCTGGATCACCGTAGCGAGGTCGTCCCTGGACAGGGAGGGGGCCAGCCGTCTAGCCTGCCGCAGGTGAAAGAAGGCGGTTCTGCTCACGGCGGAGACCTGGGCCTCCATCGTCAGCAGAGGGTCCAAAAGGACTCCCAGACTCTACCAATGATGACGGGCATAGCACCTCGCCATCCAGGGTGGGCAGATGGATGTCCCCACTGCCCGGTCCACCCAGCCATAGGATCTCCGTCTTTGCTGGATTCACCCTCAACCTGCTGGCACACAGCCATCCAGTAACGGCCTCGAGGCACTGATGGAAACAATCGGGTACAGAGTCCGGTCGGCCTTCCATCTTCAGCACCAGCTGAGTGTCATCAGCGTACTGGTAACACTCAAGCCCAAAACCTCAAACCAGCTGAGCAAGTGGTCGCATATAGATGTTAAACAACAGAGGGGAGAGAATGGCCCCCTGAGGAACCCCACAAGATAGAGGGGACCTCTCCGAGACCAGGCCTCCCCTCTCCACTCGCTGTCCACGGTTGTGAAGAAAGGAGAAAGAACCCATGACATAAGATTGCAAGTCCCAATGTTCCCCATCTGGCTGGGTGTTGGCAGTTCAACAACAACTACCACTAGGCTGCAGATTTTGCACTCCGGATCAAAATGTTTCCCAAACAAGACAAAGATCCACCCAGAGGAAAGGTGTTCTTGCCATACATCAGGGGAACCAATGACCACATAGGGAAGCTGATGAGGAAACACAACGTACAAACTATCTACAGACCCACGAAGGAAATCCAACAAATGCTACGTTCAGCAAAGGACAAGAGGGATCCTCTCACCTCTGCAGGAGTCTACCGCGTACCATGCAGCTATGGACAAGTCTATGAGGGACCACCACACGCAGCAGCATCGCCCAGACACGAATCAAGAAACATGAAAGGCATTGCAGACTAACTCAACCAGAGAAGTCAGTCATAGTAGAGCACCTGATGAACCAACCTGGACACAGCATATTGTTTGAGAACACAGAAATGCTGGACCACTCTCACAACCACCATGTCAGACTACACAGAGAAGCCATTGAAATCCACAAGCATGTGGACAATTTCAACAGAAAGGAGGAAACCTTGAAAATGAACAAAATCTGGCTACCAGTATTAAAAAAACTCTAAAATTACAACAGCAAAACAACAGACAGGAAACAATCTGGGGCAGCTAATCACCTCTCAACAAAAGATTGCCCCAGGCACTGCCAGGCCATAATAATAATAATAATAATAATAATAATAATAATAATAATAATAATCCTTTATTTGTACCCCGCTACCATCTCCCGAAGGACTCGGTGTGGCTTACATGAGGCCGAGCCCAAAAACAACAATAAAACAACAACAATAATACAGCAAAATAAAGCAAAAATAAGCAATAACATTAACAACACACAATGACGCAGTTAAAAACAATGGCCGGGCCAAATGTAAGAATTAAAATTAAAATTAAAAAGTGCTGAGCATGACAGGTGGGGTGTTTGAAGGGGGGTGGGCATGCAGATATCCTAGATCTCTGAATAAAGTGCGTTGGGACATAATGCTTAGAGTTTCCTTATTCTGGAAAGACACACTGGAACATCCATGTTTTCAAGCTCCTCCTAATGATTACTAGCGACGGGGTCTGCCTGATGTCCTTAGGGAGAGAGTTCCAGAGTCGAGGGGCCACTACCGAGAAAGCCCTATCCCTCGTCCCCACTAATCGCACCTGTGATGCCGGTGGGATTGTAAGCAGAACCTCTCCAGATGATCAAAGGGAACGTGTGGGTTCGTACACTGAAATGTAGTCATGAACCGTTTAGGGCTTTGTAGGTAAGCACCTGCACCTTGAATTGGGACCGGAAAATGAATGGCAGCCATCAAGGTGGTCAGTTGAAACATTCACACCTAGCTCCAGCAGACAAGAGTCCTTTGTCCCACCCTGGTCATTCCACAGATATATAAACCCATTTTCCTAGTTCCAACAGACCTCACTACCTCTGAGGATGCTTGCCATAGATTCAGGCAAAATGTTGAGAGAGAATGCCTCTAGAACAGTGTTTCTCAACCTGGGGGTCGGGACCCCTGTGGGGGTCGCAAGGGGGTGTCAGAGGGGTTGCCAAAGACCAACAGAAAACATAGTATTTTCTGTTGGTCATGGGCGTTCTGTGTGGAAGGTTTGGTCCAATTCTATCATTGGTGGGGTTCAGAATGCTATGTCATTGTGGGTGAACTATAAATCCCAACAACTACAACTCCCACATGGCAAGGTCTATTTTCTCCAAACTCTACCAGTGTTCACATTTGGGCATATTGAGTATTTGTGCCAAGTTTGATCCACATCCACCATTGCTTGAGTCCACAGTCTGTATATAGGTGAACTACAACTCCAAAAACTCAAGGTCAATGTCCACCAGACCTTCCCAATATTTTCTCTTGGTCATGGGAATTCTGTGTGCAATGTTTGATTCAATTCCATCATTGATAGAGTTCAGAAGGCTCTTTGATTTAGGGTGAACTATAAATCCCAGCAACTCCAGCATTACCAAATGACAAAATCAATCACCCCCAACCCCACCAGTATTCAAATTTTGGGTGTATTGGGTATTTGTGCCGAATTTGGTCCAGTGACTGAAACTACATCCTGCATAACAGATATTTACATTACAATTCATAACAGTAGCAAAATTACAGTTATGAAATAGCAACCAAAAAAACGTTATGGTTGGGGGCCACCACAACATGAGGACCTGTACTAAGGGGTCGCGGTGTTAGGAAGGTTGAGAGCCACTGCTCTAGAACATGGCCATATAGCCCGAAAAAACCTACAACAACCCAGTTTCCCAAACCATTTTTATTTTGTTCAACGAGGCAGTGCAACCATGTCAACCTAGGAACAAAATGTGAAACTGAAGACTGAAACTTAAGACAGATCGGTTCAAAGGCACCAGGACGACTGCAAGGAGAAGGAGGAGTATCTGGTGATCTTGTAGGTGAAATATCACAACCCCCAACTTGTTTTACTCTATAACTTCATGCTAAAGGTATATAATTATTATGATTTTTGGAGTAATGGAACAGAAGATAGGATTTTAGCAAGAAGAGAGGAAAAAACCACTATTTTGCATGTCTCTGGATGGAAAGGTGAAAGGGGATGCAGAACAGGAATGGCAGGTGATGTGGATGTAATGCAGGCATGGGCCAACTTGGGCCCTCGGGGTGTTTTGGACTTCAACTCCCACAATTTCTAACAGCCTCAGGCCCTTTCCTTTCCCCCCTCCGCTGTTTAACCCGCTGCACCACCAGGGGGCCTGCAACAACAACAACAACAACAACAACAACAACAACAACAACAACAACAAATAATCCAGTCCCTGAAATCTAGTCATTGACCAACACGGTCAGAATCTTTGCACTGACATCAGTATTGAGTTCGGCCTAGACAAATGTGCCACAGTGGCATTAAAGAAAGGGAAAATTACTCACAGTGAGGGCACAGAGATGCCAAACGGCCAAACCATAAAATGCAATCATAGAATCATAGAATCAAAGAGTTGGAAGAGACCTCATGGGCCATCCAGTCCAACCCCATTCTGCCAAGAAGCAGGAATATTGCATTCAAAGCACCCCTGACAGATGGCCATCCAGCCTCTGTTTAAAAGCTTCCAAAGAAGGAGCCTCCACCACACTCCGGGGCAGAGAGTTCCACTGCTGAACGGCTCTCACCGTCAGGAAGTTCTTCCTCATGTTCAGATGGAATCTCCTTTCTTGTAGTTTGAAGCCATTGTTTCGTGTCTTAGTCTCCAGGGCAGCAGAAAACAAGCTTGTTCACTCCTCCCTGTGGCTTCCTCTCACATATTTATACATGGCTATCATGTCTCCTCTCAGCCTTCTCTTCTTCAGGCTAAACATGCCCAGCTCCTTAAGCCGCTCCTCATAGGGCTTGTTCTCCAGACCCTTGATCATTTTAGTCGCCCTCCTCTGGACACATTCCAGCTTGTCAACATCTCTCTTCAATTGTGGTGCCCAGAATTGGACACAATATTCCAGGTGTGGTCTAACCAAGGCAGAATAGAGCATAAGTAGCATGACTTCCCTGGATCTAGACACTATGCTCCTATTGATGCAGGCCAAAATCCCATTGGTTTTTTTTTTGCCCCCACATGACATTGTTGGCTCATGTTTAACTTGTTGTCCACGAGGACTCCAAGATCTTTTTCACACGTACTGCTCTCGAGTGAGGCATCGTCCCCCATTCTGTCTCTTTGCATTTCGTTTTTTCTGCCTAAGTGGAGTATCTTGCATTTGTCACTGTTGAACTTCATTTTGTTAGTTTTGGCCAATCATCTCTCTAATTTGTCAAGATCGTTTTGAATTCTGTTCCTGTCCTCTGGAGTATTGGCTATCCCTCCCAATTTGGTGTTGTCCGCAAACTTGATGATCGTGCCTTCTAAGCCTTCATCTAAGTCATTAACAAAGATGTTGAACAGGACTGGGCCCAGGACGGAACCCTGCGGCACTCCACTTGTCACTTCTTTCCAATCAGCCTAAAGCCTATAAATATCTGGGCATACTACAGCTGGACAATATCAAGCATGGGTATGTGAAATAGGTGGTCAGCAAAGAATATGTCCAAAGAGTCAGAAAGGTTTTGAAGAGCAAATTAAATGGCGGAAATACAGTCAAGACTATCAACACCTGGGCCATCCCTATCATTAGATACACTGGTGGGATTGTGAACTGGACACAAGTAGAGCTGGATGATCTGGACAGAAAAACAAGAAAACTGATGACAATCCACTACTCATGACACCTGCGTAGTGATGTTGACAGACTTGACCTGCCCAGAAAATCAGGAGGAAGAGAGGGCTTCTGCAAGTGACACAAATGGTAGAAGAAGAGAAATACGCACTGGCAGATGATGGGAAAGGCAGTCAAGAACCAACACTGAGGGAAGTCAATAGTAGTAAACTGCTTCAAGTGCAAAAGACAAAGAGTGAATATCATAAAAACACAATCCAGAGCAGAAGAGAAAACTGGCCAAAGAAGGCTCACCATGGACAGTTTCTGGCAAAAATTGAGAACCAAATTGACAAAGAAAAAACATGGTTGTGGCTCACAAATGGGACTTTGAAAAAGGAGACAAAGGGGGGCCTGATTCTGGCAGCCCAAGAACAAGCCATTAGAACTAATGCCATCAAAGCCAGAATTGAAAAGTCAACGACAGATCCCAGATGTAGACTCTGCAAGGAAGCAGATGAAACAATAGATCACATCCTCAGCTGCTGCAAGAAGATCGCCAGACAGACTACAAGCAGAGGCACAACACCGTTGCTCAGATGATTCATTGGAACTTGTGCCACAAATACCATCTGCCTGCAACAAAGAACTGGTGGGATCACAAGCCGGAAAAAGTTACAGAAAATGAACACGTCAAACTCCTCTGGGACTTCCGAATTCAGACAGACAGAGTTTTGGAGCGTAATACTCCTGTACTCATGATCGTGTTAAAAAACAAAGTATGGATCGTCAATGTTGCAATCCCAGGTGACAGCAGGATTGAAGAGAATTGTGGCGCAGCTGGCTGAGTGTCAGCTGCATTAAGATCACTCTGACCAAAAGGTCATGAGTTCGAAGACGGCCCGGGTTGGAGTGGGTTTCCAACCAATTGTGTGTAGCCTGTTGTCGACCTTTGCAACCCGAAAGACATCTGTCAAGTAGGAAAATAAGGTACCACCTTAAAGTGTGGAGAGGCTAAATTAACTGATTTATGAGGCCATAAAGAAGACTCCAGCAGAGCATTCCAGCGGGGAAGCATGCGGGGAATGCAGAAGTGCTTCAGCAGCGTCGCAGATGGACGATGAAAGCGACAGCTCCCCTGGCGGCCAGAAAAAGTTAAATATAGCCTCTGTGTATGTCTGTATATGTTTGTATGTCAAAAATTGGCATTGAATGTTTGCCATATATGTGTGCACTGTAATCCGCCCTGAGTCCCCTGCGGGGTGAGAAGGGTGGAATATAAAAGCTGTAAATAAATAAATAAATAAGAGAAACAACTGGAAAAGCTGACACGATATGAGGATTTAAAGATCGAACTGCAAAGACTGTGGCACAAACCAGTCAAGGTGGTCTCATGGTGATCGGCACACTGGGTGCAGTGCTTAAAGACCTTGGCCTGCACTTAAACACAACGGGCACTGACAAGATTAGCATCTGCCAGCTGCAGAAGGCCACCTTACTGGGATCTGCACACATTATTTGCCAATACATCACACAGTCCTAGACACTTGGGAAGTGTCCAACGTGTGATCCAATACAACAGCCAGCAGAGTGTCTGCTGTGGACTCATCTTGTTGTGTTTCAAATAATAATAATAATAATAATAATAATAATAATAATAATAATAATAATAGTAATAATACCGTAATAATAATAATAATAATAATAATAATAATAATAATAATAGAAGGAAAAGTTGACAAGGAGAAGACCTGGTTATGGCTCACAAATGGAACCCTGAAGAAGGAGACAGAAGGTCTGATTCTTGCAGCCCAGGAGCAAGCCATCAGAACCAATGCAATTAAGGTCAGGATCGAAAAATCAGCTGATGACCCAAAATGCAGATTGTGCAAGGAAGCTGATTGAAACCATTGATCATATATCCTCAGCTGCTGCAAGAAAATCATGCAGACAGACTACAAACCAAGGCACAACTCTGTAGCCCAAATGATTCATTGGAACTTATGTTACAAGTACCACCTGCCAGTAGTAAAGAATTGGTGGGATCATAACCTGCAAAAGTAGTGGGAAATGAACACGCAAAAATACTGTGAGACTTTCGAATCCAGACGGACAAAGTTTTTGAACACAACACACCAGACATCACAATTGTGGGAAAGAAAAAAGTTTGGATTATTGATGTCACCATACCAGGTGACAGCTGAATTGACAAAAGGCAACAGGAAAAGCTCAGCTGTTCTCAAGACCTGAAAATCAAACTGCAAAGACTCTGGCATAAACCAGTACAGGTGGTCCCAGTGGTCATCGGCACCCTGGGTGCTGTGCCAAAAGATCTCAGCCGGCATTTGGAAACAATAAACATTGAAAAAAATCACGATTTGTCAATTGCAAAAGGCCACCTTACTTGGATCTGTGCGCATCATTCGAAAATACATCACACAGTCCTTGACGCTTGGGAAGTGTTTGACTTGATTCTATGATTCTATAATTCTGATTTTGTGATTGAAGGAACTAATGGAAATCATCTCAGAACCATTGGCAATTATCTTTGTGAGTTCTTGGAGAACGGGAGAAGTTCCAGCAGATTGGAGGAGGGCCAATGTGGCCCCAATCTTCAAGAAGGGAAAAAAGGATGACCCAAACAATTACCGTCCGGTCAGCCTCATGTCAATACCAGGCAAGATTCTGGAAAAGATTGTTAAGGAAGTGGTCTGCAAACACTTAGAAACAAATGCGGTCATCGCTAATAGTCAACATGGATTTATCAAAAACAAGTCATGCCAGACTAATCTGATCTCTTTTTCGATAGAGTTACAAGCTGGATAGATGCGGGGAATGCCGTGGATGGAGCGTACCTGGATTTCAGTAAGGCCTTTGACAAGGTCCCTCATGACCTTCTGGCAAGGAAACTAGTCCAAAGTGGGCTAGGCAAAACTACGGTGAGATGGATCTGTAATTGGTTAAATGGACGAACCCAGAGGGTGATTCTCCCCAAGGCTTCCTCTTCATCCAAGAAAGAAGTGACTAGCGGAGTGCCATCAGGAGGGTTCCATCTTGGGCCTGGTCCTGTTCAGGATATTCATTCATGACTTAGATTAAGGGTTAGAAGGCAGGATCATCAAGTTTGCAGATGATACCAAATTGGGAGGGATAGCCAATACTCCAGAGGACAGGAGCAGGATTCAAAACAATTTTGACAGATTAGAGAGATGGGCCAAATCTAACAAAATGAAGTTCAACAGTGACAAATGCAAAATACTCCACTTAGGCAGGAAAAAGGAAAGACAAAGATACAAAATGGGGGACGCCTGGCTAGAAAGAAGTACGTGCGAAAAAGATCTTGGAGTCCTCGTGGGCAACAAGTTAAACATGAGCCAACAATGTCATGTGGCGGCAAAAAAGGGGATTTTGGCCTGCATCAATAGGAGCATAGTGTCTAGATCTAGGGAAGTCATGCTCCCCATGCTCTATTCTGCCATGGTTACACCACATCTGGAATATTGTGTCCAATTCTGGGCACCACAATTGAAGAGAGATGTTAAGCTGGAATGTGTCCAGAGGAGGGCAACTAAAATGATCAAAGGTCTGGAGAACAAGTGCTATGAGGAGCGGCTTAAAGAGCTGGGCAAGTTTAGCCTGAAGAAGAGAAGGCTGAGAGGAGACATGATTGCCATGTATAAATACGTGAGAGGAAGTCATAGGGAAGACGGAGTAAGCTTGTTTTCTGCTTCCCTGGAGACTAGGACGCGGAACAATGGCTTCAAACTACAAGAAAGGAGATTCCATCTGAACATGAGGAAGAACTTCCTGACTGTGAGAGCCATTCAGCAGTGGAACTCTCTGCCCCAGAGTGTGGTGGAGGCTCCTTCTTTGGAAGCTTTTAAACAGAGGCTGGATGGCCATCTGTCGGGAGTGCTTTGAATGCAATTTTCCTGCTTCTTGGCCGAATGGGGTTGGACTGGATGGCCCATGAGGTCTCTTCCAACTCTAGGATTCTATATATCTCTCATTTGCTGTGTCATGCTTTGTTTTTGTGTCAGATTTATTTTCTTCCCGAGGAGACTGTAGTTTGTTATCCTCAATTTGATTTTGTTGTCTGCTGCTTTGCGATCTTGGGATGTAGGGAGGCATTCAGTGTTTTCATAAATGGTTGCATTGTTGCTGTGTGCCTTCAAGACATTTCTGTCTTAGGATGGCCCTGTCATGCAGTGTCCTTGGCATGATTGGTTCATAGAGTGTTGCCTTTGAGGTTGAGAGAGTGTGACTTGCTCAAGGTTCCATGGCTGAGTAGGATTTGAGCCCTGCCCAATGCTCAAACCACCATGCCCTGCTGACTCTCATTCCAATGTGACATTATAGCAGGCATGGGAAAACTTGGGCCCTCCAGGTGTTTTGGACTTCAACTCCCACAATTCCTAACAGCCTCAAGCCCTTTACTTTCCCTCCTCTCAGCTGCTTAACAGTTCGAAAACATGCAAATGTGAGTAGATCAAATGGAACTGCTTTGAGGGAAGGTAATGGCGCTACATGCCTTCATGACAGCCACATGATCTTAGAGGAGTCTACGGACAATGCCGGCTCTTCAGCTTAGAAATGGAGATAAGCACCAGCCCCCAGAGTTGGACTCAACTAGACTTAATGTTAGGGGAAAACCTTTACCTTTACTAACAATACAGTCAGAGGTGGCCCTAGGTAATTTTCAACGGTAAGCAAACAGTATTTTGCCCCCCACCACCACCACCAATCACAGATATATATTTTCTGTTCGTCGTGGGAGTTCTGTGTGCCATATTTGGTTCAATTCCATCATTGGTGGAGTTCAGAATACTCTTTGATTGTAGGTGAACTATACATCCCAGTAACTACAACTCGCATAGAGCGCCCCTGGGCAAAATCAACTATACTGCAAATGCTTACTTTGTGTAATGGGTTGAATACAGTAAATAAATAATTACTGTATATACTCGAGTATAAGCCTAGTTTTTCAGACCTATTTTTTAGGCTGAAGAAGTCCCCCTCGGCTTAAACACGAGTCCGGGTTATTTATTATTTTACGGTGTTATAAATACAGAATAAATGCATTATTATTATTATTATTATTACATTTATTATTACATTTATTATTTTACGGTGTTATAAATACAGAATAAATGCATTATTATTATTATTATTACATTTATTATTTTACTTTATTGTTGTTATTATTGCATTTATTATTTTACTCTATTTATTATTGTTGTTAATATTACATTTCCATTATTATTATTATTATTACCTTTATTATTTGATATTTTTATATTATATTATATTATATTATATATCTTTAAAATCTAGATCTAGGGAAGTAATGCTCCCCCTCTATTCTGCTTTGGTTAGACCACACCTGGAATATTGTTTCCAGTTCTGGGCACTACAATTGAAGAGAGATATTGACAAGCTGGAATGTGTCCAGAGGAGGGCGACTAAAATGATCAAGGGTCTGGAGAACAAGCCCTATGAGGAGCGGCTTAAGGAGCTGGGCATGTTTAGCCTGAAGAAGAGAAGGCTGAGAGGAGATATGATAGCCATGTATAAAATATGTGAGAGGAAGCCACAGGGAGGAGGGAGCAAGCTTGTTTTCTGCTTCCTTGGAGATTAGGACGCAATGGAACAATTGCTTCAAACTACAAGAGAGGAGATTCCACCTGAACATGAGGAAGAATTTCCTGACTGTGAGAGCCGTTCAGCAGTGGAATGCTCTGCCCCGGAGTGTGGTGGAGGCTTCTTCTTTGGAAGCTTTTAAACAGAGGCTGGATGGCCATCTGTCAGGGGTGATTTGAATGCAATATTTTTGCTTCTTGGCAGGGGGTTGAACTGGATGGCCCATGAGGTCTCTTCCAACTCTTTGATTCTATGATTCTATATTATATTATATTATTATTATTTTATATTATATTATTATTACCTTTATTATTTTAAATGTATTTATTATTATTATTACCTTTATTATATTATATTATATTATATTATATTATTATATTTTATATTTTATTATATTTTATATTATATTATTATATTATATTATAATTTTATATTATATTATATTATTACTACCTTTATTATTTTAATCTATTTATTTTTATTGGAAGGATACACAAGCACATTTACATTGAAGAAGGTCAGAATGATTTAATCAGAGTTGGGCAGTCTTATCTTAAATATTCAAAAACATTTAACCTCTTGATGCCTCAATTAATGTAATTTTATTTGTATCTATTTTTATTTTGAAATTTACCGACTGCATTTCCCACCCTCGGCTTATACTCGAGTCAATCAATTTCCCAGTTTGTTGTGGTAAAATTAGGTGCCTTGGCTTATATTCGGGTCGGCTTATACTCGAGTATATACGGTAGGTAGCAGGGAAAACCTTTACCTTTACCTGACAGGTCTTCTTTTGCCTTGTTGGCTACAGAGTGCTGATGCCTCACTAAACTACAACTCCTGGTATTACTTGGCATGGAATCAGGGGCGGCTAAACCATTACGCAAAGTAAGCCTTTGCAGTAGAGTTGATTTTGCCCAGGGGCGCTCTTGAGGCGCTCTTGGGGGAAAATAGACCTTGACATATGCGAGTTGTAGTTACTGGGATGTATAGTTCACCTAACATCAACGGCTCAACCCATTACGCAAAGTAAGCCTTTGCAGTATAGTTGATTTTGCCCATGGGCGCTCTTGAGGCGCTCTTGGGGGAAAATAGACCTTGACATATGCGAGTTGTAGTTACTGGGATGTATAGTTCACCCAGGGGCGGCTCAACCCATTACGCAAAGTAAGCCTTTGCAGTATAGTTGATTTTGCCCAGGGGGCGCTCTTGAGGTGCTCTTGGGGGAAAATAGACCTTGACATATGCGAGTTGTAGTTACTGGGATGTATAGTTCACGTAGGGCGGCTCAACCCATTACGCAAAGTAAGCATTTGCAGTATAGTTGATTTTGCCCAGGGGCGCTCTTGAGGCGCTCTTGGGGGAAAATAGGCCTTGACATATGCGAGTTGTAGTTAGTTACATTGGCCAGCACCAGGGGCGGCTCAACCCATTACGCAAAGTAAGCCTTTGCAGTATAGTTGATTTTGCCCATGGGCGCTCTTGAGGTGCTCTTGGGGGAAAATAGACCTTGACATATGCGAGTTGTAGTTACTGGGATGTATAGTTCACCCAGGGGCTGCTCAACCCATTACGCAAAGTAAGCCTTTGCAGTATAGTTGATTTTGCCCATGGGCGCTCTTGAGGCGCTCTTGGGGGAAAATAGACCTTGACATATGCGAGTTGTAGTTACTGGGATGTATAGTCACAGGGGCGGCTCAACCCATTACGCAAAGTAAGCATTTGCAGTATAGTTGATTTTGCCCAGGGGCGCTCTTGAGGTGCTCTTGGGGGAAAATAGACCTTGACATATGCGAGTTGTAGTTACTGGGATGTATAGTTCACCCAGGGGCGGCTCAACCCATTACACAAAGTAAGCATTTGCAGTATAGTTGATTTTGCCCATGGGCGCTCTTGAGGCGCTCTTGGGGGAAAATAGACCTTGACATATGCGAGTTGTAGTTACTGGGATGTATAGTTCACCCAGGGGCGGCTCAACCCATTACGCAAAGTAAGCATTTGCAGTATAGTTGATTTTGCCCAGGGGCGCTCTTGTGGCACTCTTGGGGGAAAATAGACCTTGACATATGCGAGTTGTAGTTACTGGGATGTATAGTTCACCTACAATCAAAGAGCATTCTGAACTCCACCAATGATGGAATTGACCCAATATGGCACACAGAACTCCCACGACGAACAGAAAATATATATCAGTGATTGGTTTGGGGGGGGCAGGGGCGCCAAAATATTTTTTGCTTACCGTTGAAAATTACCTAGGGCCGCCTCTGCATGGAATTATGGCAGGTCAGGCGGTGTCAAACTGGATTAATTCCACAGTGTAGATCAGGCCTGTACAAACTTTGGCCCTCCAGATGTTCTGGACTTCAACTCCCACAATTCCTAACAGCCTACTGGCGTAGATGCACTCTAAACTTCACTGCGCAGAGAGAGAGCGAAAGTATGGGGAAGGTGTGGGTCGATCCCAAAACAGACTATAACCAGAGGTGGCTCGTCCATTACGCAAAGTAAGTTATTGCTTGTATTGTTGTATTCGGGGTCGCCCTCATGTAAGCCGCACCGAGTCCCTTGGGGAGATGGTAGCAGGCAGGGGCGGCTCGTCCATTACGCGAAGTAAGCGGTCGCAGAACACGTTTTTTGCCAGGGGCGCAGAGGCGCCTCTGTAAATGCCCCTCGACTGCCACTTGAGGAGCGCCCCCTCAGCTCTCAACAGCCCTAGCACCCCTCGACCGCCACTTGAGGAGCGCCCCCTCAGCTCATAACAGCCCTAGCAGTCCGGGGGGAGCCTCGGCCTTCCTTGCCTCGCTGCCGGGCGATCCTCTTCCCAAAGGGGCCGGGCCCTTGAGCCTCGCCTAGCCCCTCTCGTTCCTGCTCCACCCGGCCACTGGGTGCGCAAGCAGAGCCGGCACTCAATCGTTCTCCGCGTTCGATCCCTTCCCCATGACCGGCTTCCTTTCCCGATCCCCTGGCGCTCCACCCACCTCCTCTCTTCTCCCCAATCCGCGGGTGGGCCAAGGGGTGGAGCCGCTGTTTCTGGCCCGCTTCGGGTCCAGAGTCGTGTCTGAAGACCCCAGCGTGCGCACCAAAAGTCACCTCTTCTCCTGACTTTCTCTTCAGCCATTGTGACCAAGAGAGAGAGAGAGAGAGCCCCTCCGGCTGGAGGTATCTCCCACCTCCGCTCCCTCCTTTGTTTTTGCGCCTACCTTCAGGAAAGGTGGGCATCTCCACCTCTCTCTCCCTCTCTCTCTCTCTTGGTCCCAATGGCTGAGGAGAAAGTCAGGAGAAGAGGTGACTTTTGGTGCATACGCCGGGGTCTTCAGGCATGCCTCCGGACCCAAAGCGGGCCAGGCAAGGGAGCAAGTGCGGCAAGTGTAGTTACTGGGATGTATAGTTCACCTACAATCAAAGAGCATTCTGAACTCCACCAATGATGGAATTGAACCAAATATGTGCACACAGAACTCCCACGACAAATAGAAAATATATATCAATGATTGGTTGGGGGGGGGGGCGCTAAAATACTTTTTGCTTACCATTAAAAATTACCTAGGGCCGCCTTTGCATGGAATTATGGCAGGTCAGGCAGTGTCAAACTGGATTAATTCCAAATATTAACCAAATATGTAAAACACATTGGTAGATAAAACACATAATGGTGTTTTACAGTAAAAAGGTAAAGGTAGTCCCCTGACATTAAGTCCAGTCATGTCTGACTCTGGGACTCTGGTGCTCATCTCCAATTCTAATCCAAAGAGCCAGCGTTGTCCGTAGACACCTCCAAGGTCATGTGGCCACGGGCATGACTGCATGGAGCGCCGTTACCTTCCCGCCGGAGCGGTACCTATTGATCTACTCACATTGAAAATTACCTAGGGCCGCCTCTGCATGGAATTATGGCAGGTCAGGCGGTGTCAAACTGGATTAATTCCACAGTGTAGATCAGGCCTGTACAAACTTTGGCCCTCCAGATGGACTTCAACTCCCACAATTCCTAACAGCCTACTGGCGTAGATGCACTCTAAACTTCACTGCGCAGAGAGAGAGAGAGAAAGTATGGGGAAGGTGTGGGTCCATCCCAAAACAGACTATAACACTGTGGAATGAATAGGGTGGAATGACAGTGGCTCAATGCTATGGAATCCCAGGAATTATAGTTTGGGGAGGCGCCAGCTTTCTTTGGCAGGGGAGAGGAAAGACCTTGTGAAACTACAACTCCCATAATTCCATAACACTGAGCCATAGCAGCTCAAGTGGTGTCACAAGGCGTCAAACCCACAGCAGGGGGGTTCCCCAGAAGCGTTTGGATTAGGGGAGCAAAAAGGCGCAGGAGGAAAGACTGAGGTTGGAGAGGGGCGCATTGGAGAAGCCCAAGAGCGGCTCAGGAAGGGCACAAGAGGGCCAAAGAGTGGGGGGATCTGGGGGAGGAGTGTCAGATGGATCCAGTGGGTGGGGGGTCAAAATGGGGGTCAAAAACAAAAGAGTTGGAGACAAGAAGGGAGCCCCAAGGGGAAAGCGTCTCCGGGTTGGCGTGGTGCGTAAAAGCGCGACTCTCTTTTACGCACGGGTTTTCTCCTCTTTTGGGGACCAAAAAACCCACGGATTTGGACCAAGGGGTCGCAGAAAGCATCCCAGAAGCCACCCCACTGAGGCTGGAGTGGAGGGAGAAGGAAAAGGGGTATGAACAAGGGGAGGAATGGAGAAGAAGCAGGGAGAAAGAAGAAGGAGATGAAGCTCTCCTTACCAGGGCGCAGGCTCTTCTTCTCCTTCTCCTTTTCTTCCTCCTTCTCCTCCTCGGCGTCCCATGGCAGGAAGGGGGCGAGAAGCTTGGAAGGAGACCCACGCAGGAGTGGAGTGGCCGAGGGCCCGGGTTGGGAGCCTCTGACCCGGAGCCGGATCGCGCGAGAAGGGGAAGTGACAGGCAGCGGCTGCCTGCAAAGGCTGCAAGGCTGGCGAGGTTGGGGCTCCGGAGCGCCTCCCCTCTCCGACACGCTGGGAGTTCCCTGGGGCTCAAAGGGAAGGAAAGAAGGAAGGAAGGAGAGGAAGGAGGAGGGAGCACGGCCGGGGAAGACACCCTCTCCATCCTTGGTCCTTCCGCAAATCCTTCTCATCCCAAGGAAACTCCGAAAAAGTGCTTTCCTGGTTCTCTTTGGATGGCATTCGATGAAATTCCCAGACAATTGGGAATCACCTCTCAACAAAAGATTGCCCCAGGCATTGCCAGGCCATCAAATGCTAATCAAGGTGGTCAGTTAATAATAACAATAATAACACTTTATTTGTATCCCGCTACCAGAGGCAGCCCTAGGTAATTTTCAAAGGTAAGTGTAAAGGGGTTGTTAAACTGCTGCCACCAATTGTAAAGAAGACCGTATTAATGCCACCGAATGCCACCAAATGTGAAGGTGCGAGTGGTAAAACACCCACTGCCACCTAATCTATGAGGGAAGCCGGGCAACGAGTAGTCCACGCTCTGGTTACATCCCGTTTAGACTACTGCAACGCTCTCTACGTGGGGTTGCCTTTGAAGACGGCCCGGAAGCTCCAATTAGTCCAACGTTCGGCAGCCATGATACTAACAGGAGCGGAGCGCAGGGAGCATACAACTCCTCTGCTGCACCAGCTCCACTGGCTGCCGATCTGCTACCGGGCTCAATTCAAAGTGCTGGCGTTGGCCTTTAAAGCCCTAAACGGTTCTGGCCCAACCTACCTATCCGAACGTATCTCGGCCTATCAGCCCACCAGGACCCTAAGATCTTCTGGGGAGGCCTTGCTCTCTATCCCGCTTGCTTCACAGGTGCGGCTGGCGGGGACGAGAGACAGGGCCTTTTCTGTGGTGGCCCCTCGGCTATGGAACGCCCTTCCCATGGAGGTAAGATCAGCTCCCTCGCTGATGGTGTTCCGAAGAAGATTAAAAACCTGGATGTTCGAACAGGCATTTGGTTAATCGGTGCAATGAATGTGATGATTACAGGATTGGTAATATGGACGACGAAACTGGATCACGATTTTAGTCATGAGATGCATTGGATTGTTATTGTTGTGCCAATATTGTGTATTATGCTTTTATGGTTTTAAATTGTATATTGTTGACTGTTGTATCTTGTTGTAAACCGCGTTGAGTCGCCAGCTAGGCTGAGAAACTGCGGTATACAAGTAAAGTAAATAAATAAATAAAATAAAATAAACAATATCAGCCTAGGAACTATTTTATAAAGGGACTGTTTCTGGCTGACTTTATTATTGCAGGCTGTTCAACTTAGAAGAAACTGTATCAGGCAAGGCTTGAGGAGAACAGTAACAAGTTTATTTTAACAGCAGTATAATAAGTTTAACTGTTTCTTCAAAAGAGGCACAAATCTTGATGGTTACAATAGTAATGTTTCATGAGTAATCTCAGGCACAGTCTTCAAGAAGTTTCTTTAAGCAGATGTAACCCGCCTGGACAACTGCCCTAATATAACAACTAAGCTAAAAGGCTTATTTTCACAGAATTCCCCATAGCACACTGGCTACAGACACATTCCCTGAATCTCCACCTAGAGACTCAGTGTTCTCTCAGTAGCTCTCCGGCCACTGACTAACTCCCTGTTTCTCCCACTAGAGAAATCAGGCCCTTCCTGTAGCTCACCGGCTTACAACTACATTCCCTGAATCTCCACCCTGAGACTCAGTGTTCTCTCAGTAGCTCTCAGGCCACTGACTGATTTTTTAAAACACAGCTGCCTCATGAAGAGGCAGTTGGCTCCGCCCCTGTTGCTATGGCAACTCAGCTAACACCAAGCCACCCTCTCCCACAAAACATAATCTCCCATACTTACCATCCCTAAACCACTGTCCAAACTACACATAACCAAAGAACTAAAACTTACACATCGTCACAGTAAGCAAACAGTATTTTGGCACCCCCCCCCCAACCAATCATTGATATATATCAGGGTTTCTCAACCTGGGGGTCGGGACCCCTGGGGGGGTCAAGAGGGGGTGTCAGAGGGGTCACCAAAGTCCATCAGAAAACTCAGTATTTTCTGTTGGTCATGAGGGCACTGTGTGGGAAGCTTAACCCAATTCTATAGTTTGTGGGGAATGCTCTTTGATTGTAGGTGAACTATAAATCCCAGAAACTACAACTCCCAAATGTCAAGGTCTATTTCCCCCAAATTCCACCAGTGTTCACATGTGGGCATATTGTGTATTCGTGCCCACTTTGGTCCAGATCCATCATTGTTTGAGTCCACAGTGCTCTCTGGATGTTGGTGAACTACAACTCCCAAACTCAAGGCCAATGCCCGCCAAACCCTTCCAGTTAGTCATGGGAGTTCTTTGTGCTAAGTTTGGTTCATTTGTTCAATTTCATCGTTGGTGAAGTTCAGAATGCTCCTTGGTTGTAGGTGTACTATTAATCCCAGCAACTACAACTCCCAAATGACAAAAACAATGCCCTCCAACCCCATCAGTATTCAGATTTGGGCATATTGGTCATTTGTGCTAAATTTGGTCCAGTGAAAATAATTTTATGGTTGGGGTCACCACAACATGAGGAACTGTATTAAGGGGTCACGGCATCAGGAAGGTTGAGAACCACTGATATATATTTTCTGTTCGTCGTGGGAGTTCTGTGTGCCATATTTGGTTCAATTCCATCATTGGTGGAGTTCAGAATGTTCTTTGATTGTAGGTGAACTATACATCCCAGTAACTACACTTGCCGCACTTGCTCCCTGGTCTGTTTTGGGATCAACCCACACCTTCCCCATACTTTTTCTCTCTCTCTCTGCACAGTGAAGTTTAGAGTGCATCTACGCCAGGAGGCTGTTAGGAATTGTGGGAGTTGAAGTCCAGAACATCTGGAGGGCCAAAGTTTGTACAGGCCTGATCTACACTGTGGAATTAATCCAGTTTGACACCGCCTGACCTGCCATAATTCCATGCAGAGGCGGCCCTAGGTAATTTTCAACGGTAAGCAAAAAGTATTTTAGCGCCCCCCCCCCCCAACCAATCACTGATATATATTTTCTGTTCTTCGTGGGAGTTCTGTGTGCCATATTTGGTTCAATTCCATCATTGGTGGAGTTCAGAATGCTCTTTGATTGTAGGTGAACTATACATCCCAGTAACTACACTTGCCGCACTTGCTCCCTTGCCTGGCCCGCTTTGGGTCCGGAGGCATGCCTGAAGACCCCGGCGTGTGCACCAAAAGTCACCTCTTCTCCTGACTTTCTCCTCAGCCATTGGGACCAGAGAGAGAGAGAGAGAGAGAGGTGGAGATGCCCACCTTTCCTGAAGGTAGGCACAAAAACAAAGGAGGGAGCGGAGGTGGGAGATACCTCCAGCCGGAGGGGCTCTCTCTCTCTCTCTCTTGGTCCCAATGGCTGAAGAGAAAGTCAGGAGAAGAGGCGACTTTTGGTGCGCACGCTGGGGTCTTCAGACACGCCTCCGGACCCGAAGCAGGCACGGCAGCTCCGCCCCTTGGCCCACCCGCAGATTGGGGAGAGGAGAGGAGGTGGGTGGAGCACCGGGGGAAAGGGAAAGGGAGCCGGTCATGGGGAAGGGATCGAAGGCGGAGAACGATTGAGTGCCGGTTCTGCTCACGCACCTGGTGGCCGGGTGGAGCAGGAACGAGAGGGGCTAGGCGAGGGTCAAGGGCCCGGCCCCTTTGGGAAGAGGATCGCCCGCCAGCGAGGCAAGAAAGCCGAGGCTCCTCCTGGACTGCTAGGGCTGTTGTGAGCTGAGGGGGCGCTCCTCAAGTGGCAGTCGAGGGGCATTTACAGAGGCGCCTCTGCGCCCCTGGCAAAAAACGTGTTCTGCGACCGCTTACTTCGCGTAATGGACGAGCCGCCCCTGCCTGCTACCATCTCCCCAAGGGACTCGGTGCGGCTTACATGAGGGCGACCCCGAATACAACAATACAAGCAATAACAACAACAGTACAAGCAAATTAAAATAAAACATAGACAATAAAATATACAACATTATCAAAAGACAACACACAATTAAAACAGTGGGAAGGCCAAATGTAAAATTAAAATTGGAAGTAGTGCTGGGACATGGATGAGGCGGTGATAGTGGCGTTTGTGGAAGGGCATACGAGCAGACCTAAAAAATGTAAAGTGCTATGGAATCAAAGTGCTATGGAATCAATTATTCCAGGAAGGCACACTGGAACAACCACGTCTTCAAGCTCCTCCTAAAGACTGCCAAAGTTGGGCTGTCTGATGTCTTTAGGGAGTGAGTTCCAGAGTTGAGGGGCCACCACCGAAAAGGCCCCCGGTGGCAGGGAGGACATTAGCATAGTTAAAACTCATGCGCTGGCTGCAACCATACCTCGTGAAGTCTTACTTGACCATGGTGGTCCACGCCTTAGTTACCTCTAGACTGGATTACTGTAATGCACCCTACGTGGGGCTACCCTTGAAGACGGCCCGGAAACTACAACTTGTCCAAACTTCGGCAGCCAGGTTAATAACTGGGGCTAGCTATAGGGAGCGGTCAACTCCCATGTTTAAGGTGCTCCGCTGGCTGCCATTTATTTTCCGGGCCCAATTCAAGGTACACGTTATCACCTACAAAGCCCTAAATGGTTTGGGACCCGCCTACCTTCATGACCATATCTCTCTCCATGAACCAACCCAGGCCCTTCGATCTTTGGGGGAGGTCCTCCTTTCACCCCTACCAAACTCACAAGCTCATCTTGTGGGCATAAGGGAGAGAGCCTTCTCCTTTGTGGCTCCCCGACTCTGGAACTCATTACCTGGAGAGATCAGGAAAGCCCCTTCACTAGAAACGTTAAAAAAGGACCTTAAAACCTGGCTCTTCCACTGTGCCTTTGGCGAGTAGGTGCACAACATGACACTATTGCTCCCCTTTACACTTTCACCACTGGAGTACACGCCCTCCAAATGGGAAGTTTAGTTCCACAACCCTGTGTGTTTTTATGAGCTCCCTGCAAATAACTGCTCCTAATTTTATCTCATCAGAGTTTTTAATCATTTTATCCTGTACAGAAATCACTGTTATCGTGATTGGGTTTATTGGAATGTTATTTTTTTACTGTGTTTATACTTTTTTTCTATGTAATTTTGATGATGTTGCTTGTTGTTTATGTTCTGGTTTTATTTTGCTGTAATATGTTGTCCGGGCTTGGCCCCAAGTAAGCCGCTCCGAGTCCCCATTGGGGAGATGGTGGCGGGGTATAAATAAAGATTATTTATTATTATTAATAATAATAATAATAATATATCTGTGGAATAATGGCCAGGGTGGGAGAAAGAACTCTCCCAGAATCATTGGGTTGCTGTGAGTTTTCCGGGCTGTATGGTCATGTTCCAGAAGCATTCTCTCCTGACATTTCACCCACATCTATGGCAGGCATCCTCAGAATGTTATTGGAATGTTATTTTTTTACTGTGTTTATACTTTTTTTCCTATGTAATTTTGATGATGTCGCTTGTTGTTTATGTTCTGGTTTTATTTTGCTGTTGTCCGGGCTTGGCCCCATGTAAGTCGCTCTGAGTCCCCATTGGGGATGGTGGCGGGGTATAAATAAAGATGATGATGATGATGATGATGATGATGATGATGATGATGATTTTTGTCATGTCAGGAGCGACCTGAGAAACTGCAAGTCACTTCTGGTGTGAGAGAATTGGCCGTCTGCAAGGACGTTGCCCAGGGGATGCCCTGATGATTTTTTGATGTTTTATCATCCTTGTGGGAGGCTTCTCTCATGTCCCCGCATGAGGAGCTGGAGCTAATAGAAGGAGCTCATCCGCCTCTCCCCGGATTCGAACCTGCGACCTGTCGGTCTTCAGTCCTGCCAGCACAGGGGCCACAGATATTATTATTATTATTATTATTATTATTATTATTATTATTATTATTATATCTGTGGGATAATGTCCAGGGTGGAAGAAAAAACTCTTGTCTGTTTGAGGCAAATGTGAATGTTGCCATTGGCCAGCTTGATTAGCACTGAATGGCCTTGCAGGCAGGAAGCAGCCAGGCTTTGAAACTGCAAGGCTATTCAATGCTGTCTGGAAGTTTCCATTATCCTTGCATGTTTGACAACACCTGGAGCTTGGGGAAATTTTTGCTTTCAATGCCAGAATCCCCAGGTTAGATCATTGCACTTTCCAGAATCCCCAGCCAACATGGTTGGGGGTAAAAGTGTGGAAACTTGGCAAGAATGATGGGAAGGGGAGAACAACAAGAGACAATCTATGGCATGCCACTTGGCGCAGCCGTTTTGACATTCCATGTGGTTCTCTCCCAGAGCTGCCAAAGCACCCACTTGAACGACAGCCGGAGAAACGGCAGACATCTGTTTCCATTTTTTCCTCAGGTCTTTGCCTTGGTGCAGAGATCTGGGAGGATAGTTTTGCAAGAGCAAGCACATACCACGCTGCTCAAGCCGTCTCCCATCCCCCTGCTTGGGAAAAGCATTGTGGGCCTTCCTCGTGTGGCAAGGCTACCGTTTGTCGTCCCTTTCCTGCTCTTTATTTCCTTCCTTTCTCTCCTTCTCTTTGCCACCATGCCTGCCAAAACAGCCTCTCTCAAGGGAGAGAAAGACAGCGCTGGGATGTTGCAATGTATTTGTCTAAAAAGGGAAACCTGTAATTCTGGATTTCACGTCGCCGGACCAAAGAGGCCAGGAATCCTTTATTTGCAATGCTGCAGTTTGCCGGTTTCTTCCACTGAGCTGTCACGAAGAACATCACAAGGGCTCCAACTCAGGCAGAGCGGGCACATATCTATTGACCTAAAGGTCAAAAGCAGACTGGCTATGAGCATTGTGTTTACTTGTTTATGGGAATATTTATATCCTAGCACAGTGTTTCTCAACCTTCCTAATGCTGCAACCCCTTGATACAGTTCATCATGCTGTAATGACCCGCAACGATAGCATTATTTTTGTTGCTACTTCATAACTGTAATTTTGCTACTGTTAGGAATCGTAATGTAAATATCTGATATGCAGGATGTATTTTCATTTACTTGACCAAATTTGGCACAAATATCCAATACACCCAAATATGAATACTGGTGGGGTTGGTTTCATTTTGTCATTTGGGAGTTGTAGTTGCTGGGATTTATAGTTCACCTACAATCAAAGATAATTCTGAATTCCCTAATGATAGAATTGGGCCAGACTTGGCACACAAACTCCCATGACCAACAGAAAATACTGGAAGGGTTTGGTGTGCAATGTCCTTGAGTTTTGGAGTTGTAGTTCACTTACATCCAGAGAGCATTTCAAGGTATGGGCGCAGCTGGCAAACAAGTTTTAATTGTGTGAAGGCACTCCTGGCCACTGGTGTCCCCTGGGGTTCCAGGGTCAGCAATGAGTCCAGGATCACCCCCAGACTGTGGACCAGTGTCTTCAGGGGAAGTGGGACCCCACAGGCTGTAATCCCACATCCTGATCCACCTTATGACTGACCAGGAGTACCTACGTCTTGTCTGGATTTAGTTTCAGCTTGTTGGCCCTCATCCAGTCCATTACTGATGACAGGCACTGGTTCAGGACCAGAATGGCACCCTTGGCTTTTTTTTTTTTAACCTGTCAGGAGCGACTTGAGAATTTGCAAGTCACTTCTGGTGTGAGAGAATTGGTCGTCTGCCCAGGGGAGGCCTGGATGTTTTGATGTTTTACCATCCTTGTGGGAAGCTTCTCTTATGTCCCCGCATGGGGAGCTGGAGCTGACAAAGGGAGCTCATCCGCACTCTCCCTAAATTTGACTCTCTAACCTGTCGGTCTTCAGTCCTGCTGACACAAGGGTTTAACCCATTGCACCACCGGGAGTAATAGAGTTGGGTGTTATCCACATAAATTTGACACCAAACTCCAAAACGGTTTGGGACCCGCCTACCTTGGTGACCGCATCTCTCTCCATGAAAGTAAAGACTTTCTGTATATATTTCAGATTTCAATATTAATGTCAAAAATACGTAGTATGATTTTACATAGGATTTGTGCTACATTAGAACAGTCAAGACAAATATCACTTAAATAAAATAAACATTAAATATTAAATAACCAGAAAAATAAAATAAGGTGTAAACACTAAACTAATCTGGGCCCTTCGATCTTTGGGGGAGGTCCTCCTTTCACCCCTACCAATCTCACAAACACGTCTTGTGGGTACAAGGGAGAGAGCCTTCTCCGCTGTGACTCCCCAACTTTGGAACTCTTTACCTGGAGAGATTAGGAAAGCCCCTTCGCTAGAAACGTTCAAAAAGAACCTTAAAACCTGGCTCTTCCGCTGCGCCTTTGGTGAGTAGGTGCACATCATGACATTTTGCACCCCTCAACGTTTTTTGCTACTGGAGCTCACAACCCCCCCCCCCCCAAATTGGAAGTTTAGCCTCACAACTCTATGTGATGAGTTCCCCATTAATATCCTGCTCCTATTTTATCTCATTACAGTCTTTTAATTGTTTTATTCTTTTATATGTGGCCCGCCCATTGTTATTGTTATTGTGATTCTGCTTATTAGAATGTTATTTTATGACTGCGGTTTTTTTCTTATGTAATTTTGATGATGTTGTTGTTATTTGTCGTTTATGCTCTGATTTTATTGCTGTAATATGTTGTCCAGGCGTGGCCGCATGTAAGCCACTCCGAGTCCCAACTGGGGAGATGGTGGCGGGGTATAAATAAAGATTATTATTATTATTATTATTATTAAACTCCGGATGATCTCTCCCAACGGTTTCATGTAAATGGTAAACAGCGAGGGACATAATTGAACCCTGGAGGACCACATAGGCCACAGGCCAGGGAGTCAAACAGGAGTCCCCCAGCTCCACCTTTTGGGTCCACCCCTCCAGTAAGGACCAGAGCCACTGTAGAACGGTGCCTTCAAGCCCCAGATGGAAGATATAACTTTGGTCTGTGTGTTTGTGTTCTTTTTATCACTTTGGGCTACTGGTGCTGGGTCACGCTGCTGCTAATAAGTTACTCTGCTGTACATTTATGCAGGGGGTCTTTTGTTAATAAGCTCACTCACCCAATAAAAACAACTTTGGAAGTTCATTAATTGTCAAAGGGTCACTTCTTGATTTGTTGGGTTTCCTTTTAAAACATGGTTTGCTATACTTGGCTCCATGATGATGGCGATTCCTCCTGAGAAAAACTTTTAATATCACAAAGAACTACCATCTCACCCACCTCATAGGAAACCTGCTACAAAACAGGAGCTTTTTTGTTGAGTTCCAGGGCCAGAGAAGCAGATGGCGGAAACAGAAGAACGGCCTGCCTCAGAGAACAGTGCTTGCTCCATCCATGTTCAGCATTTACACAAATGACCAGCCACTGCCAGAAGGGACAGAGAGCTTCATCTATGCTGATGATCAAGCCATTACTGCTCAAGCAGGGAGATTTGAGATGGTTGAAGAGAAGCTCTCTGAAGCTCTAGGTGCTCTTACTGGCTATTACAGGGAAAACTAGCTGATCCCTAACCCATCTAAAACACAGGCATGTGCTTTTCACCTCAAGAACAAACAAGCATCCCGAGCTCTGAGGATTACCTGGGAAGGAATCCCACTGGAGCATTGCAGTGCACTCAGATACCTGGGAGTCACTCTGGACCATGCTCTGACCTACAAGAAGCACTGCCTGAACATCAAGCAAAAAGTGGGTGCTAGAAACAATATCATACGAAAAGTGACTGGCACAACCTGGGGATCACAACCAGACACTGTGAAGACATCCGCCCTTGCGCTATGCTACTCTGCTGCCGAGTATGCATGCCCAGTGTGGAACACATCTCACCACACTAAAACAGTGGATGTGGCTCTTAATGAGACATGCCACATTATCACAGGGTGTCTGTGCCCTACATCACTGGAGAAACTACACTGTCTAGCCGGTATTGCACCACCTGATATCCACCGGGAAGTAGCAGCCAATAGTGAAAGGACCAAGGCAGTGACATATCTTGTTTGGGTATCAACCAGCACGTCAACGACTTAAATCAAGAAATAGTTTTCTAAGATCTACAGAGATACTCGCTGGAACACCCCAGCAAGCGAGAGTCCAAAAGTGGCAGGCTCAAACCCAGAACCTCAATCAGTGGCTGCTACCAAATGAGAGACTCCTCCCTGGGCACACAGAAAACTGGGCGACTTGGAAGGCGCTGAACAGACTTCGCCACAAGATGCAGAGCCAACCTTCAGAAATGGGGCCACAAAGTGGAATCCACGACATGTGAATGTGGAGAGGAGCAAACCACTGACCACCTGCTGCAATGCACCCTGAGCCCTGCCACATGCACAATGGAGGACCTTCTTGCGGCAACACCAGAAGCACTCCAAGTGGCCAGATACTGGTCAAAGGACATTTAATCAACTACCAAGCTTGCAAACTTTGTGTTTTGTCTGTCTGTTTGTTTGTTTGTTTTGTTAAAAATGTAATACAACAATCTGGTTGCTCTTGACATGATAAATAAATATGATGGCAATGATGATGGAGTGGTGCTGTCTCCAGTTCAGGGAGCTTCTGGTCAGAGAGTGGGATTAATTAATTAATTAATTAATCAATTGATTATTGTTCACTGCATTTACTCGCTTCTCATGCCCTGCCAGCTACCTTTGTTTTCGCTCTCTCCTTCTGTCGAAATGCAGAGCCAGAGGACCTTGGGGCAAGGAAATGTTTGTTTTGGGGCTTACGTAACTCTGCAAAATGCCATGTCCATCAATGTCACTCAGGACTGTCTTACAGTCTCTGAACAGATATCCTAAGGGGCATATAGGATGTTTCGAACGAGAGAGGCCTCGAAAAAGAGATCTGACCTTGCCAATCAACAGCCCCGACATCTTGTCTATATGTCTGCAAACCTTCGTTTCACCATTATCTGGAATGCCCTTCAATAAACTACGAGAGTCCTGTATCCAGAGGCGATAGGTTACCAGATTTGGCGGGGAGATGCACAATTGTGGACGATAGTGAATCATATTGAAATGAAGCCCCTCTGGCCCAAAAATTCATGCAGGAGGACCAGAGGCGGCCATAGGTAATTTTCAACGGTAAGCAAACAGTATTTTGGCGCACCCCCCACCCCCCCAACCAATCATTGATATATATTTTCTGTTTGTCATGGGAGTTCTGTGTGCCATATTTGGTTCAATTCCATCATTGGTGGAGTTCAGAGTGCTCTTTGATTGTAGGTGAACTATACATCCCAGTAACTACAACTTGCATATGTCAAGGTCTATTTTCCCCCAAGAGCACCTCAAGAGCGCCCCTGGGCAAAATCAACTATACCGCAAATGCTTACTTTGCATAATGGTTGAGCCGCCCCTGTGGAGGACCAAGTAAATGCCTAGTGAGGGCATATTTTGTCAGATGTGGGTCCATGAGACCGTGGTTTGTACTGATCTCATGGATTAGGCTCTGTAAAGGAACCCAATGAAGGCCTTTTCCTGTTAGATGGCTCCACTGCCGTCCCTTTCAACATTTCTCAACCTACTGAACCCTTTCACGATGTCTCCAAGGGCCGCCTGTAAACAAAAATACATTGCAGTAGTCAAGCTGCAAGCATTTCCTATGAGACCACGACTTGGAAAAACCTCTTTGCTTGAAATCTTGGAAAGGCACCAGGACTTTGGTGTCAATGCTTTATGGAAGGTCAAGGGTGTGATTGGATCCTATCTTAGTTTCCTAAGACCATCAGATATATGTTTTCTGATGGTTTTTGGCGACCCCTCTGAAACCCCCTGGTGACCCCCCCAGGGGTCCTGACCCTCAGGCTGAGAAAGACTGTCTTAAGAAATCCCATCCTGAACTAGACTTTTAGGTTGCATCTAAACTGTAGAATCGATGTAGTTCGACACCACTTTAACTATCATAGTTCAATGCTCTGGAATCCTGAGATTTATAGTGAGATGCCTACACTCTTTGGAAGAGAAGACTAAAGACGTCGCAAAATTAGAGCACCTAAGATTCCATAGTGGTTAAAGTGATGTCCAATTGCATTCATTCTATAGTGTAGATCGGGATCCACAAACTTTTTAAACTTTTTAAACAGAGGGCCAGGTCATAGTCCCTCAAACTGTTGGTGGGCCGTGTGCTGTCACGCGCTGGGCCTGTGAAAGAGTCTGTAGACAAAACGTGTTTTCTGAATGCCCAACGGGATGCCAGGGGTGCCTCGGCTGAGAGGCCTTTCGGATTTCCCCACACAAAGTTCTTTTAAAGACTTAGAAAGTTCAACAAAGTTGTTATTGTTGCTTAAATCTTCAATAAATCAAACAAATACTTCAAGGCTTTGAATCAACTGGGGGCATGCTTAAATCTTGTCCACAAGGAACAGGCAAATTTCTTCATAAACCGTGTCTTCCTTCTACAAGGGAAATCCTTCACCTCTCCCTGGGCAATCTGACTTAAGCTCTGCTGGCGTGGGCCCCTACACCCGGTTCCAATTTGCGTTATGGCTGCTGCGAGTGGTCCCTACCAAACAAAGTCCTTTAGTAGATTTCCAAGAGGAAAGAAGGCTTTCAATTCCCAGCGAAGGCTGGCTGTAAAACCATGGAGCTGTATTTCCCCAGCAAAGAGCTGGATGTAGAGTTGTGGAACTACATTCCCCAACAAAGGCTATGTTGTAGTTCTCTGTAGAGCCGTGGGATTGGATCCCTCCAGCAAAGCTGTAAAAGACGAAGCTTTCTACAGGTGGAACTGATTCACGTCCTTTACGAAAGGCTTCTCTGTGTGAACTGAACTAGAGGTCCCCTTTTTCCCTCCTTAACCCAGAAAAAGGGGTGGAACTAAAGAACATAATGACAATTGATGGGTCATTGGCCCTATGAATGCAAACCAAGGGAAGCCACCTTATTGCAAAATGCATGGAATTTTGGAATACATGCAAACACTCACTAGAAAGGAAAAGAAGTTGGAGCTCCTGGTACAGCCGTACCAGGACAGGCCAGATTATAATTAGAAAAAAACAAGAATATACACTATGTACACTGCACATATCTTATTTATAGTGCAAAAAACATTTAAAAACAATACAATAATTTAAATTAAGAACAGTTTTAACAAATATAAACTTATTAGTATTTCAATGGAAAGTGTGGGCCTGCTTTTGGTTGATGAGATAGGATTGTTGTTGTTGTTGTGTGCTTTCAAGTTGTTTCAGACTTAGGTTGACCCCGAGCGAGGGCTGGGTAAATGACCTTGGAGGGCCGTATCCGGCCCTCGGGCCTTAGTTTGAGGAGCCCTGGTGTAGATGCATCCTTAGGCAGCTTTATAGGACGTCAGGACTAGATCATAACATTGGTGGAAGAGCATGGAAGTCTTAGGATTGCCTCTTAAAGAATCTCAACCTAAGCTACACTGAACCTGGATCTACACTGCCATATCATTTGTTTTGGACCTGCATTATATGGTAAGTGTAGTTCAGGCATGGACAAACTTGGGCCCTCTGGGTGTTTTGGACTTCCACAATTCCTAACAGCTGGTAGCCTGTATGACAAAATCACTCCCACCCAACCCCACCAGTAGATCAAATCTGAATGCTGGTGGGGTTGGGTGGGGGTGGTTTTGTCATTTGGGAGTTGTAGTTATTGGGATTTATAGTTCACCTACAATCTAAGAGCATTCTGAATCTCCACCAACGATGAAATTGAACCAAACTTGGCACACAGCACTCCCATGGCCGACAGAAAATACTGGAAGGGTTTGTGGACATTGATTTAGAGTTTGGGAGTTGTAGTTCCCCTCCATCCAGAGAGCACTGTGGACTGACAATGATGGATCTGGACCAAATTTGGCATGGATACTCAATATGCCCAAATGTGAATACTGGTGGAGTTTGAGGAAAATAGACCTGGCCATTTGGAAGTTGTAGTTGTTGGGATTTATAGTTCACCCACAACGATATAATAATAATATATATAAATTATATATATAAATGGAGCCCCCAGTGGCGCAGTGGGTTAAAGCGCTGAGCTGCTGAGCTTGTTGATCGAAAGGTCGCAGGTTCGATTCCGGGGAGCGGAGTGAGCTTCCACTGTCAGCCCTAGCTTCTGCCAACCTAGCTGTTCGAAAACATGCAAATGTGAGTAGATCAATAGGTACTGCTCCGGCGGGAAGGTAACGGCACTCTATGCAGTCATGCCGGCCACATGACCTTGGAGGTGTCTACGGACAACGCTGGCTCTTTGGCTTAGAAATGGAGATGAGTACCACACCCCAGAGTCAGACATGACTGGACTTAATGTCAGGGGACTACCTTTACCTACTATATATATATATATATATATATATATATATATATATAATATAAAATATAAAATATAAAAAATATAAAATATAAAATATAAAATATAAAATATAAAATATAAAATATAAAATATAAAATATAAAATATAAAATATAAAATATAAAATATAAAATATAAAATATAAAATATAAAATATAAAATATAAAAATAAATTATAATTGCTGGGATTCATAGTTCACACACAAACAAAGTGCATTCAGAACTCCACCAATGATGGAGTTGAACCAAATTGGAACACAGAACTCTCATGGCCAACAGAAAATATGGGAAGCTTTTGGAAGGTGTTGACCTTGAGTTTGGGAGTTGTAGTTCACCTACATCCAAAGAGCACTTTAGACTCAAACAATGATGGATCTGGACCAAACTTGGCACGGATACTCAATATGCCCAAATATGAACACTAGTGGAGTTTGGGGAAAATAGACCTTGACATTTGGGAGTTGTAGTTGCTGGGATTTATAGTTCACCTACAATTAAGATAATTCTGAACCCTAGCAATGATAGAATTGCACCTAATTTCCCACACAGAGACCCCCAGAGAATACTGTTTTCTGATGGTCTTTGGTGACCCCTCTGACACCTCCTCACGACCCCCCGAGGAGTCTCGACCCCCAGGTTGAGAACCACTGTTGTAGAGGATCTGACTTGGTATAGAGAGTGTTGATCGGATGGGACTTACCTCCACTTTCAGCGCTGCGCACCCGCTCAGAAAGGCCTTGATGTTGGCAACACAGTCAGCTTCTGTCTTGGGCTCCGGGCAATGCTAAAAGAAATCAAAAGCCGGTAGGAAACATGAGCTCCTTGACAGCTTCCATCAAGAAGAGCTTGTTTTGTTCTCCTCTGCCAGAAGCAGCAGCCGGGCTGGAGATATTAGACCATCATGTGTGTGTAATGCTGAATGAGGATGAGACAGCTTGGGGGTGGGTCGCTCCTTGCAAGAAAGTGGGATGGGAAGTGGGCGGCTGGTGGGGACAAGGAGGGAGGGAGGCAAGCTGTCATCCCATGGAGAAGAAAGAACAGCCCAAAAAGAAGGAGGAGGAGGAGGAGGAAGAGGAGAAGGATAATTACGGATTGACAATGAAAGGAAGAAGGAGAAAGATATGAAGAGGAAGAAGAGAGGAGATGCGGAGGACTAGAAGGGAACATTCTTACTACTGAGTGAGGCAATACATACGTACATATTTAGGATGACATCTGCTAGGCGGGTAGTAAGAGGAGCATTTCTTAACGCGCATCAGAGGAAGATGGACACGGAGAAGAAGAGAAGGAGTGGCGAGGACACGTACACATGTGATGAAGAGGGAGAAGACTAAGTAATTCATAAAAATATTGTAGTACAGAAGGATGAATATTAATAGACTCCAATAGTTATTATGAATACTAAAATCATAGTAAAAGAATTATAATTAATTTTTGTTTATTATAATATTAATGTCACCCTTTCTGTCATTATAGTATTTATGACACCTTTACGATAAAGTCGAGTATTTGAACATAAAAGTATTATTAACTATACAATATGTATAATTATAAGACGATTAATCAATACTATTAGAATTTATCAAATTTGTCATAAACATAAGTAAATTATTCATCTTATTCCTCACCTTATTCGACCTTTCATTCCGAGTAGTCGTAATACTGTAAGAGATTACGTATAACAAATTAGATAGTGTTCAATAGAAAGCCTTAGAGTTTTAAAAGATACCTGCTGGCTCTGCCTTAGACTATGTTATGCAGGTGACTAAGGTAAATGACTATTCCATTCCCTACAAGTCCAGGAAGGCAGATGAGAAGACTGATGATGGTATTAAAATTCTCACGATCCTAAAGGGCAGACATTATCTCGGAATAGGAGGAGGATTAATCATAAGGACAGGCGCGACTAAGCGAAAGGAGTTGGCACGAAAAGAAGAAGATATCAAATAAACGTAGTAGTAAAACTTAAAATATCACCTCATACAAGTATAATAAGTTTGGGATCTTTTCTTTGCCTACAGATTCTTCTTAACTCGACTAAATTGTTCCTTCCTCCTCATTAGCAATCCCCCTTTCACCTCCTATTACACCTAGACATCATCATATGCGTATTATACTATTATTACTTTCCCTGCTTCTCCCGCGCCATCGCCCTCTCCTTGCGATGTCGCTGTCTCCTTATCTTCCTCTCCTCACCGCCCTCGCTTCTCTTATTGCCTCTCCTGTCCCGTCTTCTCCTCCTTATCCCCCTCTTCCTCTCACTCTTACTCATTCGTCGTAACTACATAAGACAACTTTCTTCATCTTACACGTCTTTAATTGTAATAATAGGAATAGCATGAGTGGTGATTTAGTCATGTAGAATGTCACTGATACCCTATTTTCTCCTCACGCTCATCTCTCTTTTTCTATCATTCCTTTACTTCATCTGTCGACTTCATTCTCCTCTTCCTCTTCTCACATTATCTCTTCTACTCTTAAATACATTTTTTCAGATATAATACATATATCTTATTTTAAATCAAACGCATTATTAATATCCTACTATTTTTAAATCATTTTACTCAGCTTCCCTTCCGCCCTCTTACCCCTCACCTCTTTCCTCCTTCTTCCTCATTCTCATCTTCTTATCCTTCTCTATTCCCCTCTCCCTACTCATTTATCCTCTCACTACATCTATTTCCCTCCTGATTCTTCCGTTCTTCACTTCCGTTCTTCCTATAGCCGATACGTTAATATATGTTAATACTAAACATTATGGTCAACTGCAATATGACTAAGATCCTTAAATCTTAACTCCTGATCCTTCCCTATTCACCTTCTCCGACCCTCCATTCCTCCCGGTACTTCTCTCTCGATCTTCCTTCCACGTACTTTCCCTTCTTATTTGCATCCTTCCTATACAGTCATCTCCCTCTCCGTGCGTCATTCGTCACCCTGGTCCTTAGTGTCTTGTCCTTCGCCCCTGGGCCTAGGAACTTCACTTTGAATGACCCACAGCCAGGACTCAATGCTAAGGGATCGTGGGAGTTGTAGTTCGGCAAGGCACCAGCATTTTTTGGTAGAGTAGGCTAAAGACCTTGCAAAAACAACAACTCCTAGGATCCACAGCATTGAGCCAATGGCAGTTCAAGTGGTGTCAAAGTGCATTAAGCCTAGAGTGTAGGTGCACCCCTGTGAAATGCTGGGGGATATGAAGCCCTTTTGCTAGGCTTTGCTCCAGGCCTTGAGCCTTGCAAGCGTATGCCGAAAAGCACGCAGGCTCTGCATGATGAAATCTCAGAAACCGAAAGCATTGCACAATGCGATCCGCCTGCTTTCCTTGGGCGAAAGGCTTATCAGAAGCAACACAAAGGAAGCCACAAAATAGACACCAACTTAGAGCTCCAGAAACTCCAAGCATCATGTACCGAATGCAATTTACTAGAGATTTAAGATTGTCTACATACCGCACCTATCTCCAAAAACGTATTCATTTCACCTGGTCATGCCCAGCATTTTAAAATTTTTAATCATTACATTTGGCCCGGCCTTCGTTTTAAATGTGTCGTGGTGTTATTGTCTAATGTGTACTGTTATTGTTTTAATGATTATTGTTTTGCTTTTCTGAGTTTATTTATTGTTGCATTTGTTATGCTGTTGTTTTCTGATGTGTTAGGCCTTGGCCTCTTGTAAGCCACACCGAGTCCTTCGGGAGATGTTAAAGGTAAAGGTAGTCCCCTGACATTAAGTCCAGTCATGTCTGACTCTGGGGTGTGGTGCTCATCTCCATTTCTAAGCCGAAGAGCCAGCGTTGTCCCTAGACACCTCCAAGGTCATGTGGCCGGCATGACTGCATAGAGCGCCGTTACCTTCCCGCCGGAGCAGTACCTATTGATCTACTCACATTTGCATGTTTTCGAACTGCTAGGTTGGCAGAAGCTAGGGCTGACAGCGGAAGCTCACTCCGCTCCCCAGAATCAAACCTGCGACCTTTCGATCAACAAGCTCAGCAGCTCAGTGCTTTAACCCACTGCGCCACCGGGGGCTCCTTCGGGAGATGTTAGCGGGATATAAATAAAGGATTATTATTATTATTATTATTATTATTATTATTATTATTATTATTATTTCTACTCACTTGATTTGTATCCTGACGTTATCCCAAAATGGGACCTAGATGCATTTTGAAACAAAACCAGAATGATATCCAATACACAATTCTCAAAAAGGAGATACACTACAAGTGGTTTTGGACTACAACTCCCTAAATCCTTCAAAGAAGCTACAGAGCAGTGTTTCTCAACCTGGATCTAGAAACATTTAAAAAGGACCTTAAAACCCGGATCTTCCGCTGAGCCTTTGGCGAGTAGGTGCACAACGCGACACTATTGCTCCCCTCAATGCTTCTGTCACTGGAATACACGCCCCCCCCCCCCCCCCCCCCCCCCCCCGCAAATGAATGGGAAGTTTAGTTTCACAACCCTGTGTGTCTTTATGAGCTCCCTGCAAATAATTTGCTCCTATTTTTATCTCATTAGAGTTTTAAACATTTTATCCTGTACATGTGGCCCGCAAACTGTTACTGCAATTGTGTTTTTGTTTATTGTAATGTTATTTTGTTATTGTGTATGTATGTATATGTATGTGTGTGTGTATGTATGTGTGTGTGTGTGTGTATATATATATATATTAGCTGACCCCTGCCACGCGTTGCTGTGGCCCACTCTGGTGGTCGTGGGGGTTCTGTGTGGGAGGTTTGGCCCAATTCTATGGTTGGTGGGGTTCAGAATGCTCTTTGATTGTAGGTGAACTACAAATCATAGCAACTACAACTCCCTAATGTCAAGATTCTATTTTCCCCAAACTCCACCAGTGTTCCCATTTGGGCATATTGAGTTTGGTCCAGATCCATCATTGTTTGAGTCCATAGTGCTCTCTGGATGTAGGTGAACTACAACTCCAAAACCAAAGGACACTGCCCACCAAACCCTTCCAGTATTTTCTGTTGGTCATGGGAGAGCTGTGTGCCAAGTTTGGTTCAATTTCATCGTTGGTGAGGTTCAGAATGCTCTTTGATTGTAGGTGAACTATAATTCCCAGCAACTACAACTCCTAAATGACTAAATCAATTTTTGTGTGATGGTCACTCCTTGGGTTGGTAGGTGTCTTGTGGTCAAATTTGGTGTCAATTCATCCAGTGGTTTCTGAGTTCTGTTAATCCCACAAACGAACATTACATTTTTATTTATATAGATTATTATTATTATTATTATTATTATTATTATTATTATTGTGTGTCCAACTCTACATATAGACCATATAATTTTGATGATGTTGCTTGTTGTCTATGTTTTGGTTTTATTTTGATGTAATATGTTGTTCAGGCTTGATCTCATGTAAGCTGCTCCGAATCCCCATCGAGGAGATGGTGGCTGAGTATAAATAAAGATTATTATTATTATTATTATTATTATTATTATTATTATTAAACGTGAGTGAAGCCTCCCACAGTATGGTAAAACATCCGGGCGGCCCTTGGGCAACGTCCTTGCAGACAGCCAATTCTCTCACACCAGAAACAACTTGCAGTTTCTCAAGTTGCTCCTACCACAAAGAAAACAAAAACATTTCAACCACAGACCTCACAACCTCTGAGGATGCTTGCCATAGATGCAGACAAAACGTCAGGAGAGAATGCTTCTAGAACATGACCTTGACCATTTAGCCCGAAAAACAACCCATACAACAACCCATTTCAACCACAGTCTCTCAATGCTATGGAATCCTTGGAAATAACAGTTTGGAAATAATAGATGGTAAAACATCCGGGCGGCCCTTGGGCAACGTCCTTGTAGACAGCCAATTCTCTCACAACAGAAGCAACTTGCAGTTTCTCAAGTTGCTCCTACCACACACACACAAATAAACAAAACAAAACAAAAACAAAAACATTTCAACCACAGGCCTCACAACCTCTGAGGATGCTTGCCATAGATGCAGGCAAAACGTCAGGAGAGAATGCTTCTGGAACATGGCCATATATATCCCGAAAAACCTACAACAACTCATTTCAACCACAGTCTCTCAATGCTATGGAATCCTTGGAAATAATAGTTTTTCCAAGTTTTTAGCCTTTCTCTGCCTCAAGAGGATTGGTGCCTCAGGAAACTACAACTCCCAGGTTCTCTCAGTGGCACCAAACTGCAAAAGCCATTCTCCAGTCTAGAGATTTATAGGTTCACGGGGCACTTCTGCTCTGTCTTGAGAAACATATAGCATTGCCCTCCTTCAAATACCAACTCCAAGAGGCAGTGAAAGCAGAACTAAACAGAGTTATAGTTCTGGAGTCTCGAAGCATGCAAACAGAGCCTGGAACACCTTCCACTGCAAGGGAAGAGAGCTCTTATTACGTTAATGAATGAGAGGAAAGAGAAGCCAAACAATAGAGAATCCCCCAGTTTGCCTCCGTCCTTCCCGCCTCTCTCTTGCATGGCCTTTTATGGAATGGCTCTAGCACAAGGCTAGCCAATCTGAGCCCTGTTTCGCAGGTTTAAACACTTCCTCTTTTCTTTTTGAAAGAGCCAGCAGAAGAACACAGGAAAGGAGCAGGAGAGATTTGCTTTCCATCTCCATTAATGCACCAGTTCCTCTTTTTGGCCACGTTCCTTCTCTCTCTGGCCTCCTTTCGACAAGGCAAATATATTATTGAGCATCCTATCACTTGGGACAGGGAGTGCTTTGGATTTTTGGAATCTCGGTATCTGCATATAATGAAATCACAATGTCCCCTCTGCCTCGGAGTCTGGTGGAAGCTCTGGCCATTTGTTGGGGGTGCTTTGTGTTCTTCCTGCCTGGCAAAATGGGGTTGGACTAAATGGCCTCTGGGGTCTCTTTCCAACTCTAGGATTTTATGATTCGGCTATGCCTTTGAGTCCTTCCTGATGTAAGGTCACCCCAAGGTGACTGCTTTATCTTCCATTTCCCATGGAAACTAACAAGGATTTGAGTGCAGGGTATAGCCCTGACTGGGACAACACTTCACAACATTCACACTTACACAATCATGCAGGTGTATGTGAAGGAGCGTAAAACTACTGCCTCTTACCTACAAGAAGCACTGCCTGAACATCAAGCAAAAAGTGGGTGCTGGAAACAATATCATACGAAAGCTGACTGGCACAACCTGGGGATCACAACCAGATACAGTGAAGACATCTGCCCTTGCGCTGTGCTACTCTGCTGCTGAGTATGCATGCCCAATGTGGAACACATCTCACCATACTAAAACAGTGGATGAGGCTCTTAATGAGACATGCCGCATTATCACGGGGTGTCTGCGCCCTACACCACTGGAGAAATTACACTGCTTAGCCGGTATTGCACCACCTGACATCCGCCGGGAAGTAGCAGCCAATAGTGAAAGGACCAAGGCAGAGACATCTCCAGCTCATCCCCTGTTTGTGTATCAGCCAGCACGTCAACGACTTAAATCTAGAAATAGTTTTCTAAGATCTACAGAGACACTCGCTGGAACACCTCAGCAAGCGAGAGTCCAAAAGTGGCAGGCTCAAACCCAGCACCTCAACCAATGGCTGATACCAAATGAGAGACTCCCTCCTCGGCACACAGAAGACTGGGCAACTTGGAAGGCGCTGAACAGACTGCGCTCTGGCACCACGAGATGCAGAGCCAACCTTCAGAAATGGGGCTACAAAGTGGAATCCTCGACATGCGAGTGTGGAGAAGAGCAAACCACTGACCACCTGCTGCAATGCAACCTGAGCCCTGCCACATGCACAATGGAGGACCTTCTTGCAGCAACACCGGAAGCACTCCAAGTGGCCAGATACTGGTCAAAGGACATTTAACCAGCTACCAAACTCACAAGTTGTGTATTTTTCTGTTTGTTTGCTTTGTTCTGTTAGAAATGTAATATAATGGACTGGTTGCTCTGACACGACAAATAAATAACCAAATTTGTGAGGAAAGCCGGGCAATGATCAATATCAGCTTAGGAGCTGATTTATAAAGGGAGTATTATTTACAGAAGTATTTATTTATTTGATAGCGTAGCGTTTAATGTCCCTGTTTTGGTTTTACTACTTATGCAGGCTGTTTGGCTTAGGAGTAAAGGTAACAGAGGCAAGGCTTGTAAAGAGAACAGTAACAAGTTTTATTAGAATATAACCGATTCAATGTTTCTTCACTAGATGCACAAACTTAGTTGGTTACAATAGTAAGGTTTCATGAGTAACTTTAGGTTTAAGACTTTAAGAGGTTTCTGTAAGCAGATGTATTTTTCCTGGACAACTGTCCTAATAAAACAAATAAGCTAAAAGGCTTATTTAACAGAACTGGCTCCCAGCCAAACCTTGATTCTTAACTCAGAATAAATAACCCCTCTGTAGCTCTATCACTACCAGGTCCTTTCCTGTAACCCCTTTGGTCACAAATTAGTTTTCTGAATCTCCACCAGAGATTTCAGTCTTCTCTGTAACTCTAACGGTCACAGACTCTTCCCTGTTTCTCCCACTAGAGAAATCAGTCCTTTCTGTAACTCTAACGGTCACAGACTGCCTATTTCAAACAAATGTGCAGTTAGGTGACAGTTGGCTCCACCCCTGTTGCTATGGCAACTCAGGCCAAGCCAGCCACCATCTCTAACAAAATATAATTCTACATACTTACCATTTATTACCTACTGTTTAAACAACACCTAACTATAGGAACAAAATTACACATCGTCACAGTGTACCATCCCAAACCATATTCCAGGTGCAACAAGAACACACACAGGAGAACGATAGGCTCTTGGACGTATCTCAATGGATTGTCCTTGACGAATGCACCGGGGATGTCGAGGAGGAAGACAACACTTTACACCTACACAATTCACATCAACAGGATCACTTTTCCGGGAACCTACACACTACATTGCACAAAAGGGACCCTGTCAATCCTGAAAGTAAACAGGTCTTGGTAGTAGGTGACTCCCTCCTTAGAGAAGCAGAAGTCGTCATTTCCAGACCAGATGGGATGGCTCGAGAAATATGCTGCCTACCGGGGGCAAAAATACACCATATCAGTCAGAGGCACACCAGGCTCCTCAAGCCCCATCACCATCCTCCCCTCATGTTGATTCATGTAGAAACCAATGATACTGCTAGGCATACTTTTCAAAAGAACACAAATAATTCTTGAGCTCTTGGAACAAAGCTAAAACAATGTAATGTACAGGTGGTCTTTTCAGCCCTCCTCACAGTTGTAAGACACGGTCCTACAAGGGCCAAAAAAATAGTGCAGGTCAATAACTGGCTTAGAAAATGGTGTCAGGAGGAATGCTTTGGCATTCTCGACCATGGCCTGCTTTTCCAGGAGGACGGCCTACTGACAAGGGATGGGGTGCATCTCACACAAGTAGGAAAACACCTTTTTGCTCACAGGCTCACAAACCTCATTAGGCGTACTTTAAACTAGATTCACCGGGGGAGGGGGACAACAGCCTTGTGAACAGTACTTTACCCACAATGTCAGGAAACTGCCATAAGGCTAAACAGAGGGCTGCACAAACACAACAAGGACCAAGTACCGAAAGCAAAATAATCCTAAATAAACAGCTCAGGGGAAAATCTCAGGGCCTCACATATCTTTACACTAATGCACAGAGCATGGGAAATAAACAAGACGAACTCCAACTTTTAGCACAACACCACAAATATGATGTCATAGGCTTCACTGAAACCTGGTGAGATGACTCCGATCACTGGAATGTAGACATGGAGGACTATAACCTCTTTCACAGAAACTGAACAAAAGGGAGAGGAGGCGAAGTAGCCTTATATGTCAAAAACTGTTACGCTGCAGAAGAGATGCAAGACAGCAATCTGGGAAACCAGCTTGAAAGTCTGGATAAGAATCAGGGGAACTGGGACTCAAAAAGATGTCATTGTAGGTGTCTACTACAGACCTCTAAGCCAGGAGGAAGAACTTGATGAAGTCTTCTGCCAACAGTTGACCAAACAGGCACAGAGAAGAGATGTAGTAGTCATGAAATTTCAACTATCTCGATATTTACTGGAAAACAAACTCGGCCAAGAGTACAAAGTCCAACAAATTCCTCACTTGCCTTGCAGACAATTTCATGGTTCAGATGGTAGAGAAGGCAACAAGGGGGTCGGCTACTCTTGATCTCATCCTAACAAATGCGGAGGAACTGATCGATGCGGTTGAAGTGGTAGGATCCTTAGGGGCAAGTGACCATGTGCTCCTGCAATTTGAGGTACAAAGGAAGGCCGAAACTAAGACAAGTCAAACCCGCATTTTGGACTTTAGGAGAGCTGATTTCCAAAAAATGAAGGAAACACTGAGCAGCATTCCGTGGACACAGATACTAAAAGACAAAGGAGTTACAGATGGATGGGAGTTTCTCAAGAGTGAAAGACTCAAGGCGCAATTGCAAACAGTGCCAACAAAGAGAAAAAATAGGACAAGTGCAAAGAAGCCAGAATGGTTTGCAAACACTTAGAAACAAATGCGGTCGTTGCTAATAGTCAACATGGATTTATCAAAAACAAGTCATGCCAGACTAATGTGATCTCTTTTTTCAATAGAGTTACAAGCTGGATGGATGTTCTTTCAAGGTGCTTGGCGATTTATGATGACTCTAAGGCAAATATTCATAAATATTGTTTAGAGGCAAATGGCTTTCTCTTTCCTCTGAGGCTGAGAGAGTGTGACTTTCCCGATGGATTTCTGCGGCCAAGTAGGAACCATAGAATCATAGAATCCTAGAGTTGGAAGAGACCTCATGGGCCATCCAGTCCAACCCCCTGCCAAGAAGCGGGAATATTGTATTCAAAGCACCCCTGACAGATGGCCATCCAGCCTCTGGTTAAAAGCCTCCTAAGAAGGAGCCTCCATCACACTCTGGGGCAGGGAGTTCCACTGCTGAACAGCTCTCACAGACAGGAAGTTCTTCCTCATGTTCAGATGGAATCTCCTTTCTTGTTGTGGTGACCCCCAACCATAACATTATTTTCATTTCTACTTCATAACTGTAATTTTGCTACTGTTATGAATCATAATGTAAATATCTGCTATGCAGGATGTATTTTCATTCACTGGACCACATTAGCACAAATATCTGATGCATCCTAATTTGAATGCTGTTGGGGTTGGGGGAGATTGATTTTGTGATTTGGGAGATGGAGTTGCTGGGATTTATAGTTAACCTGTACTCCATCAACGATAGAATTGAACAAAACTTGACACACAGAACTCCCATGACCTACAGAACATACTTGAAGGTTTGGTGGACATTGTCCAAACGTGAATACTGGTAAAGTTTGGAGAAAATAAACCTTGACATTTGTGAGTTGTTGCTGGGATTTATAGTTCACCTACAATCAAAGAGCATTCTGAACTCCACCAACAATAGAATTGAACAAAACTTGACACACAGAACTCTCATGACCTACAGAAAGTACTCAAAGGGTTTGGTGGACATTGCCCAAATGTGAATACTGGTGAAGTTTGGAGAAAATAAACCTTGACTTTTGTGAGTTGTTGCTGGGATTTATAGTTCACCTTCAATCAAAGCGCATTCTGAACTCCACCAACGATAGAATTGGGCCAAACTTCCCTCACAGAAGCCCCATGAACAACAGAAAATATTGTGTTTTCTGATGGTCTTTGGCGACCCCTCTGACATCCCCCTTGCGCAGAGGCAGCCCTAGGTAATTTTCAACGGTAAGCAAACAGTATTTTGCCCCCCCCCCCCAACCAATCACTGATATATATTTTCTGTTCGTCATGGGAGTTCTGTGTGCCATATTTGGTTCAATTCCATCATTGGTGGAGTTCAGAATGATCTTTGATTGTAGGTGAACTATACATCCCAGTAACTACAACTCGCATATGTCAAGGTCTATTTCCCCCCAAGAATGCCTCAAGAGCGCCCCTGGGCAAAATCAACTATACCGCAAATACTTACTTTGCGTAATGGTTGAGCCGCCCCTGTGGAGGACCAAGTAAATGCCTAGTGAGGGCATATTTTGTCAGATGTGGGTCCATGAGACAGTGGTTTGTACTGATCTCATGGGTTAGGCTCTATAAAGGAACCCAATGAAGGCCTTTTCCTGTTAGATGGCTCCATTGCCGTCCCTTTCAACATTTCTCAACCTACTGAAGCCTCTCACGAGGTCTCCAAGGGCCGCCCGTAAACAAACATGCATTGCAGTAGTCAAGCCACAAGCATTTCCTATGAGACCACAACTTGGAAAGACCTCAAGGTCTATTTTCCCCCAAGAGCGCCTCAAGAGCGCCCCTGGGCAAAATCAACTATACTTTGCATAATGGATTGAGCTGCCCCTGCCCTCGCAACCCCCCCAGGGGTCCCGACCCCCAGTTTGAGAAACGCTGCCTTACCTTCTCTATAGATCCTGGAAGGAGTCGGAGAAGGAGTTTGCACAAGACGACTCCGTCTTTGAGGGACGTTTTGAGGAACTGCAAGGGGTCCCCGACCTTCATTTTCGGGGAGTTCAAGGCTCCCAATGAAATCAACCAGGTCACAATTTGCTCTTCGGGGTTCATGCTGGTAGGGTTTCTCCGTCTTGAGGAAAAGGCCGAGCCACCTCCGCAACACTGCCTTCCTGCTTCTTCTGGGCCAAACCGCCCTGAGATGTCACAGATTGCCCTGCGCTGAAAGCCACTGTCCTTTTCTCTCTTTTTTTTCCGGTTTACAAAGTCACCAGAAACTGACTTCCCTCTTGACTAGAGGAACGGGTTTGTGCGCATTTGCACACATGGTTTCTCGTCTGCAGAAGTGCCAAGGAGGGAAGCTTCTGGGGCTAGAAGTCGTGCCGTAAACACGGATTTCCTGTGTCGCTGAAAACAGAAACTTCATGCATTGATAGCTCTACATCCTTCCTTCATCTTCAAGGATAGAAGCCTTGGTTACACCTGGAAAATGAGTTGGGAGGAGTGCAAGGGAAGGAGGTCCTGCTTGAATCTTTCTAATCTGACAGATTAGAGAGATGGGCCAAAACTAACAAAATGAAGTTCAACAGTGACAAATGCAAGATACTCCACTTTGGCAGGAAAAATGAAATGCAAAGATACAGAATGGGGGACAATGCCTGGCTCGAGAGCAGTGCGTGTGAAAAAGATCTTGGAGTCCTCGTGGACAACAAGTTAAACATGAGCCAACAATGTGATGTGGCAGCAAAAAAAGCCAATGGGATTTTGGCCTGCATCAATAGGAGCATAGTGTCTAGATCTAGGGAAGTAATTCTACCCCTCTATTCTGCTTTGGTTAGACCACACCTGGAATATTGTGTCCAATTCTGGGCACCACAATTCAAGAGAGATATTGACAAGCTGGAATGTGTCCAGAGGAGGGCGACTAAAATGATCAAGGGTCTGGAGAACAAGCCCTATGAGGAGTGGCTTAAAGAACTGGGCATGTTTAGCCTGAAGAAGAGAAGGCTGAGAGGATATGATAGCCATGTATAAATATGTGAGAGGAAGCCACAGGGAGGAGGGAGCAAGCTTGTTTTCTGCTTCCCTGGAGACTAGGACGCGGAACAATGGCTTCAAACTACAAGAGAGGAGATTCCATCTGAACATGAGGAAGAACTTCCTGACTGTGAGATCGTTCAGCAGTGGAACTCTCTGCCCCGGAGTGTGGTGGAGGCTCCTTCTTTGGAAGCTTTAAAGCAGAGGCTGGATGGCCATTTGTCAGGGGTGATTTGAATGCAATATTCCTGCTTCTTGGCAGGGGGTTGGACTGGATGGCCCATGAGGTCTCTTCCAACTCTTTGATTCTATGATTCTATGATTCTATGATTCACAGTGTTTCTCAACCTGGAGGTCAGGACCTCTGGGGCAGTGTTTCTCAACCTGGGGGTCGGGACCCCTGCGGGGGTCACGAGGCGGTGTCAGAGGGGTCGCCAAAGACCATCAGAAAACATAGTATTTTCTGTTGGTCATGGGGGTTCTGTGTGGGAAGTTTGGTCCAATTCTATTGTTGGTGAGGTTCTGAATGCTATTTCATTGTGGGTGATCTATAAATCCCAGCAACTACAACTCCCAAATGCTGAGGTCTATTTTCCCCAAACTCCACCAGGGTTCACATTTGGGGACATTGAGTATTTGTGCCAAGTTTGGTCCAGATCCATCATTGTTTGAGTCCACAGTGCTCTCTGGATGTAGGTGAACTACAACTCCAAATATTTAAGGTTAATGTCCACTAGACCCTCCTAGTATTTCCTCTTGGTCATGGGAGTTCTGTATGTCAAGTTTGGTTTAATTCAATCGTTGGTGAACTTTAGAATACTCTTTGATTATAGGTGAACTATAAATCTCAGCAACTACAACTCCCAAATGACAAAATCAATCCCCCTCCCCCCAACCCCACCAGTATTCAAATTTGGGCGTATCGGGTATTTGGGCCAAATTTGGTCCAGTGAATGAAAACACATCTTGCCTATCAGATATTTACATTACGATTCATAACAGGAGCAAAATGACAGTTGTGAAGTAGCAACGAAAATAATGTGATGGTTGGGGGTCACCACAACATGAGGAACTGTACTAAGGGGTCGCGGCATTAGGAAGGTTGAGAAACACTGCTCTGGGGGGATGGCGAGGGGTTTCAGAGGGGTTGTCAAACACCATCAGAAAACTTATAATTCTGATGGTCTTAGGAATCCTGTTGGCCAAGACGGCTGAAGATCTCTCCGCCTGTCTTTCTCTTCCTTTTTGGAAACACATGGCGAATCCTCCCACAAAAAGCCCTCTTCTGTTGTGATTGACCTGTCTCTCAGCCAATGGAAGGGTTGCTTCTAAGACCCCAAGCAGGGAGGAGAGAGCAGGCGTGCTCGACACATGGCGTGAATGTGTAGGTCAGAAATGAGGGTCAGAGTTGGCAAAAACGGTTCACTGACAGAAGCCTTCGCCACAACAAGTGGAGTAAAACAGGGATGTGTATTGGCTCCCACTCTTTTTAACATCTATTTGAATGATTTAGTGACATGTTTAACCAAAATTGACTCCCCTTCACCAGCAATCAGGAATAGAAAGATTTCCATCCTGATGTACGCAGATGATTTAGTGCTCTTATCCCTTTCTCGGTTGGGTTTCAAAAACCTCTTGAAGGCTTTCAGTAAATATTGCCAAGAAGAATATCTATCAATAAACTACTCTAAGACCAAAGTGATGGTTTTTGGAAGACACTGTCCCAGGTACAAATGGATGTTAGACCAACATGCCATAGAACAAACCCAATTATTGAAATACTTGGGAATTGTTTTCAGTGAAACTCTTTCCTGGAAACATCACAGCGAAGCAGTGAAGCTGAAAGCTCAGAAAACAATAGGTGCCCTAATGAAATTCTTCTATACACAGGGTGGCCAGCTGATAGAACCTGCCCTTAAAATTTTCAGCAGTCAAGTACTAGCACAGGTGCTTTATGGTGCAGAAATCTGGGGTTCAGATACCAACCTTTGCAAAACCCTGGAAATTCTGCAGAACAAGTTCCTACGAAAGCTTTATTACCTTCCAGAGGGAACCCCTGCAGCGCTTCTGTGCACCGAATCTGGATTGCCATCAGTAAAATCAAGAATAGATTGTGCCCAATTAAGATACTTCAAACGAATTGCTACTCTTCAGGGCGACCGGTTTCCTGTGTTGTGCTACGAGGAAATGAGTGGCCATGGACAATGGAGATCCGGCCTGGAGGACCTCTTACTCAACTACAATCTTCCTGAATTGAATTCTGCCCTGGACATGACTAAGAGACAACTAAGAGACTGGCTATTTTGGATTGACTCAAGAAGGACCCTGCAATCAATCAGGAACTCAAAGTTTTCCCCATGGTTCCCCTTTTTGAAAACTGAACACTTCAGAGCCAGATACCTGATTAAGCTCAAGCCTCCTTCCTTGAGAACCGCCTTCACCGAGCTGCAATTTCAAGTGATGCCAACCGCAGTGTTAGATGGTCGCTACCAAAATGTTCCCTGGGAAAACAGACTATGTATTTGTAGTCAATGTCAGGTAGAAGACATTGTGCATTATCTGTTAGTCTGCCCATTGTATAGTGACCCAAGGGAAAGACACCTGAAACCCTTGTTGACACAAGATGAAGGGAACTCTATTGCAGAAACAGTGCGGTTTCTACTGGGCGATACAAATGACTATGTAACTTACAAAGTAGCCCTTTTTGCTCGCTCTGCAAAAAAGATCAGAAAGACAGAGTTAGATAAAATTGCTATCAACTGCCAAGGAGATTCTAAGGGTTAACTGGATCCTCTCCTAAAATGTATTTTAGCTATTATTAACTTCCATTGTTTTTGTTGTGGGAGCAAATTATGGTTCTGTTTAGTATCTTTGGTGTCTGTACTCTGAGGGTACTATTGTGTGTGTGTGGTGCTTTTTGTCATGGCCTTGGGCACGTACAATAAACTATTTTGATGATGAATGTGTAGGTGAGGGAGAGCTCACGAGGCTGGAGGGAGGTTCATGTCAGCAAGACCCTTCAAGGCATCATCATCATCATATTTAACAAGACAGAGGTACTCCTGGTCAGTCGCAAGGCCGAACAGGGCATAGGGTTACAGCCTGTGTTAGACGGGGTTACACTCCCCCTGAAGACGCAGGTTCGCAACTTGAGTGTGATCCTGGACTCATCTCTGAGCCTGGAACCTCAGGTTTCAGCAGTGACCAGGGGAGCATTCGCACAGTTAAAACTTGTGCGCCAGCTGCGCCCGTACCTTGGGAAGTCTGACTTGGCCATGGTAGTCCACGCTCTAGTCACATCCCGTATAGACTACTGCAACGCTCTCTACGTGGGGTTGCCTCTGAAGACTGCTCAGAAGCTTCAAATGGTCCAACGCTCGGCAGCCAGGATGCTAACAGGAGCGGCACTCAGGGAGCATACAACTCCTCTGTTGCGCCAGCTCCACTGGCTGCCAATTTGCTACCGAGAACAATTCAAAGTGCTGGCATTGGCCTTTAAAGCCCTAAACGGTCCTGACCCGACTTACCTGTCCGAATGTATCTCCTCCTATGAACCAGTTAGGACGTTAAGATCGTCTGGGGAGGCCCTGCTCTCGGTCCCGCCGGCCTCACAAGTGCGCCTGGCGGGGACGAGAGACAGGGCCTTCTCAGCGGTGGCCCCCCGGCTGTGGAATGCTCTCCCTGCAGATATTAGATCGGCCCCCTCCTTGCTGGTATTCCGGAGGAAATTGAAGACCTGGATGTTCAAACAAGCATTTGGCTAAGCAGTGTGACGGATTGATTATTGGAACACGGAATAATGGATAACGAGATTGGATACTGATTCTAGTGATGAGACCTGATGGATTTGCGATACTGATGTAATTTTGTATTGATGCTTTGTTTTTTTTATTGTGATACTGTCGTTTTAAATGCTTATTAACTGTACTATATATACTGTTGAATTGTTGTAAACCGCTCCGAGTCGCCTAAGGGCTGAGAGGAGCGGTATACAAGCGAAGTAAATAAATAAATAAATAAATAATTACTTATTAATTGCCCTCCATCCGAGAACGTTCTAGGCGATTTACAGCTAAATTGTAAAAGATAAAATACATACATACAGAATTTAAAAATTAACAGAGATCGAATGCTCTAGTAAAAAGCCAGGTCTTAAGTGCGAGAGTAAAAGGCCCTAAGTCACACATGGCTCTCATGTAGGGTGGCAAGGAATTCCACAAGGCAGGGGCAGAAATAGAAAAAGCCCTGCGTCTGGTACTTTCCAAAAGTGCACTTCTCTAGGACCCGGTATATAGAGTAAGTCGTGTTGGGCTGGTCGTTGCGACCCCCGATGATGGGAGAAGGAGAGGCGGTCCCTAAGGTACGATGGACCCTGGCAGTAAAGAATTTTAAAGGTCTGAACTAACATCTTATACAGACCACGGTACTCAGTTGGAAGCCAATGTAAACGTTGCAGCACTGGTGTTATATGGCATTTCATGGGCGTTCTTGTGAGTAACCTGGCTGCCGCATTCTGAATAATACGAAGGTTTCGGGTCGTAGACATTGGAAGGCCAACATACAGGGCATTGCAATAGTCCAGCCTAGATGTGACCGTGGCATGGATGACAGTTGCCAGAGCCTCGTCAGATAGGTGGGGTGCCAGTTGCCTCGCTTGTCGTAGATGGAAAAAGTCCTGTTTGCTGGCAGCAGCTTCCATTGTCAGCTGCGAATCCAGGACAACACCTAAGCTCTTAACAGTGGTCGATGGAGATAGGGCGGCACCATCGAAGGTGGGTAACGGAGGAGTCAGACCTGCCGGGCGGCCATGCCAGAGAATCTCAGTCTTCGCCGGGTTCACCTTCAGTCTGCTAGCACGTAGCCAGTTCGACAGAGCTTCCAGACATTGGGTGAAATTGTCTGGAATTGACGATGCTCCAGGCTCCAGGCGCAGAAGGAATTGGGTATCGTCCGCATATTGGTAGCAGTCCAGGCCGAAACTCCGAGCCAAACACGTTGAAGAGAAGAGGAGAGAGAATTGCACCTTGGGGAACCCCACATAGGAGGGGGGAATCTATTGGAGACTTGATCCATGTACTCCACACCTTGACTCCAGTTCCGGAGAAATGAGTTGAACCAATTGAGGGCCTGACCGCGAACCCCAGACATGGCAAGACAGTGAATCATTAGATTGTAGGGGTTCTTGTCATGTTTCCAGGGCTCTGCCTTATATAGGTAGAGATGAATCAAACTCCCAGTTTTAACAAACAGTTTAATTAAAATAGCACTTACTTGCTGGCAGTTTTTATAGTCCAAAATATAAAACACAAAGATAGCATGCAGCTACAGAATAAACAAAAACTGATGTTTCAACTGACTACTTCAACTGCTCCAGGCACTGCCAGGCAATCAAATGCTAATCAAAGTGGTCAGTTGAAACATTCACACCTAGCTCCAACAGACAAGAGTCCTTTGTCCCACCCTGGTCATTCCACAGATATATAAACCCTTTTCCTAGTTCCAACAGACCTCACTACCTCTGAGGATGCTTGCCATAGATGCAGGCGAAACGTCAGGAGAAAATGCCTCTAGAACAGTGGCTCTCAACCTTCCTAACACCGCAACCTCTTAGTACAGTTCCTCATGTTGTGGTGACCCCCAACCATAACATTATTTTGGTTGCTACTTCATAACTGTCATTTTACTACTGTTATAAATCATAATGTAAATCTGATATGCAGGATGCATTTTCATTCACTGGGCACAAATACCCAATACACCCAAAGGAGTGACCATCACTCAAAAAATTATGATTTTGTCATTGGGGAGTTGTAGTTGCTGGAATTTATAGTTCACTGACAATCAAAGAGCATTCTGAACTCCATCAACAATGGAATTGAACCAAACGTGGCACAAAGGACTCCCATGACCAACAGAAAACACTAGAAGGGTTTGGTGGGCATTGACCTTGAGTTTGGGAGTTGTAGTTCACCTATATCCAGAGAGCACTGTGGACTCATGCAATGGTGGATCTGGACCAAACTTGGCATGAATACTCAATGTGCCCAAATGTGAACACTGGTGGAGTTCGGGGAAAATAGACCTTGACTTTTGGGAGTTGTAGTTGCTGGGATTTATAGTTCATTACAATCAAAGAACATTCTGAACTCCACCAACCATAGAATTGGCTCAAACTTCCCACATGGAATCCCCATGATCATCAGAAAATACTGTGTTTTCTGATGGTCTTTGGCGACCCCTCTGACACCCCCTCGCGACCCCCTCAGGGGTCCCGACCCCCAGGTTGAGAAACACTGCTCTAGAACATGGCCATATAGCCCGAAAAAACCTACAACAACCCAAATGTATTTTCATTAAAATAGGTATTTAACTGGCCAACAGCACCACCAACTGGTACATAACGTAGCTTCACTCTATCTATGGATTGAATCCATAATTATGAATGCCACAGAAAATCTGTTCTGGTTTCTAAGTTAACACTATGTAACAAAATTTCAAAAAAAAAAATAAATCTGTTCCTGGTTTGAAAATGTTAAACTGTGTTACTTAATGCAATTGCTAATATTGAGCAGACAGAGGTCAGTGTATGGAGATTCAGTGACCGCATTTCTGTGTACGAACCCACATGATCTCTTCGATCATCTGGTGAAGCCCTGCTCACGCTCCCACCTCCTTCGCAGGCGTGATTGGTGGGGACGAGGGAGAAGGCCTTCTCGGTGGTGGCTCCCCAACTCTGGAACTCACTTCCCAGGGACATCAGACATGCCCCAACTCTGTCAGTCTTTAGGAGGAGCCTGAAAACGTGGTTGTTCCAGTGTACCTTCCTAGAATAAGGAAAATTCTCCGCAATATGCCCTCAAAATGCACTTTACCACCGATTTAGGATTGACTGCGTTCCCTCATTTATCTTTGAAAATCCTATCCCAGTTATATCCTACCTTGTTCACATCAGCATTATTTTTAATTTTTAATCTATTACATTTGGCCTGGCCATTGGTTTTAAATGCTTATGTCAATGTTGATTGGTTATTGCCTTTTTTTGTTTATGTGATTTATATGATTTGTATTGTATTGATTGTTTTATTGATGTTTTGTTTATTGATGTATTGTGGGCTTAGCCTCATGTAAGCCACACCGAGTCCCTTGGGGAGATGGTAGCGGGGTACAAATAAAGATTATTATTATTATTATTATTATTATTATTATTATTATTATTATTATTATTACTATTATTATTATTATTACTATTATTCTGAAGCCACCCCTAAGCTTACAGCAATGTATCCTGTCTTTGAAGTGTTGCAAAACTTTTGACACAACTAAAATAATCAAGATTGGTATGTTTATACTTTGACGTAGGCAATCCCTTGTAGCTTGAGGATGATGGCCCTCCAAGTGTCGTGTCTTGGCGGTGGATACGTAAGTGGTAGGCTTGGGCGATCAAGAAAAAAATTGGTTCTAAACTCGTTTCGTTTCTAGGGTGCGCTAGCGTTTCGAAATTCTGAGGACTTCCGAAATTTAAGATTTCAAAATTTCAAAATTTCGTAAATTATGAATCAATTCGTTAATGGCGGACGTGATTACGCAATATGCTAAAAAAAACCTCCAAATGGGACAGGGGGAACTTTTGAAGCTTCCCTCTCCCTCTGTTGTTGACTGTTGGTGTGATAAAACAAACAACAACTATATTATATTATAATTATATTATTATATTATATTGTTGTATATTATATTATAATATTATTATATTATATTATTGTATATTATATATTATTATAATATTATTATATTATATATTATTATTATATATTATATTATATATTATTATATTATAATATATTATATATATTATATTATATTATAATATACAATTATAATATTATATAATAATATAGTAATATAATATATAATAATATAATATAATATAATATAATATAATATAATATAATATACAATGCAATGCACCAGACATACGAAAATAATTACGAAATAATTACAAAATAATTACGAAAATTGTTTTGATTCTTAATTACTCTTCACACTATTCCTGCATGGCTCGATATTGGATCGTAAGCTAATTTAAATACGAATCAATAACGAATAACGAAATTAACGAACTGGATCGCCCAAGCCTAGTAAGTGGCTGTGGAGCCCTATTCTTGATCTGCATGTCTTCTGCAGTGAGGACATTGGTTTCCAGGTGGAAAGCGGTCCCTGTCAGGGTTGGCTTGATGCACCTTCCTCTTGGCATGTTTCTCCCTTTAAGCCCTTCATTTGTACCTCTTCGAATTCCACAGCACTACTGGTCACAGCTGACCTCCGGTTAGGGTGCATAAGGACCTAACTTGTGTCTATGCCAGTTTTAAAGGTTAGCTCTTTAAATCTCTTTTCTTGTCCAACATCATTCTGTTTTCTTGTTCTTGAGTTGGGAGTAACTGCTTTGGGAGACTGTGATCTTTGGGCATTTGGACAACATGGCCAGTCCAGTGGAGTTGGTGGCGTAGGAACATCGCTTCAATGCTAGTGGTCTTTGATTATTCCAGCGCGCTGACATTTGTCTGCTTGTCTTCCCAAGAGATTTGCAGGATTTTTCAGAGGCAACGCTGATGGAATCGTTCCAAGGGTTGAGTGTGACATCTGTAGACAATCCACCTTTTGCAGGCGTATAACAGGATTGGGAGGACAATCTATATATATAAAAATGCTCTGTGCATAATGAGTACCTTAAAAACAAAAGAACCAATGAACGAAATCACACCAAATCTGGCAACAAAACATCTCACAACACAAGGAGTGACCATCACTCAAAAAATTATGATTTTATCATTTGGGAGTTGTAGTTGCTGGGATTTATAGTTCACTTACAATCAAAGAGTATTCTGAACTCTATCAACAATGGAATTGAACCAAACTTGGCACACAGAACTCCCATGACCAACAGAAAATATTGGAAGGGTTTGGTGGGCATTGACATTGAGTTTGGGAGTTGTAGTTCACCTACATCCAGAGAGCACTGTGGACTCAAACAATGATGGATCTGGACCAAACTTGGCACAAGCACTCAATACGCCCCCCAATATGAACACAGATGGAGTTTGGGAGAAATAGACCTGGACATTTGGGAGTTGTAGTTGCTGAGATTTATAGTTCACCTACAATCAAAGAGCATTCTGAACCCCACAAACGACAGAATTGGGGCAAACTTCCCACACAGAACCCCCATGATCAACAGAAAATACTTAAGGCCATCCCTTGCTCCCTTCACCAGGGCAAGAAAACGTAATCAAAGCCCTCCTGACAAAGAGCCATCCAGCCATAGATATAGATAGATAGATAGATAGATAGATAGATAGATAGATATGATGCACACACACACAGAGATATAGTATCATAGATTTGAAAGGGACCCTTAAAGGACAATGATATGTTGCGTGTTCCAGAGTAGGCAAACCAGACACTCTCCACATCAACACTGACAAAGAAACAGCAAGCTGTTTACTCACAAGCATAAAGAAATTACATATATTAGAAACCAACACTTTCTCATTACTTTATTTTCCAGATTTACAGACTGGGCCACAGCAACGCATGGCAGGGGACAGCTAGTAGCTTTATAGATAAGCACCTTGGTATCCCTATGGATGTCCCAATCCTCAAACTCTCTCTGCTTTATTCAGAAAAATGCTGCACTCGCAAGGTAACAATCGAGGGGGACAATGTTTATTTCACTGGCCAACAGCCCCACCGACTGGTAGCTTCACTTTACTCAATGGATTGAATCCATAATTATGTATGCCACAGAAATTGTTCTCCTTGTTAAACTATGTAACTATTTTTTTTAAAAATCTGTTTCTGATTTCAAAATGTCATTTTGCTTAATTGTGCAATACTTCCTTTGAAAGTAGTAGTTCTACTCAATAAACTTGGTTTCTTGTGGCTGCCACAAACTAGGTTGAATTGGTTGAGTTGATGAGACACTTATTGGAAAACTATAGAGCAAAATGTGCTACAGGATGTCTCTCCCACAAAAACAATAATAAACTTTCCCATGTTTTTATGATAGAACCAATTAGGAAATGACATTTATGACCCTGGAACAAAAACCGTGTTACCTAATGCAATTGCTAATATTGAGCGGTCAGTGTTCGGAGACTCTGCCAATATTTCCTGTCTGTAGAGTATTGCAAAACTTTCTACACAACTAAAATAATAAATGTTGGTAAGTTTATACTGTCAGAAATATTAAAAATTTACTGGGTATTTTTGATTACAAGCGAGTCAAGCACTGAAAGAGTTAGTATACCTGTTAGAATCAGTGAGCAAAAGCTAGTGTTCTTCCGAGGAGAGCAAGTAGGCTGAAGAATGTTAAATAGTGAGCCAAAGCTAGTGTTGTCCTGACAAGTGTGAGGTAAACCTCAGTGTGAGAGAAGCCTTGTGTGAGAAAGCTCCAGTATGAAGGCTGCTGTGTATAAAGCTACTATGTATTTACAAGGGTTGGAACTTTAATAATGGCAACTATTCATTTACATATAATACAAAAGTGATGCATACCACCAAGTTTTACAGTCCTTCAATATAGTTGCCAGCATTGTGTACAACCCGTTTCCAATGATGTGGAAGCTGTAGGGCATCTACTGCAGGGCCTGTTCTGTCGATAGTTTGAATGGAGCGGTCTACTGCCGCAAGAATCTCTGGAACACTTCTGAAGCGAATGCCACAAAGTGGTTCCTTCATCTTAGGAATTAAGTCAAAGTCACAGGGAGTATGGTGGATGATACAGCACTTCCCAGCCCCATCAATCGAGCAAATCAGCCACAGCTTATGTTGCACGTGGCCGAGCATTGTCATGCAAAATGATAGGGGCATTCTGCAGAAAGTGTCGCCATTTTTTTTCTCAAAGCTGGTCTGACAATGTTCCAAATACTGCGCACTGATGGTCTGATGTGGGGAAATGATATGCGTTAGGATGACACCATCAGTCGTACACGAGAATCACAACTTCTGGGGTTCTGACAAAATGTCAAACTTTGTGGTGACCCGTAATGACACCATTCATTCGATTGGCGTTTCAGTTCTGGCTGGTATAAAGATTTCAATATAATATCCCACCAGTTGACGCCACTATAAAGAAATTTTTGTAATATCACAGCACAAGCCACCGGTATAAAGGAATCAAGCCCCAGCTGATCTATATTATGGTAGCGATATGGTGTTATATATTATATGTAATGGTAGAGTGCAAAGTACTTGTCTTATATTTATATGCTGCCACCAACCCAAGCTGTCTTAGGATTTTTGAAATGCCGCTCTGAGGTAAACCTTTCCCTCTTCTGCCACCACTGCCCTTCCTTTTACTCCAAAGGATTGTCAGGGTTAGAGTTATTTTTGTGATATCAGGATGTTGAACTGCCTGGAATTTCTACTCGAGGATTACTGGTAAAATGAGTAACGATAGAGGCTTCTTAAAAGTCAAACAGAGAAAAGATTTATAAAAAACAGACAACTGATTTCTTCTTTTAAGAGGCACAAAAGCTTGACTTGTTACTATAGCACAATATCTTAATGGTTGATTAAAAAGAGTTTCTTGGCTTGGTTACAAACAGAGCTTATCTCAGAGATATAACTACTGGCTACAAAAAAAAAAAAAAATCCTCACTCTACTCCAGCGAAATAGCAATGAGTTCTTGACTAACCTACCCCAGGCTGTCTTCAGAATAATTAGCTAACTCTCCCCAGAGTCCTTACAGCTAACTTACTCAAACTAGAGAGCAAATCCCTTGTGTTGTCTCCCACAAGTAATCAGGATGCTGCCTGACCTTTCTTGTCAGCTATTCAGCCCTGCCCTGACACAACACTCTCTCATAAATACCCAGCCTCCAAACCACTTTTTCTCCCTCCAGTTCCCAAATCTCTTCTCTCTCAGAAGCTGAAATCTTTTTCCCTCCCAAGACTTGGCTCCTCATCCTCTGCTCTAGCCAATCCCAGAAGACCTCCAACTCCTCCCATCTTCTATCTATCTTCCCTCAAGATGGCCGCTTTACTGGCAGATATAAAGATCAGATAAATCAAATCTCTGTATCCTTAAATCAGATCTCACTCGCTGCCACCAATTATAATATACCGGATCACTAATGGATCCCACTACCTGCCAAATTAAATAATAAAGCTTCACAGACCAGTTATGTATGCTGTAAAACAATATAATGGATCCAATCAATCCACTAACAATATGTAGAGCAGCCACCAATTGTCAAGGGTTAACCAAATTTTAAAAGGCTTATTTACTTTGAAAGGAACTATTATCAGCCATAGCAGAGCACCTGATGAACCAGCCTGGACACAGCATATTATTTGAGAACACAGAAATGCTGGACCACACCAACAACCACCATGTCAGACTACACAGAGAAGCCATTGAAATCCACAAGCATGTGGACAATTTCAACAGAAAGGAAGAGACCATGAAAATGAACAAAATCTGGCTACCAGTATTAAAAAACTCTAAAATTACAACAGCAAAACAGCATAGACATCTAACAAACAAGGACATCTACAGTATATTCTGGCGTATAAGACTACTTTTTCACCCAAGAAAATCTTTTCAAAAGCCAGGGGTCGTCTTATACGCAGGTGTAGTCTTATGCATGGGAGTCGTCTTAACTCTATATTTTAACTGGAAAAGTTGGGGGTCGTCTTATATGCCGGAATATACGGTAATCACCTCTCAACAAAAGATTTTCCCAGGCTCAGCCAGGCCTTCAAATGCTAATGAAGGCGATCAGTTGAAACATTCACACCTAGCTGCAGCAGAGAAGAGCTCTTTGCCCCACCCCAGCCATTCCACAGATATATAAACTCATTGTCCTAATTCCAACAGACCTCACTACCTCTGAGGATGCTTGCCATAGATGCAGGCGAAATGCCTCTAGAACATGGCCCTATAGCCCGAAAAAACCCACAGGAACCTAGTGATTCCAGCCATGAAAACCTTCGACAATACATTCAACTATTCTTATGTTTAACGGGGAGAAATATTAACTGTAAGTTTTTACTGTATAGGGGAGGGGGGGAGGGGCAGGGCCAGTGTCATAAAATGTCTTCTTTTAATTCTAGAAGGTTCCGAAGCTGTACTGCGCAGGCGCAGGAATACCATGTGTGCAATTCATAGTTGACTACGACAGGAAAAAACCACGTAACACACTTCTTTGTGATACAATGCTGTTGAGTTCTTCAGAGAAGTTATATTCTTATCTAATATATCCACACACAGTCTGTGGTAGTGTGAAAATAGAATAGAACTTTATTAAACAATCTTGAAAAAAAATATATTTCAGGCACAAAAAAACCTTGTCGGTTGCATTCAATAGTACAGTGCTTGGATTCAGTTACGGTCACAACTTTAAACTGGGAATTTACTTTCTCCTCAAAATAGATTTCTTTACTACAAACAGCCCAATACACAGGGTCTGCCTAGAAAATAGTCCTTTCTCTGAAGTAACTATCTAAAATCTATTTTCAAGTTAAACTTCTCACTAACTCTTCACTGCTCTCCTTCAACTACAACTGCTCTCTCTAACTCTTCATTCCAACTCCTCTCTAGCACACAAGCCTCACTCTCCTTTTAAAACACTACTTTTTTCCTCTCAGCTTCTCCTAAACACCCCCCCCCCCTTTCTCTACACCAATCCTGGCCATTCCCTGCTGTCTAATGCCTAGGACACGCCCCCCTGCTCTGAACTACACTCAAGATGGTGTCTCCCTTCTCCAAAATGGCCGCTGATGCTTCGCCTTGCCCATTCCCTATCTTTCTAGTCTTACAGGCTTTTCCTGGCTGTAACTAAGGTAAGGGTTCTTCACAGCAGACACTCTCAAAATGGAGGTTGTCCTCCTGTCTTCTACTCTGGCCTATTAGGCAAGAATCATTACACACCCCTAGTGCTGCATCACTGCACTTGTTTCCCCAAATTCAAAATACTCAGCGACAGGCTTCCACAATAACACCTTACATGCTACCACAATATCTTAATGAACTGAGGACTCTGAAACGTCTTCTCTGAACTTTGCTGTCATATTTCCTCAGATCTCTCAAAAGACATCCTCTCTTCTCATTCTCGTCGCCATGAACCTTGCACCTGAAAGGCAAAGAGATGTATCCTCAGCACAGTGCATTGGAGGAGGGAGTCAGAAAAATCTTGACCTGCTTAGGGCGTTAAGCCATGGTTAGATTCACTTTCTCATGGATACAAACATCAAAGGTCTAAATTGCATATGAGAAATAAAACAATCAGGTTTGGTCAGCCTTCAATGAAAAACAAATACACGTAAAACCTTATGCAGACCACCAACTGAAAGTGGTCTTTCAAAATGCCTCCAGGGATGAGTTTAGAAGAGAGGTCCTCAAACTTTTTAAACAGAGGGCCAGGTCACAGTGTCTCAAACTGTTGGAGGGCCAGATTATAATTTGAAAAAATGCATGAATGAATTACTATGCACACTGCACATATCTTACTTGTAGTGCAAAAACACATAAAAGCAATACAATAATTAAAAAGAACAATTTAAACAAATATAAATTTATTATATTATGTTCCAATGTGCCTTCCGAGAATAAGGACTCCCAAGCAATATGTCCCAAATGCACTTTACGAGAGAGTTAGTACTGTCTGCACACCCACCTATTGTTAGAACATCCAACCTATTTCCCTGGACATGCCCAGCATTTTAAAATTTTAATTCTTACATTTGGCCCTGCCACAGGTTTTTCATTGCGTCATGTCATTATTGTATTGTTTTTGCTTTGTTATGAGTTATTTATTGTTGTATTGTTGTTGTTATGTTTATGATGTATTTGGGCTCGGCCTCTTGTAAGCCACACTGAGTCCTGCTGGAGATGGTAGCAGGGTATAAATAAAGGTTTATTATTATTAGTAGTAGTATTAGTATTTCAATATGAAGTGTGGGCCTGCTTTTGACTGCTGAGATAGGATTGTTGTGTGCTTTCAAGTTGTTTCAGACTTAGGTTGACCCTGAGTGAGGGCTGGGTAAATGACCTTGGAGGGCCGCATCCAGCCCTCGGGCCTTAGTTTGCAGACCCCTGGTTTAGAACAATTTGACAAACACTATCAGTGGTTCTCGACCTGTGGGTCACCAGATGTTTTGGCCTTCAACTCCCAGAAATAATAGTAATAACAACACTTTATTTGTACCCCGCTACCATCTCCCCATGGGACTCAGTGCAGCTTACATGAGGCCGAGCCCAAACACAACAATACAAGCAATAACAACACAGTACAAGCAATTAAAAACAACATAGACAATAAGATACACAACATTATCAAAAAACCAACACATAATTAAAAACAGTGGGAAGGCCAAATGTAGAGTTAAAATTGGAAAAAATGCTGGGACATGAACGGAAGGTGATACTGGTGTTTGTGGAAGGGCATACGAACAGACTTAGAGAAAGGTAAAGTGCTTTGGAGGACAAAGTGCTATGGGTCCTTATTCCGGGAAGGCAGACTGGAACAGCCACATCTTCAAGCTCCTCCTGAAGACCGCCAAGGTTGGAGCCTGTCTGATGTCTTTAGGGAGTGAGTTCCAGAAATCCGAACAGCTGGTAAACTGCCTGGGATTTCTGGGAGTTGTGGGGCAAAACACCTGAGGACCCATAGGTCGAGAACCACTGATTGACGAAGTATGAATAATAATAATAATAATAAGAAGAAGAAGAAGAAATTACCTGCCCACCTTTGCAGTTTGAGGTGGGATACACGATAAAACAGAACACTATTTAAAAAAAAACATGCAGTGTCTACATAGAAAGGATTAGAAGGCCTCAGTGGGGAAATCCACCCCATAAGAAGGTAAGCAATTAATAATTAATAATATTTATTATTATTATTATTATTAACTTTATTTGTACCCCGCTAACATCTCCCGAAGGACTCGGTGCGGCTTACAAAGGCCAAGGCCCTCAATAAAACAACAGCATAACAAAACAACAATAAAACTCAAAAAGCAAACCAATAAACATTAATTAATAATGATTTATATTTTGGAACCACGATGTGTGCTTGCACCTTGCTCTGAGGCTGAGACACTGTGACTGCCAGGAAAAGACCCAGCATGAGGCCTTGATTGAGACAGAAAGATCACAGTCTTGAACCTCTTCACTAATCAAGGAAACCATCAGTGTATTACAACTTATTTTAAATGGCGAAATGATGATAAAAGTCAAGCTGAGAGAGTGACTCAATGTCAAAAAAGCGTGACCAATGTAGGCATTTATTTAAAAGTGAATTGCCTGCATAATGAGCAGCAGCTTAAAGAGCTGTTTAGTCTCCAGAAGAGAAGGCTGAGATGGGATATGAAAACCATGTGTAACTATCTGAAGGGCTATCAAAAGGAAGAGGGAAAGGGCCTTGTTCTCTGCTGCAGTGGAGACTGGGACTTGATGGAGCCAGGGGTTCGAATCACAGGAAAGGAGATTCCACCTGAACACTAGGAAGAAAGTCTTGACTATAAAGCTGTTCAGCAGTGGAACTCTCTGCTTCAAAGTCCCCTGGCTTTGGAATGCCTTCCCAAGGGAGATCAGGGTACCCTTCAAATTTTCTGCACACAATTAAAGACCTGGCTTTTCTGACAAGCCTTCGACCATGTTTAGATTCTCCAATAATATAAAAGGTAAAGTTTTTCCCTTGACATTAACTCCAGTCATGTTTGACTTTGGGGGTTGCTGCTCATCTCCATTTCGAAGCCGAAAAGCCAGCGTTGTCCATAGACACCTCCAAGGTCTTGTGGCCGGTATGACCACAGGGAGATTTATTTATTTGGATGCTTTTAAACAGAGGCTGGGGGGGGGGGGGGGAATCTATTAATAATAATAATAATAATAATAATAATATCAGTTGAAACATTCACACCTAGCTCCAGCAGAGAAGAGCTCTTTGCCCCACCCCAGCCATTCCACAGATATATAAACCCATTTTCCTAACTCCAACAGACCTCACTACATCTGAGGATGCTTGCCATAGATGCAGGCAAACCGTCAGGAGAAAATGCCTCTAAGAACATGGCCATATAGCCTGAAAAACCCCACAAGAACATAATAATAATAATAATAATAAATCCCACTTTTCTCCCTCACAGGACCCAAAGTGGCTGACAACATATTAAAATCATGTAAACAACAATCCAGATACATCAATAATAAATATAAAACATAACAATTTAAAACAACAATATACATTTACATTTTTGTGGCATTAAGGGAAGTTTGATTGTACTTTTCCTGCCTGGCAAAATAAAGGGGGGCTGCACTGGATGAACTCAGGGGTCCCTTCCAATTCTGTAAATCCTATCCCAGTTATATCCTACCTTGTTCACGTCAGCATTATTTTTAATTTTTAATCTATTACATTTGGCCTGGCCATTGGTTTTAAATGCTTATATGTCACTGTTGATTGGTTATTGCCTTTTTTGTTTATGTGATTTATATGATTTGTATTGTATTGATTGTTTTATTGATGTTTTGTTTATTGATTGTGGACTTGGCCTCATGTAAGCTGCACCGAGTCCCTTGGGGAGATGGTAGCGGTGTACAAATAAAGACTCTGGAGCCATCTAAAGTGTATGCCAATATTTCCTGATGTAGAGTATTGCAAAACTTTTTACACAACTAAAATAATAAATGTTGGGAAGTTTATACTGTCAGAAATATTAAAAATTAAAATTAAATATTAATAATTTAAAAAGCACTGAAAGAGTTAGCATGCGTTAGAATCAGTAAGCAAAAGCTAGTGTTGTCCTGAGGAAAGCGAGTAGGCTGAAGAATGTTAAAAGTTAGTGAGCCAAAGCTAGTGGATTTACAGAGAGGCCACATGACCTTGGAGATGTCTATGGACAACGCTGGCTCTTTGGCTTAGAAATGGAGATGAGCACCACACCCCAGAGTCAGACATGACTGGACTTAATGTCAGGGGACTACCTTTACCTTTTTTTTTTTTTACTAATGCAATACAATATAATACTAGTAATAATAATTCAATATTATAATTATAATTATATATTTATATTACATGTAATATTACTAATAATATTACAATATAATGGTATAGTGCAATATAGTAATATATACTGATATTGTACTATGCTAATAATATAATATATTGTATGAAAATATATATTGTAAGCCGCTCTGAGTCCCCTTCGGGGTGAGAAAGGCGGCATATAAATGCCGTAAATAAATAAATGGTATTACTAGTCTTTGCTATTCTTTGAAATATTTTTTTAAAATAATTTTTATTGAGGGGTTTTTTTTACAGTGGGGAGAATTACAGAGACAGACTTGGAAATAAACAAAGAAAAACTTCTCAACTACCTAATAACTGCAGCCCGTATCTGCTATGCGAGATTTTGGAGAACTAAGGAGATCCCTACACAGGAACAGTGGTTACTTAAGATAGCTGACATGAACATGGACAGATTGACCCACCTGATAAAGGCGAATCAAAAGATGAAGATAACAAGAACAGATTGGTCCCCAGTAAGAAACTACTTAATTCAAAAAAACTATAAATGGATGATAAAAATATAAAAAACAAGCCAAAATACAAAAATACTACAACAAGGTAAGATGCAAGCGGGTCAGCCACCTACTATTTCAATAACCAAACAAAGAGACCAGAAGCCAAAGATGGAGATGACTAGTCTTTGCTTTTCTTGACATAAGAGACACATACCTAGGACTTCCCGGTTTCTCCTTCTGCAGCTCTTATGCGTGTTGCTCATTCTATCTCAGCCCATACTGTGTCCCAGGGGCCATATCATCTTAGAGGCAAGGAATGGGCCATCCTGCAACAACAAAGAGAGGTATGAATGATCCTGCCGACCCAAGTTACCCAAACCCCGCCACCATTCCCCCCAGAAGCACACTCATCCACTTGGGCTTGCCGATTTAATCAAGTTTCAAGCTAACCGTTTAGTTTTGAGAGGTGGAAGGTTCACTGGAATGAACTGGAATGGCTTAGTGACAAGTCTCGTATGGCTTATGGATTCTTATTTTCCTTTCCAATGGTGCTCTTTCATGGTAAATCCATTAGCTTGACTGGCAAAATATGGCTTTTTTGGAGGATTACAGTAGAACTTTAGTTGGAGATCTTCGAGTTTTACTACATTTGCAAGCACATCTTTGGAATTTCCCAGCTGCCCCTGGGTCATAACAACTGGTTCTGCTATTTGCGCCAGAACTCCCCAGACAAAAGACTATATACATAAAGGGGGAAAAAGTGGAAGAAAAGCCAGGCATCTAAACATCAGATTTGCATTACGGCTTGGCTTGACATTAAGTTGGTATAGACTTTGGCCAATTAAGCCATTTCTGATTAGTTTTTTAAAAAAATATAGTACAGGATGCCTTTTACTTTAAAAAAGTATCTTCCTTTGATAAACAATGGGCAAAAAAAAGCCATCCCTCCCAACCATTTAATGAAAAACTGGTCTAAAGTGAGCGGATTTCTTAGGATGACTTTTCAAAGGTTATGTGCCATACACACTTTCATCCAAGACATGGTTAGGTTGAATTTAGAAGGCTATCCAGCACAGTTTTTTCCATTGAGTGCTGCTTTACAATCTAGATAGAACTTCGGTTGTTATGACGGACAGTATTATGGACGGCATTTTTTTTTTTTGGTTTCACGTTTTGACTTAGACTGAAAAACTAGTTTGCTTTTGCTTACCATCTTTGCTGTTTTCACACAGGCATTGGGTGCTTTAAATCTGTGGTGGAATGCTGAAAGTTTTCACTTGTTACTATTGAAGCCATAAGCCTTTCAGAGGCTGGAGAGAGAAAGACTTCTTTGCTTAGCGCTATTTTCTCCATTTTGCCTTTGGGCGTTCAAAGCTGTTCCTTTAAAAATGAGACACTACAGGGTTGCAAAAATTGGAAACAGTAAGAGCAAGTATCGTTTTGTTTGTGCAGCTTCTTTGCATGGACCTGGTCAAACCTCGTACTTACAGAACTCTGTAGCATTCCTGGCTACAGGTTCGACACGTTACTGGGGAGACCGAGGTTGTTGCAAATTCCCAAATGAAACAGGTGAGGTACCATTGTACAGCCATTTGTTGGATATTACAGGGTTGCAAAAATTGGAAACAGTAAGGGCAAGTACCGTTTGTGCAGCTTCTTTGCATGGACCTGGTCAAACCTCGTACTTACAGAACTCTGTAGCATTCCTGGCTACAGGTTCGACATGTTACTGGGGAGACCGAGGTTGTTGCAAATTCCCAAATGAAACAGGTGAAAAGGTACCATTGTATAGCCATTTGTTGGATACTACAGGGTTGCAAAAATTTGAAACAGTAAGGGCAAGTACCGTTTCTGCAGCTTCTTTGCATGGACCTGGTCAAACCTCGTACTTACAGAACTCTGTAGCATTCCTGGCTACAGGTTCAACACGTTATTGGGGAGAGCGAGGTTGTTGCAAATTCCCAAATGAAACAGGTGGAAAGGTACCATGTACAGCCAGCAATTATCCATTTGTTGGATACTACAGGGTTGCAAAAATTGGAAACAGTAAGGGTAAGTACCGTTTGTGCAGCTTCTTTGCATGGACCCTATCAAACCTCGTACTTACATAACTCTGTAGCATTTCTGGCTACAGGTTCGACACGTTACTGGGGTGCTGAGGTTGTTGCAAATTCCCAAATGAAAGAGGTAGAAAGGTACCATGTACATTCAGCAATTATCCATTTGTCGTTCTGATTAAATGACTGAATGGTATCTTGATTTTTTTTTTTTTAAAACACACAAGACTGGTAAAATTTGTGTTAACTAGGAGAACTGTGTGCACTTCAGGATTACAAGAGCACATTTAAACCTTTTCTGAGTTTGGCACACATCCCCAAAACACCACCCTCCATTAACTAAACATGGTTTTGGCCTCGAAAGAAGGCACTTTTCTCATGAGTAGAGTGATCCATGGCCATTTTAGATGGCTCTGCGTCGTATGGGGAGGAGGCTTTTAGGGCTTTGCCGGTCTCATTGATGAGGTGAGAAGCGTGGCATTTTTCAGGGTTAACGTTTTACTCGGAAAAAGGTTACAACACTAGTAGGTACACAGGCTAAAAAGGTCATACATTAACATTGGCTTATTAACAATTTTGAAATGAAATTAAAACATGTTTACGTTTTCCTCACCAAAAAAAAATACCGATCAGTAATGGAAGGGAACTTTTAACAAGCAACAATAAAAAAGGAGTAAAAACAATGCGTCGGTAGTCCTCTTGGGAGTGAAGGTAAAACTTCCACGCTCGTTTTTTGTTGAAGGAACAAAAAAAAAATGATATATGACTGATTTGGTCCAAAGTTTTGTTGCCGGGGTTCCTTTCAGTATCGGCTTCGGCCCCCGCCCCTGTCGGAGCGGCTCCCTCCGCGGCCTCCGCCCCTGGGGCCCCCACGGCTGGAGTTGCTGTAGGAATCGCGGGGAGGTGGGTAGCCCCTTTCCATGGAGGGGGGCAGGCCTCGGTCTTGCCTCCCGACCCGGTCACGGCCGCTTGAGTAGACATCGCTCCTGCTGCTTGAGTAACTGTCCCGGCTCCCGCCGTACCCATCTCGGGCGCTCCCGTAATCATCATAGCGACTGCTTCCACCATAAGATGGCGGGGGGCCTCGTGCAGGTGGAGCACTACGTGAGTTACCTGCAGGTTCAATGGTCAGGTAATAGGGCAACACTATAAATCATATCACCACAATTCTCTTTTTTTACATCTGTGTTTTTTTTAAAGTACTGAATCAATGGCTTCTCTGTTAACTCTTTTTTGTTCTAAGATTTTAAATATTATATCTCACATCTTGGGGGCATTTGGGAGTATCAGGCAGTGAACGAAACAAATAAGCTGTTTGAAGACGCTGGTTTGTTTGCTTTTTCTCAAGGCAGCAGCTCTTTTTGGGGTTTATTCCAGAACAGCTTGCTATTTTACAGAAGAAATTCAGCCATTTTTTTCCAGTGATAGATGCAATTCAGAATGGTTGAACTTTTTTGCTTCCTTAGGTTATAGGAACTGTAATTCAATCGTTTTGTTAAAAAAAATAAGGTAACAATGTTTTCTCACTGCAGTGGGCAAGCCCAGCATACTATTCCCCCCTTTAAATAAAAGCAGTCTAGCAAGTGAAACATGAGAGATACTTGCTTATATTCTCTAAAGCCCACAAAATAACCACTTACCATAACTCTCATAAGAATCTCGGTAAGAGCCTCCGCTCGGGTGATCCGAGTAATCTCGATCACGGCCTCCATAGCCATCCCGATCATTGTAAGAGGAGTAGCTGCTGGGATTTAAATATTAGATCAAGACTGATTTTTAAGGCCATCTTTTCTTTAGAGAAGAAACTAACAAAACCGTCCCTAAGAAAACACTATGAATTTCATGGAGTCAGATGGACAGCTAGAACGTTCACACACGCCAAGGCGTTCTTCCGAAAAATGATGTGGCTCCCTTCCAGATAGATTAAGGGTTAAATTGTTCCTCTGTCCCACTGTACTCCAGGTTTTTTTTGTTTTGTTTATTTTTATACCCCGCCAACCATCTCTCTTACAATTAAAACACATGTAAAACACTTCAACTAATTTTTTTTTTTTGGTCGTGTCAGGAGCGACTTGAGAAACTGCAAGTCGCTTCTGGTGTGAGAGAATTGGCCGTCTGCAAGAACGTTGTCCAGGGGATGCCCGGATGATTTGATGTTTATCATCATCCTTGGGAAGCTTCTCTCATGTCCCTGCATGAGGAGCTGGAGCTGATAGAGGGAGCTCATCCGCCTCTACCCAGATTCGAACCTGCGGTCTTCAGTCCTGCCAGCACAGGGGTTTAACCCACTGCGCCACTGTGGGCTCCTGTAGCATCGCCTAAATCAGTAGTTCTCAACCGGTAGGTCCCTAGGTTTTTTGGCCTATAACCGCCAGAAATTTCAGCCAGTTTATCAGTTTGTTTTTTTTTTTTGTCATGTCAGGAGCAACTGCTCCTGTTGTGAGAGAATTGGCCGTCTGCAAGGACGGTGCCCAGGGGACGCCCGGATGATTTTTGATAGTTTTCTCATCCTTGTGGGAGGCTTCTCTCATGTCCCCGCATGAGGAGCTGGAGCTGATAGAGGGAGCTCATCCGCCTCTCCCCGGATTCGAACCTGCAACCTGTCCTGCCGGCACAAGAAACAATCAGGTCCAGGTAATCACCTCCCAACAAAGGATCCCCCCAGGCAGGAAGCAGCCACACCATGAAACTGCCAGGCCATTACATGCTAATCGAAGTGGTCAATTCAAACATTCACACCTACTTCTAACAGACAAGAGTTCTTCCTCCCACCCTGGACATTCCAGATATATAAAACCAATTTTCCAAGTTTCAAACAAACCTCACAACCTCTGAGGTTGCCTGCCATAGATGCTGGCAAAATATCAAAAGAAAATGCTTCTGGAACATGGCCATACAGCCCAGAAAACTCACAGCACCCCAGTTTACCAGCTGTTAGGATTTCTGGGAGTTGGAAGGCCAAAACAGCTGGGGACCCACAGGCTGAAAACCACTGGTCTAAATACATGTGCTATATTGTACCTGTATATTTATTTGTGCCCCAATTTCTTTATAAATACTGCTAAGCTCCTTTGTCAAGCATAATGTACATAAACAGTGAATTCATAAACACACAGTAACAAATGTATCCTCACTGAAATATGCCCTATATCTTTCAGACGATTGGACTTGTGACATTTCATCGAAGATGTTTTCTAACATGAACCACCATGAAAGGCAATAAAGATTAAGTGGAGCTCCCCTCATTCCATAACTTGATGTCCAACTGCCAATGCAGTTATATTACTTTAATTGTTTTCTGATTAATATAGTAATTATAACAACAATGCTTTGACTCTTTATGCTTATACTCGAGTACATATAGCAGTTAAAATATATCACAATTATCTATCTACCTCTCTCTCATGTATCTGTATTTCTATTTTTCAAGGTATCTCCAGGGAGCACTGTGACTCCTGCCAATGATGGATCTGGACCAAACCACCTTAGACTCAAGTTGGGGTTTGGGGGCAACGAAAGATGATAATGGGAGTTATAGTTTATCCATATGCGAAGAGCACTGTGAACCCCACCAATAGTGGATTTGGAGCAAACCTGGCACAGAAAACCACCATGACCAATGTTCAGTACAGGTATGGTTTGGGGAGCAATGGTAGAGGATGATGGCAGTTATAGTTTACCCATATGCAAAGAGCAATGTGAACCCCACCAGTGATGGATTTGGACCAAACCTGGCACAGAAAACCATGACCAATGTTAAGTACAGGCATGGTTTGTTTTGTTTTTTTTTGGGGGGGGGGTAGTATTTTTTACTTGATGTTACGGTCTGTTTTGTATGTACTTTATTTTATTTTACCTTTTTGTAATTGCTTGGGCATGGCCCCATGGTAGCCACCCTGAATCCCTTTGGGGAGATGGTGGTGGGGTACAAAAAAAATTATTGTTGTTGTTATGGGAGTTACAGTTCACCCATGTGGCAAGTGCACTGCGATCAATCAAAGATGGATCTGGACCAAACTTGGCACACAGATACAACACGACCAACTTTAAATACTGGTGGGGTTTGGTGGCAATGACGAATGATGATGGGCATTGTAGTTTACCCACATCCTTATTGATTTTCATAAAATCCAATAATGAAGTGACTTTTTCTAATACACCTTATTCAGACATTGCGGGGTACCCAAGCTAGTACTAAAACATTCCATAAAAGCACATATTAAAACATACATACATGAAACAAATATTAAAACACATGTAAATAAACTTTGATATGATTGAGTGCCAGCGTGCATACATGATCTTTCCTATATTAATTTATTCCCACAACATGTTATCTCATCTTTTTTAAAAAGAAAAAAGAAAACTCTACCAAAATCTATTAAATACAATTTTATAGCTACATGACTTCTCTACGTTATCCAGTCTTACTTAAATATCAACCAATCACAGATCAGTTACTGGCATCACTTTTTTTTTGGTTCCATCTCATTATTAGCAACTAAGCTGTACCCGCCACGCGTTGCTGTGGCCAACCTTCCTTCCCTCTTTCCCTTTCCTTAATTCTCTTCTTTCTTCCATCTCTGTTTCTTTCCTCCCTTTCTCTGCTCTTTGGTTACATCCTTCCTTCTCTTCTTCCTTCCCTCCCTATCTTTCGTTCCTTCTCTCCTTCTTTCACTCTCTCCTTTCACTTTATCTCCTTCTCTCCTTCCTTGCTTCTCTACCTTTCTTTCTTTCTTTCCCTCCATACTTCTCTGCTTCCTTCCTTTCCCCTTCTTGGCTGTCCCATTTAATATTGTATTTATATCTTACAAAGAAAGAAGGAAAGAAAGGAGGAAGGAAGGAAGGAAAAAGGGAGGGAGGGAGAGAGAGAAGGAATGAAAAGAAAGGAGGGACAGGAAAGAAGGAAGGGAGGGAAGAGAAGGAGAATGAAGGAGAAGGGAGGGAAAGGAAAGAGGGGGATGAAAAAAGGAGGGAGGGAAGGAAATGAAAGGGACAAAAATAAAGAAAGGGAAAAAAGGAGGAAAGGGAGGGAGGGAGGAGGGGAAAGAAGGAAGGAGGGACAGGAAGGAAGGGAAGGAGGGAAAGGGAGGAAGGAAGGAGAGGGAGGAAAGAAGGGAAGGGAGTGAGGGAGAGAAGGAAGGTCCTTCACTCAAGCACCATCGACCTTCCTCGCCTTCTCCTCCCCTTCTTCCTTGCCTGGGGGCTCCACTGCTGCTGCCGTCCCTTCCTCTTCCAAAAGGGAAAGGAGGAGGAGGAGACTGCCCTCCTGACATTGCAGGGAAAGAGAAGGGGCTCCATGCGGCAAGCCTCCACCTCCACGGTGCTTGTGTGTGTGGCCGTGCATGCATGCCTGGCTCCTCATACTTTAAAGGCCGGCTGTTTCCCTGCGAGGAGGGGGCATGGCCATGGGTCTCTTTGTAGACCTACAGTTTAGAAGTCCTTTTTGCTTTTTGTTTTCGTTAATTTTTTTTGAGTGAAGGACATACATTGGTCTGAGAGGTGTATCATGTCCAAATTTGGTGTCAATTCCCCCAGTAGTTTTTGATTTCTGTTAATCCCACAAACGAACATTACATTTTTATTTATATAGATGTATTTAAAAGAACACAAAGGTCCAGATACCTGTAACCTCTTGAGGGATACTCATCGCGAGAACTGGAGTGGCCGTAATCACGGTAGGCATAATCCCTTGGGGGTGGAGCATAATCACGGGTGTCCCTGGAATTCGGGTAGTCTCGACTCGAATAACTAAGGAGGTAAAGATGACATTACTTTGAATACTCAAAAGCACAGTGACAGAAAATTCAAGAATATCGCAGGTTCTCAATCAGATAACCTTCAACAGGATCAGAGCATACCTGTCTTTAGTACTATAGCCATCATCTCTAGGAGACAAGTAGACATCCCTTCGTGATGGAAGCGGCTCTCTGCGTGGAGGTCCGTAACTGTCTCTGCCACGTGACAGGGGCGCTGAAGATGAGCACAAAATGAAAAAAAATGTGAAACCAATGTGTTTTACCAAGCTACAAAAACACAGTGGACCAATACATTGCATGACAGAGGGAAAGTAATACATCTGCTATATCAGCAAGTTGATGAAGCAGAAAGGCTAATCAAAGGGAGATAAAAATCACTGCAAATGAAAGAGACATATTGGATAGGGACTACTTTGTTCATGTTCTGTGACAAAGGACTTGTTTAACTGTGAATAAGCATGTGATTTTTTTTCATGGCATAGTGTGTGGGGCAGTGGTTCTCAACCTTCGTAATGTTGCGACTCCTTAATACAATTCCTCATCTTGTGGTGACCCCCCAACTATAACATTATTTTTGTTGCTACTTCATAAATGTAATTTTGCTACTGTTATGAATTGTAACGTATATCTGATATACAGGATGTATGAGGGTGGGTCAAAACGTTTTGCCTCCTGTATCATAAAAACATTTGAAATGAGCATAGAACAGCAGAAATTGCTACAGATCATAGCCTGAACTATCTTCTACACCAGTGGTTCTCAACCTTCCTAATGCCGCAACCCCTTAATAGAGTTCCTCATGTTGTGGTCACCCCCAACCATAAAATTATTTTCCTTGCTACTTCATAACTGTAATTTTGCTAGTGTTATGGATTTATTTATTTATTTACTGTATTTGTATACCGCTCTTCTCAGCCCTCAGGGCAACTCAGAGCGGTTCACAATAGCAAATACAATAGTTAAACATGATCAAGACAGTTAAGAACAATTTAAAAGAATAACATTGTAACAATCAATAAACATCATAACATCTTTTGTGATGTAAATATCTGATATTCAGGATGTATCTTCATTCACTGGACCAAACTTTGCACAAATACCCGAAAAGCCCATATTTGAATACTGGTGGGTTTGGGGAGGGTGGTGTTGATTTTGTCATTTGGGAGTTGTAGTTTATCGTTCACTTACAACCAAAGAGCATTCTGAAGTCCACCAACGATAGAATTGAGCCGAACTTGGCACACTGAACTCCCATGACCAACAGAAAATACTGGAAGGGTTTGGTGAGTATTGACCTTGAAGGTGGTTTGCCTAAATCCAGAGAGCACTGTGGACTCAAACATTGATGGATCTGGACCAAACTTGGCATGAATACCGAGTATGCCCAAACATGAAAACTGGTGGAGTTTGGGGAAAATAGACCTTGACATATGGGAGTTGTACTAGTTGCTGGGATTTATAGTTCACCTTCAATCAAAGAGCGCTCTGAATCACACCGATAGAATTGGGCCAAACATCCCACACAGTACCCCCCCCCCCATAACTGACTGAAAATACTGGAGGGACTAGGGATGAACTAACAGTGATTTAGGGGAGATGTACACCTATATCTAGAGAACCCAAACGACTATGTCAAAGGGATTCTTAAGACCATCAGAAATATGTTTTTTCTAATGGTCTTTGACAACCCCTCTGAAACCCTCTTCTGACCCCCCCCCCCCCGGGTCCCGACCCTCAGGTTGCACAAAACTACAGTTCAAAATAGTCACCATCAATTTGTACACATTTGCACCATCATTTAACCCAGGCATCAAACCCATTCGGGAAAAATTCAGAGTTTTGATTTGTTACCCAGGATTTCAAACCTGGATTAACGTCATTCAATGTCAGACTACACAGAGAAGCCAAAGATCCTCTGAAAGACAACCAACATGGTTCCAGATTCAACAACTTGAAAGATTTAAAGGAAGAGAAGAGATCGCCAGCCTTCTCTGCCAAAGGGGTTCCTAAGACCATCATAAATATGTATTTTCTGATAGTCTTTGGCAACTCCTCTGAAGTCCCCCTTGTGACCCCCAGGCTGAGAAATGATTGTGTGGGGAGTGTGGTTTACTGGCAAGATTATGCAACAGCACCAAGGACTTGGGAATCTTTGGGTCTTTTAATTATCACATGCATTTGTGAGGTCTGTCCTGTCAATTCTGAGGAGAAAAGGATTCCCCCACCTTAATATAATGCTCTTGAAAGCAATGTTTCACTGTACAAAACTGAGAAGTCAGGAGTAGCAGAATCAGAGGCAACTACAAGCACTCAGAACTTGTGCACTTCTGCTACAGACAAACTGAAGAAGTAGCTGAGCTCTTCTTACTTAGCTTACACATTGAGAAGCCCTTGGGTATCAAGTGCTTGAGGAAAAAACCTTACCTCTGCCACCCATTCCACTGCTGCTACGCACAGGCCCTGAAGGAGTGGGTCTTTTAGGTGGTGGGCCTCCACTGCGGGGCGGTGGGCCTCTCTTCATGGGCAGAGGGCCTCTAGAGGAACCTAGGACAATGGCAATTCATAGGTCAGACTTCCAGTGCTATAACAACTTCAGCAAGCAAAGTGTCATGTAAAGGCACTCAAACAGAATTGAGAAGCACATTTGTTTAATATAAGGTTGCAGAGATCCAAAGAAAAATGACAAATGACTGAGAGGTAATTACTTGTAACAGTTTGCTGCATTTACAATTAAAATGTCTACAGAACATCTTTTAGCACAAAGGAGGCTTGTTTTTAAACTCTTCTCTTGTTCTTTGTTCGATTGGCTTTTTCTCATGTAAAACATAATGTGCTGATCACAATGTCTTACATAACTAATCCAAAACGACCCATTATTATTCTAGTCGAAACCCCAAAATCCAAGCAAGCAACAGACTATATACGCCTTCCGAACTAGCTCCTCTCCATGTGTTTGGAGCTTCAACCTCCACTAGACTAACTAACAAGAAAACTAATTCAGCCTGTTGAAAGATAAAAGAAAAATATTCCACTTTGGCTGCTCAATATTCCAAAGCTGTTTACTAATATGGATTTAAAGTGGTTAATTTTAAGTGGATATTCTGTGAACGTTCCAAGAAATATACTGTATATACTCGAGTATAAGCCGACCCAAATATAAGCCGAGGCGCTAATCTTAACTGGGAAAAACATATTGACTCGAGTATAAGCTGAGGGTGGGAAATGCATCCACTATGGATCAATTTCAAAATAAAAATTGATACCAATAAAATTACATTAATTGAGGCATCAATAGGCTAAATGTTTCTGAATATTTACATAAAACTGTAAGATAAGACTGTCCAACTCTTATTAAACCATTATTCTAACCTCCTTCAATGTAAATGTAGTTATTATTAAAATAATAAATATAATAAAAATAATATAAAATAATGAAAGTGCAATAAAAACGGTAATAGAGCAAAATAATAAATGTAGTAATAGGGTAAAATACTATAAATGTAAATATAATAGAGCAAAATAATAGAATAATAGAGCAAAATAATGTAAATATAATAGAGTAAAATAATAAATGTAATAAAATAATACTAATAACGGAGTAAAAGAATAAATATCCTTGACTCAAGTATAAGCCGAGGGGAGCTTTTTCAGCCTAAAAAAGGGGCTGAAAAACTAGGCTTATACTCGAGTATATACAGTAAACAGTTTAGAACTTGTGTACCCAAGAGTTGCAGGATTTCAACGTAAGAAACCGCAATTTGCCTGATCAAAAGAGGCCAAATGAGGAAGCAAATACTTTATCAGTTCTTTGTGTTGTTTAAGGAAGGCTGCAAAGTCTCCACACTCTTTAGCCAGATACAAGAGCTCAGTTAATGCAAGTACAGTTTTTACTCTTTTATTTGTTTATTTATTTGCTATACTTGTATACCGCTGTTTCTCAGCCTAGCCGGCGACTCAACGCGGTTTACAACAAAATACAACAATCAACAGTATACAATTTAAAACCATAAAAGCATAATACACAATATTCGCACATCAATAACAATCCAATGCATCTCATGACTAAAATCGTGATCCAGTTTCGTCGTCCATATTACCAATCCTTTAATCATTACATTCATTGCATCGAATTAACCAAATGCCTGTTCGAACATCCAGGTTTTTAATCTTCTACGGAACACCATCAGCGAGGGGGCTGATCTTACCTCCATGGGAAGGGCGTTCCATAGCCGAAGGAGATACAAACAGCAATCACCCCTCAAGTTCCCCCCCCCCCCCCCATAAGAACTGAACATTTGTATTGTGCCTTGTGCTCACCACCTCCATATGCTGCCCATGAGAATACAAACATACCCAAGTGACTCCCTCTGGAAGGAGGCCCCCGTGTTCCACTTCCGCCTCTTCCACCTCTAAGACCTCTTGGAGGACCTCTGCTCCTTGGAGGGGGTAAGGGCCCTCGTCTACCGGTTTCAAAGGTTGGCTTGGTAGCTTGTTCAACTTTAATAGCTTTTCCATCTAAAGACTGAACAAAGGAAATGCCTACATTCAGGATAGAGGCTCTCTAAAACCAGGTTTTCTAAGGCAGTTGTATTTTCTATCATGAAGTATGAAAATTGGTGTGACTCCTTGTAGAACAAACTGAACAACCAGCACTGGGACATTTTCAAAATGATACAGGCTAAAAGGGTCTGTAAGACAACTACTGTGAGACAATTCACAACTCTGTTTGCTCTTTCAGCCTCCTTTGTGAAATTCCTCATTGATTTTCATTCAAATCTTTTTCTGAACTACCTTTTCTGCACTAATATTAGCAGATGTTTTTGATTGGATGACTGCTTACTTTGAAAATTAAAATTGAAGCCTTGGACAGATATAGTAGTAAGTGGCAAAATATGTATCTGATGGTATTTCTCAAGACTTTAAGTAATAGCAGCCACAAGTATTTTTTAAGGCTAGGAATAAGGGATCAACCTGTTGTAGTAGAGCCTGTGAGTAACGTTTCAGACAGTAGTGTGGGTGCCAGAAGGGGAAACAGGGTTACTTGGGAGCAGGAATCTGATGAGCAGCAGAGAAAGAGGATCCGGGACATACTTGCAGCACCTACAGATAAGGAGTCATTTGAGGGATTCTCTGAGGAAGATGGGTCAATGAGTGAAGGAGAAGGAGACACCATGGATAGGACTAAGATAAGTGAAGTGCAAGCTATTTTTGAGGAGCCAACAACTAGCGATACCTTTATGGGGTTCTCTGGGGGTGAAGACTGGCAATCAGGGGATCCAACTGAGTCTTGGGGGGACCTAAGTCTTGACAGGAGATGGAGGAATTGGGAGGGAAACTCAAGGGAATTCACGTGATGAGCTGGGAGCAGCTGCGGGGGATTAGTGTGGGGTGGTCGTCACTTCATCTTCTGATGATGCTTTGTAGATAAAAGTGGGTTCAGGGGTGAGAGGTCTTTGCAGAAGGCAAGGTGTTGATGTGCGTTCGTGTGCTGTGTATTGGGAAAGATTCTTGTAGACTTGCTACTGCCTGTTTTGTGTTCAGCATTGGATTCGGATCTGCAGTTTGGACCTCCTGATCGTTTGTGTTTTTGACCCGGACTGGCTTCTCATGACTGTGGACTTCTCCCTACCTGGACTGGTTTGGCTAAGGACGCTGCTTCCGTGGAAACTGGAGCAACGCTGTTTTGGATTTCTCCCGCTTTGACCCTGGACTTCGGCTGACGACACTTCTCTTCCTGCAGATCCTCTTGTTAACCATTTGTGTACTGTGTCTTTTTGTTTTGTTTGATTTGTTGCTCTATACATCCAGTTAATCTGGATTATATTTCTGTTAACCTTTTTGGACCAGGTCTGGTTTGTTTCTTGAGTTTTGACGAGTGGCACTGCGTCCCTTTCCTTTTGTTTTAATAAACTCTGTTTTGAAGCCACTTTTGAGTCTGGCCCTTTAAGGCGTCTGTGATTCCAGAATGCCACCTAAGGTCTACCAACTCCAATGGTTTTTCTGTACAAAAAAAGCTATACTTCTAGTTTAGCAACATTTCAGAGAATACCACCACTATCGTATTTAAACGCCTTCCAGATTACATTACCTTCCAATGATTTTTACTTTGGAAAAACAGGCAAGATTATCAGATACTGGATAAACATACATTGTGTAATAATAAATCACCAAGTTTTCCTTATTGATGGAATAAAAACAACACTGGAGCAGAAGCCCAGAAGCCAAGCTCAGCTTCACAAGCTGCAATAAACAGAGTTCAACACATCAGTCTTCCTACCTTTCCATTCATATCTCTGGCAGCATCCTTGGCATCTACTGGGCTCTCAAAGGTGACAAAAGCAAAGCCTCTTGACTTGTTGGTTTCACGATCTTTCATGAGGAGAACTGAAAAGAGAAAGAAGTGTCAGTAAATTCCTAACCCATGGTGGCTCAACCCAGCTTTCACAAAGACCTGCTCAGAACTTCTTAGAGGACACATGAGCCCTATCACTTCAGCTGATCAAGGCTGTTACATTCATCACAGCAGACCCAAAAAGCACACTTCATTTTAAGATACTTTAAGCTTACCTTCCACTATGCGACCATATTTGCCAAAGACAGCTTCAAGAGCCTTCTCATTTGTCTCTGTGTTTAGGCCACCAATGAACAGCTTCCCTGGACGATCTGCTTCAACCATTTTGACAATGTTTGGGATCTAAAACACAGATTTTAACTCAAATCAGTGGAGGAAGTGGAAACATTTCCATACTAGCCACATACTTTTGAGATTTTACACTTGAAATACCCTGTCCTGATGCGATAACACCAACACTACCCAAGTTTGTTCTATCCAACAACACTAAGGCACCCTTCTTTGTTGCAAAAAAGATGCTGCAAGAACAAAGCTCCTAAGAATGATTGTCGATTGCTTCCCTGCCAATTGAGAGACAATGGAAATAAAAAAGTATTTCAGGATCAATAATAATACCTAGTCCAAGTAAACTGAAAAAGGTAAGTATCATGAGGAATAATTTTTCAGGGAGAATGATGTCTTTTCTACTCAAAGTACTTCAACACACTAGAGAATGGATCCACTTCAAATCCAGTGTCTGCCTTCTGCAGGATTCTGGGGTTTGTAATTTAGTGAGGCTGTTAAAAGCTCCTCCCTAAACTACAAAACCCAGAATTCTGCAGGAGGCAGCAATCAGATTTAAAGTGGATTAATTCTCTAGTGTGATGAGGTCCAAAGTCTCAAATGAGAGAAACATTCAATAAAGTGGAATGTTAAGATAGGTAGCTGCCCGCTTCCCATAGGGAGGACCTAGTCCCACCCCCTGGATTTTCAGCTTCAACTCCTTAAAGTAGAGGAAGAAACTGAAGCCACCGAGTTGTGATGTTTAATTAAGAAGCCATGCATTGTAGCTCATAAAACCAAGCTCTCTACAAGACAAAACCATCAAAGCCCCATATCCCCCATGTTTTGATCACTCAGAAACATCCCGACCTATCTTACAAGCCCATTACAGATATAAATTAAAAACCAAATTGAAACTATAATTATTCACATCCCCGCAGAAACAGGAACTCAAAGCAGCTGTTTTACAAACCAGTACAATTAAAGCCAGACACAAACTAAACATTTACAAGAGGACTTACAGTATTAAAGGAATTCATTTCCAAGTAAAAGATTAAAATGCAATTAATAAAAAGAATAAAGAGGTCATACGCAGTTCAGTTAAATGATACAACTTATAATTGTTTTATCTAATTTATTATATTATTATATAATTTATTATATAATCAATTATTTATTTTATTATTTTAGGTGATTGAATACAGGATCCTAGTCTGTTCTTTAAAAAACCCTGGTGGGCAATACTCAAAAGATCTTGGCGCATCCATATCTGTGTACATGCACCTTCAGTTCTCCCCTCTCCCAATATTTTAATTATTTTTAAAAACAACAAAGGAAAAACAGTATTTATGCATGCAATCATGGGCATACTTAAATTACATAATAAAGTAGACAACATGTATCTCTATTCAAATTACAACTAAAATTTGATTTAAAACAGAATTTTCTGTTTCCTTTTAATCAGTGTCTCTATAAATTAACTTTTTTCATCCATCTTATAGCCAAGAAGTTGCTTATTTCTGGTTTTAACCAACACATGAATGCTCCAACAATTTATATTCCTAAACAATGAATTTTTACTTTAAATTTGTGTTTTAATTTTGGCTCTGTGTATTGGAATACATGTGTTTTAATTGTATTATGTTTCATCTGTGTTGTAACCCACCTTGAATTGTGTGGATATTTTGTATCACATTTATTATTTGAATTGTGTGGATATTTTACACATTTATTATTTAAAGATTTTTTTGAAAAAATTAATTTTTATATATTATTTTAATAATTTTTGAATATATCATTTAATGCTCAATTTATTATTTTTAAATTTAATTTTTTATTTTGTTTTACTTAATTCTTGATTTTCTATTAATTCTTTAATTTATTATTGAATACTTAATTTATTATTTTAATTTTCATCATTTTGTTTTAATAATTTTTGAATTTATTATTTAACGATTAATTTATTTTTAAATTTAAATTTAATTCATTATTTTAATTAATTCTTGATTTACTATTTATTTTTAAATTTAAATTTTGTTATGATTAATTATTTGATTATATTATTATACAACTTGTAATTGTTTTATATAACCAATTCTTTATTATTTAATATTAATGTATAATTTTTCATTGTTATTTTATTATGATTTTGTTCTATTAATTCTTGAATTTATTATTGAATACTTAATTTATTATGTTGTTTTAATAATTTTTGAATTTATTATTTAATGATTAATTTATTTTTAAATTTAATGTTTATTCATTATTTTAATTTATTCTTGATTTACTATTTATTGTTTTTAAAATTTATTTATTTTGTTATGATTATTTGATTATGTTATTATACAACTTGTAATTGTTTTATCCAATTTATTATATAACCAATTCCTTATTATTTAATATTAATGTATAATTTTAATTGTTATTTTATTATGATTTTGTTGTATTAATTCTTGAATTTATTATTTTAAAATTTTATTTATCAGTTTGTTTTAATTAATTCTTGATTTACTATTTATTATTTTTAAATTTTATTTATTTTATTATTATTTAATTATACAACTTATAATTGTTTTATCTCATTTATTATAGAATCAATTCTTTATTATTTAATATTAATGTATAATTTTTCATTGTTATTTTATTATGATTTTGTTCTATTAATTCTTGAATTTATTATTGAACACTTAATTTATTATTTTTAATTTTTATCATCTTGTTTTAATAATTTTTAAATTTATTATTTAATGATTAATTTATTTTTAAATTTAAAATTTATTCATTATTTTAATTAATTCTTGATTTAATATTTATTATTTTTAAATTTTATTTATTTTGTTATTATGATTAATTATTTGATTATACAACTTATAACTGTTTTATCTCATTTATTATATAACCAATTCTTTATTGTTTAATATTAATGCATGCTTTTTCATTGTTATTTTATTATGATTTTGTTCTATTAATTCTTGAATTTATTATTGAACACTTAATTTCTTATTTTTAATTTTCATTATTTTGCTTTAATAATTTTTGAATTATTTAATTCAATAATTTAATATAATAATTTTTGAATTATTTAATGGGTAATTTATTTTGTTATTATGGTTTATTAATTATTTAATTATACAACTTATAACTGTTTTATCTAATTCATATTTATTATTTTAAAATTTAAATTTTATTATTTTGTTTTAATTAATTCTTGATATACTATTATTTTTAAATTTTATTTATTTTGTTATTATTATGGTTTATGAATTATTTGATTATTTTATTTTACAACTTATAATTATTATATAATTTAATATATAATCAATTACTTATTGTATTATTAGCTGATTGAGGCCTACCCAATAGCCAGCGCCAAGCCATAACGTGAGCAATCACATGCGCATGCGTGGCTTGAACAAGCGGAAAGCCCAAAACGGCCGGTTGGCTGGCTGGCGCATGCGCAGGCCGCCCCTCTCCTTCGAGAGCCTGTAAAAACTGCCACAAAATGGCGGCTCCTTGAGGCACCGTCTGGAGAGCAACCCTGAAGCGAAACGTTGCGCGTAGACCACAAACGCTGCTCAAAATGGCGGCTCTTTCAGCCAAGGGGGAGAAAAAAAGGAAGGCCTACGAAGGGGAGACATTCGGATTATGAAAGTATCTGTATTATGAAACTATCTGTCTCTTTGCCCTCCTCGATTTAAAAACGCACAGCCCTCTCTTCCCCCTTTTTCCTTTCCTCAATCCCTTCCTTCCTCGCCCGCTATGCTTACCTCGACCCTGCCGGCAGAAGACCCACGACGCACTGAGGAGGAACAAAGGCGCGGAGGGCCTTTATATAGGTGACGTCAGCGCGCTTGAACGCAGCCCGAGATGCCCGGATGGAAGTGCGAACAAAAGGGAAAGGGAGCTGAGAATTGAAAGGAGGAGTGACGTCACGCGCCGCGGGAACCAATCAAAGGGCGTTCATAGGACTCAATCTGCCCAGCAAACGTGGGCCTGCCAGGTGTTTTGGACTTCAACTCCCACAATTCCTAACAGCCTACCGGCTGTTAGGAATTGTGGGAGTTGAAGTCCAAAACACCTGGCAGGCCCACGTTTGATATATACACTATAATAATATATAGAAATAATATCATTGTAATGTAAAAATACTAATCTATATAAATAAAAATGTAATGTTCGTTTGTGGGATTCACAGAACTCAAAAACCACTGGAAGAATTGACACCAAATTTGGACACAAGACACCTAACAACCCAATGTATGTCCTTCACTCAAAAAAAATTGATTTTGTAATTTGGGAGTTGTAGTTGCTGGAATTTATAGTTCACCTGCAATCAAAGAGCATTCTGAACCCCACCAACAATGGAATTGAACCAAACTTGGCACCTAACAACCCAATGTATGTCCTTCACTCAAAAAAATTGATTTTGTAATTTGGGAGTTGTAGTTGCTGGGATTTATAGTTCACCTGCAATCAAAGAGCATTCTGAACTCCACCAGTGATGGAATTCCAATTATGGAATTGAACCAAACTTGGCACCTAACAACCCAATGTATGTCCTTCACTAAAAAAAAAAAAAATTCATTTTGTAATTTGGGAGTTGTAGTTGCTGGGATTTATAGTTCACCTGCAATCAAAGAGCATTCTGAACCCCACCAACAATGGAATTGAACCAAACTTTGGCACCTAACAACCCAATGTATGTCCTTCACAAAAAAATTGATTTTGTAATTTGGGAGTTGTAGTTGCTGGGATTTATAGTTCACCTGCAATCAAAGAACATTCTAAACCCCACCAACAATGGAATTAAACCAAACTTGGCACCTAACAACCCAATGTATGTCCTTCACTCAAAAAAATTGGTTTTGTAATTTGGGAGTTCTAATTGCTGGGATTTATATTTCACCTACAATCAAAGAGCATTCTGAACTCCACCAGTGATGGAATTCCAATTATGGAATTGAACCAAACGTGGCACACAGGACTCCCACGACCAACAGAAAATACTGGAAGGCTTTGGTGGGAATTGAGCTTGAGTTTCGGCACAGGTACTCAATATACCCCAATATGAACATAGATGGAGTTTGGGGAAAATAGACCTTGACATTTGGGAGTTGTGGTTACTAGGATTTATAGTTCACCTACAATAAAAAAAAATCAACTTATACTGGAAAAAATCAACTTATATCCCCATATCAAAAAAGGGAATTGCGAAAGACTGCTCAGACTTTTGTACAGTGGCCCTTATTTCTCATGCCAGTAAGGTAATGCTCAAGATCCTGCAAGGAAGACTCCAGCAATACAGGGAGCGAGAGTTGCCAGATGTTCAAGCTGGGTTTAGAAAAGGCAGAGGAACGAGAGACCAGATTGCCAATATCCGCTGGATAATGGAGAAAGGCAGGGAGTTTCAGAAAAACATCGATTTCTGTTTTATTGGCTATTCTAAAGCATTTGACTGTGTCAATCATAATAAATTGTGCCAAGTTCTTGGTGGTATGGGGATACCAAATCACCTCGTCCCTCTCCTGAGGAATCTGGAGTAGCAACAGTAGCAACAGTAAGAACTGACCACAGAACAACAGACTGGTTCAAGATTGGGAAAGGCGTATGGCAAGGCTGCATCCTCTCACCCAACCTTTTTAACTTGTATGCAGAACACATCATGCGAGGATGTGCGGGGCTTGAGGAATGCAAAGCTGGGGTGAAAATGGCTGGAAGAAACATTAACAACCTCAGGTATGCAGATGACACCACTCTGATGGCCGAAAGCGAGGAGGAGCTGAGGAGCCTTCTCATCAAGGTGAAAGAAGAAAGTGCAAAAGCCGGGTTGCAGCTAAACGTCAAAAAAACCAAGATTATGGCAACAAGAATGATTGACAACTGGAAAATAGAGGGAGAAAATGTGGAGGCCATGACAGACTTTGTATTTCTAGGTGCAAAGATTACTGCAGACGCAGACTGCAGCCAGGAAATCAGAAGACGTTTACTTCTTGGGAGGAGAGCAATGACCAATCTCGATAAAATAGTGAAGAGTAGAGACATCACATTGGCAACAAAGATCCATGTTAAAGCAATGGTATTCCCTGTAGTCACCTACGGATGTGAGAGCTGGACCATAAGGAAGACTGAGCGAAGGAAGAGAGATGCTTGAACTGTGGTGTTGGAGGAAAGAGTGCCTTGGACTGCGAGAAGATCCAGCCAGTCCATCCTCCAGGAAATAAAGCCCGACTGCTTACTGGAGGGAAAGATACTAGAGACAAAGTTGAAGTACTTTGGCCACATCATGAGGAGACAGCAAAGCCTAGAGAAGACAATTATGCTGGGGAAAGTGGAAGGCAAAAGGAAGAGGGGCCGACCAAGGGCAAGATGGATGGATGGCATCCTTGAAGTGACTGGACTGACCTTGAAGGAGCTGGGGCTGGTGACGACTGACAGGGAGCTCTGGCGTGGACTGGCGTCCATGAGCTCTGGCGTCCATGAGGTCATGAAGAGTCGGAGACGACTGAACGAATGAACACACACACAACACATATACATATAATATTTATAATATTATAATGTCATACAATATAATACTAGTAATAATAATTCAATATTATAATTATAATTATATTTTTACATTACATGTAGTATTACTAATAATATTACAATATAATGGTATAGTGCCATATAGTAGTATATAATACTGATATTGTACTATGCTAATAATACAATATATTGTATGAAAATATTTATTGTAAGCTGCTCTGAGTCCCCTTCAGGGTGAGAAGGACGGCACATAAATGCCGTAAATAAATAAATAAATAAATAAATAAAATCTATCTATCTAAATAAATAAATAATTAAATAAATACGTAATGTTTGTTTGTGGAATTAACAAAACTCAAAAACCACTGGGGGAATGGACACCAAATTTGGACACAAGACACCTAACAACCCAATGTATGTCCTTTACTCAAAAAAATTGATTTTGTCATTGGGAGCTGTAGTTGCTGAGATTTATAGTTCACTTGCAATCAAAGAGCATTCTGAACCCCACCAACAATGGAATTAAACCAAACTTGGCACCTAACGACCCAATGTATGTTCTTCACTCAAAAAAATTGATTTTGTAATTTGGGAGTTGTAGTTGCTGGGATTTATATTTCACCTACAATCAAAGAGCATTCTGAACTCCACCAATGATGGAATTCCAATGATGGAATTGAACCAAACGTGGCACACAGGACTCCCACGACCAACAAAAAATACTGGAAGGCTTTGGTGGGAATTGAGCTTGAGTTTTGGCGCATGTACTCAATATGCCCAAATATGAACATAGATGGAGTTTGGGGAAAATAGACCTTGACATTTGGGAGTTGAGGTTACTAGGATTTATAGTTCACCTACAATCAAAGAGCATTCTGAACCCCATGAACGAAAGAATTGGGCCAAACTTCCCACACAAAACCCCCATGACCAACAGAAAAGACTGTTTTCTGATGGTTTTGGTGACCCCTCTGACACCCCTTTATGACCTCTGCTGGGGCCCCGACCCCCAGGTTGAGAAATGCTGCCTTAAGGCCATCCAGTCCAACTCCCTTCATCAGGGCAAGAAAACATAACCAAAGCTGACAAAGATCCATCCAGCCATAGATATAGATAGATTTCACACACACACACACACATATGTATATGACAGATATAGTATAGATTTGAAAGGGAATCCCAAAGGACAGTTGTATGTTGCATGTTTCAGAGTAGGCAAACCACACAATGTCTATATCAACACTGAAAAAGAAACAAGAAGAAATACTGTTTACCCACAAGCATAAAGAAATTACAACACTTTCTCATAACTTTATTTTCCAGATGACCAGACTGGGCCACTGCAATGCGTGGCAGGGGGACAGCTAGTGTATTATACAATACCAACAGTATCATATATTGGTAGTGGATTATGTGGGCCCCCTGGTGGTGCAACAGGTGAAACCGCTGAGCTGCTGAACTTGCTGACCGAAAGGTTGGCGGTTTGAATCTGGGGAGCAGGGTGAGCTCTTGCCATTAGCCCCAGCTTCTGCCAACCTAGCAGTTCAAATACATGCAAATGTGAGTAGATCAATAGGTACCGCTTCTGCTGAAAGGTAACGGTGCTCCATGCAGTCATGCTGGCCACATGATCTTGGAGACGTCTATGGACGCCTTAGAACTGGAGATTATGTGCACCACCTCACAGAGTTGGACACGACTAGACTTAATGTCAGGGGAAACATTTACCTTTACCTAGGGTATTATATATATTGTGGTATAATAATACAGTACAATACAATGATATAATTGTATATTATATATTGCATATAATGTTACTAATAGTATTGCAGTGTAGTGGTATCTATACACATAACTGAAAGTGTATGTGTGTATTTATTTACTAGCTGTCCCCTGCCATGCGTTGCTGTGCCTCAGTCTGTTGATCTGGAAAATAAAGTAATGAGAAAGTGTTGGTTTCTAATATATGTAATGTCTTGATGCTTGTGGGTCAACAGTACTTCTTGCTGTTTCTTTGTCAGTGTTGATGTTGAGGGTGTCTGGTTTGCCTACTCTGGAATATGCAAGATATAATTGTCCATCTTTAGGGGTCCCTTTCAAATCTATGATAATACTATATCTCTCTCTGTGTGTGAATCATATATATCTATCCGGCTCTTTCTCAGAAGGGCTTTGATAATGTTTTCTTGCCCTGATGAAGGGAGTTGGATTGGATGGCCTTAAGGCAGCATTTCTCAACCTGGGGGTCGGGACCCCAGCAGAGGTCATAAAGGGGTGTCAGAGGGGTCACCATTAGCGAGGGGGCTGATCTTACCTCCATAGGAAGGGCGTTCCACAGCCGGGGGGCCAGCACCGAGAAGGCCCTGTCTCTCGTCCCCGCCAGCCGCACCTGTGAAGCAGGCAAGATAGAGAGCAGGGCCTCCCCAGAAGATCTTAGGGTCCTGGCGGGCTGATAGGCAGAGATACGTTCGGATAGGTAACTTGGGCCAGAACCGTTTAGGGCTTTATAGGCCAACGCCAGCACTTTGAATTGAGCCTGGTAACAAATCGGCAGCCAGTGGAGCTGGTGCAGCAGAGGAGTTGTATGCTCCCTGCGCTCCGCTCCTGTTAGTATCATGGCTGCCGAGCGTTGGACTAGCTGGAGCTTCCGAGCAGTCTTCAAAGGCAACCCCACGTAGAGAGCGTTGCAGTAGTCTAGACGGGATGTAACCAGAGCGTGGCCAAGTCTGACTTCCCAAGGTATGGGCGCAGTTGGCGCACAAGTTGGCGCACAAGGTTCCAGGCTCAGCGATGAGTCCAGGATCACACCCAAACTGCGAACCTGCGTCTTCAGGGGGAGTGTGACCCCATCCAACACAGGCTGTAACCCTATACCCTGTTCGGCCTTACGACTAACCAGGAGTACCTCTGTCTTGTCTGGATTCAATTTCAATTTGTTTGCCCTCATCCAGACTGTCACAGCGGCCAAGCACCGAAGTTTGCCCCGATTCTGTCGTTCGTGGGCTTCAGAATGCTCTTTGATTGTAGGTGAACTATAAATCCCAGTGACTACAATTCCCAAATGTCAAAGTCTATTTCCCCAAAACTATCCTCAATATTATTATCCTTCCTATACAGATCTTCTGTATAGTCTCGCCACCTTCTCTTGATCNCGCATGATGTGTTCTGCATACAAGTTGAATAGGTTGGGGGAGAGTATGCAGCCTTGTTGACTTCTGTTATCAGCTTTATCCACTGTTCTTTCTTGGCTTCAGAGATGGAGAACAAAATGCTTTGTGCTGCCTGAAGAGTTTGCTCACTAAATAGGTCTTCGTTGTGGAGCCTGCAATAGTTTTGCAACAAGGCAGCTGTTTCAGGAGTAATGCCCTGAAGGTAGTGGGTTCTACAGCCTCTTGGTATAGAGGCCCATGAGCAGGTTTTCACTATTTCAATAAAGTGCTCGTATTCCTCTGGGATTGGCACGACTGATATGATCATGTCATCTAACATGTCTGAGAATTTAGTAAAATCTGCCTTTCTGAAGTTGACGTTGAATCCACAAGATGCAGAGCTAAGCTTACGAAATGGGGCTACAAAGTGGAGCCCATGACAGGCGAGTGTGGAGAAGAGCAAACCACAAAACACCTACTACAATGCAACCTGAGACCGGCCACATGCACAATGGAGGACCTTCTCATAGTGACACCAGAAGCACTCCAAGTGGTCAGCTTCTGATTAAAGGACATTTAGCATAATGCCAAGTTTTTAAAACTTTGTGTTTTTAAATGCATTTAAACTGTACTCTCAACTTGCTTCTGGCATGATAAATAAATAAAATACCAGGACTTGTCTTTTATGGACTCTCTTCTGTAGCATCACTAGGGCTTCCACCTCTGACATAGGTGACTATCCTTAGGTTTTAGCATTTAAAAACCAGAGTCTTGAATACCTTTGGTCTGGCAGCCCTCATAACAACTGAACAATGTACAACCACACACTGTTTGAAATATTGAGTTCTTGGAGACTCGAACCATATACAAAGCTTCTATATTTTCTTAACCTCCCCAAGATGAAGAACGACTGGAACTCACACTAAAAGAAGAAATCAAATTATAGGCCTGACTACCATTCTTATGATGGATTTATATAGCACATAGAATGTATATCGATTTTCATTTCTCTCATTGTCAAATGATATATTGTTGTTGAATAAAATCAAATAGTGTTCTTGAGAAGGGAACAGCAAAAGTTCCCATATTTTACTGCTTCTGGTCTCTCCAGAGAATTCCATTTTAAAGTGAACATGCTGATGTGTAGCTAGAAAATCTAGCTTAATGACGGGAAACTAACTGTTTATGATAACCAGGCATTGGTTTTCACCCATATCTTGTTTCTCCTCATCTCATCTCTCCTTATGTTTGCACTGTCCTTTTATAGTTGACCATGCCCATTTTGTAGTCCTAGTCACTGGTTTTATTGAACCTTGTCTGATGGAGTTATAATTGCAATTGGTTAAATTTTTATTGTGTTTTAATAGGATGTTTGTGTTTTATGGTGCTTTTATTTTAATCTGTTTGTACTGTATGATTTTCTTCTTGGCAATTGAATGCTTGGCCTTACATTTTGGAAAGCCCTGAGTCGCTTCAGGGAGATAGGGAGGTATACAAAATAATAATAATAATAATAATAATAATAATAATAATAATAATGCTTCAGAAATGTTTAGTAGACTGCTGCTTGGTTGTGTCATTTGAGGTCAGGAACACTTATTGCTTCATAAAAGTAGAAACCACTAGAGTAGAATCATTTGAAATATACTATGTACCTTGTAATTCCATTACGAAAGTCCTTTATGTATGCATTAGCAATAAAGGGTGGGTAGTGTTTGTTTGTTTTGCTTGGCTTTTACTAACTCAAAAATTGTTAAATAAATTTACAAGTGTATCTTGAGGGAACACCTTTTAATCTATGAAGTGACACACCACATTTATACAAGAGAGAAGCATACTATTTGGTTTTCTGGAAGCTGGAACAGATCAAACTGAATTAAACACATAATTATATATTTGTGCTTTGTTAGAAATACTATGGTCTTACTAAATTGGAATTTAATGTATTTTTTGGTAATTGAATTGACAATTGTTCCTTTGCTTGTGTAAAGAACATAGAAGTTCTAGATAAAAAGGGAAAATTAATTGTATTTCCTATAAATTCAGTTTGAAAACAGAGTTTCACTAGAGTTATCTAGTAAGCAATATATTTGATAGTGCATACCATATATACTCATATATAAATCAACCTCATACATAAGATGAAGACAGGTCTTGGAGGCAAGATAATGGATTTTGATATGACCTATGGATAATATAAGGGTCATTTCACAAAGAGGGAAAAGCATCTATGCCATATTGGGGGCCAGCTGCCCTTGGCCTCCACTACCATTTATCTGCCCTCACACTCAAAAAGAACAGAAATTGTGCCACAGCAGAGAGAGTATGGCGGATAGGGACTTCTCTTAGCTTTCCCTAGAATAGACTAACTTCTTGCCTTTAGCCACCCTATTCGGGGGGGGGGGGATTCCTTTCTGATAAGAGTTAAGGCAGTGTACTCATTTTGACCTGTGGATAAGTTGACCCAGGCTTTTGGGTTTAGTTTTTATTACTAAAACTTCTAGTCTGTTTGAATTTCATTTATTTAGAGTTAAACCATTTGCTCTATGACTTGGAACTGGGAACTGTGCATAACAGTTCCTGTACATATCCTACTTTAACACTAGTTAATTCTTCCACTGTCATTTTCAAACCAGGTATATTCCCATTTTAACACTGGAAGTTGGTGGCTTAAATGTTAGTAGGGCAGTGAAGCTGGTATGGATTTTAATCTGAACTTGAAAGGAGCTATTTAAGGTGTAGAAATTACTTTTTGGAATAGTTACTACTTTGGACAATCCCCTTAAATTCTAACTGTAAGCCAATGCAGATTCGCTGCTTTAAAGATATGGAAGCCATCAGCTGCCACTACATTGTGATATTTTAAACTATTTCTTGGTTGAAAAGGGATGATGATTGACTTTAGCTGTAATAATATTCACATTTCATATTTGTAAAAAAAATATTTTGTATTCAATTCATTATTATTTGGCCCTAATTTTCTTCTGATCATTATGACAGATACATTATATATTGGAATATCTTTTTGAAGCCTACAGATTGTTCCTCTGAATCTCTTTGGTTCTGTCTGTCATTTCACCAATCTGACAATTCATGCTCTTGTGGAGGGATTTTTGTTTACCCTCATAACCAGCATTCCTACACTACTGTTATTCTGTAATTTTAAATGTTTATTTTAGAGCAAATTTGTAATTCCAGCTTGGAAAACACACAGAGAAAAGAGAAAATATAATGATAAACTATAAGAGAAATATAAAACAGATAGCTGCAGGCATGACAGCACAGAAGCAGAACAGTGGCCACCCTGTCCACTTTTCGGAAAGACCTTAAATGTGGATGTTCCATAGTGCCTTTGGTTAAATAGTTCACTAGATAATTTCTCTCCCCCCCCCCCCCCCCCCCCCCCCCCCCCCCCCCCCCCCCCCCCCCCCCCCCCCGCCCACCACCATAATCCAGTATTCAGTTACCATGTCAGTCTATGGGTTGATTGCTCATGTTATTTTATGGTGTTTTAAGGTTGTTTTATGATGTTGGTTTTATAAATTTTACTGTGCTATGTTTTAATTCTATGTTTGACTGGGCATGTTCCCATGTAAGCCGCCCCAAGTCCCTTTGGGGAGATGGTGGCGGGATACAAAAATAGAGTTGTTATATTATTATTATTATTATTATTATTATTATTATCATTATTATTATTATCATTATTGCAAACAAGGTGTATGTCAAAAGGTTACAGGAATTAATTTTACTCCTCAAGAGCAAGGAACTGAACAATCACTGGGTGTGGAGTGGGGATGCATTGACATCATACAAAGATGACCGTCCAGCTGCAATGTCAGTTTGCCTGTCTTATGGATAAAGTTCTTGGCCACCTTGTAAGTCAGGGTCAAGCATCCTGTGACTTTCCAGATATGTAAGATAGCAAAGTCCAGCAGCTGTCACTGGCCAGGCAAGATTGAAGGATAGTGGAAGTTTAGACCAACATACCTGGAGGGTCATAAGTTACACATCCCAGGATAGGTTGTGCTGGACTTGTACTAAGAGGTTCCTAAATGCATTAATTTGATTTCCTGACTCTATGAAAATAGGAGTGTATATCCCCTGGACCAACACACAAATTTTAATGGATTTTCTAGCTCTTCCTTCTCTTCCAATTGTTACGGCTCTAGGGCTCAATGTTATATAATAATTTAGTTGTTATAAAAATAATCTAAAATAGGCACAGCTCAGCAGGAAGATCTTGGAACCAATCTCTGAGCAGATCCAATGGACTGGCCCTTCCTCCCATCTCTCACTTTGTTGCAATCTCTAATGGATAATGCTATGCAAAATTAAGATTGTGTTGTCTATAGGATGGCATAACACCACTTGTTGTTCATTCGTTCAGTCGTCTCCGACTCTTCGTGACCTCATGGACCAGCCCACGCCAGAGCTCCCTGTCGGCCGTCACCACCCCCAGCTCCTTCAAGGTCAAGCCAGTCACTTCAAGGATGCTATCCATCCATCTTGCCCTTGGTCGTCCCCTCTTCCTTTTGCCTTCCACTTTCCCCAGCATAATTGTCTTCTCTAGGCTTTCCTGTCTCCTCATGATGTGGCCAAAGTACTTCAGCTTTGTCTCTAGTATCCTTCCCTCCAATGAGCAGTCGGGCTTTATTTCCTGGAGGATGGACTGGTTGGATCTTCTCGCAGTCCAAGGCACTCTCAGAACTTTCCTCCAACACCATAGCTCAAAAGCATCTATCTTCCGCCGCTCAGCCTTCCCTAAGGTCCAGCTCTCACATCCGTAGGTTACTACAGGGAATACCATGGCCTTGACTAGGTGGATCTTTGTTGCCAATCTGATGTCTCTACTCTTTACTATTTTATTGACATTGGACATTGCTCTCCTCCCAAGAAGTAAGCGTCTTCTGATTTCCTGGCCACAGTCTGCATCTGCAGT
>NW_026844478.1:25490416-25507916 GCF_025583915.1 Anolis sagrei ordinatus
GATCCACACAGTCAAAGGCTTTAGAATAGTCAATGAAGCAGAAGTAGATGTTTTTCTGAAACTCCCTGCCTAGTATATGCCTAGTATAGATGTATGTGTGTCTGTCTTTGTTTTGTAAAGCCTGGCAATGGGATAGACACCTTGCCCTCACCTAAGATGGCGCCACGGGAGCCTTGGGTGGGTCACGCGGTCCCCGATGCGGCTTCTCAGAAAGCCCTGACTCGTTGCCCTTTCCCAAGATGGCGTCGCCTGCTCCGCCTCCTTTCGAGTCACGTGTTCTCTGTGAGGCCCGGGCGATTGTGACGACGCGGAAGCGAATTGCGCCGCCTTCTGCCTCCTTCCTTCCTTCCTTCCTTCCTTCTTTCCTTCCTTCCCGGCGGCTGAGGGTCCTCGAAAAGGAAGAGGACGACGACGAGAAGGAGAAGGAGGATAAGGACCCATCGCGGCCGCCATGAGGAGGCCGTGCTGCCGGCTGCTGTTGCTGCTGGATCTCTTCTTGGGCCTGGCCGGCGCCTTCTACCTGCCGGGCCTGGCCCCCGTCACCTTCTGCCAGCCCGAGGCCCGGGAAGCTCAGGCAGGACAGGCCGAGGCCGCAGGGTGCAAGGTAGGCCGCGACAAGGGATAGCAGCACCACCTCTCTCTCTTTCTCTCCCCCTGACAGATGGCCATCCAGCCTCTGTTTAAATCTTCCAAAGAAGGAGCCTCCACCACACTCCGGGGCAGAGAGTTCCACTGCTGAACGGCTCTCACAGTCAGGAAGTTCTTCCTCATGTTCAGATGGAATCTCTTCTCTTGTAGTTTGAAGCCATTGTTCCATTGCGTCTTAGTCTCCAGGGAAGCAAACAAGCTTGCTCCCTCCTCCCTGTGGCTTCCTCTCACACATTTATACATGGCTATTATATCTCCTCGCAGCCTTCTCTTCTTCAGGCTAAACATGCCCAGCTCCTTAAGCCGCTCCACATAGGGCTTGTTCTCCAGACCTTTTATCATTTTAGTCGCCCTCCTCTGGAGACATTCCAGCTTGTCAATATCTCTCCTGAATTGTGGTGGCCAGAATTGGACACAATATTCCAGATGTGGTCTAACCAAAGCAGAATAGAGGGGTAGCATTACTTCCTTAGATCTAGACACTATGCTCCTATTGATGCAGGCCAAAATCCCATTGGCTTTTTTTGCCGCCACATCACATTATTGGCTCATGTTTAACTTGTTGTCCATGAGGACTCCAAGATCTTTTTCACACGTAGTGCTCTCGAGCCAGGCATTTTCCCCCATTCTGTATCTTTGCATTTCATTTTTCATCCCCTCTATCATGTACTGCTCTCTATCTCTCTATCTATCTTTCTGTCACTATCTTTTTCTATCATCTATCACTATCTTTCTATAATCTGTCTATCTTTATAACTGTATATCACTTTCTATATATCTATCACTCCCTTTCTATCACATATCACTAGCTCTATCTATCTATCTATCTATCTATCACTTTCTATATCTATCTGTCACTGGAATGTGTCCAGAGGAGGACGACTAAAAGGGTCTGGAGAACAAGCCCTATGAGGAGCAGCTTAAGGAGCTGGGCATGTTTAGCCTGAAGAAGAGAAGTCTGAGAGGAGATATGATAGCCATGTATAAATATGTGAGAGGAAGCCACAGGGAGGAGGGAGCAAGCTTGTTTTCTGCTTCCCTGGAGACTAGGACGAGGAACAATGGCTTCAAACTACAAGAAAGGAGATTCCATCTGAACATGAGGAAGAACTTCCTGACTTTGAGAGCCGTTCAGCAGTGGAACTCTCTGCCCCGGAGTGTGGTGGAGGCTCCCGCTTTGGAAGCTTTTAAACAGAGGCTGGATGGCCATCTGTCGGGGGTGATTTGAATGCAATATTCCTGCTTCTTGGCAGAATGGGGTTGGACTGGATGGCCCATGAGGTCTCTTCCAACTCTTTGATTCTATGATCTATCTATCATCTATCTATCACTTTCTATATCTATCTGTCATTGTCTATATATGAATCCCTTTCTTTCACCTATCACTAGCTATGTCTATCATCTATCAATTTGTCTAAACTTTCTATATCTAATTGTCACTATCTATATATCTATCACTTCCTTTCTATCATCTGTCACTAGCTCTATCTATCTATCTATAACTGGCAGATCTCTCTCTCTCACTCACTATCTTTTTCTATCATCTATCACTATCTTTCTATAATCTGTCTATTTTTATAAGTATCTATCACTTTCTATATATCTACCACTCCCTTTCTATCACATATCACTAGTTCTATCAATCAGTCAATCAATCAGTCACTTTCTATATCTATCTGTCGCAGTCTCTCTCTCTCTCTATATATATATCACTTCCTTTCTCTCACCTATCACTAGCTATGTTTATTATCTATCTGTCTATCTAATAATAATAATAATAATAATAATAATACTAATCTTTATTTATACCCCGCCACCATCTCCCCAGTGGGGACTCGGAGCGGCTTACATGGGGCAAAGCCTGGACAACATATTGCAACAAAATAAAACCAGAGCATAAACAATAAACAACATCATCAAATTACATTAAAAAAAACCCCACACTAAACTTTCTATATCTAATTGTCACTATCTATCTATCTATCTCTCTATATGAGCTTCCGCTATTAGCTCCAGCTCCTGCCAACCTAGCAGTTCAAAAACATGCAAATATGAGTAGATCAATAGGTACCGCTCCATTGGGAAGGTAATGGCACTCCATGCAGTCATGCCGGCCACATGACCTTGGAAGTGTCTACGGACAACACCGGCTCTTCGGCTTAGAAATGGAGATGAGCACCACACCCCAGAATCGGACATGACTGGACTTAATGTCAGGGGAAAACCTTTACCTTTACCTTATATATCTATCACTTCCTTTCTATCATTTGTCACTAGCTCTATCTATCTATCTATCTATCTATCTATCTATCTATCACTTTCTGTATCTATCTATCACAGTCTGTCTATACATATATTGCTTCATTTCAGTCATCTACCACTAGCAATATCACTCTCAAAATCTATCACTCTCTTTTTCTATCAACTATCACTATCTTTCTATCATCTGTGCCTGTCACTTTCTATATCACTATCTATTTATCACTCTTTTTCTATCATCTATCACTATCTTTCTATTATCTTATCTACCTGCTATCAATCACTTTCAATATCTATCACTGTTTGTCTAGATTATCACTCCCTTTCTATCATCTACTTATCTCTCTTTATCTATATACCTATCACTCCTTTTCAATCATCCATAACTAACAATATTTAACTATAACTTTTTATATCTATCTGGCGTTGTTTGTCTATATATCTATCCCTTCCTTTCATCTATTTAACTCTCTGTCTATATATCTTTCGCTCCCTTTCTATCATCTATAATTAAATCTATCATCTATGTTATTCTCTGTCTATATATCTATTGCTTCCTTTCTATCATCTATCACTATATCTATCACTGCCTTTCTATCATCTAATTAAGTCTCTCTGTCTATATATCTATCGCTCCCTTTCTGTGATAGAAAGGAAGATACTGATAGACAGAAAGAATAAATGATAGTGATAGCTATAGCTAGTATAGGTGATCTATACTAGCTATAGCTATCACTATCATTTATTCTTTCTGTCTATCAGTATCTTCCTTTTTTATCATCTACCATAATCTATTATCTATCTATCAATTTCTATATCTATCACTGCCTGTCTATATATCTGTCACGCCCTCTCTATCATCTATTTAATTCTCTCTTTGTCTTTATCGCTCCCTTTCTATCATCTATCACTAGCTATATCTGTCACTCTCTTTCTATCATCTATCTCTTTTTCTATCATCTACCTGTCACTGTCTGTATATCTGTCTCACCCATCATCTATCACTAGCTCTATCTATCTATCACTTTCTATATCTATCTGTTACTGTCTATATATGTATCACTTGCTTTCTACCATCTATTTAACTCTCCCTGTTTATATACCTACTCCCCTGCCACGCATTGCTGTGGCCCACATGGGGGTTCTGTGTGGGTGGTTTGGCCCAATTCTATTGTTGGTGGGGTTCAGAATGCTCTGTGATTGTAGGTGAACTATAAATCCCAGCAACTACAACTCCCAAATGTCAAGATTCTATTTTCCCCAAACTCCACCAGTGTTCACATTTGGGCATATTGAGTCTTCGTGTAGAGTTTGGTCCAGATCCATCATTGTTTGAGTCCACAGTGCTCTCTGGATGTAGGTGAACTACAACTCCAAAACCAAAGGACAGTGCCCACCAAACCCAGTATTTTCTGTTGGTCATGGGAGAACTGTGTGCCAAGTTTGATTCAATTCCATCAGAATTGTGGTTCAGAATGCTCTGTGATTGTAGGTGAACTATAAATCCCAGCAACTACAACTCCCAAATGACAAAATCAATTTTTTGAGTGAAGGACATACATTGGGTTGTTAGGTGTCTTGTGTCCAAATTTGGTGTCAATCAATAGCCATCTCAGACACAGCGTTCGCCAACTCAGAGTTCATATTTCGTTCCACCTTGTCCAATTCCTATCCATCGTCACAGTCCCTTCTTCATCTGCCAGATTGCCCAAACGCCTGGTCCCACATCCATGTTTTTAATTTCTTTCTGAATGAAAGTAGGGATGTTGCTGATCTGATCTCCCCGGGGGGTGAATTCCATAGGTGAGGGGCCACCACTGAGAAGACCCTGCTCCTCGTCCCCGCCAATCTCACTTGTGACAGAGGCGGGGTCGAGAGCAGGGCCTCCCCAGAGGATCTCAGACTCCGAGATGGGACGTAAAGGGAGATGCGTTCGGACAGATACGCTGGGCCGGAATCGTATAGGGTTTTGTAGGTCAAAACCAGCACTTTTAATTGTGCTCAGAACTGGATCGGCAGCCAGTGGAGCTGACATACCAGGGGGGTGGCATGCTCCCTGTATGACGCTCCGGTGAGCAATCTGGCTGCCTCCTGCTGGACTAATTGAAGTTTCCGAACAGTCTTCAAAGGCAACCCCACGTAGAGTGCGTTGCAGTAATCTATCTGGGATGTAACAAGAGCATGGACCACCGTGGCCAGATCGGACTTTCCAAGGTACGGGCGCAACTGGCGCACAAGTTTTAATTGTGCAAAAGCTCTCCCGGCCACCGCTGAGACCTGGGATTCCAGGCTCAGCGATGAGTCCAGGATCACTCCCAAGCTGCGAACCTGCGTCTTCAGGGGGAGTGTAACCCCGTCTAACACAGGCTGTAACCCTATGCCCTGTTCGGCCTTACGACTGACCAGTAGGACCTCTGTCTTGTCTGGATTCAGTTTCAATTTGTTAGCTCTCATCCAGTCCGACACAGCAGCCAAGCACCGGTTCAAGGTCTGGACGGCCTCCTTGGTGACAGGTGAGAAGGAGTGACAGATTTGGACATCATCTGCATAGAGATAACATCTCATTCCGAAACTCCGAATGATCTCCCCCAGCGGCTTCATGTAGATGTTAAATAACATCGGGGACAGAATTGAACCCTGTGGGACTCCACACAATAACAGTTGTGTGGCCGAACAGGTGTCGCCCAATAACACCTTCTGGGACCGTCCCTCAAGAAAGGACCGGAGCCACTGCAAGGCAGTGCCCCCGAGCCCCATGTCTATGAGGCGTCCCAGGAGGATACCGTGATTGACGGTATCGAAGGCCGCTGAGAGGTCCAGCAGAACTAACAGGGACACACACCCCCTGTCCATTTCCCGGCGAAGATCATCTACCAAGGCGACCAAGGCTGTCTCAGTACCATGTCCCGGCCTAAAGCCAGACTGTGCTGGATCTAGATAATCAGTGTCTACCAGAAATCCCTGGAGTTGTGTTGCCACCACACGTTCCATGACTTTGCCCAAATAGGGGAGATTGGAAACTGGCCGATAGTTGTCTAATTGAGTGGGATCCAGTGATGGTTTCTTCAACAGCGGTTTTATAATAGCTTGTTTTAAGCTCGCTGGAAACTTTCCTTCCTGTAAGGAGGCATTAACCACCACCTTCACCCACTCTGCCAAACCCCCTCTGGCTTCCTTTATCAGCCAGGATGGGCAGGGGTCTAGGATGCATGTGGTAGGCCGCACCTCTCCAAGAATCCTGTCCACATCCTCAAGCTGAACCAATTGAAATGAGTCCAACAAAACTGGACAAGCAGATGCTCTCGTTACATCCCCAGAGACTGCCGTTAATATGGTGTCAAAACCCGACCGAATCCGCGCAATTTTATCCGCGAAGAATCGAGCAAATGCTTCACAGCGAGCTACCGTGTTATCAGGGGCCTCGCTTTTCAGCGGATTTAACAGACCCCTGACAACTCGGAACAGCTCAGCTGGACGGTTCTTCGCAGATTCAATGTTGGCGGCAAGAAATGTTTTCTGTGCCGCCGCTATTGCCACACCGTAGGACCTTAGAAAGGCATTCAGATGTGTTTGGGCTGGATTGGTGGGGTTATGACGCCACACGCACTCTAGCCTCCTCTTCTTTCACTTCATCGCTGCCAGCTCCTCGGTAAACCAAGGATCAGGTTTAGCTCGGTTACTCGAGAGGGGGCGTTCCGGAGCGATTGTGTCGATTGCCCTGGTCAACTCCCTGTCCCAGCGAGAGACCAAGACATCGACAGAGTCGCCAGCCGAGAAGGTGGAGAATTCCCCAAGAGCCGTCAGGAAGCCTTTTGGCTCCATAAGCCTCCTGGGGCGGACCATTCTAATGGGTCCACCACCCCATTAGAATGGGTGGTAGGACGGAAGCAAAAAGTGAAGGAAGGAAGGAAAGAGATAGGGAAGGAAGGAGAGAAAGGGAAGGGAATGAAAGCAGTAGAGAAAGAAGGAAGGAGAGAAGGAAAGAAGAAAAGGGAAGGAAGGAAGGAAAGAGGGAGTGAAAGAAGGAGGAAAAGAAGGCGAGAAAGCGGGAGGGAAGGAAGCAAAAAGCAAAGGAAGGAAGGAGGTAGAGTAGGACCTAATTTCCCCAGGAAGTGAATTCCACAGGCGAGGGGCCACCACTGAGAAGACCCTCTCTCTCGTCCCCACCAGTCTCACTTGTGATAAAGATGGAGCCAAGAGCAGGGCCTCCCCAAAAGATCTTAAACTTCGAGGTGGGACATAGAAGGAGATACGTTCAGACAGGTACGCTGGGCCGGAGCCGTATAGGGTTTTATAGGTCAAAACCACCACTTTGAATTGTGCTCGGAACTGGATCGGCAGCCAGTGGAGCTGACATAGCAGAGGGGTGGTATGTTCCCTGTATGATGCTCCGGTGAGTAATCTGGCTGCTGCCCGTTGGACTAATTGAAGTTTCCGAACAGTTTTCAAAGGCAACCCCACATAGAGTGCGTTGCAGTAATCTATTTGGGATGTAACAAGAGCGTGGACCACTGTGGCCAGATCAGACTTCCCAAGGTACCCCTGGACTCAGGGGGAGTGCAACCCCGTCCAGTACAGGTTGCCACCCAATACCCCGATCAGACGGGCGACTGATTTGGAGGACCTCTATCTTGTTAGGATTGATCCTCAGTTTGCTCCTCCTCATCCAGATCGTCACAGTGGCCAGGCACTGGTCCAGTATCCTCGGGGCTTCCTTGGAGTCTGGTGGCAATGAGTAGTGGAGTTGGGTGTCATCTACATAGAGATGACACCTGTAGCGAATTTGTTGATCTATGTTAAATTTTTGATGTATAGCTCTATGTTGCAATGTGGCAGAATTGGCAGAAATAGGGTAGCAACAGTAGAGGCAAGATTAATTTGCATACGTGCAGCCGATTGGTCGTATGCAGATGAGTGTAGGCCAGGATTTGAAAGGGCCACTGAGCCAGAATGGCAGTTGGAGGGAAGAGAGCTGAACATTCCAAAGGGGCGGAGTTAAGTTTAAAAATAGGCAGTTAGAGAGTCAAAAAGTTGGAGTTAGGGATTCCTGTTTGTGAAGAACAGTTAGGAACTTCTGTGAGAGAAAAGCAGTTAGGAAAATGGAGCTTAAGTTTTAAGGAAAATAAAGAAGTGCCAGTGTGGTTTAAGGCGAAATATAGTTCTGTCAAGAATGTATGAAAAAGTAACATATTTGTTAATGTGAAACAGTTGAAGTTTGATAGGAAAAGTTAACTAAGTAAATGATATTGCATGTAAGTCTCAAGTTAATAATAATAATAATATTTATTTATTTGATCAGTCATATGACCATTTCAAAATAGAACACGAGTAAAAAACAAGGCAACAAGGTGATAAGTCAGAATCTTATTTTCCTGGTTCTTCTTTCAGGAAATCTGCTCTTTTCTTAATAGCTTTCAGAATAAAAAGGCTTACTCTGATTATGCTGGATCTTTCCTGCCCTTGCCAGAGGGATGTCAGAATATCATTTCTGTTGGAGGACCTGCAGTTGGATAATATTGGATGTAAATATCTGTCTCGCAGTTCAGTGTATGCTGGACAGTCAATTAAGAGATGTTCAGTGTCTTCCACTGTTTGTTCTCCCCAGACGCAGAATCTCTCACTTCTTGGGATGTTACAGTAGCGCCCGGTTTGCACCATAGTACCGAGTTGTTCAAACCTAGCCCTAGTATATATTCTTCTTAAGGGTAGAGGAAATGGAATAGTTAGGTAGTGCTCTAAATGAATATTCCTTTTGTGGGAAGCTAAAAACCTTGTGGCTCAAGTTTATAACAGAACACACAAATATAACCATAAGCGTTGGAGCCAGAAGCTATAAATAAACTTTGTTACTTCGTTTACTACAAGAGTGTCTCAAGCCTGTAATATAAAAGCTTCAAGGAAAAATCTCACAAGAAAGCCCCAGCCAATTTAAAAAGGGGAAAATACATCAATACAAGGCAGTAAAAAGATTTAAAAGAAAATATTTTTCCTCCCACATTGTCACAATAAAAGACACCTGAAAAAGGACTGAAGTAATGAAATGTCAGCCCAACACCGTACTCCAAAACTCTGGATGACCTCTCCCAGCGGTTTCATGTAGATGTTAAAAAGCATGGGGGACAGAATGGATCCTTGCGGGACCTCACATGTCAGTGGCCAGGGGTCCGAGCAGGAGTCCCGCAGCTTCACCGGCTGGGAACGACCCTCCAGGAAGGACCGGAAACATGAAGCAAAACTGCAGCATACCTTGTGAGAAAGGAAAGAAAGAAAGAGAAAAAGAAGTGAAAGAGAAAAAAGGAGGGAAGGAAGGAAGAGAAAGGCAAAAAAGCATCGGGGAGGGATAGACAAGGAAGGGATGAAAACAAGCGGGTGGCAGCCCCTCCAACACCCGGACAGTATATAGCTAGGATCCTTTATTTGGAATGCTCCAGAATTGCCCATAGCAGGTGGTGAATCAAAGCGACACTTTGACAGGCTTTGTCCCATGCAGTTGTTCTGCAGTTGCAGGGCTTCCATTGTCAGCCTGGGCCTGATTGAAGAATTCAAGAGCTCTAGTAAACTATACAGTAAACCATGCCAGCACAAAGCCAGCCTGTTGCCTTAAAACAATTCCTTTTAAGCCTCTCATTCTTCAGGGGTAAATATTTTCCACTGAACACACGTTTACGTGGCGGATCCCTTTTCACCCAGCAATGAGATAGCTCTATACTAGGCTATGCACTTGAAGCAGGAAGTGCCAGTGGAAAATGAACAAGTGAAAACCCAGAACAAAGCACCCAGAATCTTCTTGTTCTCGACACCAGTGCAACTAGTTTTTCCAGCTAAATGGCTCTTGTAAAAGTTTTTATTGAGCACATCCTACTTTGAAGGATCTCGCCACTGTGTAGTACAGGACAGGGGATGTTTGCTGAACGTGGAACTTGGGGCCTGTCCAACAAGCATGCACATCTCCTGAATTTTTTGTTGTTGTGTCAACTGCAAGTCGCTTCTGGTGTGAGAGAATTGGCTGTCTGCAAGGACGTTGCCCAGGGGATGATTTGATGTATTATCACCCTTGTGGGAGGCTTCTCTCATGTCACCGCATGAGGAGCTGGAGCTGATAGAGGGAGCTCATCTGCCTCTCCCCAGATTCGAAACTGCAACCTCTCGGTATTAACCCACTGCGCCACCGGGGGCTCCTATTTCCTGAATGGGAAACTAGCTTTTGAGCAAGCTGAGTTGCTTTATGGTCATGTTCCAGAAGCATTCTCTCCTGACATTTCATCCACATCTATGGCAGCCATCCTCAGAGGTTTAGGGATTTGTTGGAAACTAGTCAAGTGAGGTTTATATATCTGTGGAATAATGTTCAGGGTGGGAGAAAGAGTTCTAGTCCGCTTGAGGCAAGTGTGAATGTTGCAAATGACCACCTTGATTAGCATTGAATGGCATTGCAGCTTCAAAGCCTGATTGGTTGCTGCCTGAGGGAATCCTTTGTTGGGAGGTGTTAACAATAATAAATAATAAACTTTATTTCTACCCTGCCACCATCTCCCCAATGGGGACTAGGAGCGGCTAACATGGGGCCAAGCCCGGACAACATAATACAGCATTTTTTTTTTGTCATGTCCGGAGCAACTTGAGAAACTGCAAGTCGCCTCTGGTATGAGAGAATTGGCCGTCTGTAAGGACGTTGCCCAGGGGACACCTGGATGATTTGATGTATTATCATCCTCGTGGGAGGCTTCTCTCATGTCACCGCATGAGGAGCTGGAGCTGATAGAGGGAGCTCATCCGCCTCTCCCCGGATTCGAACCTGCGACCTTCCGGTCTTCAGTCCTGCCGGCACAGGGGTTTAACCCACTGCGCCACCATGGGCTCCTATTTACTCAATGGGAAACTAGCTTTTGAGTAAGCTGAGTTACTGTATGGCCATGTTCCAGAAGCATTCTCTCCTGACATTTCACCCACATCTATGGCAGCTATCCTCAGAGGTTTAGGGATCTGTTGGAAACCAGGTTTATATATCTGTGAAATAATGTTCAGGGTAGGAGTCCCCGATGACGCAGTGGGTTAAACCCCTGTGCTGGCAGGACTGAAGACCAACAGGTCTCAGGTTCGAATTCGGGGAGAGGCGGATGAGTTCCCTCTGTCAGCTCCAGCTCCTCATGTGGGGACATGAGAGAAGCCTCCCACAAGGATGATAAAAACATCAAATCATCCGGGTGTCCCCTGGGCAACGTCCTTGCAGACAGCCAATTCTCTCACACCAGGAGCGACTTGCAGTTTCTCAAGTCGCTCCTGACACGACAAAAAAAAAAAAATGTTCAGGGTGGGAGAAAAAACTCTAGTCCGCTTGAGGCAAGTGTGAATGTTGCAAATGACCACCTTGGTTAGCATTGAATGTCATTGCAGCTTCAAAGCCTGATAGGTTGCTGCCTGAGGGAATCCTTTGTTGGGAGGTGTTAATAATAATAAATAATAAACTTTATTTCTACCCCGCCACCATCTCCCTGATGGGGACTCGGAGCAGCTTACATAGGGCCGGACAACATAATACAGCAATGAAATCAAAGCATATACAACAGACAACAACAACATTATCATCGAAGGCTTTCATGGCTGGAATCACTGGGTTGTTGTAGGTTTTTTCGGGCTATATGGCCATGTTCTAGAGGCATTTTCTCCTGACGTTTCGCCTGCATCTATGGCAAGCATCCTCAGAGGTAGTGAGGTCTGTTGGAACTAGGAAAAAGGGGTTTATATATCTTATATAACAACATTATCAAAATCACATTAAAAATAATATAATAATAATAATAATAATAATAATAATAATAATAATATAAACATTCCAATAGACACAATCACAATAGAGATGACAATGGGCGGGCCACATATTCCGAATAAAAACAATTAACAAACTATGATGAGATAAAATAGGAGCAGGACGTTAAATGAGGTTCAGAATTCCAGATATTTACTTTGTACTTAGATTTAATAATAATAATAATTATTAAATCTATCATAGGTAGACAGGAAAGTTATTATAATGGGGAAAAGGGATCTCCACAGAAGCTTTTCCACAAATCTTTGGTTCCACAATGAGCCAAATTTCTCAAAATTCAATGATCACAGGGACCGAAATAGAAGTAAGCTCTTCTGAACAGGGGCACAGACAGCAAAGGTTTAGCAGTGAATGGTGTTGCAGATTCAAAGCCTGACTGGTTGCTGCCTGAGGGAATCCTTTGTTGGGAGGTGTTAACTGGACCTGATGATGATGATGATGATGATTATTATTATTATTAAATCTATCATAGGCAGGAAAATTATTATAATGGAGAAAAGGGATCTCCACGGAAGCTTTTCCACAAATCTTTGGTTCCACAACAAGCCAAATTTCTCAAAAGGTGTCTGTAACTCAGCCATTCACATGGACTGTTTTGGATTTTGGAGCATTTCAGAATTCCAGATATTTACTTTGTATTTAAAAATACGTGTGCTTGGTGGGTTTCCACTCCCCCTGAAGACACAGATCCACAGTCTGGGGGTCTTTCTGGACTCAGCACTGATGCTCGATGCTCAGATGTTGGCGGTGGCTGAGAGGGCCTTTGCACAGTTATAACTTGTGCGCCAGGTGCAACCATACCTCGAAAAGTCTGACTTGACGATGGTGGTCCATGCCTTGGTTACCTCTAGGTTGGATTACTGTAATGCACTCTACATGGGGCTGCCTTTGAAGATGGCCCGGAAACTGTAGTTGGTGCAAAGGTTGGTGGCCAGGTTGTTAACAGGAGCAAATTACAGGGAGCGGTCAACCCCACCTGTTCATACAGCTCCACTGGCTGCCGATAAGTTTCCGGTCCCAGTTCAAGGTGCAAGTTATCTATATATATAAAAATGCTCTATGCGTAATGAGTACCTTAAAAACAAAAGAACCAATGAACGAAATCACACCAAATTTGGCAACAAAACGTCTCACAACACAAGGAGTGACCATCATACAAAAATTACGATTTTGTCATTTGGGAGTTGTACTTGCTGGGATTTATAGTTCACCTACAATCAAAGAGCATTCTGAACTCCATCAACGATGGAATTGAACCAAACTTGGCACACAGAACTCCCATGACCAACAGAAAATACTGGAAGGGTTTGATGGGCATTGCCCTTGAGTTTGGGAGTTGTGTGCCAAGTTTGGTCCAGATACATTATTGTGTAAACAATAATGTATCTGGACCAAACTTGGCACAAGCACTAAATACACCCAAGTATGAACACAGATGGAGTTTGGGGAAAATAGACCTGGACATTTGGGAGTTGTAGTCACTGGGATCCGCAGTTCACCTACAATCAAAGAGCATTCTGAACCCCACGAATGACGGAATCGGGGCAAACTTCCCCCACAGAACCCCCATGACCATCAGAAAATACTTAAGGCCATCCACTCGTCAGGGCAAGAAAACATAATCAAAGTCCTCCTGACAAAGAGCCATCCAGCCATAGATAGATTAGATAGATAGATAGATAGATAGATAGATAGATAGATAGATAGAGAGAGAGAGAGATAAATAGATACATAGGGAGTTGTAGTTGCTGGGACTTATAATTCACCTACAATCAAATAGCATGTTAGAATTGAATCAACCGGGGCATACAGGACTCCCATTACCAACAGAAAACACTAGAAGGGTTTGGTGAGCATTGACCTTGATGTATTGTCGAAGGCTTTCATGGCTGGAATCACTAGGTTCTTGTAGGTTTTTTCGGGCTATAGGGCCATGTTCTAGAGGCATTTCTCCTGACGTTTCGCCTGCATCTATGGCAAGCATCCTCAGAGGTAGTGAGGTCTGTTGGAATAGGAAAATGGGTTTATATATCTGTGGAATGGCTGGGGTGGGCAAAGAGCTCTCTGCTGAAGCTAGGTGTGAATGTTTCAGCTGACCACCTTCATTAGCATTTGAAGGCCTGGCTGAGCTTGGGAAAATGTTCTGTTGAGAGGTGTTAAGATGTGCCTGGTTGTTTCCTCTCTGCTGTTTTGCTGTTGTAATTTTAGAGTTTTTTTAAATACTGGTAGCCAGATTTTGTTTATTTTCATGGTCTCTTCCTTTCTGTTGAAATTGTCCACATGCTTGTGGATTTCAATGGCTTCTCTGTGTAGTCTGACATGGTGGTTGTGTGGATTTCTTGTTCTCTGTGTAGTCTGACACAGCATATTATTTGAGAACACAGAAATGCTGGACCACTCCAACAACCACCATGTCAGACTACACAGAGAAGCCATTGAAATCCACAAGCATGTGGACAATTTCAACAGAAAGTAGGAGACCATGAAAATGAACAAAATCTGGCTACCAGTATTAAAAAACTCTAAAATTACAACAGCAAAACAGCAGAGAGGAAACAACCAGGCACATCTTAACACCTCTCAACAGAACATTTCCCAGGCTCAGCCAGGCCTTCAAATGCTAATGAAGGTGGTCAGCTGAAACATTCACACCTAGCTCCAGCAGAGAAGAGCTCTTTGCCCCACCCCAGTCATTCCACAGATATAAAGACATTACATATATTAGAAACCTACACTTTCTCATTACTTTATTTTCCAGATCAACAGACTGGGCCACAGCAACGCGTGGCAGGGGACAGCTAGTCCCTAATATTGCCATTTGACTTACGCACTTTATCCATCAGCCCTATTCTCACAATTGATTTGCACTAGTCTACCCACCCGTACCCAGAAATGGATGACTATTGCAGGTTTCATGGTTGCTCTTATATGGTGTTATAATGTTATTTTATTCTTTTATGTTCTTGTCTGTGTATTTTAATGTGTTATTTTAACTATGTGTGATCAGGTTTGTCCTCATTTAAGCTGCCCCGAGTCCCTCCGGAGGAGGGGTACAAAAATAAAGTTGTTGTTGTTGTTGTTGATTTTAGTTCAAAACATTTACAGTGCTTTCTCATTCTTCTAGTCACAAATTGAGTTGTTTGTGAACCGCTTGGACTCAGTTGAATCAGTTCTGCCATATGAATATGACGCGTAAGTATATCACTTTATTCCAGTCTTCTTGTTTTGTATTAAAATATTTTCTTAAGCCAAGTGATGTTCAATTTGCAATGCCCAAAATGCTTGATAACAGAAAGGCTTATAGATATGCATCTATATCTGGATCATGCATAATTGTTTGTATTGAAAACTGTGGAGAATGCCAGCAGGATTTACTGTTGAGTAATGCCATACACCAGAGCAGGAACACCTCTGACCCTAAACACCACAGCAGCTTGGTAAAATCAGCAAGCAGTTTATTGAAGAATATATGTAAGAAAAGCAGTAAAAAGTAGCAAAACAGTAAAAATCCCAAAAATGAAAAGTTTAAAAAGCAAGTAGTGTTCCAAAGATCAATAAAACATAGCACTGTAAAGCAGAATTCCAAATGGCACCAACAAAACAAAGTCCCATGAGAACATTACAAAATCCCAAGACCATGGACACAGGAAAACGAGCACAAGCTGCTTGGTTGAGCGAGAAGTTTCTCTGACAAAGATTTGTTTTCAAACACACTGCTTAATACCCTTTGCAATACATGAAAGCATTTTTTTGGCCTCTGATCTCCTTCTTGTTGGCTATTCTCACACTCCTTCAAACTCTGAACTCCAAACGGTCAGCCCGATCTAAGATTCCCGTTTCATCAAGGTCAGGCTGCTCATTAGTGTCAGCTGTTGCAACCCAGAGCAGGAAACTGGACCCTTAGACAACCCTCCACCACACTTGACTTCAGGAAAACAATCCTTTTTTATTGATGAAAGATGAATACAAAATAGAGGAAAAATGCAAAGGTAAAAAGTCACAGTAAAAGTCAGCAACAAGAAATGTCCATAAACAAGATCATAAACCCACAGCAAAACTGCTGAATCCTGGAACCTGTTAGCAATCCACTAACCGTACTTGGAACAACTAGAAAACCTCCGAGGAACAAGGCCACTTGAATCAGGAGACCTGCAAAAGCTTGCACATGAATCTGGAACAATGCCTGGTCTGAAGCTGCATTCAGGCCAGGCATACTTAAGGCCGAGAAATCTATTGCGAGACATGCCTGATGTTTTTGTTTGCATTTTTCTCAATCTGGCTGACCTACGTAAACTTTGTGTTTCTCCCCGGCTCTGCCAAATCTGCCCCCGCCTATCCTCATTAGGCAGACCAGGTGTCAGATTCTCGGGAGAACTAAGGCTGGGAGGAAAATTTATTTATTTATTTATTTATTTATTTACTTTGCTTATATACCGCTGTTCTCAGCCCGGGCGACTCACAGCGCCCCCGGGCTGAGAACAACATAGAAGAACAAGGTTCAAAATTCAAGACACATTCTAAAATATCAATCTAGCAATAACCAAAAACATCATCATCAAAAACACCAACAATATCAATAATACAAAAAGCCATTCACGTCGTCTCATCGTTTAAACCACAATCCAGTATCATCTTCCGTTGTTCCATTCCTGTCGTCATTACCAATTATTGCACTTCTTGTTCGAACGCCTTCTTGAACAGCCAAGGGAGTGAAAAGGGAGTGAAACTTCTCCGCTCGGCTCAGAATGCATGTTCTCATGGGAATTTTGACTTTCAGTTTCCAAGGCTGTAGGATTGGTCTCAGAATTCACATTGACATCTACATTGGCATCAGGGAATACAATCAGAGAATCAGGTTCAGGTTCACACACAGGCTGAACCCCAACATCAGCCTGGTTGCCTTCCTGCATACTATCAGGCTGAGAACTGTCCTCCTTTTCTAAGTCAATTGGCACCTGGCTAGTTTCAGTATCAAAAACATCATTCCCTGCTGTGGGAAACTGAACTTGCACACCCTGTTCCTCATTGTCTACAACAGGAACATTTTGAACCTGATTGTGAACCTGAATCCCATCATTCTCGTCAGAGTCACTCTGAGACCCCATCTGAGTCACAACACTATCAGTCTGTGTCTGTGGTTCCAGCTGAGTCACAACAGGCACGTGAAAGCATGAAACAAAACAGCAGGAAAATCCCATAGGCAAAACTTACACTTAGCAAAAAACTTGGTGCATGAAACTTAGAGCACTTGAAACCGAGACCATGATAAATAGCGACATTGACTCGACTGAGGCAGTTCACTCTCATGAATAATTATATACCTTTTCTAGAACCCCAAACTGACAAGAAAGCATTCTTTTTGACTTTCCCACTAGATAACTGTTTGTTATCTTTTTTCCTGCTGCAGACTGTAGTGAAATTGCTACTCTATGTTAAAGATTTGGTGTATAGCTCTATGTTTACATATGGCAGATAAGGAAGAATAGGCACAGGCAGGGTAACAACAGCAGAGATAGGATTCATTTGAATATGTGAAGCCGATTGGTCATATGCAGATTAGTGTAGACCCAGGATTTGAGAAGGCTGCTAGGCCAAAATGACAGTTGGGGAGAGCAGAGCTGAACATTCCAAAGGGGCGGAGCCAAGGTTCTGAAAGAGGCAGTTAGAGTGAGGGAGTTTGAAAACGACAGTTAGGAATCTGTGTGTGAAGAGGAGAGTTGGTTTTTGAGTACCTGATAGAAATAAGCAGTTATGAAGATGTGTTAA